>CM073776.1:14828224-15453224 GCA_037158775.1 Hetaerina titia
GTAATCCTCACATGACGAAGCCTTTGCCTTTTTTGGAATAGGAACTAACACCGGTCTCACAAAATCTTCCGGCCAGATTCCTTCCTCATAGATACTACGAATCAGTCCATATATGGCCTTCTTCCCACCTTTCCCTAACCATTTCAACATTTCTACAGGAATATTGTCCACCCCCACAGCCTTATTTGCTTTCATCTCCTTTAATGCCCTTTCTATTTCATCGTCGAGTATGCCTGGACCTAAGCTATCTTCTTCTACGTCATGTTCCTTTTCTATGTCTAACCTTGTCGGCCTAAGTTCTTTACCATACAGTGTTTCTATATATTCCTTCCATCTCTCTTGGATTTTTCCTGGTTCAACTATTATCTTACCCCATTTATCTTTAACTGTTAGCACACATCTTGCCTTCTTACTTCCCGATAATAACTTAACCTTGCTGTATAGAGCACCAATTTCACCCTTCTTCTGTAAACTTTCCATATCCTCGCATTACGTTTTCCACCATTCTTCTTTTGCTTTATTTGTGGCCCTTCTCAATTTATTGTTTAACTCTTTGTACTTCATTTTGCCTAACTCTGTGTTTACATTTTTCCATCTTCTTCTCTCATCCATCTTTGCAATCATCTCCTCCGTTACCCATGGTTTCCTTATCCTTTTCCCATTAACGGTTCCTATAGTGTCTTTAGCGGCTTCCAATATCCCTTTCTTGATACATTCCCATTTTTTTTCGATAGTACTCAGTTCTTTACCGTCATCCATCATTTTCTCTATAGCCTCCTGATACTCCTTCCTGGTTAATCCATTTACTGGTTCTAAATTCCATTTTTTAGCCCGCCGCCCTTGCCTTATCTTCTTGAAACGAACATTACATTTCATAACAACTAAATTGTGGTCAGAGTCCGCATCCGCTCCTGGGAAACTGTGCGAATTTATCACACTGTTCCTAAACCTGTGCCTAACCATAATATAATCTAACTGATACCTTTCTGAGTCCCCTGGCATTTTCCATGTATACCTATGCCTTTTGTGGTGTCTAAACCATGTGTTAGTGATGACTAACCCCTGTCTCCTGCAGAATTCAATTGCTTTCTCCCCGCGTTCATTCCTCGTGCCTAACCCATAGTCCCCCACCTCACCACCATCTCTTCCTTCGCCTACCGTCGCATTCCAATCCCCCATCACTATCAAATGTTTCCCTGCAGGAACACTCGCGATGATATCCTCTAACTCATCATACATCCTATCGACTTCTTCCTCCTTGTGGTTGCTCGGTGGCATGTATACCTGAATAATGACCAAGTTCGTCGGCTCTGCTTTAATCTCTACGAGTAAAATTCTATCTGTCGCTTGCTCTATGTTGACTACGCTTCTTCCTACCCCTTTATTTAAAATTACGGCAACCCCTCGTTGGCTCTCGTCCCCGCCGCTGTATATTACTCTATAATTGTCACTCCAGTAATCCCCGCTATCCTTCCATCTCACCTCGCAGAGGCCTAAAACATCTATGTTACCTCTTTCCATCTCTCGCTTAATATTTTCTAATTTGCCTCTCCTCAACATTGTCCTGACGTTCCAGGTTCCTATTCTAACTACTTTCGTCTTCTTCTGCATCTTCTATCCTGCTGCTGTTATTTCTCCCCCGCAAGGATTTCGTGGGATGACGACCGCGGAAGCCTTGCCTCCCCCGCTGCCGGGCACGACACACGGCCCCTTGGGCCGAGTCCCGCAGTTGCCAGGACTCAATTTCTGTTTTGCGTCCATCATATTTTCTTGGGAATGATAATTGAGGTGGTTTCCCGTTGCCTTCCTTAATAGTGTTTTTAACGTGACACCATCACTTAATGGCCGCCCCACTGGGGTCAGACGCCATTGCAGCCGCCTCACTGAGGAACAGACGCTGCGTGGACTACCTTTCGTCTGGCTCCTAACCTTCGACCTATCTGGCATGGGTGACCCTTCCAGGAGTAATTATTATTACTCCCGCCAGCACAGCTCTAGGGGTCATCGGAACACACAAGCCCTTCCACCACGACAAGGTGATTATATATATATATATATATATATATATATATATATGTATATATATATATAATTAGATAACATATTTATATTATAATAAATTCATTCAAAGTAGATTACGTGTATGCACGTAAAAGTTACTGCAGCGGCATATCCTGCAGTTTCATTGAATTTGTTCAAAAAGGTAAACACCCTAGCTTTTAAAGTTTGGCTTTAATGGTCCTGGACTGTGGCGACGACTAGGGAGAGAGAGGGAGTGCGAACGCGTTGGGAGAATTCACAGTTAAGAGCACGGACGTCGAAACGAATGAATGGAAGGAATCTAAAGGAAAGAGAAGACATTGTCTTAATAATTAACAGGGATGTCTCGTAAATGGCAGTGCGAAAACTTAGACCCCTATTCCGTTAAGAGACGACGTATTTTTAAAAGTGGTACCAATAATAACTCTCTCATGATTGAGTCATAATAATAAAAATATGACATGATGTATTTTTTTCAGGTTTACAAGTGAATTAACATAATTTCTTTTACAAGTTATAAGGTTTTTAGTAAAATATTATGGCAACGAAGCGAGGCATAAGAAATACAATATTAGAATTAGAATTGTTTGATTCCATTAAAATGTCTATAAGGTATTCCCAATTGCAAATATCATAACTTATGTCGGGTCTAATGACTTCATTTACAGCCATACCATAGTTTGGGGGCGAATGGGTGTTCCTTTCTTTCGATGAAGAGTCTCGCCGCGCCAAAGAATATTTCGATTCTTGTTCGAGTGGGTCTTTTATATCCTCCCTTTATATCTAGTCTTATCTATAACCCAAATACTCAATTACCGTTTATTGAGTTTCAGTAATAGTTTCGGTATCACAACCGCCTTCTTCAGTGGAAGGAAGTAGAAGGCTCTTCTTTGAGTCTTTAGTCAGACTTCAAGTTGAAAAGCTACTTCCTCGGTGCCTTCGCAAGGAGGAGTGGAAACATGTGTTTTAAAGTTCTGGGACTCCTTTTATCTTCGTAATCCTTTGAGCCAAACCTGCCACTTTAAAACCGGCATGGGTGCTCAAGGCCGAAACTATTTGGCAAGTTTTTCGTCAATCTCCTTTAGTCCTGAAAGAGGGAATGGGAGATCGTTATCGGGTTTTTAGCATCGCTTCGCTACGGGTGGGATTAACATTAAAATCATTCGGCATTTAAAGTTTCTCGTACGGGAGATCTAAAAAAATTTATATCCGACACCGAGGTAACAGTATAGAAGCCCGGGAACACTGGAAGCCGGCAGTTTGGAACACGCGCATCGCATGAATGAGAAAGTAAAAGAGAGAGGTGTTATTTCGCTCTAGCTAAGGTCTCCTTTGGAAAATACCGCAAGTATTTGGGGACTTTGGGGAAAAAAAGTCCAGAGAAAATCTGTCAGATTCGTTAAAAATTGTTATAATAAGAAGACAAGTGTGACAAAAATTTTAGGGGACTTAGGGTACGATCGATAAGGGATCATAATATCGTTGTCCGACCGCTGTCCGCAAAAATATTCGGGTCAAAATTACTCTGGTGTGCATTTATCTCCTCCCACACACCCTGGCGGTGGCCTGAAGGGTACTAAACTATCAAAAAACAATATCAATTAGGTAGACTGAGATTTTTAGAAAGATTCAGAACAAACGAGTTTAACAATGACACTAAAGGGATTTTAATGGCCACACAGTATTTAGGTAGACAAGACCACAAACATAAAATGAGGGAGATAGATTCCAGTGAACAGATAGATGCAAATACTCCTCTTTCCCAGGACCATCAGGAATCATAATAGTAAGAAACCAAAATCACGATGAAAATATTGAATATATTTAATTTACAAGTCAGGACAAGATTAAACGTTGCATTGACATAAGGTATATTCGTACATGCATGTTTATGTCAGTTAATAATATATGTATTGGCATGCGTGCAAGTTATAAAGGTTTTTGCATGAATATATACGACTTTGTGGGTGTAGATTTGCGTGAATTTGTGGGTTTTTCATGCGGTTTTGTTCTCTTTTACGGGTGGTGACCTAACACCCCCCACCACACGCCCTTGAGCGGGTATTAAGCATATGTATAAAGAAGTCGAACGGATTGTATGGAAGGGACGTCGTCAAACACTCGGTTACATGTTCATCCTATACGCCGTTGTGTAACACAGCTATACCGTGGTCAAGTAACCTAATATTTTTAGATTACTTATTACCTTTGAATAATCAATTTTTCATCTCTTTTTCTGTTATTAATGATTATTGCTTTGCGGGATTCTTTGCTGATTATTTGGTCATTCGTTCATCGCTGAGGCGATTGAAGAAAGGACTGATTGGTGTTTGAAAGATCAACGAACGGTTAGAAAATTGATAGAAATTAAATCAATTAGTATGGTTCCGTTCATCAAGTTGTTCATTTTCTTTGCAATTTAAGAGAAAATTTCGAAAACATTTCAGTACTTCGTCAATATAGTATCCACATATTCATTGTTTGATTGTCTATCAGTATATTCCGATCGGTACTTGTTCGAAGTAATTTTTCGAAGTTAAAGTGCATTTTGACCGCTTGCACTCTGGATTCTTCCCATTCTAGGACGTCATGAATGAACAATTAATGCTGTGCTTAATAAGATCCACTCCTTCGGGACACGCCTTAGGCGTTGGCAAAGAGAAACCATGATTATTCAAAAGCGCATCACGTCACTCCAAGGTTATCAAGAATTTCGCCTGAGAATGACGTTAATTATATCTATTGGTTAATGCCTGGAAACTTGTTCATTTCCGTCTTTATTACTCGTAAATGAGTGTAAGATGTGGTATTTTCCAGTCATGTGACACTTAACCATAATGCTCGTAGGTACTCGTAATTGATGACAATTGTTTCCAGGAAGGGCGAGATTCTTTCTTTTTGTCAATTATTCCATCCTTACTATTTCAGTATTCCCCATGCAACTTCTTTCGGTACAGGGGGTTTGTAAACCCTGATAGGCTGTTGTTGTTTAATTCATCCTTTAGGATTCATCGTCGAGTGACTCATTATTTCCTGACCGGATATTTTTGATTGGTTTTTGATATCGCTATTGTACACATTTCAAAATAATGAGGAACATGGGAGAATTTTCAACTCCCACAAAAAGGATTTCTACGAAGAAAGAAATAGATTTACTTGCCGAAAATTTGTCCAATTCTTCGTTAACCATCGCTAAAAATTGAAAATTTCCGTTAGCCGACAAACGCGACCTGTCGGTAAAAGGCGAGTCTTGACGCCACTCTGGTCGAAACTGAAATTTCCTAATTCCAATGACCTTGTTTGGTAAATATATGTAATCCAGCATTGCATCTGATTCTTTCTGTTAAAAAATATTAATTTTTTATCCTTCGCTGTTCATCCTTGGTTTTTAAAATGTAAAATTAATTTACGACGCACGCCAATATTACCCGTATTTCCGGTCAGTTCGTTTTAGGCTTTCGTGGGGGAAGAAATTAACATGTTCCGGTTCGCAAATGACATCGCTGTACGAAGTTGCATAAATGTGAGAGAACCTACATGCAAGTCTAAATGCCATGAACCAAATACTTAGTGAATATAACATTAGAATCAACAAAAAGCAGAAATAAAACTCCTTGCGAGTGTGGAAGAGAGAAGCTAAGGGCAGGTTTTAGGTTTAGGTTTACAAAACTTAACTAGTATGCCTTCCATCATTTCTCTCAGTTGTTACACAGATCACCGTTTCTACTTTTATTTATATCATCTCAGGCAGTAGAAGCTTGCATCATTGTTTTTGGTTAATGCTATGTTTCTCATTACTCCCCATGTGTTTTAAATATAATTAATTACTTCATTTCAATTTCAGTAACTTAATAATATATTTATATACTTTGTGAAAAATGTTTGTTACGACTTATATGTTTTACTAGGTGAACAATGCTACCTAGCTTTTCTAGCTCCCTAGCTTTTCCCACAAACCTCATTCTTTGCTTGGACTTTACCTATTTTATTGTTCTCTTTCATCACTGCCATTTCTTTTGAGTATGTGTGTATGAATCCTTAATTTATTTATGGATGTATATATATATTTTTCGATATGTAAATCTGTGCATATTGAATTTGTGCCTGTCTATATGTATTTATGTGTACGTATGCATGTAATTATAAATTTTATGCCTAATATAATATGTATACGACGATGGGTTAGATGAAAGAAGGGACCATTTTGTCTCAATGTCGCCTAAATAAAGACCACTATCTCTCTATCTAACGAGGGCATGGGAGGGCATCGTTATCGGGATTTTGGCATCACTTCTGGACGGGTGGGATTAACATTAAAATCAATCAAATAAACCTATTTTTTAGAAACATTTCCCAATACTTTTTATAAAAACCATCTATTTCTTTGTTTAATAAGTAACGGCGTATGATTAAAGGTATGATACGGTAAAAGGCAAGCGTAAAGTTTTGAGGATTGTAGGGGCGAACCATTCGAAGGCTCAAAACGAGGGCATGCGTATGGAAGGGAATTGTAACCTGCAGTTGCACGGCAACCAAAGCTGATTTGTCGGTAATAAGTGGATGCACTTGTGACCTTATTATGATTTACAGAACATCATCAGGCACATATCCGCTCGAATACTTTTGGGGAGGATTGGTGGTGGGGTGGTGCAATTGAGTGTGGGGGAGGGCGGACGAAATTTCATGGAATCGACATGAATAGTTTCGATTTGAGTGGACGACGAGGGGGAGGGATGATAGGGGAGAGAGAGGGGGGGTAGGGGGATAGGGGTGGGGAGGTAGGGTGGGATTGTGCTCGAGGCGGAGGGGGAAAACGAGGAAGTACTCCAGCGGCTCTGATTGGCCGGCGGGAGGAGTATCAACAAAACTCTCCCGGTTTCCATAGCGACGGGAACCACTTCCTCGATGGAATACTCGTCCCTTTTCAAAATGCATTCGGGGAAGACCGGCGTCTCCAGAGATCCGAGGGACCCATGGAAGGGGAGTCGCTTGACCCCCTATCGTGCGTGACGTGCCTCGGAGGGTCTGGAACGATGTCCAGTCACGTTTCCTTTCCGGATCGGTCGGAGCCGATACCGGAAAAGCGTTGGTTTGACCAATCAGGGAGCAGAGCGGTTGATCATTGCCATTATATAGTCGTCACGCAAGATTTTGGCATTGGTATTAATATCATAATCGGTTTATGTCCGTTATTTTTCAGAGATTTCCAAATTGAGAGAGTGTTGATGCAATGAGACGAAATAGTTTTAGGTGCGACAGTGTCCCAGTGACCCAAAACTAGAAAACCACGCATCGTAACTATTAACGATTGGATGTGGGCAAATTAAGCTGAGGGAGGAGCAAAATTATTGGCACACATTATTAAAAAAACATTTACAAGAGTAACTAATAGTCAAACAATTCCAATTATTATCATGACAGTTATTGAAAATATTTGGCGTATTTCTTGTAAAAGCAAGCCGTGGCAGCGACTATGGCTCAAAGTGATATGGCACGTGACCACATCAGCTGGCACACTGCGAATGATCGGCATGGACCCCCACCCCCTGCTATACGCCTTGTCGGTGGCTTCCTGTGCATCTTTCAAATGCAAGGGGACATGTACACCATGCGAGGCGTTCAGGGTAGTTTGAAATGTTCTCGGAATCACCACCAGATGTCAGCGCTAGCGCAACGAGTTTCCTTCGTAATAATAGGCAATTTTTTATGAGTTAGCACGTAACGCGTCGGTGCTCTTGGAAGAGATCTATGGTGCGGACGCCTCTCTGTTGTTGTTCCCGCGTAGTAATGTGTGAATATGGATAAAATTGAAATTCGAGCAGTGGTTAAACGCTTCGTAAAGAAATGCATGAAGCCAAAGGAAATTCATGCCGACTTTCAGAACACTCGGAGGGACTCTGCTCCTTCGTTTGGGAAACTCGGATCCAATTCTACTCGTGTACTCCAAGACAAAAAGGAAACATTATGATTCACCGCCACCAAAGAAAGAAAAGGTAATATGGTCGGTCGGAAAGATGATGGCTTCAATTTTCTGGACTGCAAAAGGAATTTTGGTGATATTTTATCTTACCACTGATCAAATAATTACTGAACAATACTAGGCTAACTTCCTGGACCAGCTACAGCATAACATTCACGAAAAAAGACCAAGTTTGGTGGGGGAAAAAGTCATCTTTCATCAAGACAATGCACGCCCACACATAAGTGTCGTTGCCTTGGAAAAAATACGTGAACTATGACACGAATTGTGGTCACACCCGCCTAATTCGCCTGATTTGGATCCATCAAATTTCCATCTCTTCCCGAGCTCAAAATATTCCCCGGTGGACGGTGGTTCTCTTCAAACAAAGAACTAACAGCCCAACTAGCAGGCCTGAAGGAATCTAATTTTCGAGATGGGATCAAGGTATTGAAACATCACTGGACCAAGTGCATTAGTGTACAGGGAAGACTACATTGAAATATAAAAAAAAAAGATTCACTGAGAGATTCGTTTATTTCTATTCGATTCCGAGAAAATTTCAAATGACCTCGTACTTTTATTTCACAAACGGAATTGCTGAAATATTAAACTAAATTACCGTCGTATGTTGCCGCGCTCACCTCACGTGGGGAACCGCATCGCTCCGTCCATCCCCGCGACTAATTAGGAGACGCGCGTTTGATTCCCGTATCGACCGGCAGTCGGGGAGGGCGAGAGAAGGGGGCGGTGAGCTTGGATGCAGAGAGGGGGTGGGGGCATAATTATGGGTGGTCAAATTACGCTGGAGCCCTTAAATTTCAAATCATGAGGGTTTTTGACACTGAGCGTCGCACATGCCGAGGGGCATTTGGCGGGTCAGAGGTCACCTCGGTTGTCTCCGTGCCCGACTTTTGCGTGACCCATGTTTGCCAATAAAAGAGGTTCCTCCGTGCCGATAATTACACCAGCACAGTGAGTTTAACATCTTTCAAAGGGCAAGGACAATCTGCAATAATTGGTATTCAACCCTTTAAGGTAGGTTTTGCATGGACTAGGCGAAATAACTATTAATTTCATTGCCACTTCTAACAAAAAAACAACCGAACAACCATCACATAAATAAACGCGAGGTTTTGGAAATTTTGCGTCGAAGTAAAGGCTGGACCAGTGAAGTCGGTCATCATTCTGGTATAAATGACAACAAGCAATTACAGGGAGGAAGAAATAAACAGAGTATATCTACATCTACATAAATACCCTGCGAGCCACCAAAAAGGTGTGTGAGCAGTCCCTAACCTGTACGTTAATACTTATTGTAATGAACTAAGTCCTGGGGAATTTCGGCTACAAGCATTCTGGTCCCTTATCCTTCTTGGAAAAAATGACATTTTAAACCTGTCAGTCTTGCAGTCTATCTCTCTAGTCTTATACTGTATTCGTGATCCCTTCGACCGTAATACGTTGGGGTTCGTATTATATCCTTGATGTCATCGGAAAAGGGCCCATCTTTAAATGTTTATAATAAGTTTAATCTATATTGGAAACGCCGCTGTGTAAGAGAATCCCAACCTAAATTGTCTAGCAAAGTGGATACGCTGCTGAGTTGGTCATAACAATGTTTGACAAATCTAGCCCCCCTCCGCTGAACTCGATCTAATTCCGAAACCAAATTTATACTATGAGGATCCCATATACTGGCAGCATACTCTAGGGGGGGCTTGACCAAGGCAAGGAAAATCGTTCTTTCACATTTTCGTCGCATTTACCTAGCACTCTTTTCACAAATCCCAATTTTTTATTAGCACGACCGCATATTTCTCGTATATGTTTTCCCCACAACAGATCGTGAGTAATTGTTACACCCAAGTATTTAAAGGAATCTACCCTCTCGATATTGGTTTGTTTCACTTTGTAACTATAAGGGAGGGAATTACTCTTTTCCCAAAAATGTATTACTACGCATTTTTTAAAATTCAATTCCAATGCCATGTATCGCACCAATTTTGAATTGCATCTAGGTCGTTGGCTAACACGACTCTGTCTTCGTGACTTCGGATGTCCCCATAAATTACTGCATCATCGGCGAAAAGACGGAGCTTGCTATTAACTACGGTATTGAGGTCATTTATGTAAATAAGGAAAAGGAGGGGACCTATGACACTTCCTTGTGGTACACCCGACGTGACCTTGACAGTATCGGATGATACACCGTCCAGGACGACTGTTTGGACACGATCACTTAAAAATTGTTTAATCCAGTTAATAATACTTTCGTGTATTCCATAGGATTCCAATTTCGCCAGTAATTTGCAATGAGGGACTTTATCGAAAGCTTTCTTAAGATCAAGGAATATCGCATCAACTGCAATATTACTTTCACCGAAGTTCAATACATCATGTACAAAAAGTGCGAGTTGAGTTTCGCAGGATCTACCCTTACGGAAGCCGTGTTGGTTATTAATTAATAAATCTTGGCTATCAAGGTGCCTCATCATGGAACTAACAATGATGTGTTCAAGAATCTTACAGGAAATGGAAGTCAGCGATATTGGCCTATAATTACTTGGGTCCCCCCTGTCTCCGTTTTTAAATATGGGTGTTACCGAAGCTACCTTCCAGCCGTTTGGCACGCTTTCTTCTGCTAATGATTTCTTAAATATTATATCTAGATAAGGGGCAATTTCAGCCGATAGTTCTTTATACACGCGCGCCGGTATCTCATCAGGTCCCGGAGATTTGTTGGGTCCCTGTTTTTAAGGAGTAATTCTATTCCGCGGGTGGAAATATTGATTGCTTCCATTGACTGCTGAAATGTTTTCGGAAGGTTCTCGGGTGTATTTTGTGAGGATATGTTGAAAACACTCTGGAAGAATGAGTTTAATATGTTGGGTTTATCTAAACTACTCGTTACTTTATCCCCCTTTTCGGTATTCAATGAGTTTACGGTGGACTTTTTTCCCTGCACTTCCCTGACGTAGCACCAAAACATCTTTGGCTTATCGTTCGAATGTTCGCCTAATTTTTTCATTTTGAATTCCGCTAGCGCCTTCCGGAAGGCCTTCTTGGCAGTGGACCTAGATGCTTTGTAGTTCTGCGTGGTTTCGTTGATTTTATCAGGGGAGGAATCTTTAACTGCATTTTTCATTCTGGCATGGCACACCCTTTGCCGCCTAAGAGATTTCCGTACTTCAGAGTTGTACCATCGGGGTTCCTTATTCTCTTTTATATATTTACTAGGTATGAACCTCTGCATTGCTGAACGTGTTATCGTAAGAAAATTATTCCAAGTATCCTCGACACTACTAGTTTTGCTTAATTCGTCAAATATAAAAAAAGAACTTTTTAATTCACATTTTAAGCCACCATAGTCCGCTTTATTGAACAAATACACCTTTCTCTTAGGTTTGTATATTATATTATATGATCCAATGGAAGAAAATATCGAATAAATATCGAATAAATATTAAGAAACTATAGAAACAGTTAATAGGCAAAGGACAGGAAAACCATAGCCGACATACAAGACTATTTGAAAGATAGATGGAGAGAAGGAAATGGAAGAAAATTAACGCGAGATTATTTCAGAAAAAGTGCATAAAAATTTAATAACAAAACATTGGCGGGAAACAGATTGGACGAGAGAAGCGTGGTGGAAGACGCACTGCGAAGAGACGGAACGTTTACAAAGGAAGGGGTGACCTCTACAGGTAGTTACAGGAACTGTCAGGAAGTAAAAAAAGGGAACATCGTTGCAAACGATCAAAGACAAGCCTGAACGAAATGTAAGTGGAACAAGGAAATATCCAAGAGAGATGGCTGTAATAAAAGAACTGTTTCGTAAAGACATTAGGCCAGCAAGGTTAGACACAGTAAGAGAATGTGACGTAGATAAGGATAGCATAGGCCCACGTATAATTGATGGCAAGATAAAGAGGACATCAAGGGAGATGAAATCTAATGAGTTTGTGTGGATAGAAAACACCCCCGCGGAGCTACTTAGGAAGTTTAGGAAAATGTGGGAGGAAGAGTTTTTATATACTAATTCGTATCATTTATGAGGGTGGCCGGAATTTGACTGGAAGATTATGTCAGATCTGTGTTGATTCCTATTCCAAAAAAGGGTAAGGATGCCAAATGTGAGAATTATGGACTAATAAGTTCGATTTCCCTTCCAGATAGCTTGGTACTTAGGATCATCACCAAGAGGATGGAGAGCGCGAAAATGATCACTAATGGGATAATATACGTCCGGAAAATAAGTGTACTGAGCTCAGGAAAAAAATGTCTTACACTTTTACATATCTTAAGCTAATATTCCTCAAAATAGGACCCTTGTGAGTCGATACACTTGTTCCAGCGGCGTTCCCATTCCTGGAACGCTCCCGCGAAGGCATCATCGGGAACCTCTCGAAGACACGTCGTCACGGCCTCTTTGACGGCGTCCAAAGTCCCCTATCGCGTTCCTTTCAAACTCCTCTTTATCTTCGGGAACAGAAACGTTCTCTAAAAAATGTGGATCATTTTTGCAGTGAACCGCAAGTTGTGTCGCAATTTCCAAACGATTGAGTCTTTGATCATCACTGAGCACTTTCGGCACCAACTTTGCACAAATTTTTCGCATCTGTAATTGGTCCCTAATAATCTCATGCACTATTGTTTTTGGCACATTACACTGCTCTGCTATCATCCGAACACTAAGACGACGATCAGAGTTCAGTACATCGCGAACTTTTCGCACATTTTCGTCGGTGAGTGTCGTTGATGGGCGTCCAGGCCGTGGTTCGTCGTCGACCTCTTCTCTGCCCTCCACGAACATCTTGTGCCACCGAAAGATCATATTTCTGGACATGGCTGACTCCCCGTAAGACTGGTTAATCATACCGACAGTTTCTGTAGACGATTTCCCAAGCTTTACCGCAAATTTGATGGAATAACGCTGCTCCAAAAACTTCGGCATCGCGTTCCGTGACGTGGAGGTTCGCGTTAACAGAGCTCCTCACTACATCACAGCTTAGACCCGACTGCCTTTTTCAGCGTCGCTTGCCAACATACCCCCCTCCAATCGCAGCCCGTCAGAGCGGTGCTGGGCGCGCTTGGAGCGGCGGGAAAAAATCAGTACAATTATTTTCCGGACGAACCATGTATTTGGTTTTTGGAAAGGGTGAGGTATGCATGTTGACCTAGAAATAAGGAGATCACTTAAAGAAAAGATCATAGAGTATAATCAGGATGTGTTAGTCCGTTTCGTTCAAATCGATGTCTTTTTTATTAGTATAAATAGTAATATAGGCGAGACTAATGTTGCACGAAATAAGTAGTATACGTATTGGAGGGATGGGAGACTGATCAATCTCAGACTGCTCAGGTGCGAGCGGAGGAGGGATAATTAAGGTGGCCACTCTTAGGAAATGAGATAAGGGAGTGGTGCCTATTATCGCCCGTTCTTTTTATCCCATACGTAGATGAAATATTAAGAGATACACGGTGGAGATGGAGATGGAAATGAAAACTGGTGAAGAATTTACAAAATCAATTAGGATTGCCGATGTGCAAGCTTTAGTTAGCGAGTCAATTAGGGGTGAAAAATATTGCAGACAGCTTTAAAAAATGATAAATGCAAGCTACATAATTATTTTGAGGTTTTTGATAAGTATAAATGCTAAGTTGCACTTTAATAAATGGGGAAAATAGAACAGATAATACATTTTACTTATTTCGGAAGTGATTTGGACCAAATTGGTGAATTGTTTTCATAATGTTGGCATACATGCCCATAAAGTATGATAACATTTTCTGCTGTTTTCATTGTTTACTTTATTTGTGGCAGTTGAAATAGTTAGACTTTTTTTATGAACTCGGTGATTTTCGTTTGTTAGAAAAAAATAGATCAAATAATTTGTATCAAGCCTTAGTTTCTACGTCATATCCGTAAACCTATGTTTCCTGTTATAATACGTTTCCATAATTCTGCATCGTCGTGAACTTCATTTAGTGACTCATGAGCAACTTCCATTCGCCGCTGTTTTTGTTTTTCAAAATTCAACAATTATGGAACAAATGTTGCTGTTTCACGCATTTTATAGCCAAAACATTCGAAAATATTTCATGGTATGAGCCAGTCGACATGCCAACATCATCAGCGACCTCTCTGATTGTGATTCGGCGATCATTCATATAACCATTTCTTACATTTTTTCCACGTCTTCATCGGTTGTTGATGTGCTGGGGCGTTCGTCATCTTCAACGTCTTCACAGCCATCTTGGAAACGCTTGTACCACTCGTAAACTCTTGTTTTACTCATAGAAGACTCACCATAGGCCTTTTTTTAAACATTTCATACACTTTGTTATACTCTATGTCATTTTTTACACAAAATTTTATACAAATTTTGTGATCCATTACTTTTAACAAACGAAAATCGCCGGGTTCATTAAAACACGTCTGACCTTAGCGGCTAAAAAAGGCAAAGTAAAAAAATGGAAACAGCTGAAAATGTTATCATACTTTAGGGGCATGTTTTTCCAACAAAATAAAAAATATTGGCAATCGGACTCTCCGAACCCTCGAAATTTAAAAATTGCCGTTATTTTCTGAAAACACGTCGTATAAAAAATTGCAAATTTGCATAATACGAGTATCTAATGTTATTAAATCTTATTAGACGTGTTCACGAGGGCGAGACTATTAACCGTCGCGCAAGAGCAAATAATTGTGTGTTTGTAAAAGAGAAAGAGGGAGAGACGGAGGAAGTGGGAGGAGGGAGGCTTTAGAGTGGAGGAATATGAGAAAATATGACAATAACCGCGACAGTGAACAAATTCATCGGCTAGTGTGACGTTTTTCGTAAAAATCGCGTTGCTGTCTTCATAGTTCCGAGAACATTACGTATTTTCTTCGGCATTGGCCGCTCTCATCCCCCTTGGGAGGTCACTCGACTCGCTCGGATGACCTCGCTTCTCGTGCTACGTAATGAGAAGGCGGGGGCGGAGGTCGTTGCGGCGGAGACCGATTGCGTCGGGGACCCGGCGAACGGAGGTGTCCTCCTCCGGGGAACGGAACGGCGGATTCCGGGGACGGGAGTTACAGCGATGCCGCCGCGGGGGATTTTTCATTCAACCTGAAGTTGCATTTGCGTGCCGCGATCCAAGAGAGGGAGGGAGGGTTGTGTATGTGGAGGAGGAGGGGTTATGTGGTCCATCGATGAACGGCGAAATGATGATGAAAGGCTCGTGCGTACATTGGAATCAAATGCTTTGGTCCCAGAGCGCACTCTATTTAATTGCAAAAAACTTCAAGTGCATTAGACAACAGATAATTAATTAGCGGCAGTGATACAGGCTCCTACTCACCCTAATTTGAAACTACAAATCATGGCGGAGTGATATTTCGGAGTGCTGTTTGCACGAAAGAGTCCGGAGCGAGTGCCTTTGCCGTGTTTCCATTTACCTCCCTTCGATGAAGGCCCATCGGCCACTTTTTTTCTCTCGTAGAGGAAGGGGAAAACAGGGTGTGTAAAACTGTATTTAATCAGTTCACTCGAAAAATATGCTGACAATGTATATCGTGCTAACGCCACCATCTTGTAAAAATGGCGGCCGAAATTTATATAATAAAAAGTTACGTTTATTTTATTGAATTGAGATTAAAATTTATAGTTGAAGAGTAGTATTTAAATCCGTGAAAAATATAGTTTAACTGAAATTATAATCATAAACACTTTAAATACATGCATGGTTCATTGAAATAACGACTCATATTCGCGAATTTGCAATTTTTCATCAGTCATAATTTTGTCGCAGAAAAAATTTGATAAAAAGTGTTCTTCTGATTTCATGAATAAAATGGTGCTCAACTCGCAGACATTCATCCATTATTTGCAGAGATTCCTTTATTTTTGCTAGAGCATGTCCATTGCATAGCTCTGAAATTCTTCGTTTTCTTGTGATAACGTACGGAAGTAGATAGCGGGAAATATGGGTAGATATTATGGGATCAATTTCATTTTTAGTTTCACATACTTATAAAGGGGGTCGCGGTAGCAGGGGTAGAGCTTGGACTTCTGACCGGAGGGTCCGGGTTCGATTCCCGGGAAAGTCACTCTGGGCACCTGCAGCTCCAACCAAGCTATGTGGTTTTTTGGGTACAGATCTTCCTGGGAAACCATAACCGGCACAGGGAAAGGAACTGGCTCCCTTATTACCCTGATGCCTGATTTTCACACGTCGTATAGGGCTTAGTACTGAGGGAGCTCTACCATCACTACCAACCCGACCTTTGGGTTGATTACTGTGTTTATTGTTTCATTTGTACTTGTAAAATAAGCTTTTGAAGATTCGTAAAAATCCAGATGTGCGCAAAAATATGAACAATATCAAAGAATAAATTCCATAATCTTTAATTATAATATTTGATAGGGCTGTTAGAGGTACAACACATGACAGAATGAGTAAGCAGGTCTTTCTGCAAGGCATATTCTCCTGTCCTTCTGTTTGATGAGCTCTAAACGGCCACTTTTTGACAGGAATCGTTTTACCAATACTCATACTGTACGTCATGGTGTGTTCATTTTATAGACCCCCGGATTCCAATGTGGATGATCTACTTAAGTTCGACAGCCAGATGTACACTCTCGGCAACAAGCATAAGAGCAGTATAATTTTAATCGCTGGTGATACTAATCTACCGTCACTTTATATGGGACTCGTACTAAGAAGGAAAATCTGTAATAAACAGAGATTAATATAATTAAATGCCCCCCCCCATATCCTCCACATTTACGCAAAACACTCTTTAAAACTAACGACATACTTGTTATCTTTGCGACGTCAATGCTGATATTTACACAAAAATTGAAGTAATGTTCGGAATCAGCGACCATAAAGCTATTTTTGGATAAATAGAATCTGAATTTGTGAAGATGGACAAAGGAAAGAGTGAAATATACCTATTAAACTAGGCAAATTGTTACTGACTTCGAGGATATTCAATACACAAATTAACAGAATTCAAGATAAAAAAAACCCAGACAACTGATACAGAAATCGCAAGGAAGTATTCCCTTTTTTATGCGTAAAGGAATGAAGACGTGTCAAAACACCTTTCAAACTTAAATTCGACAGTAAGTAACCTAGACAGTACAACGGAGAAGTCAGAGCGGATTTAAGAAAGCAAATTAGGCTGCAGTCAGATTTTAAAGAGAGTATTAGGAGTAGTGACGTAGTTTATAAGTATGGATAAATGAAAACAGAATCTAATTGGACGTTGTGGTAAAACAAAAATCACCATGCGCACCATGGGTGCACCAATTACCGACCGATAACTTAAACGTCGATTTCATGTACGTAAAATATTAAAACTCATAATTCTCAGTTACGTTATGAAAAATAATATTAAAAATGCGATGAAAAAATCCAATGAACCATGAAATATTTCTTCCACCCTTCCTTTTAATAGTGCTACGAAGTAGTCCAGTTACAATCCATTAAGAAAAAGGACTGAAGGAATCCATCCGGAAGTCAAGTTGGTACATTCGTGACGAGTACTTTGAAGTAGAAATACGTGTATTGGAACGGAACGCGCTATTGTTACAAAAATAGACCACTAAAAAACGCAACTTGTCACATGAGATCGGAAAAAAATTTCATCCGAGTATTTTCCCCGGTAACTCAGCCTTAGGCACTCGAATACGACGAATGCAATGCTAAGGGAATCCCTCGCATTTTGATTGGCAGAGGAATAGTAAATGGGAGTCCCAATTATTCTTCTTGTTAGACCTATTCTCTTTCGGCCGCACCACTGTAAGAGACTGCCCCCGTAATAGGATTATCTAGGATTTCTGATGGCATCCATTAAACCGAAGGAAGAATGAAGCGGAAGGGAGGGTAGAAGGCGGGGGGGGGGGAGGAGACCCAAGGGGAAGGTGAGAGAGAGGGGGTTGGGGGGTGTTGGTGACCGCGCAGATGCATCCTAGATCGAGGGGGAAGGGGACTTCTAGCCGCCAAGGGATCGAATGACCGCGAGAAGTAGAGCATCTTTTGCGTTAAAGCTGGCCCATAACCCTCAGTTACCGTTGCTATGGTGACGGCGAGTTCGTCCCCCGGGGGATGCACCAACGTCGGGGGGTTGGAACCCCCGTCCTCCTTTGCCGTATCCGCCTCTCTAATGTCTCCGCTCTTAATAGCCCCTCACCCTTGCCGCGCGGCGTAATGGAGTGAGTTTAAGAGATGCTTCTCTCTTTCATTAATTTTCATTAAGACGGAAGGCGACGCAGCGCGGTTTAAATAGATGACCAACGGGGATTGCGGAGGAGCTAATTTTTCCCTTTGGATAATTAGGGTTATTATAGGTAAGGCTTGGCATATAGTAATTTGCATAATATTTCTGAAAGTCCGGAGACAACTTTTAATTAATCCTCCATTTTCCTGTTTATGAGAACGACGGCAGACTACAGGTGAGTATGACGCAATTCGTTTAATCATGGATTCCAGAGTATTTTAAGGCTCGTCTCGTCGCGAAAACAGAGTAACTCAGAAGAACTCGATGGAGAAAAACTCGATGAGATACGTGTTTAAGTTAAATGCATGGATTGAAAATCTTTATTTAATATACGACCCGCCTTAATAATACCTCGGATTCTGGGAGAAAATTTGAGAAAATAGCCAACCCCAAATCGATCAACAACTCTCGCCACAGGGGGTCATTTGCTACAATTTTGATAACGGGTCGATTGATCAAGATGGGGAACTTATCCCACCATCATCCTGCCGAGAGAGTAGATTGGTGGTCTGCTTAAGAATACGTTGGATGTGACGTGGACCCAAAATATTCAGCTAAAAAACAAAGACATGAATTGCCAACTATATTTTTGTTCAACTTCGCGCCTCTTCTGGAAATCATTACATTTTCAAAGTTTCCAGTAAAATTTTCTCTTCAATGTCAACTTCACTTCAACTATCAGAGATAAAATAAACACTGGTGAACATCGCATTGAGAAATGGTATGGGAAATTTCGAAGCCATGAGTTTACCGGCCCCGTTGGCGATGGGGTAACTTCCTTGCGTGCCAACCCAGAGGTCTTGGGTTCGATCCCCACCTAGATGGGTTCTCATTCCCTTAGGATGTCCGTGATTATCGCCGAAGCATGTGCATTGTTTGGTGGTTAGATGGAAGAAGGGACGATAAAGTTTCTACCTTACCCCAAGAAAGTCATGAAATAAATAAATAAATTCAACCCCCATGCTTTCCTATAAGAGATGATGAGAGAGTTGTTTCTATTCACGACCTCTTCATTCAAATCCGCCGCATCCTTCCCGAAATTCCTACTCGCCACACCCGATCTGCTTAAACATTGCTACCGAGCATCCTATTTTCCAACCACAGGGAAAATAAGTAAGGTCATGTTGATTTCCAAATCCGGTAAAGAGCCATTCATTACCGAAAACTGTCGTCCAATAACATTCGTCTCTAACCTATCCAAAATATCTGGAAAAAAAATAATCCTCAACCGTCTCCAAAACCTGGAACAGATACGTTTCCGGGATAAAACGTCTCCTATCCATCAGGTTCTCCAACTTGTGGAGCGTATAATATAATCCACGGCTTCTCCCTGCACGACCTCAGTATTCCTTGATGTCGACCGGAATTCTGATAAGGTATGGCACAAAGGCCCTATCTACAGATTACACACCTACAACTCCCCACCCTCCCATCCGACTCCTACGGAATTACTGGAAGTTCCAGATAGCCGAAGTCCTTTATTCAGTGAGACTCAAGCGTCTGCTGGAGTCCCGCAGGGCAGCATGCGTAGTCCCCTTCTATTCAATATAAACGTAAATCATCTTCCCACAACAAAGCTCACGCAAACACAAACATGAATGGTTTTTACTTTTTGAAGATAATCGATAAAATAGCACCATGACTATCCCAAAAAACAGTTGCTATCACTTTCCCAGCCGAAAAATAGATTTTGCTTTTTTGGAGTCGATTCCCCCTTAGCAGGATATTTGCTTGGACCCTATTTTTGTTTCGGGCGTATCATGATGTATGCAAGTTTCATTTACAGTAATTAATCGGCGCCAAAACTCGGATTTATTGCGTCTAAACTGCGGCAACAGAGCGTTGTAAATGTTCATTTGAACACGTTTTTGGTCTAACGTGTGCAAACGCGGAACGCAACGCGCAGACAGCTTTCTCATGCCTATATGTTGATTTGATATGTGACAAACACGTTCTTTTGATATGTGCATAATCTCTGCTATCTATTTCACTTTAATTCGGCGGTCATCTAGCACTATTTGGTAAACTTTGGCGATGTTTTCGTCGGTAGTTGCAGTTTTTGGACGTCCCGAACGTTCGACTCCCAAGCTCTTACGACCACGTTCAAATTCAGCTGTCCAAAATTTCACTCTGGTAAATGATGATACAGAGTCCCCATACACATAATCCAACTCATCTTTTATTTGCGTAGGCGTATTGCCTTTCAAAAACAAATATTTAATGACAGCTCGATACTCGATTTTGTCCATTTTCACAAAAACACTCACATCAACTCACTCAAACCACTGTTACATAAAAACTGCACGTCCAAAATGGCTGAAACTTTAGTGAGTAACTGTTAACAAATGAAAAACTAAATTCACTAGCTTTTATTTACGAGTGTAGCTCTTCACGTTGAGGTCGGAAATTATTCAGACCACCCTCGTATTACATCATCTTCAGGTGAGGTCACCCGAAGGTTGAAGCTTGAAGACCCAGTCGTACCATTAATCTTATTTAGTGGAAAACTTTCACTATCCGTTATTTATTATAATTTAATTATTCCACCACATCACACCTGAAACTACCAAAAAAATGATATTATAACCTGTAGTAGGAAACAATTGATCATCGCAGGAATCCGACACCTCTAATTTTAGCAACACAGCCGATAATTTACGATACCTACGAAAAAACCGTTTGTGGCGAGAACCATTGAACCCAAATTGAACAGGCCAGGGAGTAAATGTTTGTCGAGGGAAGTATTTGAGTATATAGTATTTCCAGTTTTCAATATTCAACCCGAAGGTCGGTTTGGTAGTTGATGGTAGAGTTCACCCAGTACTAAGCCCGACGGCGTGCGAAATTCACACATCAGGGTAAGGGGGCTAGTTCCTTTCCGCCAGGTGCCGGTTATGGTTTCCCAGGAAGATCTGGTACCCGAAAAATCAACTAGCTTGGTGGGAGCTGCAGGTACCCGGAGTGTCTTGCCCCGGAGTCGAACCCGGGACCATCCCGTCAGTAGTTCAACGCTCTACGCACTGGACTACCGCTGGACTAGAGCAAATAAATTTATTTATATGATACGCAACTTTACGTTGGAGTACGTCATTCAACAAATACAGCACAGTTATAAATTTAAAAAAATCACTTTTTGGTCGTTGCACAGTATTCTCTGTCGAGATTTGTAAACACACGCGGAATGTTCCGCATTCTGAATGGAGAGAAAGCTTGGGCAGAACTGAGGAAAGAGGGTAGAAATGCAAATTTTATGGGGAGAAATGATCACGAATTCAAGGTGAAACGCCGGGCACAAAGAACGAATAAAAAAATTTCTCGTCTTAATAAAACAATTGTTGAAAAAACAGTTAACCTTCAAAACTATTCGAACCCTTTCCTCAACGGGGTAAATACTTTTAAGAAAAGACGTAAACAATTTATATAATAATTTGATTGATGTGTTGTGTAAAATTGTATGAAGCAACTCAATTTTTGATTATTGTTTCTTGTTGATTTGGGAAACTGATGTTGATGATATGAGACTTTTCTTTTTTTTGTGTGTCAGAGATTGGTGTCTGAAAGTTTCCTTTAAGTGTATTCTCTTCAGACTGATTTTATTTATTTATCTTTTGTGATATTGATTCATGTCATGTTATTTATTTCCAAGGCAAGTTTGATTGTGATACTTGGGACTTGTGTGCCACCTGACATTGCCTATCTGCACGTGTGAGTTTTAATAATATCGAATAATGAATCCTCGAAGACGGTCGAGAATCTCCCATTGTGTTGTGACAACTCGACACTTCTTCTTTCTTAGGAATTTTGATTGAGAATCCAAATGTTAAGAAGAATCGTTGCTATGCTTCTCTCATCAGCGTATCCAGCGATATCAAATGGATTGAATTCAAAACTTCAAAATACGGGATATATATTTAAAGGAACCTTATTATATCGACCCATCTGGAGCTGAAATCTCAATACCTGAATCGCAATGGATGTGTATTTTGCTTCGTTAAACTACCATGAGAATCATTAATAATTAATCTCTCCAATAAGGAGTCCGATTTCAGATGAGGAAGATGGTTGGCTATGCATTATAATTGTACTAATGAGACGTATTTCAGCGAAAATAATACTGGTATTATTTCGGTTCCCATAATGTAATCAGGTACAATAACCGAATTAAGTATTTATAAAATAATAACTGTATTGAGCGTGTTATACTGGTAAAAACAGAGTAATGTAAGTATAAAGCTACATTAAAAGTAAAGGTATTGGAAAAAACTGCCATAATAAGATTGCCTCACTACATTTCGGTATTCAGCATCTGCTTGGGACCTTCCAGTCCTCTGGGCCAAAAAAGGCCCTGCGTTTCTGGGTAATTTTAGGGCAGAGGGCACCTGTTCACAGGCACGTCCCACGATGGACGCCCCGGGGAAGGGTCTTAGATGAGAAATAGTAATTGAAGAACACAGTGAAACATCGCATCGTAGAAATGACCACGTTCTAAGAATCACGATGAATCCCGAAGAATTAACACTCCTTGGAATGGCTGGATGTTATACGAATCTGGATGAGGTATCCGGTCTCCACCTAATGATTACAGATAATAAATATCGCTTCGAGGATCACTCGAGACGTCTCGGGTAGGTGGCTGCATTTTCACGGGTGGTTGTTCCTTCATCCGCGGTCAGACCGGAGAAAGGGTGCGAGCGAGAGACGGTTCATCACGCGTTACACAGAGGTGAGGCCAATAGTCATTTTTCCTCGTATCGCCCGAGTCCCAGAAACGCTATTTTCCCTCTCCACCAACCCGACTGGAGGGTATGGAAATCGACATGAACCGACCAATTTCGTGAGAAAGAAATCAAGCGATATACGAGGTCTTTTCAATAAATACACGAACTGAGGATCTGAGAAATCACGCGAACCATAAAAACTTTATTTTGCAAAATTTAGCCAACATCGGTTTTGTCCCCTACTAAAGTACTCTCCATTCGTTGCTATACCTTCTTATTCCATCTCCTTCTTTACCACTTTTTAAAGCACCCTTGGAAGTCCTCGGCAGTTAGCCTTTTTAGTTTTCTCGTCGTTTCACGTTTTATTGTGTCCACATCTTCCCAGCGATGTCCCCTCATCACATTTTTGCATTTTAGGGAATAGGAAAAAGTCCACAGGGGGCGAGATCTGGAAATATCCGAATAAAAATGGATGGATCAAGGATGGTGATTGAATTTGTTGCCAGAAACTGGCGAACAATCAATGCAGAATGCTCAGGTGCATTTTCATGGTGAAGGATCCATTCATTGCTTTGAGTCAAATTTGGTCGCACGCGATCTCTCATACGCTTGAGAAGTGTAAGGTAGAACTCAGTATTTAGTGTTTTTCCTTCAGGAAGAAACTCCTTCGAGATCGAAAACCAGGAGCATGACTTCGATTTTCGATCGGCTTTTTCTTGATATTTTGGTTTGAATTAATCCACGAGAAAACGGATGTTTTCTTCATAGAATTATCACCGTAAACTACTGTCAACATTTCAGTAATTTCTCGATAACTTTTACTGCACTTCACCAAATAACTTGATGTTGATTCTTTGCTCCGTGATATCATCAATATCCATTTTCGACAAACAGTAAAAACAAGGACAACAGTAACTAACATAACTGGCACCATACGCACAGCTCGACGATCCGCCAAGCACAGATTGGGTCTCAGGCATCTAGCGCTGCTAGTGGGAGGGGGTGTAGTCAGCGTAATGGCCGCCAGATTTCACCAGTTCGCGTATTTATTGGATAGCCCTCGTACATGTAACTCACTCTTTCAGCGTAAAAAGGGATTTTGCTTCTCCCTCGTTACGACATCACCTGGAGTGTGCAGCTAGTAGTTTCTGGAATCTTCTAGTGGAAGTTTCAATAAAAGGCTTGGATGGCATGCGACGCAGAGAAGCGAGAATTGTCAAAGGAGTTCATGACACGGGCAATTGTTGTAAGATTTGGGGTGGGACCCGCTCCAAAAACGAAAATTAATTTTTTTAATCTTTGGTAAATTTGAGACAGTTTGTTATTTAGTAAGATAGACAGATGGTTCTCATCCATTGTGGGTGACTTTCTCTGTTCGTGTGCTGTGAATGTCTGGTGTGGACACACCCTTTGCCACACACCTTTCCGATGGCTTGTAAGGTATTATGCTGTGGATGTAAACGAACTGTAGCTTTCAGTACGCATCAAAAACACTAAACAGCTCCTCTATCTAACCCAACGTAACCGTCGATTAACTACCTCAGTGCAAATTGAAATTAATATTAATTGATATTTTTAGAGCCAGACATTCGCAGTGCTTGAATGTTAAAAATACCTAACCGAAATTCACCTTTTAAACGTCTAATGATCAGTAGTGTTAGGATCTCTTTACGCTAATTACGGTATAATTTCCAATAACATGTATGAACGAATCGAAAATTAACAAATTCCTGCGTTTTCAAATGCATGCGTGGGTCGTCCTATAACTCTTTCGAAAATCCAAGAGATGATCCAATTCGATGGTACATTCAATCGACAAACTTACGCTTATTTAGAAAAATGTAAAAAAAAGATGACTTCCGTGCGGTGTGGGACACTTATGTCGTCTCCATGAATTATCGAAGGGTATTAGGTCTTGAATATCGAAGAGTTATGGGGTTGTCTCAAATTTTCCTTCGTAAAACTGACTACGGAGATGATTCCAAAAACCGAGGGATGCCTCTCTGTTTAAGATGACGTTTTATATTTTACAACGGATTTCATATCGTAGCTAATCGCTCGCTTTTTTATTTGCTTAATCATTTGCCCTTGGAAAATTCAAAGAAACTCGCATCGAGTATTATTATCATCATAAGTTAGAAAAATTTAATGTACTGCGGACATTATTGGCCTGAAATCCAGGGAAAGAGAGAGAGAGAGGCAAAAACAAATTTCACACAACGTCCACGTCCTCCATTGAAACAAAATACCGTTGCAGTAACGAAAGAGTCATGATTTTTGGATTCCTGGAGTTGCACGAAAGGGAATACGAAATTTCTTCCAAATGAATAGAGACAAACTATTTTTCGTCCTATAAAGAACCTAAAAATCTATTTGAATCTGATTTAATCAAATGTTCATCCTAATAATGAATCCCTCACTTCGAAAAATTTTGACAACTGTTAGACGGCAAACGATACTTCTTCTAACGGGAGATAATCGAACAAGATCACATCTTCATAAAATCCGTCTTCGATCATCAACCAAAAAAATAATACGATTTAAAGTATAATATCAATAATAACGGGGTTTTGAATAATTTTGAATTTATCTAATTTATCTTAGAGTAATTTATTGATCATGTAAGAGAATTACAGACGTAGATTGGAGGCTTTTGAAATGTGGGTGTGGAGAAGAATGGAGAAGGTGAAACGGACCGAAAGGAAAACAAATGAGGAAGTACTGGAGATGGTGGGTGAGGAGAGGGGTTTGTTGAGAGAAATCCTATGGAGGTAGGAAAAATGGATGAAAGGCGTATTGAGCGGTAGTGGAATGTTGAAGAAGGTAATAGAGGGGAGAATGTTAGGCAAACGAGGAAAGGGCAGCAACAAGATAGGGATGTTGGATGGGATGAAGGGAGGAAAGAAGTACACAGAAATGAAGAGGGACCTGATGTAGAGTATGTTGCTAGATTGGGTTTTGTTTGGAGTCACAAAATGTTTACTTGATAGTTGTGTCCATTCATAAACCTACCTTAACCGGTAGATTACCTTTTAATAATAATAACAAGAGATTTATGCATGAATAATTTATTTATTATTTATTATGACACACTATCGAAAAGAATTAGGCCTAGAATTTCGAAGAGAAATGGGGATCTCTCAAATTTTCTTTCCCTAAAAACTGAGTACGGAGATGATTCCAAAAGCCGAAAACCATTCACCTAAAGACTTGTATTGATGGAGATGTTCATCTCTGATCCTGGATTGGATTCGTGTTATGTATTTTGGATATGCTTTGAATATCCCCTGTGCATTGTAGTTTTCACTCAGCGTGGGCAAAGGTGAAAGGGTGAAGAATTGCCAAATTTGTCAAAAACAATCGACGCTCCAAAAGATCGAGTCGTCGAGAACATCCAAGTTCCATCGGAGACGACTATAAAAGCCTCCCCGCGGAGGAAAACACTCGCACGAACCCCTCCGACTCTTGTTTCCGCTGCGAGTTGTACATTCGCACGCACGGCGCGTGGTCGATAATGAGGGTGGGGGGGAAGTTGGAGGAGGGTGGGAGAGAGAGAGAGAGGAAGGGGGCGGGGAGAGAAAGAGAGGGAGGGCTTGTGGAACTAACCAAGTCGTTCTCGTGAAGGTCGACGTCCTTAAACGCCCTGAAGCGGCGGCGGCACATCGGCCAATCGATTGCTCCTCTTTAAACGGCCGCGCGCGCTCCACCTGGGCGGCAAAACTAGGAAACAGGGTCACGCGGGGGCCGCATCTCACCGTCTCGGCAAGCAAAGAGAACAAAAGAAACGCGGGAAAAAAATCGGCAGAGACTCGAATCGCGCAAAACCAGCAAAGGGGATCGCCTTTGAGGAGAAGGGCCGCGAGTAGGGAGTCTGTTCTTTTATCCCGCAGACTTTGTCTCTGAACTGGGAAAGACAGTGTCGGTGTTTGTTTTGGTACGTGTTCGACTTCGTAAAACAAGAGCGAAGTCGTAGTGATCTACATTGTGCCACTTGGATGCCTTAAAAAATTCACGTCCTCTTGCCAGTTGGAGCTCGTGGGTCAAGGGAACGATGATGGAGGTCGGGGGATGATCCAAGAAACATTCATCGGGTTACACGAATAGACATCAAATTAAAAGAATTAATACAAATTGCGTCGACAATATTCAACATGCACTAACCTACTTGTGTCTTGCCATTAATCATTGAAATACGAGATACTCCACCGAGTGTATTTGTGAACGAGTTACTGATTCGAATCCTTAACAAGAACTTTACGATGTGTCATAAGAAGTACAGGGTCTAACCCAAATATAAGCAAGAATGAGCTCTTCGTCTTTTTCGATTCTAAAAGCATCATCAACAAAGAGTTTGTGCCTCAGGGAGAGACAGTGAAGAGCCCAGGGAATCAGGAAGAAGATCTTTGCCAACTGGAGGCTGCACCATGACAACGTGCCGTTCCACACCGCCTTGTCATGGCCGAGTCCTTGGCCAAGCACTCAGTGGCTACGGGTTCGAATCCTAGAGACGTCAGATTTTTTCCAGTGGTATCCCTATCCCTACTTGAGGTGATTTGTGGAGAGCACTTTGAGTGAGTACGACGTCCGTCGGATGGGACGTTAAAATGCGAATCCCTTAGGGGCTTTCTTTAAGAGTAGGCTAATGCCGACACCGGGTTTCTCTCAACTCTTCTTCCTTTCCTCCATCCCTAATAGCGCAAATCTACATCTACATAATATCACGCAAGCCGCCGCAAGGGCATGTGGCGGGGGGTGTTAGATCACTACCCGTAATAGGGAAAAAAACCACATGGAAAATTAACACATACATGCAAAACTATACCCACAGTATTACATCAATGCAAAAATCCTTTCAACTTACACATATGCAAATACATTTACTATCATCTAACAAATAATTTCACCTCAGGATGCAGTAACAAATTTATCCAATAAAGTACAAGCTTGAATTTGAAAATTAAGAAGTCGACATTCTACCACCACATGGACAAGCAACATACAACGGTCTCCTCCCCAAGGACACAGGTAGGGAATGTGACCCAACGCTGAGGCCGAAATGAACTATGCTGTCTAAAACTACTACAACAAGGTGGTAACGCTAAACCAGCCGCCCTTCAGCTCCTACGTATGTGGTACCACCGGATATATTTTTTCCCCAAAAAGTAATTAGGAGCTTGAGAGGCAACCATTTTGGAACGCTGGATAACGTCAGAGTGGCCGTGACGAGGTACCTGAACGATATTCCCGTCGACCCCTTCCAGAAAGCGCACAGAGGCGCTGGAATCTACTTGCATATGAAATGCGCATGTCATTTGTCTCTCAGATGTTGCGAGTTTTTCTGCCAGAACAAGACCGCAGCACTTTCCCACCCACCCGACTCACCGCACCTGGCCCTATATACTTTTTCCTCTTCCCCAAACCAAAAAACCCACTCAAAGAAAAAAGATTTGCCGACATTCCAGAGATGGAGAAAAATTCGATGGAGGAACTTATGAGCATTGGAAACGGGATGGTGCGGCGGCTAACGTACTGGCTTCCCACCGGGCGGGCCAGGGTTCGAATACCGACTGTGGCAAGATTTTGCAGTTCTATCCCGTTCCCTAAATGGGGTACTATGTGGAGAGTAGTTTTAGTGGGTGCGCCGTCCGTCGGATGGGACGTTTAATTGTTTGACCCCTTGGTACTTTTGTTAAGTGTAAGCTAATACCCGACAAAGAAGCGTTCCAGGACTGTTTCAAAAAGTGGAAACACTGTTGAGATAAGTGTATGGGACTGTTGGGGAGGAGAATAATTTGAATGGGACCCTGAACACTAATTTGTCAATGAGTTATTTTAATGTAGTGAAGAATTTCGGGGATTTTTTGAACCGACCTCGAACTTATTTTTAAGAAGAATCCTGAAGTACTTCAGTCGAAGTTGGTTTCATTGACAGTCAGTCCCCTGACCCTCTCTATAGACGACACCAAATAAAATAATATTACAGCCTGCATCACCATCCAATCGACCATCGACGGTCCGTTGTGTTTCAAAAGTGAATGATGGGTTAACGGTGCGTGATTTTGCACGGTATATGAAATTGAAGAGTTCGTGATTATGGACGGAGTGTGGCGATAGATGATAGTGATTGTAGGTATGGTGTGAACCTAGCCCATGAGTGATTGTAAAGGTGCGGTTGGTAATCTTAAAGAGTCTTTGTACATATAAGAGCATTTTATCTCATATCTGTTCGTCTTGTGTGTATGTATGTGCATTTTAAGAGTGACCATTGACCAGACTTGACCGTTGCCACCAGGACAAATGCCTAATTGCAACGATATAAATTCTTAGAATAAAAAAATATTCTTCTACACTACATATCCTTCTTTCCTCCCTTAATTCCATCCAACATGGTTCACTGTCCCGTCATCGCAAAACCTAGCTCACCCATTATATTTTTTCACCTATATCCTACATTCTTCATTGACACTCGCTATTAACTCCTCTTCATCCACTTTCCCCACCTTGCACCTTCCATTTTTTTCGTGACATGTACGACGCGCAGAGGTTTACAATAACTGACATCCTGCCGCTTCCGCAGCTTGGAGAGCATCGAGACCGGTATTCGGCAAAGTTTAGCAGGACCCCCACCTACTCAATGTGCTTCGATCCCACTTCGACCAATAAGAGCGGCGCGGGGAATTTAATTGTGAAACGCACGCTGTATTAATCTTTTCCTTAATGTCCTTACTATATCCTACTGCCCTATTCTCCATACAACACACGCCAATTACTTCTTCATTTGATTCCATATCCTTTCATTGTTACTTTCTCCATCTTTCTCAACACTCACATTCAAAATAGTTCCAATCTACACCAACAATTACCTTTCCTCAACGACTAAGTTTCTTAGTCGTTCAGTACTGACTTCATTTTAAAGTTTTCCTCTGTCTTTCTTTAACATCTTTTCTCTGGGATGTCACCAACGTCTGCCTCTTTGTAAACGCTTCTTCGCCTAGCGTAATTCTTTTTCAAATGGTCCAGCTTCAATAACGGATGGTGAAACTTGAACACTCGACAATTTATCGCAGCAGATTCATTACTCAGACGTGACGACCGATTTTGTAGTATCGCTTCACTTAATGAAAAACAGCGTCGAATCGAGGAGCAAGTCGCCCGTCGGTGTGATTGTTTACATTGGGCGATGCAATCGGGAACCAAGCAAAATGGCGGATGGCGACGTTATATCCTCGGGTGAAGAAATTGAAGTACTTGAGTACGGAAACTTAAGAACGGAGGCATACACATGGGGCGTTTTGTGCTCCGTTAAACCATCACAAATATATTTGTAATGAAAAGGCAGAGATAGGTTTAAATAAAGGAATAAGCATCGTTACAATATCGTAGATGTGACTGTAACATTTTGAATTGTAAAACCTTTTGGACCACCGTGGAAATTAAATAATATATATGCATGGAACACAATGTAGGAATCGTTCCTGCGGTAATCGTTAACTATAACGTGACCTCTTAATGTTTGCATTGTTTCGTTAAACCTCATTCCATATACCTTCATATCGTCTCGAGTAGATCGTTTATTCAATTTGGAAACATTTCGCACAATCATATGTAATATCTCATTAATAAATTATTTATTTATGTAGTCCAAACACGAAATCACGCCAATTACATCGGACAAGTAACAAAGAAAAACAAATTATATCAACAGCAACTCAAAGGATAAAAAATAACTGTTCCAATTAAAAAAATATAGTTTGTTTAACGTAAATGAGGTAGACAAAATGAGTAGCAAAGGTGGAAGGAGGTCCAAAGAAAATTAAGAAGGAGAAAGAGCACGGTCGAAATGGACGGCATCAAGTGTTCTTTTTTTTTAACGGGTCCAAGTCAGGGAGGCGTTTCATCATAGCATTACGGGTTGATGGAAGTCTAAAGATTAATGAGCATTTTTTTGATTGAGAGACGAGGAGGGGTGGCGCAGTTAAAGAGGTCATTCAACCGTGTCATACGCAAAGGTACTCGAATAGGGAAAGAAGTGGAGATGACCTATAATTACCATCGACGACTTTTATGAAACACTTTGCACGATATGATTCACGATCATTAAGGGAGGAAATGCCAAGAGAAGAGCTGATATAACCTAGAGAGATGATTACGATAGTGTAAAAGACGTTGGCGAATGATGGAGAGAAGGAAATTCATCGGCCACTCAAGTAGTTTGAGGGAAGTGGGTGGAGCAGTGACCCAAATTTCGGAACAGTATTCAAGGACAAGAGGAGGAACAGAATCAAAGAAAAAAGTGCGGAGAGCTGGCAAATTGAGATTCTTCGCCGTATCGATAGATTAAGTCCACCAGTGACTCAGATTTTGAGGAAATACTTTCGATATGCTCGCGGAAGAGAAGTCGTTAAAGATATTTAGTGTCAAAGATGACTGACACCTAGGTCTTTTTGAGCTGTGACTGTTAGAGTTACTTGATTATGGACGAAAACGAACTTAAAATCGTTCCCATTTAGCCTTAGGGTTAACTCTCGGAGGTGTCTCTACAAGTGTTGCTATGTATATTTTGAGCCTTGACAACACTAATTGCTTTAGGTGCCATCTGATGTCTCCATCTAAAACTTTGATTCATTTAACATTAACTTTCTTCAGAAAATTTTGTCGATTGATCATAACTTGGGTTGTTTACAGTGACTCGAAAATTTTGTCTCAGCATCAAAATGGAGTTAACTCGTGAACACTTTCGTGTGATGATTTTTTACGACTTTCGACGTGGATTATCAAGACAGGAGTGCATCGATCAACTTACTTCCACTTTTTACGATGAAACCCCATTCTTTGCCACTGTGAAGCGCTGTAAAACAAATTCCATCATGGCTGCCGTTCGCTCAGCGACGAAAGTCGTGAAGGTCGACCAAAATCAGCTGTTGTGCCAGAAAACATTGATACTGTGCAAGAACCAGTAAAGGAAGTTCGTGAGCTTGAGGCGTCCTTGGGGACTAGTATGACGAGCATCAATAAGATATTGCATGAACATTTAGGTGTGAAAAAAATTTGTCCGCGTTGGATCCCGCCTAATTTGACAAAAGCTGAAAAAGATGCTCGTGTCAATTGATGCTAAGAAATGCTCAAAAAATTCAATAGCGGTGCATCAAAAGCTGTGTATAACATCTATACAGGTGACGAAGCTTGGATCTATGCGTATGAGCCCGAAACAAAACAGCAATCCACTGCATAGGTCGTTCAAGACGAGCCAATCCGACAAAAGTGATTCGTGCACGAAGCAGTCTTTTCATTATTAGGCTGAAAATATAAATAGCAACCATCGTATATGTGTTTATAAATAGTTTCGGAATAAAAAGTAAATATGAATAAGAATCAAAAGTAGAAGCTTAAAAAATATCCGCTCAGCCAAATGATCCTTGCCGAGATACGGTTTATCCACGCGTATTTGGCACGCCCCGTCGTGACTTCAATGAGGAGTAGATAAACCTCCAATATTGAGAGGAGGGGATTAAGGCGAATATTCCGCTCATTCGAAAGAAAGCTCACCTCCCTTGCTCTCCTTCCCGCAGAGTTACAATCCTAAATAACACGGAGGACAGAGAATTGAAAACAAACTTGCGGCGGGTTTCGTCTTATACTCATACCAAAAAGCTTTGAGTCTTCGACAGGTGCAACGAAAATCATAACAGGACCATATCATAAGCTATGCGACCTATGAGACCAAGCCGGACCATTAAAAAGAGAAGGCAACAAGATATGTACTCGGAAGGTATAAAAGAACAGAAAATGTCATGGTAATGTTGGATATAATAAAATGCAGAGTTTGAAAAATGGAAGAAAAAGGAGAAGGTTAGGCGCGATGTATAGAATCGTTAAAAATGACGAAGCGTGGGAAGATTTGTGGGAAGAGGTAGAAAAACCATACTTTAAGGGGAAGATGTGCCACAGTTTTAAAATAAAAATAAGAACGCAAAAGATAAATATGAAAAAATACTCTTTTCTAAACAGAACTATTGTTGACTGGAATCAGCTACCTGGAGGTTTGTTTGAGCCCTTTCCATCCAATTTTAGGAGTTTCAAGAATAAGTGTAAAGCAGCCACTGGGGGATAAACTTCATTGATTATTGTATATTACAATTGTACTTATTAAAATATTATTTGTGTGTGATGTGGATGGCGTGAAAAGTTGTATTGCAAAAGGGAATGATATGTTAGCGGTGCGTGATTTTGAATGGTATATCAAATTGAAGAGTGCGTGATTATGGATGGAGAGTGGCGATGGACTGAGCGTTGTAGGTGTGGTGTGAATAGCCCTTGTGTGATGGTAAAGTTGCATTTATTAATTTTAAAGTTTCATTGTATAATAAGAGCATTTTGTCTCACATCTGTTTCTCTTGTGTGTGTGTGTGTGTGTATGTGAATTCTAAGAGTAACCATTAACCAGACTTGACCATTGCCACCAGGAAAATAACGAATTGCACATACGTTTATGTAACAATAATAATAAAATAACACCAAATAAGGTCAAATTTGCATTTTTGTGAAACTAGCCAAATCAAACAACATTCGCGTGTCGGAAATAATATGAATCCGAGAAATATACGACAAATGGAAATAAATTATTAGTTAATAAAAAAGTAATACTTAAATGGCACATGTCTTTCCAAAGGTCACGGATTCTTTTCGCGATTAGCGTTACCACAAATCGCGTTACGATTGAAAAGAATTTATTTTCACGCTTTCTGATCTTCCAGGCGAAAATGTGTCGAGAATGTCCATCAGTATAGACTTTTTTGAAAATGAGTCTTCTTAGCATTAGTATTTGTTCTCTCTTTAAAAAGAAAACTCCGCTCTACTTCTCGACTACTCCAGGTGAGTCTCAGAAGTCGATTTTTCGAGTTAAAAAATTTGCGTTAAAAAAAAGCAAGGTCAACCTGTGTTTATTTTCGGGCGATACTCAAGAACGGGAAAGACAACCAATTAATGGGCAACACATCAACTCCTCTTTATTTTTCAGACATTTGTTGATTTGTCGGACGATTAATTTTCCCAGAGCACTCGGCAAAAGGCTCCCGTTCATCGCCGTTCGATCCCTGTCCCGGACATGCTGTCACCTTCTTCAAAAAATGTTTGACCTCCAACACAAGAAAATCAAGGAATTATCGATGCCTTTAAGTTTTCTTTCCCAAGGTTAACGTATGTCAAAAGAGGGAAGAATGGTCATGAAGCTACTCACATTTTCCCAGTCGCTATCTTAAAATCTGAAACTAGGTAACGATTAACGAAGATTTATATTACTCAATATGATTTTCCGCCCAATCAGGTGTCAGTGAAAATCATATGTATGGGTGGGCGGAAAATCATATATATATATATATATATATATATATATATATATATACGGGGAAAAGTGGCAAACGACATTCAGAAGCCCTGAAGACGATGACCGAGTCGGACATCGAAACGTCGGCTGAGATGCACGATATAACCCGGTGGAGGACCCGAGAAGAATTTACGCAATAAATACCATTATATTTGGAAAACTTTTTAAAAAATATGCAAACGTGCTTATTTTTTCGTTAAACGCTAATGCCACCGTGTGGCTTAATTTTGTGTCGTCAGTCGCAGAACTGGGGATACCAGAGATATGACGCACAGTGAGGATTCATTGGATGTCCCGAGTGAACGGATGGGAAAAGCTGGAGAAAGTGGATATTTCGGGAAGATGAGTTTTTTTTTAAATTCATTCACTAATTATTATTTAAGAGAGCGGAGTGGATGAATGGAGAGTCGGGGTGGGGGCGGGGTGATTAGGGGTGGTTTATCAGGCGACTGAGGGGCGAAGGGGGGAGGGATATCCACCCGACCAGGGTGGGGACCGCCTCGCTTCGTCAGGGTTTCCGAGCTCTGAATTTATAACAAGGGGGAAAGGGGTTCAATTTAAAGCGTACCTCGGGTCTCAAAAAGGGTCTCCCGGAATCCTAAAAGAAAACCGTCTGTTTTATTTAAAGGGCGCGGAGGATTAAGTGGGCGGCCCTGAATATTCACGCGAGTCGCAACTCACGAGCCCACACACGCGTGTCCGTTGGATGGAGGCGAGCACCCCCAAGTCTCCCGACTTACCGCGCGGATCCCAGTCGGATGTGGAAGAAGACCCGACGACTTGCAAGCCAACGGGCAGACAAGCCGCGCCGCGAATTGATAAGGAGAAAAGGCGGTCTCAGCGAGGCGGGATAGACATATCATCTACGCATGTTGTCGTTAACAAAAGTGGTTGAAGGTCGTCCCGGCCTTGCATCATCCATGACGTCTTGTCGACCATCTTTAAAACCCTAAATCCACCTAACAAACGGATGTTTTCTTCATAGCATTATCACCGTAAACAGCTGTCAACATTTCAGTATTTTATTGATAACTTTTACCGCACTTAACCAAAAACTTGATCTTGATTCGTCGCTCCGTGATTTCGTCAATTTCCATTTTAGACGAACAGTAAAAATAAACACAACAGATACTAAGATAACTGGCGCCATACGCACAGCTGGACAATCTGCAAAGCACAGATAGCTCATTGGGTCTCAGGCAACTAGCGTCACCAATGGCAGGGGCTATAGTCTCCGTCACGACAGCCAGATTGCACCAGTTCGCATACTTATTGGAGAGACTACGTAAATTCAGATAAACATGCATTTGAGTAATTTCAAGGACGTCACGAAGAAGACTTCTTCAGGTTCAGGATCATGGGAATTGTTTGACAATGCGATTAAAATGACAGGCATTGTATTGGAATGCATCAGATCCAATAATTATTCATGAGGTCAATCGAAAGGAACGAATTGCCTTCATGCAGGCATTGGAAAGGCCAGAGTTTGCTCCCGATAGTTAACAGAAGCCAAATTAAACTCGAAACTGTCAGGAGTTCAGCCAAATCTCTTCTTTTCGCTTATTTGGAAACTAAATAGTTTTAGTATACTCTGCGATTCATATCTTGAAATCTTCTTCGAAAGCTTGCTGTAATCAATTAGTTTGTCTTATTGATCACAGATAGAATGAGCAGTTTGCTTTGAAAAAAAATCTGTCGCTACATTCTAACGTTTTGGCAAGTACAGGGGCAAAAACGTTCCACTTCAGCCATATTTTGCCCTGTAATTTTCCACCACCGTATTAACGGCAATATTTAAAACCTAGTTTCAAATCATACTTTTATAGCTATATTACTTGAAGACTTAGCACTTATCCTTAAAATATCGAGGAAACAGTTTTTTAAACCAATATACGTGTACGAGGGCGGGCTAAAAAATAATGCACGCATGCTTGTAGACCGCAAACAAAATGACCTTCAGAAGCACTCCTGGTGGCATGTGGAAGTAACATTCCCCCTCAACACGTATGCGTAAGTTTGAGGTCGTTGCTTTCATCCAGAATATTTTGAGAAGAGCAAGTAATGGAGACGTGTTCCAGTGCTATATGTCAACGCGAGTTTTCTCGAATCCAGGACTTGACAATTGCCTTCAAACTCATCGTCCGAGGTGTAATGATTACCCTTGAACTGTCTCTTGAATTGAGGCAAACAATAAAAATAGCAAGGCGAAAGATCGGGGGAAAAAAGGAAGGTGTGGAATCGGTTCAAATTTCAAACTCGTACATTGGTTAGAGGGGTCGTGATAGTCGATGTGTATGGAGCACTGGACTGAGCTTGACGGCAGGGCCTCGGTGTTATCCCGGGGACGCCATTGAACACCCTATGCTTTTCCATGCTGTGCGATTTCTCTGGGATGTCCCAGATCTTCCTGAGCTAAAAGAATTGACGCATGCCATCTAATTCCTTGAAAATCATATAATATTAAATTATAATTATCACGAACTGAAATATTTAAGATATCATATTTTTCACGAATGATTGAGGATCTCAATAATGAGCATTGCCCGACCGCGGTAGGGGTGAAAATTAGTCTGGTGTGTATTCACCCCGTGCCACACACCCTAGCGGTGGCTTGCAGGGTACTAAAAAATACAATAAAAATACGGTTTCAGACTTCACTCCGTGGAAGTATCGATGTTCATATTATTTGCGGCATAATCAGGTACAAATTTCGCTTACATGCAGCACTGGAATATATACGCTGAGGACCGAGGGGAGGGGATGGGTATTGTTAGGGGGTGAGGAAGGGTGGGATGTTGAAGGTCGGGGTTATTTGGGAGTGGGAAGAGGCGGTGGTGCCATGGCGATGACGTGAAATGGGGGTGGGGTGGAGGGGCATGGAAGGGTGGGGGCGATCAGGGTTGGTTTCACCAAAAGACAAAGAACAACCCTGATTCCTCCCACACTCCCTCACCCCCCATCCATAGCCACCCCCTCCCCCCTGTCCTAAGTGTATGTATTCTAGTTCTTCACGTATGTTAATTACATTTTTGCGATTTACGATGCCGCAATTCTGTGAATCTTAAAACAAAGTTTGTGGAAAAGTGCAAAATACTTTTTGGGTATTTTTGAAATTTTTAAACATTGAAAAATCCTGTTCAGCCCAGATGAATTATTTATACTTCCGTATTACACCTAAATTCAATCTTTACAATGCAATGGCATGGGAGTTAGAATTAAATTAGAATTAACGTTTCGATTCATTTTTGGAGGAAGAGTATTTAACCCGAAAAGACACTATTCAGGGAATCAACATAACTCACGAAAAAGCCGTCAAATACTCGTACTTCGGAGTAACGATAACTAAGGGTATGTCCTGGGGATAACACACTCGTGAAATTTGTGGAATAGCAAATAAAAAGTTAGGATTCATGAACAGAATACTTGGGAATCGTAATACGAGGGTCAGGCAGCTTCGTTATTTCACATTAGTTCGGTCCCACCTAGAGTATGCTGCAAGTGCATGGGATCCCCTTGGAGGAGGCTTAATTTTGGAACAAGATCGAGTGTAACGTAGAGCAGCTAGGTTTGTAGAAAGTTGTTTAATGAACAAGGCAGCAGTGTCACGACACTATTGGAAGAATTGGGATGGGACTAGTTGACTTAAAGGCTGAAATACAGGTTAAATTTACTGGGTGAATTTGAGGCAGGTTACTTTTCTGAGGATGTTAAAAGCATATTACATTCCCCTACTTACTATGCTCGAGCAGATCATCAACGTAAAATCAGGAAGAGATAGATATTGGAACGGATAGATTTCAAACTTCCGCCGGTAGCCAGGCAACCGAATTGGGCACGTTGCCATGACTGCCCACAAACTGTGCCCGCTTTTTCCTCGGACCATTACAGATCAAAATAGACATGACAGCAATCGCCTCGGAGATAATTGTATATAATTTTGTCGATATACTGCATGTTATTCTTTTTATTAAGATACCAAACATTTTAACAGTTTCCACGCATTATTTATCCAGTTTTTGAATACTGTTTCTTGCACGAGTTCCTTGGTGTAATTAATTTCGCTCCGGTCCTTGATATGACCAATATTTCTGTGGAGGGAATGGTGCTCGTGCAAACATGGCTGGTGACCTAACACCCCCCGCCAAACGACCTTGCAGCGGCTGGCGGGGTATTTGTAAAATTAGATGTAAATTGGTTGAGAGATCAATTTATCGAAGAGAATATCAGAAATGAAGACTTATTAAATATTCAGGATGAGAGTACACTTGAACTACAGGTATTTGTTGAATGTTTACGACGTCACTCACAGAATTTTTCTTATTAAAAGAAATGTAACGTGGACTGCTTAAAGAAATTTTTGCTGGAGGATTACTGTTTTGAGCGAGGCCGGAGCAAACATTTTATCTCCAGGCCGTCCGCCGGTAGCCAGGCAACCGAATTGGGCACCTTGCCATGACTGCCCACAAACTGTTCCCGCTTCGACGATCACCGGGCCTGCTGGTTTCACAAACGCAAGGCAAGGCAAAAAAAGGCTCTTTCTCTCTAAGTAAAGCCTCTGGAGCAGGGCCTCCAGAAATCCTCTCCCGAATAGGGGGAGGGTATATGCTATTCGTAAAATAAATCAGCACTTGTCTTAACTTCGTGGAATCGAAAAAAACACTCCGCTTTGCAGAAATTCACTCGAACGCAATATTTCATATTGGAGTGTCGCGCTGTGAGCGGACTGGAAAAAGCTGACCAAAATTCAATTGATTTGATAGATTAAAGGGGTTTGATAAACGACGACACTTCTTTTATTTACCCTACCATGGTTACGGTATCCAAGACCATTATCGAATGGTCTTGATAGTGGCACTCGGTGCTGAAACCATAGTCTGATATGTGGGTGTAGAATTTTAAACCAAGGAATTTCAATTTATCAAAGTGCACGTAAATAATTTTTGTAATAAGCGGAGCCTGATGCCTTTTATTTTTTTTCAAAATCCAATTTTCTACCTTTTTCTACGGGATTTGTAATTGGCGTATATAAGCAGAACGTGGCTGTCTCTCGGAAGTACCAGCTGTTTGCTCAACCGTCATTTCATTGGATTCCCTCACACGATCCCTCAAACATTAGCGTGAATACACAAGATTTACCTTGTAGAGGTTGGCGGTAAATGTCATTCGGATGTCTGCTGCTGAAGGACTCTGGGAAAATTACTTACAGTATGAAAATTTATGCTATTGTTTCCAAGGAAAAAAAACATAAAATTGGAAAGTAGAAAATACTTTGCAAAAATGATTATTTGGAGTATATTATTATGTGGATGGACATTGGGAAAAAGGGAAAAGGCTCGTTTGGAAGCAATGGAAATGCGGATTTGGAGAAGGGTAACAAGAACAATATGGGCGGACAAGAAAAGCAGCATAGAGAAGTGTTGAGAAAAAGTACAGAGGAAAGGAATTTAATAAAATAGATTGAGGAAAAGGAAGATTAAACTTGTTGGACATGTTCTTCGACATAATAACTTCCTGGAAAATATAATGGAGGGAAAAAATAATAAGAGAAAAAGCAAGAGGAAGGAGAAGAAAAAATTTATTGATCATATAAAAAGCACTGTGAGAAGATTAACTACCTACAATGAACTGCAAAGAACGACGATGGAAAGAGTCAAGGAGGCTGCAACGACCAGGCTCCGTCTTAGGAGATGATGATAATCAAAATGCATGCCTGTCAATCTGTGAGAGGTATTCTCGTGACGAGGGTGTGAATTATTTCTTTCGGGTATTCATCATATTTTAATTATAAATTTGGTGTCACACTGTTTTTCACGAACATTTCACATAAAGGATGACATCGGCAGTCGGAAGCGGGGCGAAGGGGAGAGGGGCAGGGGGAAGGGGCGGGCAGAGAGGGTTGGGGAGAGGGAGGAGTAGCGGAGGGTTAAATGTTCTCCCAAGGTCATGTGAAATTCAAAGAAACCTAATTGTTTCGGAGAAAAAGCTCATCTGCTCTCGTCTGAACGCGATTTTAATTAAAATAAACACCTCAATAACAGGTACCGAGAGTGCTCGCACTAGAGCGGTTAATATTTACTTTCTTTGAACGATGTAAATTTTTGTCCCTCTACAATCACATGGTACATCGTGAGTTACATGATTTAAATTAATTTCAATGAGATATAACTATTACTGAAGTGAGTGCCAGTTTTAATCTTATGTTATTTAAGAATCATATTACAATGACTTTCCTCTACAATTTTATAATAATATTTCCTAAAATCTATAAGGCAAGATGATGATTATCGCATATGAACTTGAGGCAAGCATGGATTCTCTTTGAAAAATAGAAATTGACCGATGAGTAATTGTAATGCATTACTCTTATCGAATCGTATTGAGAAACTTCGTAAGAATTAAACGAAGGATCAAGGAAAACCTGATGATTTCGCCCATGTGTAAAAACCGGTAGTATTATAATAAAGTTTTCTGAGTGAAGAAATAAAAATTTTATTTATTTAGTGATCATAAATTTTCAAAAATTAGAGCCACAATTCATTGACTTAATGAAGGATCGTTTACCAACATTTAAGGGTAATATTTTAATACTGATCGCAAGTAATGTCTTAGCCGAGGTCATTTCTTACTTTTTCAAGAATTAATTGAGCACACCCTGAGGTCAAGGTAGTATTTGTGTAGTCCAAGGATTTTAATAATTTATTCAGGGTGTAGTGTAAGGAGGAAAATTAGTTAATATTATATTAGAGGTGAATCGAACGTAATTCTGTGCATTGGTACGCAAAATTCTCTCTAAAGATCATAACTATCATTCTTTTGTTGCAGATTCCTTAATATACTTGTTGATCACTGCATTTACCACACATTCAATTTTTGGTCCTTCTAAATCAAATATTTGTGTAAAAATACTTTAACGGAGTCCCTTATATTTTTGGATCCCTCTGTTGCCTATTTCTTTTGAAGTAGCTTTTTCCCCACTACAACCATTTCACCTTCCATTGCATTCATTTCGTCCGGTCTCAGTAATTTAATCATATGTACGTCGTACCTTTTTAAATTCATATTTCCTCCATTCATACGGTTTCCAGTCTTTATTTGCATCCCTCTCCCAAATTCTGTGCTCAAATTCTTCCATTTGCTTTTCTATTCTATCGTCCAAATCATATTTTTCTCTATTTTAGGAATTATTATTCATATTCTATCATTACTACCGTCTCCTTTGAAGCGTTTATATCCCTTCTGTGAGATAGCTGCATATATCTTCTAATAAATCATCCCGACTCCTTCACTTAAAATTAAATCCGTCGATTCACTGTGTATATTCTTTTGGTATCTCTTGATCAGTTTCTAATACCAAATATCTTTAATCCAATTCCAACTTCTAGTTATTCAAAACTAAATTTCATTATGATCCAAATGCATAACCGCAATGCAATCTAAAAGGTATTTCCACTATTCTCAATGCGTTTCCTACGTTCCTTTGGCTATTAATGTTTTTTCACGCCACTGCTAAATCTTAAAGTAATACTTTTTTCTCTTTACGGTGAGTTTTTGTCCCAAAATGTACACACATAATCCCTACTCATTTTTCCTGGTTAAACTGCTTCGGTCATTACCGACTCCTTCCCCTCTATGGCTAATTGTTGGCATGTACGCTTGAATGAAGACTATTTTTGCCAAATATAGTATGCGTCTTTTCAAATTCGTAGAGAAATATTTTAATTTAAGATAGCCCAGTGTACCTTAGATTTTTAAAAATTACTATTTCCATCACTTTCTAAATGTGGCCATGGAGGAAATAAGTTAGAGAGAGAGAGGACTACAAGCGATTAAATAATAAATAGAGTGGAAAACGAGAGGAAGAAGCTGAGGGAAATGGAAAAAGGCGGTGAAAGTGGGCGGAGGAGATATTGTAAGGTAGTGGGATGGTGTAGAGCGTGTAATATAAGGGAGAATATTTGGGAAGAAAAGGGAATAGAAAAGAAAATGAGGAGCTTAATGGACATTATATATATAGCTCGGTATAAGTTACTTACGAAAGATTAAAGGAATCGTAAATGAAGGTAAAACAAAAGTTATCTCGCCCTGTTCGCAGAGGATAATAGTAGTTATCGACTGTTCAAACATACTGTTATTGGGTAAAATACTTTGAATGAATTAATAACTATCATTTAATTAACATAGAGTGGAATACAACCGCGTGCCGCACAACATTGGGGTCGCTTGGAGGGTATATATTTGCATTTATATTTGAAGACGAATTCCCACACCCTATTAACTTCTAGTAGTTCGCGTGGATGGGGTAACGTAATGCACGCTGTTTGTTTTGACGTGATTCCCACAATAAATTTTTCAAAGAATCGGGACAATGGATTCGTGTCGTTCGCAAGTCACGTGATCGCCGATGATGCCGCCTATCTCCCGACCTTCCTCACTGCGATCGGCCGCCACGGGGACCCGAGAACGCCCCCCGACACCGCCTGCCGTAACTAACTAGGTCATCATACCGATTTTCAAACTGACAGATCTGCACTTGATCTCGAGGCGACATTGAGAGCCTGAGTTTGTCCCCAAGGAATCCGAATCGAAGAGCATGTTCCAGTTTCTGCGGAAGTCCTTCCTGAATGTTCTCCGCGCGGAAAACATAGTTCTCACCACAGCCGCATCGAAGATTGCGGGCCGAAGAATTAAGAATCATCGACCTTCCCGCTGAAATCATACATCTCCTTGGTGGACGAACTCGACAAAAAGAACAGCGTTTGAGTCTCGCATTGGGAACCGCTGCTACAATACGAATATAAACGCAAGTACATGGTTTGTATAAAAAGTATCGGGAAAAGGTTCGGATTAATTTCAGATTTCGCTTAAATGCCTCAAAATTCTTCAAAGTACGTCCCTTGAGCATGAACACACTTTTGCCAGCGGCTTCACCACGACTCGAAGACTTCCTGGTGGGCGGATTCCGGAAGGCCCTCAATGGTGCGTGTGCTAACTTCTTTGAAGTAACTCAGGGTCTCATTATGGTGTCCTTTGAGGGAGGGAAGATTTCCCTTTGGGGAATAGGAAATAGTCTGCTGGGGCCAATTCGGGACTGTAACGAGGTTGGGGAATCGTCGCCATGCCATTGCAGAAGATATTTGCTAGCAGTCACTTGACTCCGCTCTTTTGGCCATCTGTCAAAACCGTCGAGACGATTTTTGCGCAGATCTTTCGCATCGCCAAATTTTCAGTGATAATGGTGTGTGTACTGTCATTGTCTTATCAATGCCAATATATGATATCTGCAACCGCCGCAAACTTAATGGACGGTCTGAATTCAGCACTTCAGGTATATATCAGAAAAAAATGTTTACGACATTTTAAATACAAACCTCGTACAATAACCTCGAATATGATTCGCAACTCACTGCGAAAGCAATCGTACAAGTAATTAATCTTTGTAAAAGAATAGATCTGGCGTAGTTTTTGGCCTGTCCAAGAATTTTGACTGGTAAACACCCAGATTATTTCCTTATTTTGAATCAAATATTCGTAATGATCCGTCTCGACACGTTTACCCTGCATCATGACTTCGGAATCATTAAAATGACTCCAAAATGATTTAAAATAAAGACCCGGTATTGGTCTCACACAGCCTCACACTCCCTTAGTTTCTCTCCATTTGGGAAACTGGGAAATAAAAGCAGTAGAGGTCAAAATGCTCCCGCGCGATCGACTAGAAATAGTTCTCATGCTCAGATTCCCATTACCAATTAATTAACGTGCATACTCACACCTTTGGAGCGTCAGAAGAGATGATGACACAACATATGAGGATGGAACCAGTAAGAATTGGGATATTGAATTTAAGGCCGTTGCTGAGGGGGAGGGAAATTGGGAAATATTTAGGAAAGAGGAAATATGGGGCTCTAGAAATATGAATGCAGCCATCTCATATAGAAATATGAGATGAAATAATAGTATGCATTACTAGAATGATCGTTATAGAGTAATATACAGCGTCGAGGACGAGAGCCAACGAGGAGTGGTAATAATATTGAATAAAAAGGCAGGAAGAGGCGTGGTGAACTTAGAGCAAGCCACCGATAAAATGTTATTAGTAGAAGTAAAAGCTGAACCAAAAAATGTCGTGATTTTTCAGGTCTACATGCTACCAAGCAACCATAGGGGAGAAAGAAGCCGATAGAGAGTACAATCAGGTAGAGGATATAATCGCGATTGTTCCTGTAGGGAAACATTTGATGATGGTGAGAGAATGATGCCCGATGGCCAATGGGCATCTGGGGATATAAATGGCAGTGAGTCATGGGAACTAAAGATTAGGAACCAGGAAAGACTGCAGGGAAAAAGCAATTTAGTTCTGCAGGAGGCTTAATCACATGAATGATTTTTCTAAGTACCATGTTAAAATAGGAATACGTTGAAAAATACCTCGGGATTTAGGAAGATATTAGACCATATAAAGGTGACGCACCGATTGAGAAAAAGCGTGGCTAGGAATTTAGACAAGAGGAGGAAATGAAAGCATGTAATCATACGTAGAGTTATGTAGAAGAACCTGTAAAGAGTAAAATAATAAACAGATCTGATAACAAAAGGAGTCGTAAAAACTTGGTGGAGGACACAGTGCAAAGTTATGGCAAATATACAGGGAAAGGGTGAAATTGGTGCGTTGTGTGGGAAGGTGAAAGGACTGTCAGGGAGTAAGAAGGGAAAATGATTAGGACAATGTTGAGGACAGGAAAATTAGAAAATATTAAGCGAGAGATGGAAAGAGGTAACATAGATGTTTTAGGTCTCTGCGAGGTGAGATGGAAGAATAGCGGGGATTACTGGAGTGACAATTATAGAGTGATAAACAGCAGCGGGGACGAGAGCCAACGAGGGGTTGCCATAATATTAAATAAAGGGGTAGGAAGTAGCGTAGTCAACATAGAGCAAGCGACAGATAGAATTTTACTCGTAGAGATGAAAGCAGAGCCGACGAACATTGTCATTGTTCAGGCATACATGCCACCGAGCAACCACAAGGAGGAAGAAGTCGATAGGATGTATGATGAGTTAGAGGATATCATCGCGAGTGTTCCTGCAGGGAAACATTTGATAGTAATGGAGGATTGGAATTCGACGGTAGGCGAAGGAAGAGAAGGTGGTGGGGTGGGGGACTATGGGTTAGGCACGAGGAATGAACGCGGGGAGAAAGCGATTGAATTCTGCAGGAGACAGGGGTTAGTCATCATCAACACATGGTTTAGACATCACAAAAGGCGAAGGTATACATGGAAATGCCAGGTGACTCAGAAAGGTATCAGTTAGATTATATTATGGTTAGACACAGGTTTAGGACAGTGTGATAAATTCGCACAGGTTCCCAGGAGCGGATGCGGACTCTGACCACAATTTAGTTGTTATGAAATGTAACGTTCGTTTCAAGAAGATAAGGCAAGGGCGGAGGGTTAGGAAATGGAACGTAGAAGCATTAATGGATTAACGAGGAAGGAGTATCAGCAGGCTGTAGAGAAAACAATGGATGGTGGTAAAGAACTGAGCACAATCGAAGAAAAATGGGAATGTATCGGGCAAGGGATATCGGAAGCAGCAAAAGACACTATAGGAACCGTTAAGCGGAAAAGAATAAGGAAACCATGGGTCACGGATGAGATGATTGCAAAGATGGATGAGAGAAGAAGATGGAAGAATGTAAACACAGAGTTAGGTAAAATGAAGTACAAAGAGTTAAACAATAAATTGAGAAGGGCCACAAATAAAGCAAAAGAAGAATGGTGGAAAACACAATGCGAGGATATGGAAAGTTTACAGAAGAAGGGTGAAATTGGTGCTCTATACAGCAAGGTTAAGTTATTATCGGGAAGTAAGAAGGCAAGATCTGTGCTAACAGTTAAAGATAAGTGGGGTAAGATAATAGTTGAACCAGGAAAAATCCAAGAGAGATGGAAGGAATATATAGAAACACTGTATGGTAAAGAACTTAGGCCGACAAGGTTAGACATAGAAAAGGAACATGACGTAGAAGAAGATAGCTTAGGTCCAGGCATACTCGACGATGAAATAGAAAGGGCATTAAAGGAGATGAAAGCAAATAAGGCCGTGGGAGTGGACAACATACCTGTAGAACTGTTGAAATGTTTAGAAATATGCGGGAAGAAGGCCCTATATGGACTGATTCGAAGTATCTATGAAGAAGGAATCTGGCCGGAAGATTTTGTGAGATCGGTGTTAGTTCCTATTCCAAAAAAGGCAAAGGCTGGGTCATGTGAGGATTACAGAACAATAAGTTTGATATCCCACGCAGCTAAAGTTATTCTCAGGATCATCAACAAAAGGATAGAGAGTAAGGCAAATGATTACTTAGGGGATGATCAGTTTGGGTTCAGGAAGGGAAGAGGTACGCGTGATGCCATTGCAGTAATGAGATCAGTAATTGAGATGAATATAGAATACAACCAGGACGTTTTTGCCTGTTTTGTAGATTTCGAAAAAGCGTTTGATAGAGTGAATTGGGAAAAATTAATGCGTGTATTGCAGAACATAGGAATGGATTGGAGGGACAGGAGACTGATCCGCAACCTGTACATGTCTCAGACTGCTCAGGTGCGAGTGGGGAACGGAGAGTCCGGATGGGCAGTGTTAGGAAGAGGGGTAAGGCAGGGTTGCCCATTGTCACCGGTGCTGTTCAACGTATATGTGGAAGAAATGATTAAAGAGGCATGGGAAGAACTGGAGGTAGGAATGAAAGTCGGAGGGGAATTCGTAAAATCGGTTAGGTTTGCTGATGACCAGGCATTAGTTGCTCAGTCAGCCAAGGGGTTGCAAGCATTGTTGAGTGAATTTGAGGTTCAGTGCGATAAATATGGGATGAGAATCAATATTAATGAAACAAAGGTTATGCGATTTTCCAGAAAGAAAAAGGCTAAGCTAAATATTAAAATAGGCGGGGAAAGAATAGAGCAGGTAGAGCAGTTTACGTTTCTCGGAAGTGTTTTGGACCAATACGGTCAAAGTGGTAGGGACGTAAGGAGAGGAATTGCGTTGGGCAAGGAGGCTTTCTCAAGGAGGAGGGAGTTGATGACGGGGACGTTGAGTAGGGATGTTAAGACAAGACTCGCAAAAACTCGGATATGGAGCGTAGCTATGTACGGCGCGGAAACGTGGTCACTGAAGCAGGAGGATAGACGTAGATTGGAGGCTTTTGAAATGTGGGTGTGGAGAAAAATGGAGAAGGTGAAATGGACCGAAAGGAAAGCAAACGAGGAAGTACTAGAGATGGTGGGTGAGGAGCGGGGTTTGTTGAGAGAAATCGTATGGAGGCAGGAAAAATGGATTTAAGGCGTATTGAGCGGTAGTGGAATGTTGAAGAAGGTAATAGAGGGGAGAATTTTGGGCAAGCGAGGTAAGGGTAGGAACAGGATAGGGTTGTTGGACGGGATGAAGGGAGGAAAGAAGTACACCGAGATGAAGAGGGACCTGAAATAGATTATTTTGCTAGGTGGGGAGTCACAAAATGTTTATTTGATAGTTGTGTCCATCCAAAAACCTACCTTAAACGGTAGATTACCTAATAAAAAATATATATATATATATCGTACAACCATGTTGTGAGGAAGTGGATGAAGACTATGAGCGGGAGATGTGATCCAAAGAGTCAGATGTGATGCGATGATGGCGAGCAAGTGTTTTACACTGCACAAATTGCGAATTTGAAAACTATCCTGTTTGGAAGATAGGATCGGTTCGTTGTTATTTTGCATTCTTGTGTTGTGTTCTTTTATTCCGTTTTTCTATAGTTTTAGTGGTAAGCTGATGAATAAGTGCAAGTCGCTCGGTATTGCGTCCGCAATAATGGGGTTGAATGCCCCTCAGTAAAACATTTGTATTATGGGCGAATAGTCACTTTGTTTATGTTGGAGATCTGACCATATGATAAATGAGGAATGCATCATCTCACCCTATAGTCGATATTGTTCCCGAATGGATTAATAGGCCAATTCTTGATTTAATTTGCAACTTCTTGGTTTAAAAGTTAATTGGGAAAAATATGGTCAGTGTAAGACATTTTTAATAGGTTCACTACATTAAAATAAAAAAATAAGGTATTGCAATATGCTTTCACCCCCTGCCACACACATTATTGTTGGATCGTTGGGTATTTATGTCGATGTCGAAGCCAAATCAAAAGTCATTTTTTGCATAGGATGCCGACCAATTCTGGTTCGCGTAGTACTTTTTACCGTGGATTTTGTTGTGAAATATTAATAGACATGCATCGTACATCATCTCTACTTCTACATCTGCACAATATCCTACAAGCTGCCGCAAGGGCGTGTGGCGGGGGATGTTAGGTCACCAGCCTAACCTGTACAATCGCAATAATGTAACCTCTACACAAATGTTAGTTTGATCATGCACTCGAAAAGATGGCATTGGGTTATTCTACATTTATTCATTTCCTTTTTTTCTTAAAATGTGCTAAGCTAAATATTAGACCACTACTCCTAATACTCTTAACACAAAGAAGTTGCTTCCCCTCCATGAACGCCTTCTCAGCTTGAGCTAATCTTCGCTGGATTTTGATCTATCTTAGATAAATAACTTAGTGTCAAACGTAACATAGTGGAAATCCTTTACGATGAGAGATAAATAAAATATTTTTTCTTTGAATATCATTTTATGAAGAAACTCCAAGTGTCTCCTACGTCATTGATCAATCTTAGTATTTCACCTCAAGTGCAATCACTGCTGCTACCCGGATAGGTGAAGAAGGGTTCCACTTGCTCTAGTTTCACTGCCCGAATTGTGACATCTCTGCCTTCAGCTTCTCTTTTCCAAACACCAGGATTTTAATTTTCTTCTTGTTGATGTTCACGTTACATCCTTTAAGTACTTCGTCCATAGCATTTAGATTTCCTCGCAACTTCTCTTGCATTTCTGCAACTCTTGCGCTCTCATCTACGAACCGAAGCGTGTTAATTCCTTCCCATTCACCTTGATTACTCCATTGATGACCAATCCTAATACTTCTTTTACTTTTTCCTCTGGATATACGTACGTTGAATGGAGCCGGCCAGAGGTTGCATCCTTGAGTGACTCCTTTTTTTATATTTTGGATTTTATTTTCCTTCTATTTTCATTTACATGGTTGTCATCTGTAGAGGTTTTGGATTATTCTTAAATTAATATTATTCTCTTCCAGAAGCACTTTCAGTTCTCGTATCTTGAACATCTTGTACGATTTGACGTTATCGAATGTCTTCTCCCATTCCGAAAATGTTGCATTTAATGGGCTGTTTTCGTGTGTCACATTTTTAAGTCAATTTCCTCTCGTAGAGTATTGTCTCCCTTGCTCCTCCGTTTTTCCTGAACCCGAATTGGTTTTCCACAAGACTTTCTTCTATCTATGCTTCGATCTCGCAAGCAAGTATTTTCAATGCATGAGACACCGGGCTCAATGTTCTGTGCCCTTCACATTTATCTGTCCTTGGTGTCTTCGGCATTGCAATCACATCGCAATTTTCTCTAAGTTCTCTGATGGCTTTTAATATCGAGTCATCTTTGATTATTCAAAAAAATGGTAATCTTTGGTTTGACCACGAGTGCTTGGGACTATTTCTCCATTTATTCCGTCAACGCCTGGTGTCTTGTTGTTTTTCGGGTCTTTTGAATTCACTTCTCAGTATTCCCGATCCCCGTTCGTCGACTTTTCTCAAGATTTCTTCTTTAATGAAGTCATCTTCAAGTGGATTTTGCCTTTGAAAGAGTACTTAAATGAATCCCTTCCATCTCTTCCCAATGGAATGGAAATTCTCTCAAGTGTCACAGAATTCATGAAACATCACTTGACCTGGACACTGTTGAGTTTTCGATTTGAAAAATGTCAAATGTAAGAAGTAACGTTTACATCTACGAAACAGACAAATACATCCTGATTGTACTCTATATTCCTCTCGGTTAGTGACCTCATTACTGCAAAGGCATCACGCGTGCCTCTCCCCATCCTGAACCCAAACTGACCATCCCCTGAGTAATCGTTAACCCTACTACGTCTATCCTTTTGTTGATGATCCCGTGAACCAGTTTAGCTGCGTGGGATATCAAACTTATTGTTCTGTAGTCCTCACATGATTTTGCCTTTATCTTTTTTTGGAATACAAATTAACACTGATCTGACAAAATCTTCCAGCCAAAGTCCTCCCTGATAAGTGCAAAGGATTTGTCCATAAAAACTCTAACTTCTGAATTTGCCTAGATCTAAAGTAGTAATCCAGGGAATTTCTCTATTACTGTAGCGTTATTTGATTTTAATTCCCTTAGTATCCTTTTCCATTTTAAATTCAAGTCTGCCTGTGTTCCTTCACATCTCTTTTGTGTCCTCATTATATGTCTAAACTCGCTGGCCTTTACCCTATATGTACGAAATGTAACCTTTTCATCTCTCCGAAACCTATCTTAATTCAATAATTTTCCTGCCGTATCTTTAACAGAATGGATTACTTAGGGGATGATCAGTTTGGGTTTAGGAAGGGAAGAGGTACGCGTGATGCTATTGCAGTAATGAGATCAGTAATAGAGGGGAGAATGTTGGGCAAGCGAGGTAAGGGTAGGAACAGAATAGGAATGTTGGACGGGATGAAGGGAGGAAAGAAGTACACCGAGATGAAGAGGGACCTGATGTAGATTAGGTTGCTAAGTGGGGAGTCACAAAATGTTTATTTGATAGTTGTGTCCATCCAAAAACCTACCTTAACCGGTAGATTACCTAATAATAAATAATATATACATATATATAGTATTGTATTTCAGAAAGTTTAAGCTTTCGGCCTTCGCTGAGGCCTTCTTTAGGTCAGCCAGTCTGACCTGAAGAAGGCCTCAGAGAAGACCGAGAGCTTAAACTTTCTGAAACATTTATATATATATATATATATATATATATATATATATATATATAATCTTGAAAATGACGCACTCCGGCGACGCACAAACACACAAACACTAGGTTAATAAATATTAAACACACAGAAACATAAAAGAAGGACACTTACAGTAGATATTTATGTTTCGACGGCACGGCCGTCGTCATCAGATCGACGGCCGTGCCGTCGAAACGTAAATATCTGCTGTAAGTGTCCTTCTTTTATGCTTCTGTGTGTTTAATATTTATTAACCTAGTGTTTATATATATATATATATATATATATATATATATATATATATATATATATATATATATATATATATATATGCGGGTCGCGGTGGTCTAGCGGGTAGAGCGTTGGACTGCTGACCGGAGGGTCCCGGGTTCGATTCCCGGGCAAGGCACTTTGGGCACCTGCAGCTCCACCCAAGCTAGTTGATTTTTCGGGTACCAGATCTTCCTGGGAAACCATAACCGGCACAGGGAAAGGAACTGGCCCCCCTACCCTGATGTGTGAATATTCACACGCCGTCGGGCTTGGTACATGGGTGAGCTCTACCATCACCTACTAAACCGACCTTCGGGTTGAATACTGTGTTTATGGTTTTTATATATATATATATATATATCGATGATGCGGAAGCACTCACGAGAGCAATATAACTTTTGCACGGCACAATAGAACACAGAATAAAACAGACGGCACATAAATATTCTGTGTTCTATTGTGCCGTCCAAAAGTTATATTGCTCTCGTGAGTGCTTCCGCATCATCGATATATATATATATATATATATACACACAGTAATCAACCCGAAGGTCCGTTTAGTAGGTGATGGTAGAGCTCACCCATGTACCAAGCCCGACGGCGTGTGAATATTCACACATCAGGGTAGGGGGGCCAGTTCCTTTCCCTGTGCCGGTTATGGTTTCCCAGTAAAATCTGGTACTCGAAAAATCAACTAGCTTGGGTGGAGCTGCAGGTGCCTAGAGTGCCTTTCCCGGGAATCGAACCCGGGACCCTCCGGTCAGTAGTCCAACGCTCTACCCACTGGACCACCGCGACCCATATATATATATATATATATTTATTTATTTATACAATAAGTTTGATATCCCACGCAGCAAAAGTTATTCTCAGGATCATCAACAAAAGGATAGAGAGTAAGGCAAATGATTACTTAGGGGATGATCAGTTTGGCATTAGCAAGGGGAGAGGACCGCATGATGCCATTGCAGTAATGAGATCACTAATCGAGAGGAGTATAGAATACAATCAGGGCGTCTTTGCCTGTTTCGTAGATTTCGAAAAAGCATTTGATAGAGTGATTTGGGAACAACTGATGTGTTTATTGCGGAAAATAGGAATTGATTGGAGGGACAGGAGACTGATCCGGAACCTGTACATGTCTCAGACTGCTCAGGTGCGTGTGGGGAATGGAGAGTCCGGATGGGCTGTGTTAGGAAGAGGTGTAAGGCAGGGTAGCCCATTATTACCGGTGCTGTTCTACGTATGTGTGAAGGAAATAATTAAAGAGGCATGGGAAGAACTGGAGGTAGGAATGAAAGTCGGAGAGGAATTCGTAAAATCGGTTAGGTTTGCTGATGACCAAGGGGTTGCAAGCATTGCTGAGTGAATTGGAGGTTCAGTGCGATAGATATGGGTTGAGAATCAATATTAATAAAACAAAGGTTATGCGATTTTCCAGAAATAAAAAGAATAAGCTGGGGTTTGGAGAAGAATGGAGAAGTTGAAGTGGACCGAAAGGAAAACAAATGAGGAAGTACTGGAGATGGTGGGTGAGGAGAGGGGTTTGTTGAGAGAAATTCTATGGAGGCAGGAAAAATGGATGAAAGGCGTATTGAGCGGTAGTGGAATGTTGAAGAAGGTAATAGAGGGGAGAATGTTGGGCAAGTGAGGAAAGGGCAGGAACAGGATAGGGATGTTGGTTGGAATGAAGGGAGCAAAGAAGTACACAGATATGAGGAGGGGCCTGATGTAGATTAGGTTGCTGGATTGGGGTTTTGTTTGGAGTTATAAAATGTTTATTTGATGGTTGTGTCCATCCAAAAACCTACCTTAACCGGTAGATTACCTTATAATAATATATATTTATATATTGCAAACAAATGCCTAATGCCACAAATCCTTTTTACAGATGAAATGTCTTGGAAGTATAAAAGTTATTCTTAATTGCCGCGAAAGAAGATGCAATGGTTTGAAACAGCCATGGTAAATGTTTTAGGAAAAGTCGTTTATCCATGCCTTGACAATTATAATCTGCCCGATAAATATTTTTTAACCATAAAAAAGAAATGGGAGCGTTTTGGCAACATTCCTTATGAACAGAAAGTATCTTGCATTTGGAATAGTGGATAAAGAAATAATCCCAATTAGAATTTAAGATTCGAGTGGGCATTGAATCACTTCAACTAATTAAGAATGTATAAGGAACGAATCTTCCCCGTGATCAAAAATGGATAGAACTCTGGAATTGAGTCCAAACCTAATTTAAAGCCAACTTCTTGGGTCAGATGATACTGTACACAGAGCAGCGGCAGGCAAGATTCGGAGATATCGGGGTGCAGACGATGGGGGAGGGGGAGGTGGTGGTCCTTGAATGATTTTAATGCCCTGACCTCCATGCCCACCCCCCCCCCCCACCTCCTCCTCGCCATCATCGACCCGCGGCCCCGTTGGCATGGCGACCGGATTATCTCCCGAAAGGCGTGGGGTGCGAGGGGAATTGGGGGGTGGGGGCAGGGGGGGAATAAGCGTTGCCCACGGCCGGAGACCAATTCGGCGACCGCTCCGAGGGAATTGCGCTATCGGTCGAGAAATAATTCGGGGTGATAACTGGAGAATCAGCCGAGAGATCTCTGAGGAGAAAATTTGAATATGGGTTATACAAACTAGGAGCATCGCTGAGTGCGAGCGTGGACCATTAAAGATGACGGATGAGGCACGTGAGGGAGAGTTTGAGCCTGAGGGGAGCGTTGGGAGAGGATTAGGTGGGGGCTGAATCGGGGACGCGCTATTCAATAGGAAACATTTGCTTTGAAGCACCACTCTGCACACTCATTCATAAAAGGCAGGCAGTATACGAGTGGAATTCAGGATTTTTTTAAGTCCCTCGTTTTAATGTTATTTATGCTATCTGGTTGCTTCATTTTCCAATATCATCAATGCTGAATAATATGTTAAGCTTGTGTGCTTATAGGGTCGGTGCAAACAGGAGTTGCGAATACGCATATATAATATGAAATATTTACTATAAAGTTTCAATTTAATTCGCCAAGAAGTTTTAATGTTACAACTTGCCAAATTCACATTTACACAACTATTTATTTGAAATACGATACCATGATGACTTTCGTCCGTGGCTTGATAACGACCGGAATTGTGTCGTTTAAATTATAATGTTCGTGTAATAATATCAGTACCTGTGCTGAAAAAATATATTGTTCTTTAACATCAAATGTATATTACATTATTAATTGAAAAACGTTGATATGGCCAAACCTTTGCTGAAAAACTGTATGTGAAGAAAGATGAGCCGTAAGCAATTGCGGTAAAGCGATTCGAAGCGAAATTTCAACTTTTTCAGACTTGAATAACTTTATTTAACTGCCGGTGGCTCAGGAGTATTCTTTCACTGTTCCAAATGCTAGAGCAAGAATGTTACACCTTATATGTGTGTGTGTGTATATATATTATTATGTGTGTGTATATATATTATTATGCATATATATATATATATATATGTATATATATTATTAAGTATTGAGGAAGGCAACGGGAAACCACCTCAATTATGATTCCCAAGAATATAATGATGGGCACTATAGATAATATGAGTCCTGGCAACAACGGGACTCGGCCCAAGAGGCCGTCGTGCCCGGCTGCGGGAGAGGCAAGGCTTCCGCGGTCGTCATCCCACGAAACCCTTGCAGGGAAGAAACAAGTGCAGCTGGACAGAAGACTCAGAAGAAGACGAAAGTAGTTAGAATAGGAACCTGGAACGTCAGGACAATGCTGAGGAGAGGCAAATTAGAAAATATTAAGCGAGAGATGGAAAGAGGTAACATAGATGTTTTAGGTCTCTGCGAGGTGAGATGGAAGGATAGCGGGGATTACTGGAGTGACAATTATAGAGTGATATACAGCGGCGGGGACGAGAGCCAACGAGGGGTAGCCGTAATTTTAAATAAAGGGGTAGGAAGAAGCGTAGTCAACATAGAGCAAGCGACAGATAGAATTTTACTCGTAGAGATGAAAGCAGAGCCGACGAACATTGTCATTGTTCAGATATAGATGCCGCCGAGCTACCACAAGAAGGAGAAGTCGATAGGATGTACGATGAGTTAGAGGATATCATCGCGAGTGTTCCTGTAGGGAAACATTTGATTGTGATGGGGGATTAGAATGCGACGGTAGGCGAAGGAAGAGATGGGGGTGAGGTGGGGGACTATGGGTTAGGCACGAGGAATGAACGCGGGGAGAAAGCAATTGAATTCTGCAGGAGACAGGGGTTAGTCATCACCAACACATGGTTTAGACACCACAAAAGGCTTAGGTATACATGGAAATGCCAGGTGACTCAGAAAGGTATCAGTTAGATTATATTATGGTTAGGCACAGGTTTAGGAACAGTGTGATGAATTCGCACAGTTTCCCAGGAGCGGATGCGGACTCTGACCACAATTTAGTTGTTATGAAATGTAACGTGCGTTTAAAGAAGATAAGGCAAGGGCGGCGGGTTCGGAAATGAAATTTAGAAGCAGTAAATGGATTAACGAGGAAGGAGTATCAGCAGGCTGTAGAGAAAATGATGGATGACGGTAAAGAACTGAGTACTATCGAAGAAAAATGGGAATGTATCAAGAATGGAATATTGGAAGCCGCTAAAGACACTATAGGAACCGTTAACGGGAAAAGGATAAGGAAACCATGGGTAACGGATGAGATGATTGCAAAGATGGATGAGAAAAGAAGATGGAAAAATGTAAACACAGAGTTAGGTAAAATGAAGTACAAAGAGTTAAACAATAAATTGAGAAGGGCCACAAATAAAGCAAAAGAAGAGTGGTGGAAAACTCAATGCGAGGATATGGAAAATTTACAGAAGAAGGGTGACATTGGTGCTCTATACAGCAAGGTTAAGTTATTATCGGGAAGTAAGAAGGCAAGATCTGTTCTAACAGTTAATGATAAGTGGGGTAAGATAATAGTTGAACCAGGAAAAATCCAAGAGAGATGGAAGGAATATATAGAAACACTGTATGGTAAAGAACTTAGACCGACAAGGTTAGACATAGAAAAGGAACATGACGTAGAAGAAGATTGCTTAGGTCCAGGCATACTCGACGATGAAATAGAAAGGGCATTAAAGGTGATGAAAGCAAATAAGGCCGTGGGGGTGGACAATATGCCTGTAGAAATGTTGAAATAGTTAGGAAAAGGTGGCAAGAAGGCCATATATGGACTGATTCGTAGTATCTATGAGGAAGGAATCTGGCCGGAAGATTTTGTGAGATCGGTGTTAGTTCCTATTCCAAAAAAGGCAAAGTCTACGTCATGTGAGGAGTGCAGAACAATAAGTTTGATATCCCACGCAGCTAAAGTTATTCTCAGGATCATCAACAAAAGGATAGAGAGTAAGGCAAATTATTACTTAGGGGATGATCAGTTTGGGTTTAGGAAAGGAAGAGGTACGCGTGATGCCATTGCAGTAATGAGATCACTAATCGAGAGGAATATAGAATACAATCAGGACGTTTTTGCCTGTTTTATAGATTTCAAAAAAGCGTTTGATAGAGTGAATTGGGAAAAATTAATGCGTGTATTGCAGAGAATAGGAATGGATTGGAGGGACAGGAGACTGATCCGCAACCTGTACATGTCTCAGACTGCACAGGTGCGAGTGGGGAACGGAGAGTCCGGATGGGCAGTGTTAGGAAGAGGTGTAAGACAGGGTTGCCCATTGTCACCGGTGCTGTTCAACGTATATGTGGAAGAAATGATTAAAGAGGCATGGGAAGAACTGAGGGTAGGAATGAAAGTCGGAGGGGAATTCGTAAAATCGGTTAGGTTTGCTGATGACCAAGCATTAGTTGCTCAGTCAGCCAAGGGGTTGCAAGCATTGCTGAGTGAATTGGTGGTTCAGTGCGATAAATATGGGATGAGAATCAATATTAATAAAACAAAGGTTATGCGATTTTCCAGAAAGAAAAAAGCTAAGCTAAGTATTAAAATAGGTGGGGAAAAATAGAGCAGGTAGAGCAGTTTACATATCTCGGAATGGTTTTGGACCAATACGGTCAAAGTGGTAGGGACGAAAGGAGAAGAATTGCGCTAGGCAAGGAGGCTTTCTCAAGGAGGAGGGAGTTGATGACGGGGACGTTGAGTAGAGATGTTAAGACAAGACTCGTAAAAACTCTGATATGGAGCGTAGCTATGTACGGCGCGGAAACGTGGTCGCTGAAGCAGGAGGATAGACGTAGATTGGAGGCTTTTGAAATGTGGGTGTGGAGAAGAATGCAGAAGGTGAAATGGACCGAAAGGAAGACAAATGAGGAAGTACTGGAGATGGTGGGTGAGGAGAGGGGTTTGTTGAGAGAAATCCTATGGAGGCAGGAAAAATGGATGAAGGCGTATTGAGCGGTAGTAGGATGTTGAAGAGGGTAATAGAGGGGAGAATGTTGGGCAAGCGAGGAAAGGGTAGGAACAGGATAGGGATGTTGGATGGGATGAAGGGTGGAAAGAAGTACACAGAGATGAAGAGGGATCTGATGTAGTTTAGGTTGCTGGATTGGGTTTTGTTTGGAGTTACAAAATATTTATTTGTTAGTTGTGTCCATCCAAAAACCTACCCTAACCGGTAGATTACCTAATAATAATAATTATTAAGTAATCTACCGGTTAAGGTAGGTTTTTGGATGGACACAACTATCAAATAAATATCTTGCGACTCCAAACAAAACCCAATCCAGCAACCTAATCTACATCAGGTACCTCTTCATCTCTGGTACCTCCTTTCTCCCTTAATTCCGTCTAACATCCCTATCCTGTTCCTGCCCTTTCCTCGTTTGCCTAATATTCTCCCCCTATTACACTCTTCAACATCCTACTGCCGATCAATACGCCTTTCATCTATTTTTCCTTCCTCTTTAGGATTTCTCCCAACAAACCCCTCTCCTCGCCCACCATCCCTAGTACTTCCTCATTTGTTTTCCTTTCTGTCCATTTCACCTACTCCATTCTTCACCACACTCACATCTCAAAAGCCTCCAGTCTACGTCTATCCTCCTGCTTCAGTGAACACGTTTCCGCGCCGTTCATAGCTACCCTCCATATCAAAGTTTTTACGAGTCTTTTGTTAACCTCCCTACTCAACGTCTCCGTCATCAACTCCTTCCTTGTGAAAGCCTCTTTGCCTAGCACAATTCTCCTTACGTCCTTACTACTTTGACCGTGCTGATCCGAAACACTTCTGAGATACGTAAACTCTTCCACCTATATATAAATAATATATCTATGTGATTTCGTACAAGCAACACAAAAGTGTTGATTAAAAAACTCAAAAGAACTTAAAAAAAACTTAAAAGAAACTACAGGAACCGTAAATAGGAAAAGAACATGGAAACCATGGATCGCAGATGAGATGATTACGAAGATAGATGAGAGAAGAAAATGGAAGAATGTAAACACAGAGCTAGGCAGATGAAAGTACAAAGAGTTTTATATTTCTATATACTTTATAAATAAAACTCTGACAGCAACAAACAATATAAGAACACATAAAAGGAACACTCACACTTTATTTCTTGATAATTTAGACGGAATTGAGCTCCGTCTTCAACAGAAGATGCGGTAGAACTAACTGAAGATGGAGCTCAATCCCGTCGAAATTATCAAGAAATAAAATATTCCTTTTATGTGTTCTTATATTCTTTGCTGCTGTCAGAGTTTTATTTATAAAGTATATAGAAATATAAAACTCTTTGTACTTTCATCTGCCTAGCTCTGTGTTTACATTCTTCCATTTTCTTCTCTCATCTATCTTCGTAATCATCTCATCTGCGATCCATGGTTTCCATGTTCTTTTCCTATTTACGGTTCCTGTAGTTTCTTTTACGGGTTTTGATATCCCTTTTTTGATACATTCCCATTTTTCCTCGATAGTACTCAGCTCTTTACGGTGATCCATGATTTTCTCTACAGTCTGCTGATACTCATTCCTTGTCAATCCATTTAATGCTTAGATATAGGGGATATGGAGGTGGAGGGAGTGGATGATATTGACGTTGTGTAAGGATTTTTAGAAAAAACGCGTCAAAACTTTGAGATCCACGGCGCGGAAAAGTGGTCACTGAAGCATGATGATAGAAGTAGGCTGGAGGCTTTTGAAATGTGGGTTTGGAGAAGAATGGAGACGGTGAAATGGACCGAAAGGAAAACAAATGAGGAAGTACTAGGGATGGTGGGGGAGGAGAGAGGTTTGTTGAGAGAAATCCTAAGGAGGAAGGAAAAATAGATGGAAGGCGTATTGATCGGTAGTAGGATGTTGAAGAGTGCAATAGAGGGGAGAATCTTAGGCAAACGAAGAAAGGGCAGGAACAGTAGAGGGATGTTGGACTGGATGAAGGGAGGAAAGAAGTACACAGAGATGAAGATGGACCTGATGTAGATGAGGTTGCTGGATTGTGTTTTGTTAGGAGCCATAACATATTTATTTGGTGGTTGTGTCCATCTAAAACCTACCTTAACCGGTAGATTACTTAATAAAAAAATAATATACGTAAACACGATTAAAAGAAGACACTTTTCTTTTCCACACAGAATATTTTTACAATGACTCAGGTTTTGTTACAGTGGAATGTCTTCAGGTCTTGAAGATGCAATGCCGTAATGAAACCAAGGTCGTAATAAAAATATTCTCTGTGGAAAAGTAAACTTTCTTCTTTCATCATGTGAATCTGTGTTATTTATATGCACCACGGTAATGAACCCGAAGGTCGGTTTGATAAGCAAAAGAAATTAATATTCTTCCTGAACCCCACCTTAACTGTGCCTTTAAACTTATGAAACTTTAAAACCTTTAAATTTACCATGGCATGTTGAATGTTTCCGGATGATTATTTCTCACTTAAAACATCGCCACTTTAGAAAAATATTTGAAATTTTTTCAGATTGCTCACTTCCGAAGTGGCGGACTATACCAAGGAATCAGCACCAAGAAGGATGGGGCGATCGATTGAAAGGGAAGTGTTTTCCACACACGCATGCACAAGTAGGTGATAAAACGATAATCTTGAGTCTCGGTCCATTAAAAAAAAAATTGATGGCCACCTGTACCCTAATAACAAACATCAAGCAACGCAATGCGTGCAAAACACAAAACTATTGCAAATGTCACCCATTGTCTTCAATGCGAATATTTGCCTTTTCAGCTCATTTGAATTCTCCTTCGCGCGCCTGTGTACGCAAGTCATATTACGGGAACCCGAATCGTGTAACGATCTACGCTCAATGGGGGATAAAAACTACGGAAACCGTATGATGGCACGGGTGATACCGTATTGAAACCAAAACAGCGACGTTCATTCTTCCTAGTCGTAGTTCATCTGCCAGTGTAAGACGTTTTGGAAGGCTCCAAGAATTGATCCTCTCTTCCCTTTGACAAGGCGCTCTATTCATAATCCTTTTAAAGACTCTTTCAGTTCTGCCTACTCCCTCAATGGCGCCTGTGGAATCCTCTTCTCTACTCGTCTTTCTATCTTGATCATCCATGTCGTACCCTCTCTTCCTTCTCCCCTCTCTCTTCTACGAGGGTAGGCTGATAACTAATGCACACATGCTTGTAAACCACAAAAAAATGACCTTCAGAAGCACCCCTGGTGGCATGTGAAAATAACAATACCTCTCAACACGCATGCGCAGGTTTGAGTTCGTTAAATTAATCCAGTGTATTTTGAGAAGCAGAAGAATAGAGACGTGTTCTAGTGTGATATCAAAGCGAGTTTAACAGCGTGCTGTTATCGATTTTTTAACTGTTGGAAAAGTGACTTCTACTTAAGATTTATCGTCGTTTTAAAGCTGTTTATGGTGACGATGTTGTTGACAGGTCTACTGTAAATCGATGGGTAATAAAATTTCGTGGTTGCGAGCCTGTAAAAGCCATTATTGTTGATTGGATACGAAGCGGACGTTCGAACACTGCCACAAACGATATACATCGCAAACTCGTCGAAGATTTAATTCAGAATGACCGTCGAATCACCCAAAAGGGTATCGCAACCATATTGGTGGAATTTGGCGTGTTAAAGGTAGCCTGGCGCCAATAATCTTGCAACATGGCAACGCTCGTCCACACACCTCGCGCGCAACTGGAGAGGCTCTGCGAAATCTGAATTTGTATCGATTCCACAACCTCCTCCTTCCCACGATCTTGCGTCTTGCGATTTTTATTTTTTCCCTCAACCCAAGAGACACCTCAAGGGTAATCATTACACCTCGGACGAAGATGTGAAGACAGCTGTCGATAATAGCATTCTGTTTAACTCGCATTGACATAGCATAGAACACGTCTCCATACTTCCGCTTCTCAAAATAGTGCACTGGATGAATGGAACCACCTCAAACCTGCGCATGCGTGTTGAGGGGGAATGTTACTTCCACGTGTCACCTGACGCGCTTCTGAAAGTCATTTCGTTCACGCCCTACAAGCCTGTGTTTTTTTCAGCCTTCCCTCTAATTTTCCAGAAGTAATTTATCTCAGTTTTATTTTGTTTTCCGCCTACCCTCCTATCAAATAAACCAAAACAAACGGTTTACGGGAAGTGATTTGAGGCGGCCAAGGGAGTTTTAAGTGATCTGGGAGAAAACAATAGTATCATTACAGATGCAAATGAATCAACAGCGTTTGTTTTGTCAATCTTTGACAAAATTTTTCCTTAAAATGCGTGATATTGGATACACATATTTAATCAATTAAATTTTGCACTTAATTTAGTTTTTGTTGCATAATAATCAACAGGTCGCTTTAATTTCAAACTGAGATCTATAGCTTTTGCGTATTCGAGTCAAAGAGCCATTCTCCCCTTCAAATCAGATCAACAGTGGGGGAATTTAAATACTCTTTAAATATCCCGAGGCAACAATCGAAGGCGACATTTTTGCTGTTCGCAGTCTACCGTTTAAGTACGTCCTGGATGGACACGCAGATGAACACCGTTCTACATTTCTAAGCCTCACATAACACGACACCACGTGAAGCCCTAACGCTGCAATAAACGCTCAATTCCCCCCCCCCCCCTTTCTGCCTCCATTCATCCCTTCCAACTTGCCCATTCTCGCACTCCCCTCTATTTCACGGTCCTTAACAGTTCATCATCAATCAAATTGCTCTGCATCCAACTTTCCCGCCGCCTTTGGATCTCTCCCAACAACTCTCTCACACACTCCCTCCTCCCTTCCCCCACCACCCACAGCATTTCCTCGTTTGTTTTCGTTTTCATCCCTTCACCTTTTCCGTCCTTCTCCACCCACCTAAATGATCTCTATAAATGACTTCAATCCATAATAATTCCGTTTCTCTGATTCGCAAGGTTTGGAGTTGGTGAAAGAATAGCCAGGAGAAGAGAAATCCATTGCATGATTACTAATTAAGTGAAACGAGAGCATAAGACGACCGGTGATAAAACTATGCTAGAATTGGATCAGATAAAATTTTAAATTGCCGTGCTTAAACCTTCTAATGCACAGAAGCTTTAGCACTCACTGCCAAATTGAACACTCGGTGGAATAAAAAACAAATAAAAATTAAATGAAAGAAACAAAGTAGGAATTCAAGCACAGAGGTAATGTCATAAATATTTCATTTTATACATCTACATGATACACTACAAGCTTTCGGGAAGGTGTGTGGCAGCGGGTGTATCCACACCAAACATTCACAGCACATGAAAAAAATCCGGCACCGTGCGTAAGATGTAAATGGATTAAAAAATCCTTATTTCTATTCACGTGGAATTTATGTGGCAATAAAACATGTCTTCTTGGTCAAAACAGGCAATGTACTTAATTCAATTGCGTTGAGCAAACAATTATGTCAACAGTTCAATTGCGCAAGAAGTACATCATTGGTGCTCACCCTTTCCATCCTTCTCTGCAACCACATTTCAAATGTTCCAAATATACGCCCACCATCTTGCCTCTATTACCGTGTTTCCACGACTTAAAAATCCGCGCTCCATTCAAAAGTTTTGAAGAGCATTTTCTTAACATCATTAATGAAATTCCTGTAACCTTTTTTTTTGCAAATTCACATCAATTGCTTCCTCTTTGTTAAAGCTTTTTTGCCAAACGCAATTCCTCTTCTTTTATCCCTGCTCGTGCTTTGATCATTTTGGTCCATAACTTCCAAGATAGGCAAACTGTTCCATCTGCTCTGGTTTATGAGCTCCTATTTTTATATTTAACTTGGCTTTCCTCTTCCTGGAAAACTGCATAACCTTATTTATTTTGCATTTATTCTCATCCCATACCTTTTGCACGAACATTCCAATGTACATTCAGCAGAGAATGGAACCCCTTCGCTGATTGACACGGTGAAGATTGATTATACACCAACCTAGCTGATTTCATGAATTCCACGACTTTCCTTCCCATCTCATGCTTAGGTAGTGTATTTTTACTGGCAATATGATAATGAATTTGTATACTATCTACTCTACCCTCCATTTGTGCACGTAATAGAACGGAGAATGTTAGGAAAACGAGGAAGTGGTAGGAATTCTAGAGACGCGTTCTAGTGCTACGTGTACGTCAACGCGAGTTAAACAGGGTACTGTTATGGAACACGTCATCCAGCACTAGATCACGTCTCCATACTTACGCTTCTCAAGTCACACTGGATGAATGTAACGACCTCAAACCTGCGCATGTGTGTTGAGGGGGAATGTTACTTCCACGTGCCACCAGGAGCGCTTTTGAAGGTCATTTTGTTTGTGTTCTACAAGCATGTGTGCATTAGTTTTCAGCCTTCCCTCGTGATTAAGTTATTCGAATATTTTTGGATATCTCGTATTGATTAATACATAGCACTGAACCTCAATTCGATAAAATGCAGCAAATTTTCATTCAGGACATGAGGAACGTAGACGAAGGAATGGTTTAAAATGGCGATCAGTCGAGAGCGTCATTGAAAATGCATTATCTTTTAGTGGTCATATCTGGACGTCTAAGCTGTTAAGAGAATCAACTCAGAGAAAATGTTTTTGTTCGACGCTCGCTTTAACAATCAATATTCCACCATTATCTTACGGTCGTGAATTCCCGAATTACGCTTAGTTGCGACGCTCTGAAAACAAAGCTGAATAAAGGATTGCACTCAGCCTTCAAAACTATCAACTCGGGACGAAATGAAGCAAAAAAAATCCGCCGTCGCGTACGAAAAAAGAAAACAGCCTCAATGAGTCCTCTTCGAATGGGATGAAAACGCCAACTAGCGCTGCCACGCGGTGAGAGACGGAAACATTTTCCTTCGCGCAGACGTCGCCTTTTGTTCGCACTCACTCTCTCGTCTCCACGAGAGACGTCATTAAAAATTAAAGAACTGCACTGCAAAGTAGTTGAGTGATTCCATTACTTCTACTTATCCGTCACCTTGGTTACCGGCAATACAAAAAAAGGGCGCATCCGTAAATGTCACCGAGTTCCCTTGCAGTTAAGAATATAGATCAGAGAATTCCGTTGGTTGCCAGGGAGACGGGATTCCGTGACTGTCGCACGGAGGCTCTGTTAATTAATTAACGGTGCAATTCCTCCCACTCACCTCCGCCACTCGCCCCAAATTCCCTCGCCTCGCCTCGAGTCGGGAGAGGCCTCTGGCGAGGGGGAGTGAGTGACTAAGGAGGTCCCCCCTCAACGTTCCCAATGGTGAATAGGCATTTGCAGGGGGAGGGGGGGAGAGGGAGGATTTGGGGGTTGACAGTTTGAAAATCAGCCGGAAGGGATTTCTAGGGAACTGAACAAAATGTGGGTAGCTGGGAGCACGCCAATAGCTTTGTTCGCTATTTGATTATCATATTGGCTGGTCTCGAATGCAGTAGTTTCCATAAATTAATGCGGATCGCGGGTAGTCCAGGGGGTAGAGCATTGGACTACTGACCGGAGGGTCCCGGGTTCGACTCCCGGGCAAGGCACTCTGGAAACCTGCAGTTCCACCCAAGCTATGTGATTTTTCGGATACCAGATCTTCCTCGGAAACCATAACCGGCACAGGGAAAGTAACTGGCCCCCCTACCCTGATGTGTGAATATTCACACGCCGTCGGGCTTGGTACATGGGTGAGCTCTACCATCACCTACTAAACCGACCTTCGGGTTGATTACTGTGTTTATGGTTTATATATATATATATATATATATATATATATATATATATATATATATATCCATATATAAGATGTTTTCTTCCAAGTAACACGGAAGAGTTAAAAAAAACTTAGACAGCAACACACAACATGAGAACACATAAAAGGACTAAAAAAACTCACACGTTATATCTTGATAATTTCGACGGACTCGAACTCCGTCTTCTTCGGAAGATTAGTTAGGACTGACTAGTCACAGGTATGTGGGACAGAGAGAGAAGGGGACGGGGGAGGGGGAGAACAGGGTGTGGGGGTGGAAGAAGGGGTCGTGGAGAGGGAAAGGGAGAAGGGAGGCCAGAGGGGAGCGGATATGGGATAGCAATGCTGATTACTCCACATAACGCCTGCATGAATGTATTTTAAAAAAGTATTCAACTGGAATAAAAGGCGTCTTTCCGTCCCTCCGTAAAAGTATCGAATGCAGAATTGAAAACATTAAAATGAATTTTCCCATTCTAAAGGAGTGTTATAAAAAATGGTAGCATTGTGGATCTAATATAGTATTCTTCCTTATTTGGAGGGATATTGAATTTTTCAGATTTTTATGAAAGACAAGGGTATGGCAATTACTTTTATTTAGCCTTGAAACCATCTCCAAAACAGTGGGATAGCCAGGATCCACTTCATTTTGATGTGTTCTGTGCCTTATTGAGAAAAACATGAATAATATCTTGTTTTAGTAATTTAGTAGCCATCACATGCAGTGATTTTGGGACAATTTTATTTTCAAAAATATTAATGATTTTCTAATTTTTAAATTAGTTTGGAACACGGACTGAGCAACGATACCATTCTTAGCCACATCAAGCAAGACACGACTTATCGTCTTGCTTCAAAGAGCAAGTTCCCGCGTCTTAAATAACTACGCCCCAACCTAGATTTCACATCCCTCTTTAAAATTCTTACTCAACGTAACAGTCACTAATTCTCACCTCCTTGTTAAGACTTCTTTGCCTAACCCAATTCTTCTTCTTAAAACCCCTCCACTTTGACCATTCTGGTTCACGATAACCAAAATATTGCACCTGTTCTAGTTTATGAACTCTTATTTGAATATTTAACTTAGCTTGTTTTGTTTAAATTCATTCTCATTCCATACCAACCGCGATGAATCTCCAATGCTCTCAGCAATGCTTGTACCTCCTTGGCCGACTGACAAACTCAAGCGTGATCATCCGCAACCCTATCTGACCTAATAAATTCCCCGCCGACTATCATTCCTATCTTCAGGTCTTCCTATGCCTCTTTAACCTCTTCCTCTATAAACGAGGTTTTCCAATAACTACGCGAACTGAGGCCATAAAAACTTTATTTTGCAAAATTTACTAAACTGATTTTGTCCTCATCAAAGCACTCTCCATTCGTTGCTACGCCTTCTTATTCCTTCATCTATTCCACTGTTTAAAGCACCATTGGAAGTCCTCGGCAGTTGGGATTTTTAGTTTTCTCGTCGTTTCTTGCTTTATTGTGTCCACATCTTCTCGGTGATGTCCCCTCAGCACATTTGTGAATTTTGGGAATAGGAAAAAGTCGCAGGGGACGAGATCTGGCGAATAAGGAGGATGATTAAGGATGGTGATTGATTTTTTTGCCTGAAACTAGCGAAAAATCAATGCAGCTTGGGCACGATTTTTGCACACAGTTCTTTAAAACCCAAATATTCAGTTAAAATAGTGTGCACTGTTGATTTTCGTAATTTCAGTCCACCAGCTATCACTCGGACAGTTTTCCGACGATCTGTAAGGACAAGGGACCGCACACGATCAATGTTGCCGTCAACACAGGGGGTTGAAAGTTGTCCCGGCCTTGCATCATCCATCGTGTCATCTTTAAATCGCTTAATCCACGTGAAAACGGATGTCCGCATGTATGTAAACGTACATATACGTTGAACAGAACAGGCAATAATGGGCACCCCTATGTTATTCCTCTTCCAAACACTGTCCATCCGCACTCTACGTCACCCACTCGCGCCTGAGCGCTAATACGTCTGGCCTACCCCATCCGTCCTGCCAGTTTTGTATTCTTGAATCATGCGGTACACTTCATTAGTACACAATTATGAACGGATTTCCGCCACCTCTCCCGGGAAACGGTGCGAATTGACTTCGCTGTTCCAGAATCTCTGTCTTCCCACAATTATGTCAAATTTCTCAATCGTTAAATAACCGGGAATTTTCCACGTACACCTATGTTAATTTTGATGTTTTAAGCAAGTTCTAAGAAACTGCGGGAGATGCTGCAACAGTAACTTTTAACAAAGTTTTCCACTAATATGCATTTCGATGCAAAAATTTCAGAGCATAAAAATGATTTGCCTTGACCAGGATCGGGATCCCTCGATTTCTGGCCGATTGTTTTAGCCAGTTTAGCTAGGGAGGCGTCCTCTTAAACTCTGAAAATTTGGGGGCTTTTAAAGGAACAAGATGTTTTGGCGAAATACCGTACATACAATGTCGCAGGCATTCGTAATTGTGCGCGACGCGCCTCAGTCCACGAGGTTAAAGGCAGCTTTAAACACTTAGGTTGTTTATACTTTGATAAATTCCAAGAAACTGCAGGAGATGCCGCAACAGTAACTTTTAATGAGTCCATCCGCTAACATTCACTTCAACGCAACAATTTTAGAGTATTAAAAATCATTTGCCTCGCCCAAGTTTTCGTTAAGAGCAAACCCTGTCTCCATAATGTAACTCTATTATTCTCTCCCCTCAATCATTCCTTTTTCCTGAACCGTAGTGCCTTACCTCACGGAAACCTCTTCCTTGGCTCTTTAGCGCGTTCGAATACCATTAACCATTGAGCGTTTCCTCTTTGAGATACACGATCTTTCCTCTAGGGGGACTTACTCTAATTGTTTGTATACCCTGTCTGTTTATTCCTTCCAAATGTGCACCTGCTGGCATATAGGTCGGATTGATTTACAACTTCGTGTTTTTAGTTTTTATTTCTACCGATACATTTCTCTCAATTCGCCTGCTCTATGCTACTCTAATTCTTCCTAATTTGTCCGATACTATTACCTCCCCTCGGGTGGATAGGTGTTCATACTTATCGATCAAGTAATCATTGTTATCCCTCCATCTCACCTTCCAAAACCCTAAAATATCTCAATATAGTCTCCACCCTCAGCTTCGTTTTTTAAAAATTCCCTCGTATCAAATATCGTACTTATATTCCCTAATCTGTATTCTGTTTGTGTATGCGAGTCCTAAAATACTATATTGTATGAATTGATTTTATTGCTACTTATGAAGATTTGTGAAATTCATCTGCAAGTTTAATCTTGTAAATGTGTGAAGAGGGGGTTAGGTTATAGAATAGATTCCATAGTTTCAATCACGTCCCAAAATAAAGACGACCATCTATCTATTGTAGCAGTTTTGCTTCCTTTTTGTGTCTTTTTGTCTGCTGCTACTGTGTACTCCGTTTTGCATGTATTTCGCGATATGACGGCCGTGGAAGCCTTGCATTGCTCCCTGCCTGGCACGACAACCAAGGCAACTGGGTCGGGTCTGGCATTTACAAGGAATTCATAATTTCGTGCATCATAGCTTACTGGGATGAACAACTGTATTGGTTTCCCGTCGCGTTTTAGCGTGGCACCATCACTCAAAAGGCCACCCGACTGGGGTCAGACGTTGGGAGGACTGCCTTGTTGCTGGCTACTTCACATTGACCTCTCTGGCATGGGTGACCCTGCCTGGAGTAATTACCATTTTTCACTTCCAGAACAGTTCTAGGGGTTATCAGAATGCAGAAGCCTTCCCTCCACGTCATCGGTGAGCGTTCGTGTCCATTTGAGCGTCTAGGTCGATACCCTGGCAGATATTCCTGCTTCTCCTAGCACAACACTGTAGTACTCGTGTATTCACTGACCAATTTAAGCAAAGACCTCTTATGCCTAAGGCTTTAGCTGCAGCATTGCAGTGGGAGAACGTTCACATTTCCCTTCACAATAACCTGACTAAAAGATTAAAGAAGACGCTTGTCTTCTCCACATAAAATAGTTTTATTTACGATCTAGGTTTCATTACAGCGTAGCATCTTAAGGGCTGGAAGATGTTACACTCTAAAGAAACCTAAGTCGTAAATAAAACTATTTTATGTGGAGAAGACAAGCGTCTTCCTTAATCTTGAATGATTTCCACCAAGTTGCCCCAGAAACTGGGTTGTTTACTAAACCCAACGACGCCTGGTGAGGGGATTAATGGGGGCACTCCAGACGTCATCCAGTGCCAATCTAAGACTGAGGAATAAGTTCATTTAGGTTTTGTGTAACTTTATGTCGATAATTCTTGTCGTGTTAATAGTTCAAATCTGCAAATGTCATCTTTTAATTATTCCCTCGACTGAGTTAGCCGTGGCGAAGGTAAATGCTGCGTAGCGAGCAGAATAGGATTGCGGATAGTCGCGCACATATTGATTTGGTCTTTCGGCTCCAATGCATTCTCTAAGTGTAACTTGGGGTAGCGATGAATAATAGAACATCAAAACCGGAAGTCATTCACGAACGGTCTCCCTCTAGACTTTAAGTGCTGCGCTTGATGGAAACCGGCGCCCTCGCCTGGTTGCCGTGCCAACGGGATGGGAGTATGGCTGGGTGGAAGGGCAACGGAGGAGGGCGTGTGAACCGGAAGTAGTTGGCAGGGAGGTCAGGTGCGTGCGTGGGAGATGTCGTAACGGGCGATTACTTGCTGGGAACGCGTCACATCTCCCACTTTGGCAAGACTAAGAAGAGGAATCTGGGGGAGGGGAAAAGGGATAGTGGGAACTGGAGGAGGGGGAAGTAAAGGAAGGGGAACGAGGGGTAGTGGTGACGACTGGAGGAGGGGGGACTGTAAAAGGGAAAAATGGAGGAGGGGGTATCGAGGGAGGGGAACTGGAGAATAGATAAATAACAGCGCTTAAGAAGTCCTTGAAATGGACCACTAATATCTTTCAATAAAATGACTGGAGAGAGAAATGGAGGAGAGAGATATCGGGGAGGGGACACTGGAGGAGGGGATATTAGAGGAGGGGAAACTGGAGGAGGGGAAACTGGAGGAGGGGAAACTGGAGGAGGGGAAACTGGAGAAGGGGAAAATGGAGAAGGGGAAACTGGAGAAGGGGAAACTGGAGGAGGGGGAAATGAAAGAGACTTGAGAGGCGGGGATTAGAGATAGCGTGAATAATAGTCCCAAAGGCGTGGTTAAACATAAATAGCCGACATGTTCTATTACTCTGAATCACATTCAAACCTCTCATAATTTAAACGCCTTTTCTGCCTTTAACGGACCCCCCTTATCCTCCGTCTTGCTCTAAACCCTTTCTCTTTTTATCAAGTTTCCTTATCAGGATCCCAATGCTTTCTTCATCTATTCTCCCCGTCTTCTTCGTAGTTCTCCAAACAACCTCATCTCTGCTAATATTCGAGGTCAGCATTTCTTGGTATTCTTTTTCGTTCACATGATGCTTTTCCATTATTCTTTACGATCACAACAAAAAATCATCAAATGTAAAGGGCACCACTCCCTCAACGGCCATATTTGGAAACGCATAAACTCTCGTTTACTTGCTTTTCTCCGTACTGATTTTCAATGCAGGTAGCTCGGGGATTGAAACCATTGCTAAGTGGGGTACATACCTAGTGCGAAAAGGTATTGGTTGAGATTCAAGCTGCTTAAACTGGGAATGGCTATGGAACAATTAACGGTTCCAATTTTTCCCTGAAATACAATGAAAACTTCGTTCTTCTCTGAAAAGCTCAGAATTTAAAAAGCGTGCGCGTTTCGTTTCACTAATATTCCCCACTCCGAAAACATAAGACTGGATAAAGTCTCTCTCTTTCTGTATTCGTTCCCGTAAGCCTTCGCTGGCTCAATGTTATGGCCGTGCTCTGCTTCACACGAGCTTAATATGGGAAGAGACTAGTAACTTATTCTGTTGTGTTGGTGAAACTCCGTGTACAGTGGGGACAGAGCTACTGCCTCTTGTTCACCGAGAAATGTTTCGTTAAATTATTTTGCAGTTCCAAAAGCAACACTAGCAAATTCGTAAAAATTGCCCTCCCTCTTACTCGTGCTTTCTGTAATTATTTTTTGTCATGCAGGCTGGCTATTTAATGAACGTGTCGCTCAAAGATGGCGGATCTGTCAAGACCAACTAGTTCTACATGCACAACGATCAATGAACACTGCCTAAAGATATAACTCGCCTAATTTATAACTCTTATGTCTTTTAATTTTAAATTTTCTACATAGCAACAAGCCGCTTTACGGACCGACGGATCTCTCCATCCGTCCTATATGTTATGTTAGTATTATTATATCCGCTTCACGGTCTCGCCTCTAGCCCAAGTGTAATTTCCCGCTGTGGGAAACGGGTGCTCCATGCCTCCGTCTCCATTTTGTACCACTCACCATGCTCAGAGTGCGCCGGTGGGCAGTTTTTGCTGTCACTGCTTTTGTATTTTGCTTGTTGTAAAAAGCCGTTCCCTGTCGGCTTTCCTTTCTTGTTAGGTTAAGATTTCATAGGTGATTCCTAGTTTCAAGTTTCTTCTTCTCGCAAACCACACTTTCACTTCAGCCATGTTTCTTTCTTCAATGCCATGCTTTTCTTATGTACAAAGATCGGCAAAGGTGAGACTTCACTCACCGGGAAGGTAGTATATCGTATACTTACCCGTTCGGACAATCAATGGACATTTCGGAGCACTTGATGTCGCCCATGACTTTGCAACAGCGAAGGAGGAAATCATTAAGAATAAACAAGGGTTGGGGGCAAGAAACACGCCTGCGTAATGTTAAATGGTTGTTCAAAAGTCCCCCCCCCCATTCCGAGGGATGAGCGTTAGTGATAGCGGGGGAAGCCTATGAGAAAGTGGACAGCCCATCAACCCGTGGAGCACGTGGAAAAGAGAAGGGAGGGGTTGCATGGAAATGGTTTACTTTTATCAAGGAAAGGGTCCCTTACCCCTTCTCACCTCCCTCCTCGGAGTTCACACTAATGCACTCCCCTCCCCTTTTTAAGTCGGTGTCCCGCAACGACAATGGTGCGCCACTTTCCCTTTAACTCCATTGCGCCGGCGCCTCCATCCGCTCAAAACCCCTTGGCGCCGCTTCCCGGGGGAGGCCGCCCCCCTCGTGGGAGACACACGGAAGGGATCGTCGCTGTTTACGCCTTTAAGTCGTGACCAAAGGAAATATGACTCATCTTCAACACTCCTCCTTTAGTGAATGTTTTTTCCCTTCCTCTCCCCATCATCCTCCCTTATCCCTTACCTATTCCACCTGGTGCTTTCACCACCTGCCACACACCTTTTTGGTGCCTAGCGGGGTGTTCATGTAGATGTACATGAATCCCTCTCGATCAAGGCAGTCCGGGATGCACTGTACACGAAGACTTCCTACTCAAGTTGCAAACTGCTTCGGTAGATACTGTATCTGCAAGACCATAAGCCAATATTTTTGTTGTATATTTAATGAAATAATAACCAATATTTCGCAGGTATTGTAACGATGGGTGTTGCTAACCATAGATATTTGAAGGTAGTGGTTCTTTTGATATATTTTCTGAATATACGATATCGTATGTATACACACTCACATCGTATATAAAAATATATTTGCATACATACATACATACATACATACATATATATATATATATATATATATATATATATATATATATATATATATATATATATATATAACTTTTGGACGGCACAATAGAACACAGAATAAAACAGATAACACGTAAAAGGACACTCACACTGTAGATGATTTAAGCTTTCGGCCTACTCCGAGGCCTTCTTCAGGTCAGACTGCAGACAGCAGTCTGACCTGAAGAAGGCCTCGGAGTAGGCCGAAAGCTTAAATCATCTACAGTGTGAGTGTCCTTTTACGTGTTATCTGTTTTATTCTGTGTTCTATTGTGCCGTCCAAAAGTTATATTGCTCTCGTGAGTACTTCCTCGTCATCTATATATATATATATATATATATATATATATATATATATATATATTATTAGCGGTTCGCGGTGGTCTAGTGGGTAGAGCGTTGGACTACTGACCGGAGGGTCCCGGGTTCGATTCCCGGGCAAGGCACTTTGGGCACCTGCAGCTCCACCCAAGCTAGTTGATTTTTCGGGTACCAGGTCTTCCTGGGAAACCATAACCGGCACAGGGAAAGGAACTGGCCCCCCTACCCTGATGTGTGAATATTCACACGCCGTCGGGCTTGGAACATGGGTGAGCTCTACCATCGCCTACTAAACCGACCTTCGGGTTGATTACTGTGTTTATGGTTTAATAACCAAATGGCTAAAATTATAGCCTCATACATACATTCCTCGTTTCTCAGGGCTGTACTTTGAGTTCTGAATTATATTCGGTTACTATTATCTTTCACCATATTTAGTATTCTTTTCATTACAATTGGATGCCTATTATTTAAATTACAATATTAATTCCACAGGGTGGATTGAAATTGACATTATTAAGTGAACCGATGTTTACTCGTAGTTTGACAACTAATAATATATTTACCACACTTACACTTTTACTTACTGTTTACAGCAGTCTTTACGCTTATTGAATCACTAGTTTTTTTATGAAAACTACTGTACCTTTGTAAGTTTCTACAGAACTAAGTTTTAGTTACTATTCTGCACTATCTTCAAGGACTACTGCACCTTTGCTATTGTCTGTAGTTTTGTAATTAACTGCGCTGCGCGCTTACCATTAAGACTTTGAGCTAAATATCTGAATGTATTGCCACAGAACTACAACTATCCTGTAATTAATATTTTACTACGGACAAAAAAAATTTTAAAACTACAGATATCGTAAGATTTATCTACAAAAGAATAATCTTCTCACCGGGCAACGTCATTTAAATTATGCAACACAAGGCTATAGATAACGATTAACCATTAAAATACGAGGACTATTAAATATCTTATTTGCATAAAATCGAAATGAGGTACTCTAGAAGCAAAAAGGCTAAGATGAATATGAAATTTCGAGGATATAAACTAGATGAGATAGAACAACTCACCTGTATAAAGTGTTTTCAACAAGTTTGGGCAAAGAAGCGGCGAAATTAAAAGCAGATTTGCGTTAGGAATAAAGAAGCATTCACAGAGAGGTGGGAGTTGATGTTGGGCACCTTTAAGTGAAGATGTAACGAAAAGATTAGCGAAAAGTTTGAATTGGAGCGTGGCATCGTTCAACGCGGTAACTAGGTCGTTGAGACAAGAGGATGAGCGTAGATTGGAGGCTTTTGAGAAGTTGGTGTGGTGAATCTGGAAAAAGTAAAATTAAGGGAAAGGAAAGCAAACGAGAAGCGCTAGGCGTGCTGGAGTAAAGAGAAATACTGGTTGCTGTCGGGAGAAATCCGAAGAAGGCAGGTCAGGTGGATGCAGGAAATATTGAGAGAGGAAATGAGATGCTAAAGACTGTGACATATAGAGGGGAGAATGATGTGAAAGGGAGGCAGAGGGAGGAAAAATAATAGAAATTATTGATTAAATGGGGATTTACAATTTTGCAGTTGAAGGTGAGTTATTGCAATGCGTAGCCAATATTTATGTTTGCTGTGGAACATCACATATATTCCGATATTTTGTCAACTAGATGACCATCAACAGGAGTAATAATTTTACTCCTGAGAGCATCAGCCATGACAAGAAACATTAAACATGGTAGTACAAATTAAAATGATGAGTCAAAGTACCGAAGTATGAGTATAGAGGTTCACAAAAAATCAATATTGGTGAAAAGGATAGGCACCTTACAAACTCACAGCCAGTAGTTCACACAGTCTTCGTTTCATTGTAATGCAAGTATGTAGTACCGGTCAAAGATATTTTGTATCATGTAATTTCGGGCTTCCGAGTAAAGTATCGCGTCCAATGCAAGTAATGAATGGAATTCTTCATGATTAAACAGTTACAAAAGTGTTAGTAGAAAACAATATCGTCGCATATGAGAACAATAAATACAAAGTCTCGGTAAGGTGTTTTGAATACGACAGACAAACTTAGACAAACTACTAATCTCTTTTAATTTTGGATGTGCAAATACGAATTCTTGAAATAACGGAAAAAATTTCAACTGATGATGGTCCAACACAGCCGTACGTTATGCATAAATTTGAGTGCACTATCTGGGTCATTGAATTGGAACATCACCAATTGGTAACACAGAATTGGATTACTTTACTCTCGAGTTTGACCTGCATACGTGCATGCAGTAAGTGTAGTACTTTTGTATCTGGTACTTTACGAATGTTGAAAAGCATAACTTTTTTCATGAAAGATGAAAAATGCAAGATTAATATAAGTATCTTTAACGCACAAACTTACAGCGACATGAACTACATGCCAAAATGTACATATATTTTGAACATTTATAACCTTGTGCTATAAATTCACTCTGAGATAAATAATTCTATGAATCAACTAAGTGAGATCTTTTAAAAAACATAGAACTACATATAATGTAAAACCTGTATTGTCGCATAGGTGTTACAACGCATTAATTTGAATATAAACACATCCGCGTATCCTTTCCATTTTGCTTGCGATTTTCGATATGCATTTTTTTATATCTTCCTATATTTCTTCCACACTCTTCATCTCCCTGTCCTCGCTGACGATTGTCTCTATCTTCTGACACTCCTTTCCTTTCTTTCCGATGAATAGTATTCCGTATTTATAGATGTCTTTCCTCGACCGTCTTCCCTGCATTTTTTAAATGTTACGTCACACATCGCAATTACTAAATTATAGTCTGAGACGGAATCGGCTCCCGGGAAACTGTGCGTAGTAATTACACCCTTCCCAAAGTTGTGCTTAACCATAATATAGCCTAACTGATATCTTTACGAATCCCCTGGATGTTCATGTCCGAGATAGATTTAAATTAAATAACAGCACAGATATTATAAACACTTCAAATTAGACAACGTATTATGGCTCTATAAAACCTCAGTGTTGCAACAACAACCAGTAGAACAAATAAATTCCAAGACGACGAGGAATGAAATAAGAGTAGATAGTGCCTGAAAGTTCAAATTTGACGAGAATTGCGCTAAATCAATGATGCTGCGTCACGCTTCCACAGGTAGGCATAGATATTGATATGTTTCGCCTCTCTCTCTCTCTCTGCGCTAAGGAACTTTGGTCTGCCTGGATGAGAGTTTCGTAGATGTAAATAGGTGCAACCGAGGACCGAACGAAGTCAAAGATCAACTGATATATAGAGTCGTTCCTCTTCACTATACTCTTGGCTATCAGACTTCCATTGATCTGTTCAGTCCACTGTTTAAGGTAGGTTTAAAATAGACACCGACTGGACAGATACAGTACATTTCTGCATAATAACTCATCATTCAATACGTCCCGGGACTTAATGAACGGAATATTATTTTTTGGATGCGTATAATTTACAAGATTTAATTTACATCGACTACCTTCAAAATGGAAAATCTATCAGTAGCGACCATTACATTGAGTTATTGGTACTTTTGAAGGACGAAATCGAAAAAAACGACAGTACATGAAGAAGCAAATAATCATCTTTCATCAAGACAATGTACCAATGGAACATGTCAGTGAAAACAATCGCCAAATTGAACGAGTTGGGCTTCAAAATCTGCTTCCCCCCACCACCCACCATACGTACTCTCCAGATCTAGTAGTCCCCAGCGACTACTGGCTGTTTGCTGATCTCGAAAAGATGCTCCAGGGAAAAAGATTTGGCTCAAATGAGGAAGTCATCGCTGATCAACTGAAGCTTATATTTTGAGGACAAGGACAAATCGTTTCACTACAAGCATGGTATCGAAAAGTTATAAAAGCATTGGAATGATTGTATAACTCTTGAAAGTGATTATGTTGATGAATAAAAATGAATTTTGTGAAACAAATGTTGTTTTCTTAGTTATTCCCGGGACTTATTGAACGATGCCCGGGACTAATTTAAGAATGGGTTGTATCTAATAGATATAGTATCACAAATAGGCAAAGCCTTACACTTATATATGCATATTAAATCAACTGATAAACAATAATTCCAGCGTTGTGATAGTTGCAACCCTTACACACCAAACGCTCGATCCCTTACTCCATTTCCATACATGGACGCTTAATCTGCAATCATTCCAACTCCTTTGATACATTCCTTCCAAACCTAATAGGAAATACACTCACCTCGGAACACTTTCAACGGGAACGCCGGATTGCCTTTACGATTCACTTTAGGTACTCCGTATGTTTTTCCTTAAGTTTTACACTAACGTGGAGGTTTTTTTTCAAATGCCGTTGAACTGATGCGACAGTATAAGAATAACAAATTCCCATTATTTCAGGTCTGTTATGCAATTATTGTCACTGACTTCCAAAAAGGGATTCCAAATAATACCCATCCATATGATGCCTAAATGTATTCACTAGGTAGAGTTCCCTGGCACATAATCTCAATTTGGTAATTATTTCGGTCAAAAAGGGGGATAATGCCTTTCTTCCAGGGAGTTTTCAGAGATTTTCCTGAGGATTTTGGAAAGGATAAAACATATCTGCTTCTAATGCAATGGAAGTTTATGCCATAATCATTATTTAAAATCAAAATAAGTAAATATAGATAAGAGGGGATGGGGACTGGGGAATATATATATATATATATATATATATATATATATATATATATATATATATATATATATATATATATAGTCTGACCTGAAGAAGGCCGCCTCGGAGTAGACCGAAAGCTCATATAATCTTCAATGTGAGTGTTCTTTTACGTGTTATGTACTTTATTCTGTGTTCTATTGTGCCGTCCAAAAGTTATATTGCTCTCGTGAGTGCTCCCGCCTCATCGATATATATATATATATATATATATATTAAACTTTTGGACGGCACAATAGAACACAGAATAAAACAGATAACACTTAAAAGGACACTCACACTGTAGATGATTTAAGCTTTCGGCCTACTCCGAGGCCTTCTTCAGGTCAGACTTGAGACTGACCTGAAGAAGGCCTCGGAGTAGGCCGAAAGCTTAAATCATCCACAGTGTGAGTGTCCTTTTAAGTGTTATCTGTTTTATTCTGTGTTCTATTGTGCCGTCCAAAAGTTATATTGCTCTCGTGAGTACTTCCGCATCATCGATATATATATATATATATATATATATTTCTATAGGGGATTTATTAAAATCTCTTACATTTTAAATTTATCCTCCTGAAATATATTCCCGATAGGTTCCACATAGTAGGTCTTACGTATTGCATTTCAATTGAATCAAGTCACTTTAAAATCTGGACCTCCGGACGCCTACCGGAATTCCGACTGCCAAACTGTCATCCAATAGGATGAGTTAACGCGGAGATAACCCGAACACTTCTCGAGCCAAGTTACATTCAAATGCGGTAAAAGGTGCTGAAGAAAAAGTTTCTTGGCGCTAGATAGATTGGGGGTTGGAAAAAATACATGATTCAATTTATCAAAATGCCAAATTGTTTTTTTTTGGGCATACAAAAGTAAACAACATTTGCAGTCACTTAGTTCGCTAGATTCCACGCATTCCATCTTCCAATTAGCCTACTTTCTCTGTATTTGGTCTATTTTTCTTCTTCTTAAAGGATTAAATGAAAAAGTGACAGTACGGGAAACAGGTTAGTTAGTTGCCAATTCACTCCATCATTGAAAAACCAACTACTCCTCAAAAACACAGAAATTAGCAAAATTCCAAAACAATCTGGATAATCAATACATTTTTTGAACTTAATTATAGTTTCGACGGCAGAATTTGTCAGAAAATCGTCCTTACTCTTGGATCAATCAAAAGGCCCTAAATAATTTTAAAAAATCAAGGATAGATTCGTTTATATGTAAATAAAAATGTTCCCTAGAAAAAATCATCCAATCGAATACGTGTTTAATTAATGAATAACTATTTTCCGTTTTCCAGTGGCGTTTTTTAATCTCACTGTACATTTTTCTCTCTATGGGCACTCGGAAAGCTCAATGTTGGAGTATTCCAAATTCAATTTTTGATGAGGCCGTGAGGACGCAATATCGTACGTGCATTTTTCGTACTCGAACGAAACCGTTCGAAACTTGGAATACATTTTGGAGGCAAATTGCGTGAGGCATGAAAACCATTAGAAAATAATATATTTCTATTTCCTCCGCTTTCAGGCTGAACCTCACCTCATTCGTACACTCGGCCTTAACAACATTCGTCCGTTTGTAATTAACAAACAAGAAACAAAAAAAAGCGCGATCCTTTTGTCCTCGATTGGTAGGCATGACAAACGCGGAGGGGGGGGAGGGAGCTGGGTTTGAGGCGCCGGCGCCATATTAGCATTTTAATGGCACGCACGCTTGACCTCGCCTCCCGCAACTCCCGACTACCCGCCCGCCTCGGTGCTGCAGCCAGCCATTAAGGGCCGTTACATATTCATGGCCGGAGCTTCGCCTCGGATGGATTTAGTAAATGGTCTCGGATTCGTCAATTCACGGCTGAGTGTGCGTCGCTGCTCGTGTGCTTGCATATTCAGTGCAGCAGCGGTCGCGACCTACGAAATTGGATTCGGCCCGTGTTCTTGTCGGATGGATTCAAAGACCTCAGGCGCACGCCCTCGCAAGCGGGGTCGTCGCCGAAGGGAGTGCTCAGGGGAGGGCGGGTGGAGGGAATGATGGGGGCGGGGTCGGGAAAATGTGGTAACGCGCGCCATCCAAGTTTAAAAAAAGTGCGTAATGTCTTTTACATGAGTTACGTGATTACGTATGGTTTGGTATCGTAACCACGGGTTTTGGAATGAAAAAATCTACAAGAATTACAATGAAAAACGTTGTTACGACCATTGGGATTTGAAGATGGATCCTGCCCTAGCTGTTATCATTCCCATCTAGTGCGAGGAGCGTTTAAAATCGAGCGCGATTCTGAGACCTGAGGGGATAAGCTGAAAAACTTCTCTCCCAGCATGAAGTCGGTTGAAAATTTGTACATTTTGAAACGAACGTGCACTCATTTGAAACTTGTGGAAGAAAGCTTATCGTGGCATCCTAAACGACCTTTGTCATATGCCGATTAATACGAGGGCTTCCGAGAAAGTGACACACGTTTCGGTCTAGCGTGGCGGTGGGTAAGGCTAGAACCATCACCATCTTGGTGTATAAACGTCCCTACACTCAGTACAAATCCTACTATGGTAGTTTTTGGACTGGGGTTCTTCCACTTTGCTCACATTTTGAACTGTTAAAATGTGCGCCGCAAAATGAATTCGGGCGAGTTTTGAAGTGCGATCTATGATTAGGATTTTACTGGCAAAAAAACCACAATCCGATTGAATCACTTAGGGAACTTTGTGAAGTGTACGAGGAGACGGAATAATGAGTGAAGGTGGAGTGAGGCAGTGGTGCATTCTCAGTTTAAAAATGGCCACAGCAGCAATGTTCACGACGAGGAACGCATTGGTCGACCTAGCCTTGTGACAGATGGACTGACGGATGATCAGTTGCTGGACATCATGGATATTTATCCGTTCACTCTTAAACTAACAAAACTACTGACGCACAACATTGTCACTCATCACTTGGTGCACAGCACGAATTTCCCAATGAGTGTCACCATCTTTGAAGTTTATTGCCACTAAAAACCTTATCATCAACTGATTTTAGTTTTGGTGGGATATCCCATTGTATTGTTCATTTTGACTCGCTACCGTAAACAAATAACAAGCGAAGCGTTCTCCCGAACACTGCAGCTCGAGGCGTACTGCCCTAGTGTGTGTGTGTGGCTATACAGAAAACATTTGGCTCCCCTTACCAACCCCCCCCCTCCCACTACTTCGCTCGCTACACGTAAACGCAAGTTGCTTTCTGGAAAGCTCACGTATTTGAAAAAAAACGATAAATGAGTGGAATTTGACTGCTTTCTCCTTGCATAAATTGCGTAATTAATTTGAGAGCAGTTCCGTCCAATGTTTTCAGTAAAAATAAATTGAGATAAAAGTTGGAATATATTTTACAAATGGAAAATTTCATCACACACTACATTATGGGGGGTTTGGGGGATGGAGCTGGTAAAACGGACGAAATGGAACATGGATGGGAAGGAAGGAGTGGCGATTGTTTTAAAATTATCTAAAATCGCAGAATTATTTTCAGGTTATTGCACATCTGATGGCGGGGCATTTGGAAGGGAAATCCCCGGTGGTGTATTCTTGCGACCCCCTGGCGAGGAGGAGATGACAACGCTGTACAGAACCCCGCTCCATATCAAAGATTTGATGAGCTTAATGAGCTTATAAACGAGCATCCTTAACCAATATCCCTGGCATCAATACTCTCCTCCTTATGAAGTCTTTTCCCTTACGCATTTCTTTTTTCATGTCCCTAATTCTTCGACCATTTTCATCCGGAACCCTTCCGAGATAGGCCAAATATCCACCGGCTCCAGTTCATGGACTCCTATTTTTACATTTCACTTATCTTTCCTCAGTCTTGAAATCCGCATAAATTTTGTTTTGCTTACAGTTATTCTATCACATAACTATCGTAACTGGTGTCCAATGCGTTTGCGCTCAGCAAGGCATGCAAACCCTTGGGCGAATCATACACATCGCACAATACAATCTCCATACTTCCGCTTCTCAAAATACACTGGATGAATGTGACGACTTTAAACCTGCGCATGCGTGTTGGGGGAATGTTACTTCCAAATGCCACCAGGGGTGCTTCTGAAGGTCCTATACATTTCTATACATACGATATATCGTATATATATGGTTTGTATAAAATGTATCGGTAAAGGTTTCGGACTAATACTACCTTGATCAAAAAGTTCCCGGAATTTATTCAGAAAATTAAAAATACAAGTTTATTCATCTAAATCTATATTGTCCCCTTCAAAGTAATCCCCATCGACTGCAACACACTTATGCCAGCGCTTGATCCAATCCTCGAAACATTTTTTATATTCGGTTTTCGGTATGTCCATCAGTGCTTCCTGCGATTTTTCCATTACTTCCTCTCGGCTGCTAAAACGCGTTCCCCGTAATGGTTTTTTAACTCGACTGAACAGAAAGAAGTCACAGGGAGCCAAATCAGGTGAATTCGGTGGCTGTTGGATGGTATTTGTTGCATTTTTCGTCAAAAAATTACGAATAATGATAGCACTGTGCGACGGTCTCGACGCACTGTGCGACGATTTCTGGTCTCTTTCGGCGAATTGCTTCACGCAAACGTCTCATAACGCCCAATAATACTCTTTGTTTACTGTCTGGCCTTCTGGCAAAAATTCATGATGCACTACACCGTTGTAATCCATGAAAACCGTCAGCATTGCCTTCTTTTTTGACTGAAAACGACGTGGTTTTTTTGGTCTCGGCTCATTTGGTGAACGCCATTCACTTGCCTGATGTCTGGATTGCGTGTCGTACTCATAAACCACGTCTCGTCTCCAGTAATGATCCTTTTGATGAATGTGGGATCGGATTCAGCCTCGCAAATCATGTCTTTTGCGACGTCAACACGGTCTCTTTTTTGCATGAAATTGAGGTCTTTTGGCACCAACTTTGCTGCTGCTACACGACGGAAACCCAAATCATTAACCACAATGTCTTGGGCGGATCCATAGGCAATGTTCAAGTCCTCCGCTATTTCTCTGATGGTTAATTTGCGGTTATTGACCAACATTTCTTTTACTTTATCAATTTTTTCACCGACTTTCGATGTCGATGGTCTGCCACTGCGTTCATCATCTTCGATTGACTCACGACCACTTCTGAACCGCTCGTGCCACTGGTAAACGACCGTTTTTTTTAGAGAATCGTTGCCGAAACACTTTTCCAAGATTTCCAACGTCCGTGCGCCACTAAATCCGTTTTTTACGCAAACTTTAATACAAGATCGTTGTTGCAAATTTAAATCCATTTCTGCAATTGTAAAAAATCGCCAACACACACAGAGATAGATGTACTCTTGGCTACGTAACTTTTGCAAATGTCAAGTTATGACACTAAGATTTAAAGGGAATATCAACAACAGATGTACCAATTTAACAAAAAAAACAGAAGTCAAATCGGAACGATGGGAGCGCCACACGGTGGTTATTCCGGGAACTTTTTGTTCAAGGTAGTATATTTACTTCAGATATTGCGGCAATGCCTCAAAATCCTTCAAAGGACATCACTTGAGCATCGACACGCTTTTGCCAGAACGGCCTTTCCAAGACTTGAAGCCTCCCTGGTAGGCTGATTCCAGAAGTTCCTTACGGGTATGCGTGGAAGCTACTTTGACGCCACTTAGGGTCCCATAGGGTGGTGTCCTTTGAGGGAGGATTTCACTTTTGGGAATAGGAAAGAGTAGGTACGTAGTCGGAACTTTAAGGGGTAGGGGAATCGTCGCGATGCCATTGCTGAAGGTCTTTGCAAGCAGACACTCTAGACTCTGTCCTTGGTCGTTCGTCCAAAGGCCTTCTGGAAGACGAGTTGAGGGTAGATCTTTCGAATCGCCAAATTTTCAGTGATAATTGTGTGTGCACTGTCATCTTATCAATGCCAATACGATCTGCGATCATGCGCACACTTAACCATCGGTTTCAATTCAAAACTTACATGCCAGGAAACATTTTTACCGATACCTTTCATATATATAGTAAACCCACACACACGCACAAAAAGCACGGAAAGAAGCAACTCACAATTTTGATTTTGAGCAATTCGTTTGCACAACCACCTTTCTCATCGGATGGAAGGAGAGTTCCCAATCTCGAGAGGAGGTCTTTTTCAGTGTCACGCTCACCATGAGCGGGTTCATTCATTCTTGCAATAATCAAGTCAGAGGAGTGGAGCACGTGACGCGCTCCGGGAGGCTGGTGACGTCAATCACTCGTCCCGGTTTATGACTCCACTTTCAAATGGCGGTCAGGGTTGACCTTGGGCAGAACCATCTGCATCCCGCAACGTCGACTACGGTCGCCGGCGGCGAATTCTCCGAGTTACGCATCACATCGCGGATCGGACATCCCGCCCCCATGCATGAGACGGATGGACCCTCCCCCATGGAGAAATCGAACCCATTTCGCCCGTTCCAATCATTAGAAAGTAAGTTCTGTTTCACGACATATCCCCTACATTCAGAGCGGTAAATCGTAAGAGACTTTAGGGATGCTGTTGAGTGCTGTTCACAGGATCTTCAAACATGAGCATTGTTGCAGAAGAGTACGAGAGAATGCAAGGAATGACCAAATGTACATTACAAATAATTGACCCTTCTGAGTGTGACTCATCACGACGCACAATTTTTCAAAATTCTCAAAAAAACTCAGTGAAGGTTAAACAAAGACATAGGCAAATGATTCTCACCAGGACGTGGAGGCAGTAGGTAGATGTGAATTGGGTGAATTGAACGTGTGACATATGAGACTACATATAACCGACGCGCGGTTTGAGGGTCAAAGGTAAGGGTAAACTGGTGCGCTTTCCATGAAAGTATGAACGGAAAATACGAGGAAAAATCCAAAAGCAGGTCAGGAATATTATTAATTGAACAAGAAAAGAGTAAGTAGAGATGGACAGAATGCATATACGATAAATATATCAGGACAGCGAAAATAGATACAGAAAGAGAATATGACGCAAATGAGTATAGTTTACAGACATACATGAGTTACGTATGCTTGATGGCGCGATAGAAAAGTCATAAAATCAATTTGATTCAAAAAAGACCGTGAGAGTGTGCAACATTCCCGCGGAACTACGTGGGTAGGCTGAAAACTAATGCACACATGCTTGTAGACCACAAGCAAAATGACCTTCAGAAGCACTCCTGGTGGCATGTGGAAGTAACATTCCCCCTCTACACGCATGCGCAGGTTCGAGGTGTTGTGGGAAATCCGCGTATGATATGTCGTATAAAATGTACGGAGAATTCAAGTGGACGACTGCCTCGGCCATTCGATCATCTTTTTCCTCATTAAATTGATGAATGCACGGCAGTCGCCAAACGATCCAGTCGTTAATGCGAGAAGAAAAATATTCAAAAACATTGATTTAAATAGATGACCAACGTTAGCTTTAAATTACGAAAACTTCATTGAAAAAATTTTAATCTTTCATTATTATGCGTCCAAAATGATGACAATTTGAATTAAAGTATTTTAATCCACTTATGAACTTGTTTATCAATTGTATTACAATCTCTCCTTCGAAAACGGCAACAACAGACGAATTATTAAAAAAAATGGTGGCAGGTCAGACAGCGTTAAAGACCAAGGCTTGTAAGTTTGCGATGAAAAAATGTTTCAACAAGCATTTGGACAAACTTAAAAAAACAAAGTCCACAAAGGCACGGTGGCACAAAAAAGTGACATCCAGGGTTGAAATCTTCCGCAAAACATTTCCTAGGACGTGTCGATTTAAACGACCGGGAGTGACGTCGTCGGAAAGACAAGAAAAACCATTTTATTTCAACCCTCGCCGACGGACATGAATGACGAAGAGTATACTCGGAAGGAATTGGCGTCAGAAAGCACGAACAAACCTCTTGAACCGCGGTGCACGAGAACGCAAGGCGGCAATCGCACGCACTCGGAGAGTCTTTCAACTTGTCCGAGGCAGTCAAAGTGCCGGCGTGAGGGGAGGGGAGGGAGAGAGGAGGGGTCATTTACGGAGGGAGGGGTGGGGGTGACTTTAGCCGTTCCGAAGAGACACGAGTGGCTTCTTTATCAGCCCACTCTTGAGGAGCGCGCCATTGAGCGACCTTGTCGAGGGCAGAGCGCTCTCCCGAAGAAAATAATTGGTATAAAGAAAGATATGAAAGAAGCGCTATTTCAGGAAATGCGAGGAACGGATTTACGATAGGTCATTACAAGTCGTGGCCGTAACAGAAGAGGAGTCAGTGTTGATGTCAAGAGCCGGAAGATGAACCGCGGGTTGTAAATAATTAAAAAGTAACACTAATATATTTTAAGTAAGTAAATCTCCTCAAAAAAACGATGCAGCGCACAACAGCGGAATTTGACAAATGGATGGAAGAAATACAAGCACAAGTAGACTATGTGCGAGAAGGAATGATCTCCTTAAAGGCTTATCACCAGAGAGACGAGTCCAAAGTGAAGTGGTCACCTGTTTACAACTAGCGCCACGGAAAATAAAGCTAGTTCACTAGGGTCATATGATAGGATTTTTCCTTCAAATTATGTAAATAATGATTGACGAAATATTTTTAATAGTTTGATCAGATAAAATATTAAATGAATACATAGGTGCTTATGATAATTTATCACAACAGTAGATATTGCCTGGTGAGATAATAACTATAATGGGGCACTCTGCCCTTATTTATATTTCAATTATTAATACAAATTCACAATTGAAAATTGAGATATTCATGAACTTGATACATTAGTAGACACATTATTAAATGATTTATATGTTGCTTCATTAGATGATTATGATATTCTCACGTTTTTAAATATATGAGGAGATTTAATTTTTTTTAATTTGTCACGAAAACAATTGATTAAACCATGGCATTAGTCTTGGAACTAGATCGAAAGAAATGTGCAGCTGTTAGTTTTGTGAAAAGTTGTTATGAGAAACGTAGCAGTATCACGACAATGTTGGAAGATTTAGGAGTTAACCAGAGATCAATCCTCGAGGCATGGTTAAAAATTGCATAACATACATTTAATATTATACACATTTAATACATTATACATTTAACATTTTTGGGTAAATATTTATCGTCAACTATTATGCGCGTTATGCTATGTGATAACAAATAAACAAAGATTGAAAATATGGAAGTCTACATATACTTTAATATATTCGCCTATATCCTGAATGATATGCAAAACGCGTTTTACAACTGCAACAATTACATGATGCATGTTATCAGTTTTGATTCCATTCTGATTGTAAACCTATTGAAATGCATTCGTCCTGCGAATTCTTATTTTGGCATAATTATCGTTGATTTTCAAAACTTAAACACTGTATTTTATTTTGCAGTCATCCCTGTATTCTTATGCACTGTGGGTATGTGAATGCGTCCAATGATTTATCACGTCAGTTCAGTTTCATGATCTTCGGTGTGTTTTAGTTTGACTCGGATTTTTAGGGCACGATGTTAACGTTTTACTTTAATTGTTTTGAACACTTTTCACATTTATTATTAATGAGGAACTTATATTGGAATGAAATACATGTTGCAGGTTGAAAAGTTTAAATGTTCCACCTGTAGCTTCCGATAATTGAGTGTACTCTTATATTTTATTGAAATTTGCTAAATGCTAAATTGAATAAAATATCTGCTGGACGTATTAATATCTGTGTTCTATTGTGCCGCTCAAGTGTGCTTTACATACATTTTTATAATATATATATATGTAAAAATATGCATGTAAATATAGGGTCACGCTGGTCGGTAGTAGGGTAGAGCGTTGGACTCCTGACCGGAGGGTCCCGGGTTCGATTCCCAGGGCAAGGCACTCTGGGCACCTGCAGCTCCATCCAAGTTACGTGATTTTTCGGGTACCAGATCTTCCTGGGAAACCATAACCGGCACCTGGCGGAAAGGAACTGGCCCCCCTACCCTGATGTGTGAATTTCACACGCCAAAAGGGACTTAGTACTGGGAGAACCTGCCAAAACGACCTTCAGATTGATTACTGTGTTCATGATTTCTAATGTAGCTTGAGTGTATTTATATGAATATATATTGTTATTGTATAATATATTAAAAATATTTAAATTCTAAACAACATTATTTACATCACTTCGACGTCTGTTAACTGAAAGAGCATTGATGCCCATTAAATATAATGCCGAAATATTTGTAATTTAAAAAATCGAAAGATCACTTACAATAATTGTTGAGAAAAAATTCATAGATAGAGTAATAAATGTATCGGTCTAATCATCAATTGAACAGCATTGTAATTTGTGAGAAAGTAGTATTTTATGATTTCACCGAACAATCTCCGTAGTGTGAAAAAAGACAGGCCCTGAGGCCGGGAGGACTGTGAGAGGTCTGTCCACCATCCTCGGGAAGACCGATTCCGTAGAAAAAAAGGTCCCTTTTAAGTAGTGGAAGAGCCTGGCTATGAAGAGGAGGGAGAGATGTGATTGGTACGCCCTCCTCGATTGAAGAATGGCGCTTGTTCATTCCCACTCCCAGTTCCCGAAAGTGCCCCGAGGGTGTTTGTCTCGGAATATCTCGCGCGTGTTTGCCCAAACATTGGACTTGCATTGTTTTCTCCATGCTCGCATTCTTGGCTACTCACGCCAATCGATTTACCCAATAAATGGAATTCCATTTGCAGGCGCTATAGCAATAAGCACGACTCGGTTTGTCCTATTCCACTCGAACGAAACTTAATGCAGCGGCAGATTATGCATCAACAACAACAGTGGACGATCCCCAAGAAGATCTGGCCCTAATAGCGTAGAAATTGGAGATTTTCGCTCGATTTTGATGCTGACTATTTATTCTGCACTGCGGAATAGGAAAGTACCGGACCCGGAACATACGCCAATTTTCAACCATCTGTGTACATCTACATAATACCCCGCAAACCGCCGTAATGGTGTGTGGCGGGGGCTGTTAGGTCACCCGCCACGGATACACAATCGCAATCATGTTACCTCTGCACAAATATTAGTTTGATCATGCACTCGAATAATTGTCATCACTCGAAAGAAAGTACTTATATACAACAATACTCAATAAAAGGATACGTAGATTCAAATCATGCTGTACAACCGTTAAAAAGATTGGTCTGTAAAGTAAAAAGAGTAACATGAAGGACGAAAAAAGCAAGATATCGAAAACATTCAGTGAAAATATTAGTTTGATCATGCACTCGAAAATTGGTAATCACACAAAAGAAAGTACTTTAACTGCATAATTATTCATGAACAGGATACGTATATTCAAACCAAGAGTAGAACTGTTAAAAAATGGGTTCATTTAATAAAAATAATAATATACAGGATATCGACAAAATATATACCAATTGTAATTATCTCCTACGCGATTGCTGTCATATTTTGATCTCTAATGGTTGGAGGAAAAAACGACATTTAAAATCTATCTGGTCCACTATCTATCTCCCAGAGTTTACGTACGTGATCTGATTTATCATTGTAATTTGGAGGCCGTAATGTATCTCCAATATCCCCAGATAAGTAACCTGCCTCCAATTTAAGCAGTAAATTCCGCCTGTATTTAAGCCTTCGGTCAACTAGTGGCTTTCATCATACGTAATTCTTTCAATAGTGTAGTGACACTGCAACCTTGTTCATAACAACTCCTCACAAACCTAGCTGGTCTACGTTGCACTCGCTCTACTTACAAAATTAAGCCCACATCATGATGATCCCATGCACTTGCAGTATACTCTAGGTGGGGCCTAACTAACGCGAAACAACAAAGCTCCTTGACCCTTTCATTACAATTCCCAAGTGTTATTTTTGGATATCCTAACTTTTTGTAAGCTAAAATTTGTTAATTCCGGCGTAACTTTATGGAATTTGCATAACGTAATGAAATGAAATTATTGACTTTGTAATTCCACGCACTTTATTTAAAAACACGATCCAGGTTTAGACGTTGAACGTCATCATCACCTGATCATGTCACCTCACCTGATGATGACGTTCAACGTCTAAACCTGGATCGTGTTTTTAAATAAAGTGCGTGGAATTACAAAGTCAATAATTTAATTTAATTTCAATTTTCATTAGCTATTCTGAAAATTTCACGAAAATGTTTTCCTCGGGACATATCCGTAGTTATCGTTACAGATAAGTAACCCATCGTTCAATAACTCCCGGGACTCCCACTTTTCAAGGTAGTCGATGTAAATATCGATAAATATAAAGTCGGGTAAATATCCCGTTCAGTAAGTCGCGGGACTTAGTGAATAATGTGTTATTTTTACCGAATCTACTTGAGTTACATTGGTTCCCTTTATGGTGCAAGTGTTTTCGAGTGAATTGCTTCTCGTCCAAAAATCAATCGAAACACATTTGTTTGAATTTAATTCTAGCTCCCATATGTCGCACTACTTTTGGATTGCATTTAGATCTTAGCCAATAATAATCTATCTTCAAGACCGGATATTTCACTACATATCACGGCATCGTCAGCAAATAGATGAAGTTAACTGAACACCTGAGATTCGAAGTCATTAATGTACAAAAGGAATAATAGTGGACCGATAAAACTTCCTTTATCTCGACGTGAGTTACATTTGGACGCTACTTTTGTTCACATGTTTTCGAAAATCTTCGTCTCCAGATCGTTAAATAAGATCGATACAAAAATGATAACAAGTCTTACAATGAGTAAGGCTGCGTAATGTAAAAACATAGGAAAAAGCGGAGACTTGAATAATACGAGTGAAATTATGAATGTGGACGAGAAGCTGTAATAAGAGGAAGAAGTAAAATAAGAGACCCTACGGACGCCCTCCTCCAAACTTGGCAAATTTCAATTATCGGAAAATATTTAATTTGCGGAAGCGAAACCCGGAGCGAAATAAAGTAAATGGGCATGTGAATCATTGGTTGTAACCTACCGATACGTTTTCTCTTTATAGACTCTCTGGTCTTTCTATACTCTCTCTCTCTCTGGTCGGTTTAGCAGGTGATGGCAGAGTTCACCAAGTACCAAGCCCGATGGCGTGTGAAATTCACACATCAGGGTAGGGGGGCCAGTTCCTTTCCCTGTGCCGGTTATGGTTTCCCAGGAAGATCTGGTACCCGAAAAATCACATAGCTTGAGTGGAGTTGCGAGTGCCCAGAGTGCCTTGCCCGAGAATCGAACCCGGGCCCTCCGGTCTGCAGTCCAACGCTCTACCCCATGGACTATCGTGACCCATATATAAAAATATATATGTTTTTTTATTTGTATATATTCACACACATTCATAAAAATATATACATATGGAAAACACGTAAAGGGACCTGTACATACTATATTTTAAACTATCTGCGATATGAGGGTCTTTTACGTGTTTTCTATAGTATTTTTTGTGTACTGTTGCAACGTCCAAGTGTTACATTGCTCTCATGATTGTTCTACGTCATGGATATATATATATATATATATATATATATATATACATAATGTATTCTGGCTCTTCTCCGTGGTGGATGCACGTGCAATATCATGACTAAACTTCAACTCGGCGCACCCTCTAATTCTCTCATCGTTAGCAACGAATAAACAACCTCCAAGTCCAGGCAATCAGCGAACGTTCCTCTTCTCTTGCGTCGACCATCTCCGTCTATTGCCTAATGCCTTCTTTCTTCAATCTAACGTGGAATTGCGATAGAGTCGTTCTCTCTCGACACTCGATATGTACTTCGAGGTTTTACCGAATGATGCACTCGATTATAGGCGTTCCTCGTCAACGGCTATCATTGTTTGCGGGTATAATAACGACATTTTAGAACTAGGGAACTTTGGTTCTCGGCCCTGGTTAGGCGACTTGAAGTCTTGAAGACTCGAAAGATGAAATACGGGTCATATTTGCTTTAAGCTATCAATGGCACAGCTTGAATGGAGCCGTTTCCACGCATCGAGATGGCCGACTACCAAATGAATTTGCCTTCCTCCAGTTCTTCTCCCTTTAAGATTTGGCATTCAACATTGAGTAGCCTAAAGGCGGACTGCGGCCGAGCAGAACGCCTCCGATGAGAGAGGAGTCGAAGAATAAGACTGCATGACGCACGTGGACACTAAAATCCATCACCCCTCCGGTGCCAGAATAAGGACGAGTGCCGCCAACCCTCACTACCCCTTGGCGCCTCCCCCGCTTGGAACCCTCGATCCACATGTTCTCGCTTTCCCCGACATCTCGCGGTCTCCACTGGAAGCTGACTCTCGCCTGAACCTACGGGAGGCTTTTCTCGGAGTGGACGGGTGGCGGCATTTGGGCGAACGAGCGCCGTTCGCGCCCCGTGGGCGATGCAATCGGGGGGAGGAGAGGAGTTCAGGAAAAGGGGGTGGGAGAGATCTTGGATTCCCACGTCCACATAACAAAGGACTCCCATAGCGACGGTAACGAGCCGGGAAGAGAAGTAAACGGCTCGCATTAAAGAATAGAGAAAAACAAAGTCGCAGGTAATATTCGAATGAGGACGTTACGGCTCGCATCGATTCGGTTTTCTACGCTCCACTAAATCTAAGTATCGGAAAAGAAAAAACTTTGTTCTTTTACATATAATTTATTATGCATGACCTAGGTTTCGCCTTTCAAAGTCATGTAATTAATTCTAAACCTAGGTCGTCCATAACAAAATATAGGTGAAAGAACGTATTTTCTTTTCCGATATGAATCGCTCCCACAAAATGACGCCTCAAACCATTCTATTCATCTATCTAAATAGATCTGTCTCTCTACTACATCTACAACTTAGTAGCGCCTCCAATATATTAGAGCAGCTTGGCTGGGTATCACTCACGGAGCGAAGGTTAAATTACAGATTTAAATCTCTCGCCTTAATTGGAAGGATGTCTCCTTAGCAGTGATGTTGAAAATGTATTATTGCCTCATCATGATACAGTATACAGTTGTATCATGATACAGTAGGAGAGATCATGCCAATAAAAAGCATAGGGGATCAGATGAGCATTGTCCGACCGAGGTTGGGGTTATACTCGGGTCAAAATTATTCTGGTGTGTATTCATCCCCTGCCACATATCCTAGCGGTGGCTTGCGGGGTACTAAAATGTCTAAATGTCTTAAGTTCGTTCGCATCGTCGGATTTATTGTTGTTGGATTGGTCCGATGGACCCTTGTTTCCCTAAAGCATTTCGGCGGATATTCCTCACGTGCCCACCTCACGTTTAGATGCACAGAAGCACGTAGTAATGGGGAGAAAGGCATTTCTGTGCTTGGCTCGCAAAGGGGGGATGGCGCATGATGCAGCATGTCCGTGATGCTCTGCGGCTCTCGAGTCGCTATGGGGATCGGATGGAATGGCGATCTGGAAGTGCGGGGCATGCCTGCCAACAAGGTGGGCAGGGGGAATGGACCGCGGGGGAAAGGAAAATTTACAAATGCATGGAGAATTGGTTCTCAGCCAACCAGCATTCGGATCACGGTTGCCGAAGGCAAACGGTGGAAAACAAAAGGAATGCGATACGTGATTTAATACGTGAATGCACGTGAATTTAATTTGTTTATTTAGGGAATTTTCGTTCCTTAGTAAGAATTGTGCGTGCATTGTCGCTCTTTCCTTCGCCGAAGCGAAGAAAATAGTTCCATTCATTATTCCACGGCGTGGAATTACTATGAATGAACGACATTAACGAAGAGAGAGGAGTGTGCCTGTTCACTACTTCAAGTTAAATATTTGGGGGTAGTTCTAGCAGCACGTCTTTCATGGGGAGCACATATCAAGACAATATGCGGTTCCGCTTTAAAGAAACTCGGCTTCATTTATGGGGTGGTGGGGAAATGTAATGAGAAAGTTAAAGAGATTTGTTATTTTGCTCTGGTTAGACCGAATTTGAAATATGCTGCAAGTATTTAGGATTCTTGGGAGAAAATTTGGCAAAACGAATTATATATAGTCCAGAGGAAATCCGCCAGATTCGTTAAAAATTCTTACAATAAGAACACAAGTGTGACAGGTCTCTTTGGGGATTTAGGCTGGGAGCCCCTTGAAATACGAAGGGAACAAGCGAGACTTAAACTTTTAGAAAGATTCAGAACCAGCGTGTTTAACGATGACACAAAAGGAATAATAATGGCCCGAGACTACTTAGGTAGATCAGACCACAAAGATAAAATAAGGGAGATAGATTCCAATACAGATAGATTTAAATACTCATTCTTTCCCAGAACAATCAGAAATTACAATAGTAATAAACCGAAGTCCATTTAGAAAAATTAAAAACATTTAAGTTGCAAGTCGGAACAAAATTAAACATTACAAAGACATCAGGTATATTTGTAGGTGCGTGTGTATGTTAGTTGGTAGTTTGAGTGTTTGTATGCGTGTGGGTTGTAAGAATTTTTGCATGAATGCATACCATGTTTTGCATATGGATCGTATAAATTTGTGGCTTTTGCCTGCGGATTTTTTTCTTAATTACGAGTGGTGCCCTAACACGCCACACACCCTTGCGGCGGTTTGAGGGGTATTAAGTAGATGAAGAACAGTACTTTGAAGAATTTTAAGTATTTGTGCCAATCTGTTCAATAAATTGCTTTTTTAAAATTATTGCATTACATTTGGGACGCACCCTGTACATATCTTTCGAAACGCACATTTTTATCTATGCAAGAAAAAAACAAATACCGCAAGAAAATGGCATATCGCGATTTCAATTATAATGGCAAATATATTTTCGGTCGAGCTATTTTATAGAACGCATACACTTTCCCATTTGTACCGGTTGTTGTTTTTTAATTGTCCTCCCACTTCCCGCTCTATTGAAATTTTTCTAAGCGTGAGTTGAAGAAAAGACGAAACGGACTAATAGTCTATTTCAGCGCGACGATTTGGGGAAAGTTCAATTAGTTTGCCAATGCTTGTTAAAAATATCAAATAATAAAACTTCGTATTACTCCGATTAATGTTTATCGCGTTATCGTGCCAACAAAAGCATGTCACGTGCACAAAGATATACTTCGGTAAATGGTCAAGACGTGTTCAGGAGCCTCAGTCTTCAAAGAACCGTGTATTTTCGTTGAAATCTAGAAGCCGAATTCCTTAAACGAAAGCATTAGTTCTTTGGGGATGCAGCGGTATGGCATCGATAGCTTAATCGTGATTTGGAATTTTCTTATTCAAGGTTCGAGAAATATCAGCTATTATGAAAACATCATTGATAAATGCAGCATTTCGCGCATTTATTTTTATGCCAAGATGAGGACAATTTATGCTAATATATACTGCGGGAAATATTTCTTTTGCGACTTAGTAGCAGTATTATTAGTTTTAAGGAAAGACGATCAGCAGCTAAGATCATTTGCACTATTAGGGGTGGGCATGGAAAGGAAGAAGGGTGGAGAGAAACCCGGCGTCGGCATTAGCCTACTCTTAACGAAAGGCGCCAAGGGGTCCGTAGTTTAACGTCCCATCCGACGGACGGCGTACTCACTCAAAGTTCTCTCCACCAGGCACCTCAAGCACGGATCGGGATACGACTGAAAAAGATCTGTCACCTCCAGGATTCGAACCTGGGCTCTCTGAAAGGGAAGCTAGAACTACGTTAGATACCATACCATCACGATCCCCTTTTTCCACTTGGGAATTAGGTTTTACATGATAGCGGTGCAATTACCCCCACACGTAATCATTATACAGTTATGCGACTGATGGTTGAGGCCGAGACTTTGTGGACTTTGTGTACGTTCCTGAAGATGCTACAGTGTAGCGAAACTAGTTGAAAATAAATAAGTTATTTTATGTGGAAGCTGCAAAGTTATTTCCAAACTCCTATTATACAGTTAATAATCATGTCGAATATTCTGTGAAGAACGACTGTTTTCTTTGTCGAAATGTCAACTCATTTATTCGAAGAACAATTCCTGTTTGTACGTCCTGTTTATGAAACGCGGCGTCGATACACAAAAATAACCATTGAAAGTGATAAGTGAAAAACAAAGCAACAAGTAGGCAGGTAAATAAGAAATAAGCAAAGACAAAAGAAAAACCAAATTTGAGTAGTGAACAGAACCCAGGAAAGCGTACCAAGGGGAAATACGGCATTGGAATATATATATGTGCCGAAGGTCTTCTTGAAACATAACAATCGGTAGTTTCCCAGGCACATTGCTCAAGGGGTTGTTTTATTTTTTGGCGTGTATGTCTGCGGGACACGTGGGCCTGCCAGGCCGTGGCAACCAGCTCCGCTTCGGAGCTGCTCTCCTGGCGTTGTCGCAAGCCCGAGGCACGTGTCCAAGCAGCGAGGGATTAATTGGGGCTATTGATGTTGATGCAATAAATTAATGAGGTGACAAAGAGTTAGTGAGTGAGAATACTACCCTGTCCATTAAATACGCGGACTAAGACCTTATTGCAAAATTTTGTCTTAGTCGATTTTGTCTCCTTCAAAGTACTCTTCATTCGTTTCAATGCACTTATTCCATCTTTTTTTCCACTGTTTAAAGAACCCTTGGAAGTACTCGGCAGTTAGGCTTTTTACTTTTCTCGTCGTTCCTTACTTTATTGTGTCCACATCTTCCCAGTGATGTCCCATCATCACATTTTTTTAATTTTAGGAATAATTAAAAGTAGCAGGGGACGAGAATATATAGGTCTGGCGAATAAGGAGGATGATTAAGGATGGTGATCGAACATTTTTCCAGAAACTGGCGAGCAATCAATGCAGAATGTGCAGGTGCATTGCCAAGGTGAAGGATCCATCCATCGCCTTGAGTCAAATTTGGTCACACGCGCTCTCTCAAACGCTTGAGAACTGTAAGATATATAGTAACTCAGCATTTACTCTTTGTCCTTCAGGATGAAATTCATGATGAACAACACATTCGAAATCAAAGAAAACCAGGAGCATGTCTTTGATTTTCAATCGGTTTTTTCTTTATTTTTTGGTTTGATTTAATCCACTTGAAAACGGATGTTTTCTTCAGAGCATTATCACCGTAAACAGCTGTCAACATTTCAGTAATTTCTTGATAACTTTTGCCGCACTTCACCAAAAACTTGATGTTGATTCGCCACTCCGTGATTTCGTCAATTTCCATTTTCGACAAACAGTAAAAACAAGGACAACAGAAACTAACATGGCTGGCACCATACGCACAGCTCGACGATCCGCCAATCAAATACGGCTCATTAGGATCTCAAGCAACTAGCGCCGCTAGTGGGCGGGGCTGTAGTCTGAGTCATAGGCGCCAGTTTGCGTATTTATCGGGTAGATCACTTAAATTTCTACCCTTATAATAACATGCGTGAACACACACACGCAGGCATTGCTGAGTCCATATTCCAATTTCCATTCAAACCTGATTGTAATTCTGAGGAGACGAATAATCGCGTGGAGAAGTGTCACCGCGAAGGAGTCTTTAATGGGGAGCACTGCGAAGAGGAATAAAGTCGGGAGATTGAATTATGCACAGGAAAAAAAATATTAGAGTTAAAAAGAATGCATAGCTACGAATAGGTGCTTGGAGAATTGAGTGAGGAGTAGGATCGCCAAGAAAACCTTAGATCCAGTGACATATGACGACGACATTCGCATAATCTTAACAAAGTAATTAACCCAGTAGTTGGTTTAACACGCGAAGAGAGAGATTACCTAATACCAAACCCAACGATGTGTTAAAATCACTCATTCAAACGGTAAAAAAGTTAACTCAGTTAAAAAGGAGTCAGTAAAAGAGTTGGTTACTCTTTATGTGCAATATATGGTTTCCCAGGAAGTTTGGTTCCCGTATAAGTACGCAGCTTGTGTTTAGCGTTTAGTGTTGTAGGTCTATGTGGTAGTGGAATTACGCCTCCTTACTTTTCAACCCTAATTTGCAGGTTACTGGATGACTTTTTAACACATTCTAAGGTGCATGTGTATGTTAGTTAATAGTTTTATGCATTTGCATGCGTGTAATTAAAAAATAAGTTTTTGCATGAATGTATACCCCACTATGGAGGATATATATGCATAGATGAGTTGGTTCTGCATTTGGTTTTATTCTCTTTTACGGGTGGCTTGCGGAAAATTACGTGGATGTTGATGAAGCGCTTAGAATGCCCCAGAGGCCCTCCAACCCGGAGTTTGAACCCAGGCCTTACAGTCAGCGGCCAAGATCTCGACCCACTGGACTACCACACCCCTAACGCGTTAATTACGGCAATGAAACACAAACAACAGAAATGTTATCATAGTTACGCCACATGCGATCCTAAGAAGTCCAAGAAGAGGAAAACCACAAGGGAAAATATAATCGCCATCTTAATTGTTCAACGGAAGAGTGGACTGGCTGGCCAGAAGGTCCTTGATCCCTTTCCAAACAGCATCGAGGCACTTGAGCGGAAATAAAATGATTACATTAATCAGAAACCGGAATGTCATGTACCTTCACACACGTTGCCTCGAAGCTATATTTCTCATTCCGACATTTCCTCCTTACGTAAGAAAAACGGCATTTGTTGGCGCATTACGTGTGGATTAAACATTCAATTACAAGAATTACTAGTTACAAAAATGCATTCATTACAAAATTCGAAATACGGTAGCAAGATGGCCGTGATTGAAAATTTTGTTTCAAGGGAAACTCACACCATAGGTAAATGACAGCACTCCAAACAGATTTGAGATGGCATATCTGGCTATAACAGCAGACAGAGAGTTGTTGGAAATGGAGAATGCCAATTAAATTATTTATATTGCGGTTTACGAAGGTATGGGAAATACATACTTAATTTACTAACGCAGCCTTCCGGAAGAGAGATCAAGGTACCATGCGTAGCAGCTGGTTACCGAATTTATATTGAAGAGAAATTTCAAGATGACCGCGAAGAGAAGGAAATAGGATAAAGAGGTGAAATAATTTAATTGATCACCTGATAATGACGTCCAAACGTCGAAACCTTTGTTGATGTTTTGATAAAGTTCGTGTGTAATGACAAATTTAGTTCTTTCATTTTAAATGTGTTGTGAAAATTCCCGAAAGTTACGCTTGGGAAAACAAATTTCAGGTGGAATAATGTTGGCGCCGTCGCCGCCAAATTTAATCGCAATAGAAAAAGAAGCAATACCGGGAATGAGTTGAAAAATATGTGGAAAGAGATGGAAATTTTGGAAATTTCAAGGGGGAATTCTGGGAGAAGGAAAAACAAAATGATAACGGGAGAAATGGCTGGAAACTGGCTGGAGGACGGGAAACGCGAAAATAACTGCCATTCCATGGAACACGGGAGAGGTAACTCGGGAAGTAAAAGGAAGTCAAAGGACACCAAATCAGAGGTGGAGAAGAAAGTTCAGTCGAAATACAGCATGCGTGCCAAAAGTAATGCAATTGAATTTCCCGCGCCGCTCCTTTTGGTCGGAGTGGGATCAAAACACTTGTATATGAAAATGACGATAAGCTTTGCCGCGAAACCAATATCAGTACTCTCCAAGCGGTGGAAGCGGCAGGGCTTCAGTTTTTGTTAACTTCTGCGCACGAACCATGTCGCGAAAAAAATGGAATCGACGAGGAACGTTACGCGATTACTAAGGTTTGTGCTGAAGTGAAAAAATCTCTTGAGGACACTAACAAATTGCATCGCGAGGCTTACGGGGACTCTGCTCTGTCCTGTTCACAAGTTTCGAAGTGGTTGAAGGTCTTTATGGACTTAAGGGCCGGGAAGAGCTTCACGACGAACAACGCTCTGGGCGGCCGTCAACCAGCAAAACCGACAATAATGTGGCTCGTGTTCGACAATTGTTGGACTCTGACCGTCGATTGAGTATCAAGATGGTTTCCAATTAACTGAACTTGTCGTCTACTGTTGTGTTTCCCATTGTTACTGGCGATTTAGGGTTGAGGAAAATGTGCACCAAGCTCGTGCCCAAGGTGTTTGCCACAACGCGCTACGAGTCTTCGAGTGCCTGGCCAAACACCAGGTGCCAACACTGCCACACCCCCCGAATCGTCTTGAGGTCACCTCAGCATACTTTTCTTTTTCCCTCAGATTAAGACTGCCCTGAGAGGAACCCGTTTTTCGCCCATAGAAGAGATCCAATCGGCCGTGATGAAGACCTTACGAGAGGTCCCTGCAGACGCCTTCCAAGGCGTCTACCGGACATGGCAGAGTCGTTGGAAAAAATGTGCAGGGGCCCAAGGACAATAGTTTGAAGAAATTTTAGTGTTTGTGCAAATCTGTTCAATATATTACTTTTAAAAAATAATTGCATTACTTTCGGAATGCACCATGTATGGATATGCTGCGCAATAGATTTGTAGGTAATATAATGTAGTAGGAGAAAAAAGAGATGAGATATTTCAAGGAGGAAGGCCAAGGGAAAATTCATGAGCCAAAAAATATAACAAATGGCTGAACCAATAGGTTGAAATTAACATTGGATTGGGAAGAATTGAAGGGTGCAGGCCACGAAGTATGGTATCGAGATGACAAATATTGAATGAAACCTTTCGAATCCTTTCCTTTGATGTGAAAGATTATTTGCCATATGAAGGGAATATTACTACAGAATAAAGCATACAAAGTAATAGCTGTTAGTGCATATAATTACAAGTAATTTAACTAATAATATGGGAAATTCAGCTACTTATTTCAGGGCGTGCAGTTATGAATATGCTTTAATTAATCGTTTACGCAAACTGTGAGTTGCTGAAATTGAGCGTTCGATTCGTGGGATTTTTTCTCGGTCATTCCGTATGACTTTGTTTACCCTTAACGTTATTTCACCAAACATATCGTTGGTGAACTAAAGCTAATGTCAATGGTATTCGTTTTAGTTGCCGGACAATTGACGCAACCTATAGGTACCATTCGGTCGGAGATATTTGAAAAAAAAAAACAAAAACGCTTTACGCACGTAACTCATAAGCCCTGAATTAAATAAAAGTGGAAATTGGCTGAGGTTGTAGAGATTTTTCAGTTATTTGCAAATGGATTTTTGCAATTGGAGTTTGAAAATCTTTGCCAATCTATTTTAAGTCCTTGATAAATTGCAACTGCAGGCGCTGCTATTACTGACCTCCATTACAACACTATTACGCGACGGTCGGCTGTATAATGTGACAATCAAACCATTTCCAACCAAGAGTTGGGATTTACTTTAACCAGTGCCTATTTTTCTCCATCATTCCGAATCTTTAATACGACGATGACGCATGCATCGCTTCCTAATATCGGTTTCCCCGAATATGGTACCGTATCGATATTTTACCACTTTAGAATTATTGCAACTACACGAATTGCCACTTTCCGTCGCGTATTCCATAGTGTGTTTTCAAAAGATTTTTTTTAAATAACGTGCAGGTTTCATGACACCGTGGGTTCAAGCTTAACGTTAGTAGCAGTAGTTTTGTTGGGGAGGCGACCGACAGCTGAAGCCATTTACGCCATTAGGGATGGACAGGAAAGGATGAAGGGTGGAGAGAAACCCGACGTCGGCATTAGTCTACTCATAACGAGAGGATGCTAAGGGGTCCGCAGCTTAACTTCCCATCCCACGGACGGCGTACTCACTCAAAGTGCTCTCCACAATTCAACTCAAAGTAGGAATCGGGATACCACTGAAAAATATCTAGCATCTTCAGGATTCGAACCCTGTCCCTCTCGGTGGGAAGCCAGCACGTTAGCCTCCGCACCAACCCGATTCCCCCAATCTTAACGGTTCAAGCACTCCATTCGTACTTATCAACAATTGTCCTTCCCATAGTATCATATTGCTCCCCAATTTGGTCCACCTCAGCCCCAACTAATCTTAAATCCCTCGATTGTATCTCTCTCTTCTTTGCCAAAATGGTATAAACACCGAGTCCCACATTTCCGCAATATGTCCTCAAATGCTGTTCTGTCTTCCTTATCCATTTCTAGCCCCCAAATCCGGAGACTTAAAGCTGATTTAAAACTCGTCCACAACACCCTAAACTCGACTATTGATTACCCTGAACTGCTCTCTCTCTTCAACTTCAGGGTAACAACTCGATCCACCCGCACCCTTTCCCTAATCCATCTCTTCCTACTCCTATGATATCTCTCACCAAGCGCTCACCTTTATTTCGCCTCTCCTCCCTTCTAAATTCACTCCCTTTCACTGTCGATCATATAACAATTTCACCACCCAAGCTTTATCCCGCCTGTCAACATATTAAATATTTCCCCTGTTCATGCTTTACTCACGTTGTTATTGTTATGCTGTTATTTTCTTTTGTCCTCTTTCATGTTTAAAAAGATATTTTTCACTGTAAATTGGTGCTACTGCTGTATGTTAAAATGTTTTAAAGAAATAAATAAGTATCGAGATCATAATTTTATCCGACATAATCGTCATTTTTAAACCTCTCTCCGTTTTCAATGGACAAACATTTGAAAATTTCAAATTTATATAAATATTTTGACAGCCACTGAAAAACCCTCTCCATTGACGTCATGTTCCCTGAATCTCTCCCCGCTAATCCTCGGTGGCGGCGGTTGTCCTGACATTCCCCGAATGTCCTGCTATCCCTAATTGCTGACCAACCCGCGAAGACACAAAGAGGGAACGGACGGAGGGGTGGGCGGTGGGAGGGTGGAGTGGCGTGGGAGGGTTTGGGGATGGAATGGATTGGGGGAAGACTGAAAATTCAAAGGCGGAAGGATAAATTTTTCAAGTGGATGGTGAACCAGGAGATTACGGTCATTTTGGAGAACACTGCAGAGTTTTGGTTTGGTGAAGGTAAACAATAAAAAAAAGATAAGAGGAGCAAGAAAGCGTCGAGGGGAGCGTGCATGTATTTCCCACGCTGCAAAAATATGTTGCCATTTTAATATAAAAGGAGATTTTACTGTCATAGATTAAAAAAACAGTTCCTTAAATCCGTTCGAGATGTCTTTCTATCACATTTGATGGTCTATTACACTAATACATACTTCCATGATGAGAAAATCTGAACAATCACTTGTCTGAAAATATATCACTTTAAGCTTTTGCTTTTTTCTTTACGGCCTTCAAGAAAACCTAATTTTGGGATTTAAATTATTGTATTCAATCGTATTTCTCTCGTTCTGCACTTAACTTGATGACTAAGGGAAGATGAAAAATAAAGAACTTTTAAGTAGATGCAGTCTGTCACGTATACAAATGTATCATTGACGCCTGACGGCGACCGCCTGATGGCGACCCACGTGCTATCACACGTTAGAATGATGGTGGAATTATACGTTGAATGCACAACACGCGTGGTGCTGAATGCATATGCAAATTGGTGCTCTATTAAATATTTTAGAGTAAAAATTTTGAGACAGTTACAGAGACAGGATGACAGTTAACCTGACGAGAAATAACTATTAACCGCCACCACCAGGGTTGGCTTTGGCAGGGTTGGTTGGCAGGGTTTGTATAATAATATCAGTGACAATTTTTTCCTGACGTGTGCCTGAAGTGCTGAATTCGTTGGCTAAGTGTGCGCATGATCGCGGATATCGATTGGCATTGATAAGATGACAGTGCACACAGCATTATCACTGAACATTTGACGATGCGAAAAATCTACGCTAAACTCGTCCAGAGGTTCTTGATGGATGGCCAAGAACAGTCGAGCGTCGGCTTGCGAAGACCTGCAACAGCATCGCGACGATTTCCCAACCCCCTTACAGTCTCTACTTGGTATCAGCAGACTATTTTCTATGCCAAAAAGTGAAATCCCCCCTCAAAGGACCATGGGTGTGCCATCAAAGAAGCTTGAACGCGTACCCTTAAGGATCTTCCAGAATAAGCCTACCAGGGAGCCTTTCAGCTGTGGAAAAATCGCTGGAAAAAGTGTGTCGACGCTCAAGGGATGCACTTTGAAGAATTTTGAGGCATTATTAGTAATATCTGAAATAAATCTAATTATTGACGAAACTTTTCTCGATACTTTTAATACAAACCATGCATATAGGAATGATATGTATTAGTGAAAAGGGTGATTTTAGCTGTTGCTGAAGTTGGCCGGGGTATTTGTAACAGATATAGATATAACGATAAGTATAGATTCCTAAACTGATTACAATATAACGTCAAATGATCCAGAAATATTGGCAGATTGATGCATTTTCATTGTGCGAGGAACGGAGGAGCGAAAGAGTTGGAGCTTCTGAGGAATTTTGGAACTGAGAAGTTGGGTTGAGGGGATGGAACAGGCATGCGTGATAAACCACATTACGAGAAACGAGGAAATGGTTGCGTGGAAGAACCTACCGAGATTAATTTGGAATTCCTCGCACAAGTAATGTGAAAGAGAGTGCCAAAATACGAAATCCTAAAACTGCTCTTTCGTCGTCATATCACGAGTACGTGAGAACTTCAATATCAGAGAAAACGACTGAAAAATCAATTGAATTTTACCTCATTAGTCTCACAGGTTCGTATGTCAGTTTTGAACCGTTAAAAAATCGAGTCAAAATCTGGAATGTATCATCTGAACAAAAATTCCAAATACGCATTACCTCATCCAATAATTATGAGTTTAAAAGGGCTCCTTATAACTGAAATCTCAGTTAATGCACAAATGATATTAACAGAAGTATACAATTTAAGTCAATTGCATAATCGAAATCAATCACAAAGAACATGCAGTCTTCCAAAAATATTTATTTCGCTGTCACAGCGTTGTAAATACGACGAATTTAGCCCACTTTTAGCCAGTGTCACAACAAAATTTAGCAAAACGCATCGCCGACGAAAAATAACGGCTAACGACGGACTGTTTGCTCACGAATGAATTGAAAAATAAAATCTCCGAACCGAGACACAGAATCGAAACAAAAAACTTGTGTCCCTAATTTGAGGCCACTGAGGAATAAGCACAAAGGACTCCAATTTCTTCGTTTTATTCTCCGAGAGATGTTTTCTCCCTTGAGTGGACAAGTGGAGAAAGAGAGGCGGCGAATTTAACGACCGCTTTCGGAGTCAATACGACCGGAAGAGGAGCAAGTTCGAGGCAAAGTTTCCGCCTTCTCTTCCGCGCGCGATATCCCCCTGGGACTCTTTTTTTGTGGTCTTCCTGAAAACTCTGAACGGCCAAGGAAAAAATTCGGCATTCCACTCTTTATGGATGCCAACCCGTGACTTTATTCCCCCGTCCGGGAACGGAGTCTATATTCCCAGAGAAAGACGCGTTTTTTCGCGTGAGCCCTTAAAATCCTTTTCGGCACTCGTGATTTAATCCTGTGGCTTAATTGAAATGATAAGCTAAAATAAGAGCAAAGTTAGCCCTGTGAATTATCTTAGGGTACTGTCAGAGGGATCAGATTTAAAATGAGATTTCCTCAGCGCGTCTACACGGAGTATTAAGTGTTCTCAAATGAAAAAAAAAGCTGGTCAGAATTGAAATTCCTAATTTATTATCCAGTGGCCTAGAAAAATTTACTAATACTCAGCATTAGAGAAAACATTCGCACATATACTTTAAATGACTGTAAATAATACTCAAAATGGATTATATTTGCACGCAAATATGGCTAAAATAGTATTTAAAATGTTATATCATAAACTTTTTCGCATCAATTGAGACAGTACTTGCTTCAATGAACGGATTTTTCAGTGCACATGATGGCTTAAACTGAGTGCTACTGGTAGCTGACATTTTTATTTTAGAGGTTTCATTCCTTAGAGAGCTTTCATTCCTTCATCTACCTTGCAAGCCATCGAGAAGGTGTGTGGCAGGGGGTGTATTCACACCTGGTAAACACAGCATAGTTATAGTTGCATAGTTGCTATTTTATTTATATTATTAATTTAAGAAGAATATTTAAATGAAATGGCCAAAATGGTCTTTAAATCCGTTCGCCACGGAGGAGTTGTTTAACTTGATGCTGGCCTAAATGGTTTATTTAGATCGAGTAAATTGAGAAATCTTACGGAAACTGTTGAAATGGCGTTTTGCGTTAACATTTACTGAATGCCACATTGCAGACCTCTTCTCTCCCTTATCCAGTATCTATCGTCGGTATATTCTCGCTTTGTCTTTAGATTAATATATGTCATTTTTTGCATGCATTGCACAAATAGCCTTCAGAAATAAAGGACGTCTTCTACTTCAAATATAACAATTACGTTACATTTTATAAATTTTCTACTCCTCCCCATGGACTAAAACACCAACGTGTGTTTTTTGATGATTACTAGGGCTGTGCTGTTGGAAGCAATGGTATTTGCTCCTGGTATGGTCAACAAAAGGTCAAAGGATAGGAGCCGCACGAAAGGTATTCCGTGCAGCGTCTGTTCCTCAGTGAGGCGGTTGCAACAGCGTCTGAACCCAGTGGAGTGGTCATTTTAGTGATATCGTCATGCTATTAATAACAGTAAAACTACGTGAACTGGACACGACGAGATTCGGCCCGCTGCGCCGTGTGTCGTGACCTACTACTGCGGGAGAGGCAAGGCTTCCGCGGTAGTCATCTCAAGAAATCCTTGCAAAGTGAATTCGACAGCAGCAGCACAGAAGACGACCTAAGCAGTCAGAATAAGGACTCCGAATGTTAGGATGACGTTGAGGAGAGGAAAATCAGAAAATGTGAGGCGAGAGATTGATTGAGGAACCTGCTGGTACTAATTTCTTATCGTTTTAAGTACTGGCCGAAAAAATGGAATAATAAACTCAACGTAAGTCTCCTCAGAACCCCTCTCAGCAATGGGAATGGACCCATCCTTCCACCTCTAAAGCGTCACGTTGCCGATGGACACCCCTAGATGATGAATCTTGACATTGGAGTGGTTGCTTAGGAATGGAGAGACTTCGCGGGAGTTGAGGAAGGGAGGCACACGTGGCGATTTCACGTTCCTACGTGGAAAGGATTAATACTCGATCGAGATCGATAACGACATCCGCTAAATTACGTAAAATGCCATGCATTAGTAATGGCAGTTTTATATCAGATTACGTCGCAGTTACCCAATTACCCATTTCGTCTTCACATCCATTCCATATAAACCAATGGTGCATATGCCACACTTTCCCAATATGCAATTAATTTGCAGCCCGCAATTCATTTGATCATTTATTTTAATCAAACGATATTTACATTCACATCATATTTGATTATTGTATGATGTCTCAAGGATATTTTGTATCATTCTAGTTAGGGTTCAGGAGTACTAATGCTTGTAATCCCAGAGTTCATTAAAATACTTACCTTAAGCCGGTAGAGAACTACTAACAATGAAGTATAATTTTCACTGAAATAAAAAAATAGACTTAGAATATTGAATCAAATTAAGAGAATTTCTTATTTAAATGAAAACCCTACCAATGGAAAAAAAATAATTTCAATGCGTGGGATAATTTCTATGTTGAATATAATTTCCTAACACAGTCCGAAATCTAAAAAAAAATGTTTCGAAGCTTGGAAATTGACTGATGAGTACTGCTATCAAGTTAAGTAAAACTGAAATAATCTCTCCCTTTCTCGCCACAATGTAAACACTGACGAATCAAACATACGCAATATCCTGATAATTGTCACTAAACTTACCAAATCCCTCTTCGATAAATTAAGTCGAAAGGATTTGGTGCCGGAAATCGTTCTTTCGACTCTTTTTCGTGCGAAACTCCGAAGTAAATCGGGAAAAAAACAAAAGAAAAGGATGCCTTTCGATCCTCGCACCAACTGAGGCGTTCTCGTCGACAGCAGCGCGGTGTGCACCCCCAGGCCGATTCCCACAATTCCCCTCTGCTTACTTAAACTCACTCAGTCCGTCTATGGAGGGAGTTGAGCAATGACGATGAAGAGAGGACCTTTTTGTCCGCAGCGGTTTTCTTTGGGGCGGGAATGGATGGACGCTCGGGAGATGCCTCGAAGCGGCGGCACCCGGCCTCCCACGCCGAGGGCGCCGCCTGAAACGCCCCTCGCAGCCATGCCGCGCCTTTGTGTGAAGTGTGGGGCCAATGCACCGAGGAAATATCGATTGCAGCACACGGCCCTGCCAGCCTCCCCTTTCTGCGTCCCCGCCCGCCCTGCCATCTCCACCAACAAAAAAGCTTAATAAAAAGAAACCGTTTTCGTGGAATCCCGCAAGGGCCGAAATCCCCCCGCCTCCCGATCGCCCCTGACTTCCCCCTCGTGACGGGAAGGACGGCGCCTCCTCGCGACGATGATCCAGGTGGGGGGGGGGGCACACGGAATGTATGCCGCTCCAACCGCGGTCACCGCCGAGGCACTCAAAGGTCAAAAACAGGATTGCTGCCTCCATAATGTTTGGGAGGAGTCATACAAGGTTTGCATAAAAAGTATCGGTAACAATGTTTTGCATGACGTCGGCGTGAAGTGATGAATTCAGACCGTCAGTAAAGTGTACGCATGATCACAGATATCGTATATTGGCATTGATAAAATGACAGTGCACACCATTATCACTGAAAGCTTAGCGATGCGAGAGATGTTCGCTTAACTCGTCCCGAAGTTCTTTGAATGGACGACCAAATAGCAGAGTCGAGCGTTTGCTTGCGAAGACCTTCTGCAACGTCATCGCGACGATTTCCCAACCCCCTTACAGTCCCGACTCGGTACCAGCAGACTATTTCCTATTCCAAAAAGGTATATCCTCCCTCAAAGGGCACCACCATGGGACCCTAAGCGCCGTAAAAGAAGCTTGCACGCATACCCTTAAGGTTCTTCCGGAATCCGCCTACCAGGGAGCCTTCGAATCGTGGAAAAACCGCTGGCAAAAGTGCGTCGACGCTCAAGGGATGTACTTTGAAGAATATTGAGGTATTATAGCAAATAAAATGGATATATTCATAGAAATACATTTTTCCGAAACTTTTCCAAAACTTTTTATGAAAATCATGTACATACACTTGCAAGAACTGTACTTATGTTCTATATTTCTCTCACTGACCGTAATAAACTTTCGCGCTAAAATAAAATCTTATTCAAAATGTTGGGCTGATGGGTGAAAATAGCGAGCAGGGCACTGCAGGCAAACAAGTATTTTTATATGTGCAAAAGATACAATGTGTAGAATAGACAATAGAAATGGGGTGGTTTATTAAAATTGTTAAAGCACAGTGTACATCTCCAAGGATATAACAGTAAACGATGGGAGAAGTGGGGAACTGGATAAAATAAACAATGAAGATGTGGTCCCAGGGAAGAATGATGCAAATTATATGAACTCAAATGAAATAAAGAGTCAAGTGGTCTCTCTAAATGATAGATTGGGCGAAGAGAGAGCCCTTGGGAGAACATTAATAAGAAGGAATTGAGTATTGACTTGTAGGGAATGCAGATTTTAAAGCTCGACAGTGTGGGTGAATCTCATAATGGGAGGATGCCAAGAAGAGAAGTGTTTTTAGAGGGGAAGTCCAGGGACGGATGTACTGGGAAGTAGGCGATGGAAGATGTTGGTGCGAGGAGTTCTGTGAAGGGAAGGAGAGACTGTCACAAGGGTGCAGGCAGAGCGAGTGAATCGTAGCTAGCAGATCCCCAAATCGATACCGCCCATGACAGATGAGAGCGGTGAAGCAGATTAGACAGGTCCCTGGACACGCAGTGCGCTCAAGTTCACGTGAAGTTGTGATCGATGAGAATCTCAAAAGCAATTAACTGGGTCGGACGGAGCGGGCGCGGCTTTAGGGCAGACGAGTCTGGAAAATGATTACTTTGCAAAACACTCACTAGTTTAATTAGCCTTTAAAATGAACCCGAAAAAGTATATGGTATAAAAATAAGGTATTGGCATTGATAAGTCAAATTCTTCCATCCTAGAACGTAGGTATGGATAAATATTTGCAGCGCAAGAAGAAACCGAAGCTGAGCTGGAACCTTAATACAAAGTAGAAGAAAAATAAGCAGTCTTTGTGAAATGTTCCGCATTCTTGAGGGAGAGAAAGCTTGGGTAGAACTGAGGAAAGAGGCGGGAAATCCAAATTTTATCGGGAGGAATGGTCACGAATTCAAGGTGAAACGCCGGGCACAAAGAACGAATAAAAAAAATTCTTGTCTTAATAAAACAATTGTTGAAAAAACAGTTAACCTTCAAAACTATTCGAACCCTTTCCTTAACGGGTTAAATACTTTTAAGAAAAGACGTAAACAATTTATGTAATGATTTGATTGATGTGTTGTGTAAAATTGTATCAATTTTTGATTTTTTTCTTGTTGATTTGGAAAACTGATGTTAACGATATGAGACTTTTCTTTTTTTTAGTATGTCAGAGATTGGTGCTTGGCAGTTTCCTTTAAGTGTATTGTTTTTCTCTGACCGACTTTATTTTTTATCTTTTGCGATATTGATTGGATTTGAGATGTCATATTATTTTTCCAAGGCAAGTTCGATTGTAATTCTTGGGACTTGTGTGCCACCTAGCATTCTCTATCTGCGCATTTGAGTTTTGATTATACTTGTTTATTTATTTATTTGACATTTATCCAAAAAGGCTCTTCGAACTTAACATTGGACTAAAAATAACAATATTAGGACAGGCAATTTCAAACACTCAAGCTCTAGACGGAAAAAAATGGAGAAAACCCACGTAGACGGGAATCGAATCCATGACATCTGGGTTGGCAGACGAGGACGTTACTCCGCCGCCACCGGGCCCGGCTAAAGTATATCTTAAAAAAACAATAGTTGAAGATAACATAAAGGTGAATATCGTATGGATTGCTCTCGAGATCAAGAAGTGATCCTTTTAAAGTGGCTCCAAGGGGTTTCACCTGCTCTTGCGATATGTGACATTGAATTCGAATGAAAAAAAATCTGGTCAATTATTATTCAGAGATAACATTACGAATTTGACAAACTGAACAACCTTACACGTAAATTAATCAAAAGCATTCACTTGAAATCGGTTTCCAAGAGTTCAATAGTCAATGAATATCAATTCGGGAGCAATTAGAGGAAATCTTGCTAGGATTATCTTTGAAGGAAGGAGAACAGAGCAGAGAATCCATTTATGCTCCGAAGTTCCTTTAAAAAACCTCCCTTCTAGGAGTTCCTTGATTTACATATCCGACCATATACGAGGGATCATCGCAAACTCTTAATTATTACTAAAAAGATAACTGAGAAAGAAACCTATCTCTGTTTGTTATTCTAAAAATATTCTCTACATGTTACAATCCAGAGTTATACATTTCTCCCATCGTTTCGTGAACTTCCGAAGGCCATAATTGCATAAACCATCAGATTGCATTATAAACCATTGTTCCACCTGTTAAATTACGTCATATGTGTTGTCAAATCTCCGACCCTGGAATGGCTTTTTGAGATCTGCCAATAAGAAAAAGTCGCTTTTGGCGAGATAGGAAGAATTAGGACGGATGTGACAAAATTTCAAAGCCACATCGCTTTTATTGCCGGTCGTGCCATGGTCACGATTGCAGGTCGCGTCGTTTTTACCTCTATATAGGAGTCAGTAGTCGTGGAACCCAGCGTATTGACACCTTTCACATGTGAATTTATTCGCGAAAAAATTTCCATTTTCGGACATTTTGTCGGTAAGAAGAAGGGACCGCACACGATCAATGTTGTCGTCACCAATGCAAACAGGTGTCTTATTCTAAACGGAAAAGAAAAATACATTTTTAGTCTTGACGAAAGCGTCGGCCAATGCAATTATGATTATGTCAACTGCTCAGGTATTTTCTCTGAATAGGCACAATACCCTGAAAAGTTACTTTCATATATTTTTATCAAGGTTCATCAAACAGTGAAATGAAACAGGCATTCCTAAACAATTCCAATAGGCTTAGAAATGCTTACATACTTTCGAAGCGAAAGTTTCAATGGGATGAGTATTTGCTAAATGTGCTATATTGTGATAAAAGATAATCAAATATTTTTCCTCGTCCACATTCGTTGAAATATGGTATTAATTATCCCTATTTCTCCGGAATCAATCAGAAATCTCCGAATTTCTCCGAAATCGATCACTGCACCCCTAGTAGGGAAGCGTAATGACATGGTACACACTCCCGTCTTCATCTTTGCGATACTAGCGTCAATAACGATAACCCCACAGTAAATATGCAGAGAGTGTTCGATTTAAGATTGTTATTAAGAGCACAGCGTTTCATTTTTTATCGTTACGACTACTTCTGGACTTCGAAGGAAAAGATTAGCGTGGTTGGGGTTAATTTGGAGGCGAGAGTTCGGTGGGGAAGAAAGGGGGGAAGGAAACAGGTGACGAACGTGAAAGCATTTCGTTTGTGTGGAAAAAGTTCATGGAATACGGGGGAAGTGGATTAAGAGGAGGGTGGAGTGGGGAATTCAAAGTGGGAGATTGGCATTACAACTGAGAAAAATGGATTTGCGAGGGAGGAACGGCATTAATTATGGCGCTTTGGACTCTTGAGTGAAGGGAGACTGGAAGCTCCTGCATGGAGGAAAATGAGAGAGTGGGTGTATCGGGGAGAAGAGAAGCTTCATACGAAATCTATGGTGGTGGGGGTACTTTGTTTTACAAGATTCCATTCTTGCGGACTCGGCCGGGAGAAGAAGACCGTCGCGTCGAGTTCCTCGCGAGTGATTTTGGCACTCGTGTGAGGAGGAAAGGAGTGTGTGCACACCACCGTGGAACAATTGAATGTTTTTCGAGGAAGTACCGCTGCAAGGGGGTCTTTTATTAGGCGGAAAATCACTTTTTAAAGGATAAAATAGAACTCTTGTGAAACGTGGTACATAAACATGAGACACCGAAAAACCCAATAATTTAAAAATTCGTGATGGCTAAAAAAAACAAAGCATGGAGTCGGAACGAACTGAGTTGACAAATTCAAAGAAATTGCGTTAAATTACGAGAGAGTAACTTTTCACGGAGTCCGTAAAATCCGTATTTCAATGCAAGAATTTTCAAAGTATAAAAATCATTCGGATATCTGATATCCCAGTGAAGATGAACGTTCTTTGAAATAGATGCGTTGAAATAGTATTAACGCTAGACAAATACTTTTTTATCTGAAAAATCAAATTTCCGATTGAATTCAATAGGTTTTCATTTCCAACGTGTTTAATCTTCTACCTCTTGCAGGCAGTAGCACTAAAACTTCTTTTTAGTATACCAAGTTATTCTAATATTCTAGTGTTAATGTTGAACTATTTACACTATTTAATACTTTACTCTAATATTTACTATTATCATATATATATATATATATATATATATATAGATGATGCGGAAGTACTCATGAGAGCAATATAACTTGTGGACGGCACAATAGAACACAGAATAAAACAGATAACACGTAAAAGGACACTCACACTGTAGATGATTTAAGCTTTCGGCCTACTCCGAGGCCTTCTTCAGGTCAGACTCACCTGTCAGACTCACGAGTCTGACCTGAAGAAGGCCTCGGAGTAGGCCGAAAGCTTAAATCATCTACAGTGTGAGTGTCCTTTTACGTGTTATCTGTTTTATTCTGTGTTCTATTGTGCCGTCCAAAAGTTATATATATATATATATTTTTTTTTAATAAAAAATTTCGATGCTGAAGTTTGCTACAAATTGGCGGATAAAACGTGATGAAGCCCGTAGAGGTTACGTGTAGGCAGCGACATTAAGCAAAATACTGCTGCCGGCCACCAAGGTCTAGTAAAAAAATGGGACAAGTGTCAGAATTTTCATGGTGAATATGTGGAAAAGCGAAATAAATTTCAGGAAGTATTTTGATTATTATTGCCTCTTTCCAGTTTTTCGACTTATTTATTGACTTACCCTCGTATTTTAATTTTATTTTCACATTTCTCAAAATCTACGAAAAGGTTTAAACCCCCAAAAACTGTCTCAAAATTATTTTTTTAAATTATTCCAGGCAATTAAGGATTGCATGCACTCGACGGCCATGGGAGAAATCATTTGAATAGAAAATTTGCATGGAGAATCTTTAATAATAACATTTCGAGTGGGGAAAAATATTTTAGGCAACATTTCAGAAATACTATGTTAGCAATATTCCGGCATATTTGGAAAAATAATGACCTTTTCGGATGTCGACTTTTTCGTCGCTTGGGTAGTAATTATGAGGAGATAAAAAATTTTAAACCATAATAAAATATTTGAATAAAATAAGTGTCTCTCCTCCTTTGATACATCTTGTATGTTATAGAATAACATACGATATATTCTTATATGACGAAGGTACTCGTGTAGGCGCAACATTCGGCTTATTGAGCATAGTATGTATCAAAATAGTACAGTTTTTGCATCATCCTAAAGAATAGATAATAAAATAAGATAATGAAAAATACTATTTGAAATTATTTTTTAGAAAAAAACTATCCTATCACTTAGATGGAGAAAATACTGCATAGATAAGATAAGGTATTTCCAACCAGCAATGCTTTAATTGCTATCCGCTTTTGACATAGAAGTTTTAATCACGAATTTCGCTTTGAGGAAAACAAAAAATAATTCTTGGCCCTAATTCTGATATATAGAGAATGGCGTTCGACAGAATAGATTGGCCAGAATGCATGAATGATTCACAGAAGATAGTAGTGAACTACGAACGTAAATGACTAGTTTTAGGTAACTGCACTGTGGTGCTGGATTTTCAGTTGCATGTGATAAATGTTACGGGAGGTGAGGGGAGGACTAGATACAAGTTAGTTAAACGGGAGGATGAGGGGAAGGCAGGTAAGAGTATGCCAAGTTGTAGAAGGGTTTATTGTGGTGTGAGGTGTTAACATTGTGCATTGTCTAATAACCTCCCAGTAAGGGTATACACTCGGTCATTTTCAGATCCAATGCCATCGAATTATTCCCATCATATTTTAGAGAAAAGCCAACACAGCAGTTGACCGGGATCGTCAGGACAACAGTAATTACTCGCTTCAGTAGAGCGTCAAGAGATGCGCAGTAATTTCATTTCGTAAATAGCTGTCACCCGTGAAAAATCATTGGTGTTCCGAATTACAACGTTCCATAAATATGGATGTCCAGGCCTCTCTTTATTGACCGCCACCAACGGAGTTTAAACTCGTGCATTCATGGACGAAACGAATACACAGTGTTCCGATGGAACGTATTTATAATCCATGTTAGGTCATCTTTCAAATTCGTATGTGATATGCGAAAATTCAACCCAACGGTGACATTCGGCTCAGAGATTGTATGCAAAGGAATAGGAAGGTTGAGTGGCATAGCTCCAAAGGGAGGAGTATTTGGAACAGAATTAATACGTCGTCAACTCGGAGAGAATACGAGGTCTGCCCAATGTATACGCGAACTGGGGCAATTAAAAGTTTATTTTGCAAAATTTAGTCTACATCAATTTTGTCCCCTACTAAAGTACTCTCCATTCGTTGATATGCCTTCTTATTCCATCGTCTTCTATTCTACTGTTTAAAGCACCCTGTTGAAGTCCTCGGCAGTTAGGCTTTTTAGTTTTCTCGTCGTTTTTTGCTTTATTGTGACCACTTCTACCCGGTGATGTCCCCTCATCACATTTGTGAATTTTGGGAATTGGAAAAAGTCGCAGGGAGCGAGATCTGGCGAATAAGGAGGCTGATCAAGGACGGTGATTGAATTTTTTGGCAGAAATTGGCGTACAATCAATGCTCTGAATGTGCAGGTGCATTGTCATGGTGAAGGATCCATCCATGTCCTTGAGTCAAATTTGGTCGCACACGGCGCACGCGATCTCTCAAACGCTTGGGAACTGTAAGGTAGAACTTAGAATTTACGGTGATGACAAGGAACCGCACACGATCAATGTTGTCGCCAACATAGGTGGTTGAAGGTCGTCCCAGCCTTGCATCATCCGTGGCGTCTTATTGGCCATCTTTAAAACGCTTAATCTTCTTGATAACTTTTACCGTACTTCACCAAAAAACTTGATGTCGATTCGTTTCTCCGTGATTTTATCAATTTCCATTTTCAAAAAACAGTAAAAACAAGGACAACAGAAATTAACATAACTGGCACCATAAGCACATCTCGACGTTCTGCCAAGCACATGTGGCTCATTGAGTCTCAGGCAACTAGTCCCGCAAATGGGCGGGGCTATAGTTCGCGTCATGGCCGCTAGATTGCACCTGTTCGCGTATTTATCGCACGTACTACGTAACAAGCTAAAATGGCCACAGCAATAAGAACATTAGCGGAAGAATTGTTTTAGGTAAAAATGCATCTGTAAAGTAGTAGGTGATTAGAGGAGTCTCAAAGAAGCGTAGACGAAACTGATTAGTGAAAATAAATGTACTGTAACGTGTCTGAAATTTGAGGAGAAAATGTTAGCAAAGAGGTTATGTAGTTTATGTACGGCTAGAGGGAGAAACAAAAAAAAATAAATTTACCGGAACAGGAAAAAAACAAATAAGGGTTAATCGTGATAGGGTGAGGTAAATCATTGTTGGGATAAAGTACACACAGAATGCAAGGTTCGCAAATTAAATAAAACAGTTCCACAAAATTGAATTTAGTGATATTGCTAATTCGTGTTGTTATAAACTCTCATTCCTCCGACATAACATCGTTCTTCCAATCGCAACGGAATTCGTTTTAGATTAAATTAAAATAAACATTTAGAATGAAAGCCTACATGCACAAAAACATGACAGTCTACATGACAAAATAGAAGGCGGGGAAAGGGAATGCGAGGGGATGGAGAGAGGAATTGAGAAGGAGGGGAGAGAAGGGAGATGAAGTGGTAAAAACTCGATGGAGGAGAGAATGAGAGGAGGGATGAGTGAAGGGAGAGAGAGATAGAACTTCAGGCATATCAGACATGGCATGAAGGCGGATGGAACGCAAAGAGGATCTTTAGAATGGGATATTATTATTTTGCTGCAAATCAAACGGCATCCTTCAGAAGAGTAAGCTCTAAGGCAGTGCTTGTATTTGCTAAATGTTTCAGAAGACCATAACATGTCGGTCGGGGTTACTTTATCGCCTACTGCCCAAGAGGTCGCGGGTTCGATTCCCGGCTTTTACCATAAATTCCCGGAAATTATTAAAAAAAATATTGCATTGATTTTGGATCGTATCCTGTATAATGTGAGATCAAAGAATGCGCCGCGGGGATTCCGAAATATGCGTTCATTCCTTCCTCTTTGATTATATCCGTCCTCCCCTTTGCACCTATTGCATCAAAGTAAAATCAATCGAAGGAGAATATATTTTTCTCTCTCGCATGGCGCGGGTATATTTTGAAATATTTTCAAAAGAAAAAGGCGTCCGCGCGCGAGAGAGAGAGAGAGAGAGAATGGATCGTTCGCGTGGATGGGAATTGGAGGGGAGGGGGCGGATGAGGGGGGAAGGTGGAGGGGAGGAGGGAGGGTTTGGAGTGGTTTGGGCATGGGTTGGCGGTGGAGCGCTTGCCTTTATTTACGGCTCCGCTACTAAATTCGGCAATTTACGAGATCCTGAGAGAAGGAAAGGGAGCGGGGGTGGGAATGGTGAGGAAGGAAGGGACGAAAGGGGGTGTGGGCGGGGGGGGTATTATAGCGGGGGGGGGGTGTGGATGGGAAGAAAGGCATGCGGGTGGGGGATGGATGCACACATTTTTGAAATTTTCATTCTCCTCTCTCCTCCGCAAGCTAAATCATGGCTTTTGTGGAAATCGATCTCCCGATACAAATTCTATTCTGTTTTTCTGATTTCGGTCTAACATTTGCATTGGTATTTGATTCGATGAAATCTGTAGACTACGTTCTTAAAAGGTTTCCTAACACTTTGAGGATATAAAAATTGTAATTAATTTTATTTCCATTCTATAACTAAACATTTTAGTTGCAAATAAAATAGCACGGCGATATTTATGCTATAATTCAACTCATTTGTACCTACTCTGATAGCTGCCAAAGCCCCTTTAAGTAAAACAAAACATATGTCCCGGGCGACAAAATTATTTATAATAGTAATTATTATCATATTGCTTAGTTTTGTTGAGGAGGCAACCGACAGCTAAGCTCATTTCTGCCAGTAGGGATGGGCAGGCAATGAAGGATGGAGAGGAACCCGGCATCAGCATTAGCCTTGCTCTTAACGAGAGGAGGCAGTTCAACGTCCCATCCGATGGACGGTGTACTCACTCAAAGTGCTCTCCACAAAGCACCTCAAGTAGGGTTCGAGATACCACTGAATAATATTTGTTGTCTACAGGATTTGAGTACAAATCCCTAGAATCAAATAATAACAATAAACACTACTGAGCTGATATATACTTAAATAATTAAAGCAAATTTGAAGCCAGTGTCATCACTCATGGCCGAACACAACCATTCAACATAGCACCCTGTCCAAAATTACCTACTGTCACATCCCGTACAAAAATTAAGCATCGCCAAGCACCACATACCTTCACAGTCAAACTTGTACCGTTCATACCATGAATGCATACTGTCTTTGAAAAGTTTGTCTCCAATCCTTAATCCATTGTCTACCTTACGCCTATTCTTAAAACTCGTAAATGTTGATTGAAGGGTATCAAGCAATTCTTCAAAGTGCGTGGGAAAGAAAAACACTCTACTTTTCCTCACAAATATAAATATACTGCGATCAGTTTCGATGCAACGTATCATCATATGTCTTGAGTTTTTCTTTCATACGCATTATAAAGGAGTCACGCAAGTTTACGCTATCCACTCTTGCATGATTTCTCCAAGTATTTATCTCATTACACAATAATTCTATTTAAAAATGAAAAATTAGAATAAAAGTCTCCACGAAATTGAAAAACAATAAACAAGTCAAGAAATGTAATCGAAATAATAAAAAAATATTTTAATCTCTCTAAAATGGTATGCTACACATGAAAACTGTGAATGAGGAGATAAATATTATACTTAATGGATTTGCTTGAAACTTTTTAACTCCACAACTTTACGCATCGGATATATCATTTGTCATAACTCCGATCAAACCGAGAAACACTTGTTCTACAAACTTGAAGGGCAACTTCCTCTCTTCTCCTTGGTTTCTTCTTGGACTCTCTCCAGAAGGGAGAGGATATCAAGCCTGCCTACAAATGTTTTTGGCTCAACTTGAGCGCTTACAAGTCGCCAAGGGTTTTGAAAGACACCAACAGTGGGAAATTCAATTCTTTCCGTATTCTCGCTATGCCTTTGGTAGATCAAATCAAAACGGTATCTGGCGCTACTTGGGGCGATCGCTTCACTTAAGCCCAGCACTCACTTCTCCTCGACTCGACCCAGATTTAGTTGTGTCATCAGGTCACCAGATGATTATCCGTCGCGAAGATCACTCTGGCCGTGCAAAGTTAAAAGCGATGAGTGGAAATTAACTGAGCGGTGTGCTTATTTAATAGCTTCGGCAAATACTCATATATTTATCATTTCTGTTTTTCTACTCCCAAACTTGATAGAGAATACATACAATAAGGTTAGTGTAAAGAGTATCGGGAAAAGTTTTGGAAAAATTGATTAATTTAAGATATTACTACAATGCCAAAATGATCTTTAAAGTACATCCCTTGAGCGTCAGCCACACTTCTACCAGCAACTTTCAATCCAGAGAAGACCCCCTATTAGGCGGATTCCTAAAGGTCCTTTAGGGTACGCGTGCAAGTGTCTTTGACGGCACTTAGGGTCCCATGGTGGTGCCCTTTGAGGGAGGATTTACCTTTTTGGAATAGGAAATAGTCTGCTGGTACCGAATCGGGACTGTAAAGGGGTTGGGAAATCGTCGCGATGATGTGGCAGAAGGTCTTCGCAAGCAAACGCTCGACTCTGCTCTTTTGGTCGTCCATCCAAAGAACGTCGGGACGAGTTTAGCGAACATCTCTCGCATCGCTAAGCTTTCAGTGATAATGGTGTGCACTGTCATTTTATCAATGCCAATATACGATATCTGTGATCATACGTACACTTTACTGACGGTCTGAATTCAGCTCTTCACGCACACGTTGTCGGCGGTTCTTGACGTCGACTGCCGTCTCCAGGCTCTCTCGACCATCTTTGAAGCGTTTGTGCCGCCTAACACCAGGAAAGAGAATAAACATCGATCGTAGGTATTTGAAAGGAAAATTGCACCGAAAGAAACATGAAAGACGAAGCTCCAGAAATAGTTTGGGAAGAGAGAAAGTTCGAAGAAAGCAAGAAGGAGAAATTCGAAGAAGGCGGGACATTTGGAGGAGGAGATACTGAGAGGTAGTGGGATGCTAAAGAAGGAAAAGATATACTATAGGTGAGAAATCTGGGAAAGGGAGGTGGAGGGAAAGTGAGGAGATAAGGCACATTAGATAGAAGATAAGGGAGGTAGAAAGTATGCGTTGCTACAGAATGAGTTATTGTGATTGCGATAGAGGTTTTACGGACTAGTTACATAAAATAAATACACGAGGGAATAAAAAACTGGTGATATGGCAGCATCGAACGGTCGTCTACAATTAATCAGTTGCTGTTAATGCTTGTCACAAATGAAACAAACACAGTCTAGCCTTGAGGGAAGCTCCTTCAATTAAGTCATATAAAAAGAACCTTAAATAAGAAATTCCTAAAATTACAGCAGAATTGTAAGTAAACACCTTTGAGTCTCGCGGTCATATCACATTCACACAAGCATTAGTCAGAAATATCTACTTCACATATTACTGTTAAAATCTCACGTCTAGTCATGGGTTATAGTTACATTTTTTCAACTATCATTTAATCATATTGTATTTATTTATTTTTTTTAATATTTTTTAGTTTTTGTCATTAATCATTTGTTTTATTTTAATTAATTTTCCCCACATTTATATGTATGTATCGGATCTTCTTTTGTATCTTTTCTTATTTTTCATTCATTGATTTCTTTTTATTTGTTATTATTATTTTTTAATTTACTATATCATAATATTAAAATTATCTATCTGTAGATTTTCGGAAGTTTTTCGTACTCCTCTTCATTTGTGGGTGTTTTCCTGGAGTGGGTTTTTTTTTTCGTCAAGGATAAAATGCTTTTCCCACAATTTCGCATATATTTCCGCACCCATTTGTGCTTCTGCATATTCATTGTAAACCGATTGTCATTATCTAGTTATTTTTTATATTATTTAACACTCAAATTTAATTACATTTTTATTGAAAATATTTGGCAATGGAAGAACGGATTGCTAAAATCTCAATATCGCCTGAATAAAGCCGATTTATTATGAATATTCGTTTCGAATTAGTTTAAGCATACAAGCACAGCAGTGTGTAGTGCCTCGGTCAGTTGAAAACCTAAGCTAACCCTGTAGACTATTTCTATTAATAATCCTTTTAGAATTAATTGCCATAACTTTAAAAGGATTTTATGCGAAGTTTTTGATGATCTATGGTATTATTTTATACTTAATTTTATTTAAAAATTTATTGAAATGGCAGTTACAGCATTTGAAAGTCCTTGTTGTTACTAGGGCTTATACTGTTACCAGTCATTAAAGTCATATCCATTACTACCACTGCAAACATGGTAACTATATATATATATATATATATATATGTAATGTAAATTTACTAACTAGTCGACACAAACACAGAAACTAAAACATATACAAGACGGACTCAATGGTTCTCGAATTTTCGGTGGTGCAACCACCTTTCTCAAGAAGAATTAGGAACAGAAGAGAGTTCTGTTCCTAACCTTTTATATGTTTTAGTTAATGTGTTTGTGTCGACTAGTTAGTGAATTTACATTATTGTGCACGTTCGTGGGTTTTTCAAGAAAGTGACTTTATATATATATATATATATATATATATATATATATATATATATATATATTTCCTAACTCCATCAAACTCTTTTCCCTACCTATCTCCGCCCTACCAATCAATTTGTTCCAAAAAATCTTCCTTCACCGTTCCGGTCAATTCTCTACACTTCGCCATCACTTAGCTTAGTGGCCGTTCCTCTGGCTACATCTCGTGATCACGTTTCCCAATGAATGCGGCCCTCCCTCGCGTGCGCCTTCGGTTGCCGCACCCGAGGGATGGTGACTACACTCCCCTTCCCCGCAGCGAGGTGTTCAAATGTGCTTACCATGCGCATTGTGGGTTGCCTGCATATAGGCGCCCTTAAGCTTACTTTGTGCACAAAGTTTATGTAAAAAGTATCGATGACAATTTTTCACCATATTTGTGCGTGAAGCGCTGACCGTCGATTAAGTGCACATAAGATGACAGTGCACACACCATTACCACTGAGAATTTGTCGATGCGAATGATCTGCGCTTAACTCTTCCCAAAGATCTTTGGACGAACGACAAAGAGCAGAGTCGATTGTCAGTGCTTGCGAAGACCCTCTACAACGACATCGCGACGATTCCCCAAACCCCTCACAGTCCAGCCTTGGCACCAGCAGACAATTTCCCATTTTCAAAAGTGAAATCCTCCCTCAATGGACACCACCATGGGACCCTAAGGGAGACCTAACACCCAAAGACGCTTGCACGCGTACTCTAGAAGACCTTCAGGAATCCGCCTGGCAGGGAGCCTTCGAGTCGCAGAAAAGCCGCTGGCAGAAGTGTGGTCGACGCTCAAGTGATGTACTTTGAAGGATTTTGAGGCATTGTCGCAATAGCTAAAGTAAATATATTTTTTCCGAAACGTTTCCCAATACTCTTAATACAAACCATGCATGATGAGACGATGGAAACTAAGCGATCACGCGTCGCTAAACGGCCAAAAATTATAATTCTGTTTTTAAACATTAATTAATAGAATTTGTGTCTATTTCCTTTGAAATTGTTTCCTATGTTTATGGTTTGACCTTATGTTTTAACTCATAGGACGATACGGGTCAGGAGGTCAACTTGAAATTTCCCGTGAATTGCATCAGCTGGAAAGGCTATGGTATTCAACATGCACTCCGAAATTTCTTAAACATGTCGAAATGCTAATTGGCATTCCAATGTTTACAAAACTATCACTTTTTTCAGATAAAGGATCTTTCTTTGAGACTCAGAAACACAAGTTCTAATCTAAGCCTCTGATCATTGAAGCACAATAGTTTAAGGCTTGCGAATCGTCCGTCAAACTCGCTCTCGAGGCGAAAAAAGGGGGGGACCTCGCCTCCCGCTCACCCCCCTCCGACGACCACTCCGACCGTGGGCGGCGGTGTTTTCACGCGGGACGGAAGGACTCGCCGATTGGCAGACTCCGTCTTCCGGGCAGACCCGTCCCACCTCGAGGGTGCGACGGGGAATCCGTTGACGAGGGAGACGAGTCTTTCAAAAAGTACGAGAGTCATTTTACGCAGCAGCACGAAGGTGATTTCAGCACTTCCTTGAACAGCACCCGTGTGCCCTTTCGACGCATAAGGAGTCGATTTGCATGATATTTGGAAAAGTAAAGCGAAGGGAAAAATAGCAACAATTCGTCCGATTACTAGATCATAAACACGGTCACTTCGCAGATGCAAGCGTAAAACACAGACTCACTTCCCTTTTGATCATCACATCACCATTTAGGGATTTCTGCAGAGTTTTCGCCATGCTGGAAATTAGTCTAAAAACATGACATTTTTGGGGATGAGCAATTAAATTTGGCGCAGAAGCGGACGCCAGAGTTTTGAAAATTTACGAGCAAAGTTTTGGATGCCAATTGAGCGTCTTAACTTGGGAAGGCAAGGCACGAGAGTTCGATTCATACGCCGAGGACACCAGAATAGATAATTAATTAATATAAAATGAATAATCCTAAAGAGTAATAAAATGATTTCCTCTAAAATAACCAGCAGTTATAAATCACATCATTCTTTTCTCTTTTGCTTTTGCTATCGAAAATGCTCTAGAAAACGTTTCTGTGAAGGATACAATTAGTTTTTCAATCTTTCGTGGAATTTAAAGGACTAAATAAAGGTTAAATATAGGTATACTTCCCAGTACCTAAGCTGCTGATTAAAACAAATGCGTGTACGAAGTGAACTACTCACTGAATGTCATTGCTTAGTAAAATTCCACTAAAAAGTAAAAATATCAGCGGGAATCAAAATGTTAGACATTTTTAGGGAAAATTTTAGAATTTTTCATTAATATATATATATATATATATATATATATATATATATATTGGCCAAAGAATCGGGGCAATCGGTTGCATGAACCGCTCGTAGATATCATTGCTCGATAGCTCAAGTGGTTAAAAGCATCCGCTCGGCCAGCCGAAGGATCCCGTGTTCAAATCCCGGTTAAGGAAACTTTTTTACGCTTGTGATCTGCTCGACTCCGCCTTCACCCACCTCTCCTGTATTCATCCTTTATATTTGTTCCTATCCCTTTTCCTTGTATCTATTTCCATTTGAATGAAGGTGTGTTCGTGTGTTCTGAATGAACATAATAATATATTCATATAATAATATTGTATAAATATTATATATAAACATAAATATATTTATATATATAAAATATATGTGTGTATATATAATATTTATATATACATATTCAAACACGAAATCCCGCCATACGGCGAACAATTATTATTATTATATATAAGGAAATAAAAATAAGGAAAGGGGATAGGAAAACATATAAAAGACGAACACAGGAAAGGTGGGGAAGGCGGATTTGAGCAGATCGCAAATGTAAAAATATTTCCTTATCCGGGATTTGAACGCCGGACCTTCCACTTGCCGGGCGGATGCTCCCGTCTTTTATGTGTTTTCCTATCCCCTTTCCTTATATATATATATATATATATATATATATATATATATATATATTTATATGTGTGAAATAATATACATGTATATATAATAAAGACGTTGATAAACTCTTAAGATATAATATTATTAATACCTATATTTTTATAAAATTATTCAATTCATGCGCTCGATGACTGGATAAAGATACATCTGGCAGATCCATTATCCCTAGAGGGTTTTATTTATTAATCTCATTTTCGGGCTAATTTCATTCTTCAATCTTTTTAATTGTGACATAAAGTAAATGAAATTCATAGTCTCAATGTATTTTGTCATTTGAATAATGTAATCAATGAGATAAATCGCTCATTGAATGAAGCCAATCTTTCTATCGCTGTCCGTCGCAAAACCAGCTCCCTTATCCTAGCAAATAGTTATTTATCAAATAATTTTTTGAAACAATTTCAGAGAATAAAAATCATTCGCCTTGACCGGGATTCGAACCCGGATCCCTCGATATCCGGCCGAGTGCTTTAACCAATTAAGCTACCGAGACGTCCTCTTACACACTGAAATTTTGGGGGCTTTAAAGGAACAAGATGTTGTGGCGAAATACCGTACATACAATGTTACAGGCATTCGTAGTCGTGCGCGAGGCGCCACAGTCCACGAGGTTAAAGCCAATTTCAAACACTTAGGCTGTTCATTTCAAGAAACTGCGGGAGATGCCGCAACAGTAACTATTAACGGAGTCATCCGCGTCAAACCTAGTCCCAGATTTCGTCTGAAGATTTTGTGAATCTGAAATATGTTGATTTTTATTTTTTTACGCTGTTTAACATTAAAAAAAATTTTAGAGAACAGGTAAAGAGACATTTTTAGAAAAAAAATGATTTAGCACTCAAAACCGAGAAAAGAGCAGGGGCCCTTGAATTCTGTCTGGAATTTGCAATTTTAAACAGCGGAAATTATCTTAATAATAATAATAATAGAAAATTATGGAGAAATAAAAATACGCATAATTTAATCCAATACATAAAATAAATACAAATATTTTTTATTAATTCATTTTTAATTAACAAACGAAAAGTTTCAGGTAGTGAAATATTAACAGCATCCATGCTATGCAAAAAAATCGTTTCTCCTTTCTTGGATGTTATATTTGTGTTTCTATTTACATCGCTCTAACGGCTTAATTATAACTTTTCATCGAATATTAATTGGTTGCCATGGAGTGTGGCGAACTCGCGGAAGCTGCGCGGGCGATGCGATGATGAGAAATGCCACGCGAAACTGTTGATGGGATCTCCATGGCAACCCGAGAATGGTCGCCATGGTGACTGCTTCCGTTAAACATGGATCCGTTCCAATGTAATCGGGGAGATTCGGATAAAATTCAAGGGAGAGATAGCTCTTCAAAGTAGAGATTTGAGCCACAGTGCACGTCCCAATTAATCATTTGATGAATGCACGCGACTTCGAAAAGTTTTAATCTGTGATTTTTCGACGTGTAGCACCGATTGGTGGTCTCGGACCGTTCTACATGCAGTTCTTTGCTAGAGCCTTGAAATTCAATGATTATCAAGTAGGAGTAGTAGAGGGGTGATATATACCACGAGCAAATACAATAAATCTCCAATAAACTAATGTGCAAAAGACCACGAACGAAGGAATTCCTATGCTTTTTTTCACAAAGATAAATACAAAAATATCAACGCTCCCAAAAAGTGTAGGGAAAATTCATCTCTTCCACTCCTTACGCAACAACATAGTCTGGTAATATGCAATAATCACTGCCGTTCATTGCATTTTTGAGCACAGTAAACTATTTTCGTTAAACCTTTATCAATTTTGAGTGTACCTATGAGTTTTTCCCTAACGTTTTGTTCTTACCCATGATCGAGCTTCAGTGTGAAGAGGCCTGAATAAAAAAATATTGCAACAACCTTATCATTAAACGCTAATTTGATTCCAAATCCTTTTCCGTTTACGGAACGATAAGGAAACCGCGTGCAATCCGGGAAATGAGGGCGGGCTCAGCTCCGCTTCACGTGCGTCCATCGATTGGGCTGTGGAATCCTGGAAATCTAACCCATCAGATTTCAATCTGATGGCGCCCGGAGGCATCGGGACGACCTCGAAGACCTCCTCCGGTCAGGAGTCACCTCTCTTTACTCACGAGGGACTAATAAAGCAACAGACCGACGTCAACCAATATTCCAAGTGGCGCTAATTGACGCGAATAGATTAAAATTACTTCCATTAATGAAAATGTCACGAGATAACCGAGTTGCATCGAAAATGGAATCAATTTTGATAGAGTTTGTATCTTGAAGAACGATGCTCGATTGGTTAATGCCATTCTTTCCTAATTTCAGTCGTAGTGGACTTCAGACAGCTTTTATTTGTGATTTCTTTGCGTGAAAAAACTAGAATACTATATGCATACAAATGGGTCCTTCTTCTAGAATAGGTGTTTTCTTCCCATTCACGGTTTCGTGCGATATAACCAAGTTCGCAAAATGCAATTGCCAGTAACGGTTTGCTCTCGTCGAGGCAAAATAAACAATTAACACGTCTACTGAGAAAGTAACGTGTTTAGCTTCCAGATAGTTCCCATGGATACACAAATTTTACTTCCATTTGGGATTATTATAGCAACAACAACAATAACCGATTTCCTACTTTTTTCTTGCATGTTAATGATTTTAAAAACTATTAAAGTAGTCTTATTGGTTGGTTTTTTAATGGTATGTTTATTTTTATACCAGCAAAACCATTTCAGTGAATGACCGAAGTTAACGGGTCTTGTGCTTTCCGCTTCGGCCCTACTTTATCCGACAGTTTATATTTTGGAACAAAGGTACAAGGATAGATAAAGCCGTTCCTAAAACACGCCATTTTGAATTTTCTAGGCGCCGTTCCTGATGCAGGACAGGTTGACATTCCTATTTTCCTCCGATATTTGTTATTTTGAGTCGAATATGGGAGTGACAGTAATGGGGCATAGTCATGAGTTGCGGCCAGCAGTTTCTAAGGTTCGCCATCTTAGATTTTCAATTGCGCACCTTCTTTGTTTTATATTTCGTCTTAAATGAGGTGTTCAACGCTTTCCTGGTCTCCGTTCACTTGAGAATTCAAATAAAAAAACGGTGTCCTTCGGGTTAAGAAATATTTATCCGTTTCGTTAAATACATGATGAATCAATTTATTATTTATTTTTTATTATTTAGTGATTATAACATGCTAATATACAGAAATACACAATCAGTAATCCGCGGGTATTTCTTTAAGTATACAATTCCTCAAGATACTTTAATCTTAAATCTATGATCATTCGTTGCAAATAAGCACGAGAGAGAGAGAGAGAAGATAAAAGAACTCCAGCAAGTTTAACGTCAATTGCTGAGATTTGCTGGCGATTGTAAATATCGTTAAGAGTTCGAAAAATAACTTCACATCGCAACAAAAATAACTTCAATTAAAGGTGCTGCAGACATCTGGTGCCAGAAACCACTACTTTTAAATAATTAGGTAGTTTATAGGTATCGCCGTAGAATCTAGGAATATTGCAAACTGTGAAAATAATACGAAAAAAGCTCGGCAAGAGAGAGATAAAATATATAAAGCATTTGCCTCAGTAATCTCGGGTGGACGAGCCATTTGCATTTTGGCACACTCCCAAAACTTTATCAACAAAACCCAAAGAAAACCACAAACGCATTGTCAAAAAGTACTTAAAATGAAGAAAGAAGAAAACAGAGCCTTTTAATAAATTCTTAATTCAAGTTTGACAATTGTTTTCTTTAATAATTTTGAAGTAAAAGACTTCTTTTCGGTTCAGATCTTACAGTCACCTTTTTTTACATGAAACGACGTGAGTTACATAAAATAGAAAAAAAATACCTAAAATATTTTTTATGGAACACAAAGACAGTGCATATACATCTCCCCCGCAAGGGCGTGTGGTGGGGGGTGTTAGGTCACCACTTGTTAAAAGGGAACAAAACCACATTCAAAATGAACACATATATGCAAACCTATACCCACAGTGGCGTATACATGCATGCAAAAATCCTTTAACTCTACACGCATGCAACTACACATGCTATCATATATAAAATAATTGCACCTTAGGATGCAGAAAGAATTTTATCCAAAAACGTGCAAAGTAGAACTTGAAGTAGAGGAAGCGTTTTGGATTAGAAGAGCGGCACAAAAAAGAACGGATTTTATGATAGAGTTGATAATAAATTGATTAAGACCTCGGAGAAAAAGTGCAGCATTTCCGAGAAAATTAATCAACAAAAGGAGATTTTGATAAAATACTCGGTACAATTCAACCAAAAAAATAACAATACTCGCAATGAACTGCCATCTCTGGGGCTGCATGAAAAATGATAACCTATCAAGTATTCCTTGTTAACCGAATTCAAGAACATAAGAAGAGGGCACTTTTGCCGAAATCCGAGGGATTCGTTCGCTTCAAGCGGTGTTGGCCACTTATTCTTTCCCATGCACTAGCGATCAGCAGAGAAACGCCCTCGGGCCAGGGCTCGTTCGGGTTGGGCTGGATAGCACCCCCTCCCCCCCCCGCCCCAACCGACTGCCGCACTCCGTTCTCTCCCCTCACGTGGTGGATTCGTGCGATAGCAATTCCGCGTGACCTTCAGTCCTGCTTAAGACCTGTTATTGGACACGCTGCGGCAGCAACGGCAAAACCATCGATAAAATGTCTCTCGGTTAAAGGGCCGCGGAGAAGGGGGGCCCGGCTAAGGACCCCTCTCCTGAAATGAAATACGAAGGACACGGCGAAGCAAAGAATCGACTTTTCAAGTAAACTCATGTTTAAACTTTAAGATTTTATTTTAACCTACTATTATATTTATTATGTCAACTACTATTGTACTAATTTAACCTACCATTCAAGGTAGATTTTGAAAAGACTAGTCACGGCTATAGTTATAACCCTTGTCGAACAAGACACAACCTTAAAACCTACTACACAATGAACTCTTCAATGCAATCCTTCCTTCCTCCGTGAAATACGCCAAATTTATATATCCTTTTCCTTCCACTACAGCTCCTGCCTTACTTCCTCCTCTCTAGCGCCACAGTCTTCGACGCTCCATCATCAACGTAAAACGTATATGCTTCCACCTTTCCTGCTTCTATTGGATTTTTTCCTAAAAATCTCTAGGAGGCATCTTTGCCTGAAACTTCTTCATTTCTTTCTTTCCAACGATTTACATTTTTTCATCCCTCTTGCAACAATAAACCCTCGAGTCTACGTTATCCATCCAAACTCTTAAATTGTCACATTCGGCTGACCAGTTTGAAATAAGTAACTGTTTGTGATAACTATATTGTGCCTCCAGTCTAGTCCTACCTTCTATGAGACATTCACCACTTATACCCAATCTACAGACCTGTAATCTATCGTACAAATTCTCAAAATCAAAGAAACCAAAAACACATCCTGATTGTATTCTGTCTATCTATCAGATTCTCTCTATCAGTGACCTCATTGCTGCTATGACATCGCGCGTGCATATCCATTTCACGAAGTCAAACCAATCATTCCCTAAGTCATCATTTGCCCTCCTCTCCATCCTCTTATTTATGATCCTGAGTACAACCTTAGCTACGGGCGAAATCAAGGTTATATGTAATTCTCTCATATAGCTGCCTTTTCCTTATTTGAGATGGGAACTAATAAGAGCTTTTTTGATTTTCATAAAACGTCTTTCCGCTACATTTATCTTCCATAAATTCTACGAACTAGGTCATAAAAATACTTGTTTCAACTTTTTTTAAGGCCATTTTATAGTACCGTTCAGATCTTATCTAACCCTACAGTCTCGTTTGATTAAATAACTCCTTAATAACCTATCCTCCTATCTAGTAATCAAATATGCCTCACTTAAGCTCACGTACTCCTCCTATGATTAAATCCGCTGCCTAAAGTATATGCTATTTAAATTCTCTTTGTAGTACTATGGAAATCTCTCTGGAATATTTTCTGGATTGATTGGTAATTTTCCGGTAAAGTGCATCCATCTCCTCTTTCCTTCGTAAACTCTGTACTTATCCTCGCCGTTCATCCTACTATACGCTTCTTTCTTCAAATCATTATTTCAATTTTACCAATTCTTTATATCTTCGTACATTTTCCTACCTAAGGCCGTGTTTACTTGTACATTCTTTCATATCCATCTCACATCTATTTACAAAATTACGTCGTCTGTGGTCCATGCATTCCATTTCGCTTTTAATATGTCTTTCTGAGATTGAGCTACTCGTCCTTTTTCTATCTCATCCGTTCCTTGCCCTCGCTCATATATTTTCTTATCAAATATTGTCTTCCTTATCGTGTTGCATAATGCCTCTATATACCATTTCCTCATCCGTATTCAATTTTTTAATCTTCAATCTGGTATTACATATCATTAGCAATAAATTATGATCTAAACATGTATCAGTCCTGGGAAAGCTCGAATTGAATACGATGTTAAAATTCAAGATTTGTCAAATTAATTGTAAACAGTTAAATTGGGTGGTCGAACATTTCCGATTAATATACTGAAGTTATTTTATCTATTATATATTTCTATATATGTACATGTATAGATAAATTTAGGTGACCGAGGATAATACATTTCACTTGGTAAACTTCTGTTACTTACCTTACACATAGCAATTTTTATATTTTATCGTGACTTGTGTTGATTATTAATAAAATTTTAACGGTTCAGCCAACTGAAAATGGTCTTGTTGATCAATTTGGGAAAATTATAAGCATTTCAAATATTCTTTTTATTCTTACTAATGATAAAAAATGGCAGCCAAAATTTTTCCAAATTATTTACATAATAAACCACAGTGTTTTTACTGTACAAATGGAGGATTTAGATGATCAAATTGAGAGAAGAATTAAATCTGAAATTTCTGTCTAGACGGGCAATACACAAACAGTTTATCTCAAACGGAATAATGGATTTAACAGTAATCTTAAAAATAAATTTAAAGTTAGCATTTTTACTTTTAACACTAACTACGTTAGATGATTACAATTTTGATGAGAGACTGAGGGCATTCAATACACGAAAGGTTATTTGCCAATCGGCAGTTAGTCAGAGTACGTCGGGAATTTATATCTTCCTGTATCCGAAAATTGATGAACCCAAAACGGCATTCTTGCGATAGGAAGCCCTGTTGAGGACGACATTCCGGGCCCAACGCCTACTTTCGGACATTTCATTCGGAGGTCACAAAGATACGATTAATTGAAATGTCACACCAGATTTTGTAAACGCGGCGCTCTGAATCAAAAATGGAAGCATTCCAGCGCCGATTAAGAATAATATACAGGTATATTAATTCTACGAATTCGAGTCCAGATTTGTGGGTTCCTCTCCTCTGGCCGTTGGCACAATAGCTCACTCATAAATTGACATATCGGAGTTATTCATCGTTTCCTCTCGTACGCTGGCTCTTAGATTCCTACTGATATAAAAAAATTGAAATACAGAATGTGTTTCAAAAGTAATGCTATTGAATTTTCCTCCTCCTCCTCCTATTAGTCGGTGTGGGATCGAACTACTTGGAGTAGCTGCGGGACGCTAAGGTTTGCCGCGAAACCGGCCTCAGTTCTCTCCAAGCTGTGAAAGCAGCAGGACGACATTTATGGTAAATCTCTACCGAGCGTGTCACGAAAGACCAACCGAGCGGAAATTTCAAATGAACTTTAGCAAAGTATTGAAAGTGAACCTGATTATTTGGACAACGCCTTCAATGGTGATGAAATATGTTTCTGAATACGACCCAGGAAGAAAATACCAAAGCTCTGAGTGGCACACCGACCAAAGCCCAAAAAGGCAAGAATGAGCAAATCAAAAGTGAAAACAATGCTCATTGACTTTTTCTACCGTAAAGGAGTGGTCCTTAAGGAGTTCTTTCCTCAAGGACAGACAGATAACGCTATCTACAACGTGGATGTGCTGGAAAGACTCCGAAAAAGGGTCATCGGGACGAAAAAAGATATCTCCGCTACCTGGCAACTCCATCACGACAACGTGCCTTGCCACAACGCTCTACGAGTCCGCGAGTTCCTGGTCAAACACCAGATGCTAACGCTGCCCCTCCCCCAAAAATCCTGACGCCGACCCGGTAGATTTCTTTTTGTTTAATTTTAAGTGTTTGCGCAAATATTTTCTTTCAATTACTTTTTCAAAATATAAGCATTTCCTTTAGAATGCACCCTGTATGACATCATTAAGCCAAATAAAAGTTCCCTTTTTACTCTTCCCGGCCGGTCAAAAGTACTTATTTTTGCTACCGGAGAACTCGTGCTCTCGAAAAAGAACGCTCAACGTATTTTTTTACTTTTTCTTGGTAACCTTTGCGAATTCACTAAGAAAACAACATTTTATGGCACAACCTTCCTCCAATTTTTCTCGTCTAATTTTTCGTGATACACCACGAAAAACTACTAACTTATGACATTGTCCATAATCGGTTACACCCATAGGGAATGAAACTTTCTCTTACCTTCGGGAGGAAAATGTCCAACACGACGTGTGTTGGGAAATCTAACAGTGTTGCCCGATGATCTTTCATAACTTTTCGTCCACACGTAAACTCATTCTAAGGTATCGATTTTTTTATGAAAACCTTTCATTTTGAGTGATATTTATCACGCAACACACTGTTTTGACAAAAAATTGAAAGGATTCCACATATTCAAATTTATTTTGCTATTTCCGCCAAAATAAAGGTCTTGAGAGTATTATACGCCACCGTGAAAATTCTTAGCAGAAATAATTGAATATCCCACAAATATTATCTCTTTCGACGATCCATCGATCGTAGGATGATGGACATCATTTTTGCATTTTGAATGAAACGGTAGGCCCATAGTTTGAGTCGTAGGACGGGATTCCTTATCCATCTTTTTGCGATTCTGGCAAATGTTTCTTCTTTGGGATATTCCATTGGAATATTTATACACCATCACTACAATTTGTGTAAAATATTTAAGTAAAATGAATGTTATAACGAAACCTGGGTAGTAAAAATTAAAAAGTTTATGTGGAAAAGTAAAGTGGTTTGATTATTATAAGTCAGCATTAAGTAAAATGGTTTAAGAATCACGTTTTATCTTGCTTCGGACGAGAGTCTAGGAATTAAAAGACAATCACAACTTTAACATTTAATTTGAGGACATTTTTCATCCCGTCGCGAGCTTTCCCATAAATGTCGGAGAAAATATTTCGAGAGGCGCTCTTCATTTGTCGATATTTCGCCGTTCCCGAGCAAGCCGAGCAAAACCCAAATCAAGTCGACGATGAAAATAGGTGAATGGCTTTTGGAACTTTGAAATGAAAATTATGGCTGAAAATAAACACAACAGCCCTTCCATACCCAGGCGCGTACTTTAAAATGCCAACCGACAAGGAGAGCTAACACAGAGGATTTTTACATGTTTTTATCCTCAGGATACCGTTTAGAAACTAACCGCATCAAATTGGCATAATATTTCTTGACGTCTTAGAAGACATTCTGCATAGAACCCCTCCCCCAACAACTTAATCAGTTAGCACTGGAAGCCTAAATGAATCAACTAAGCGATGGAAAAAAAGAAGAAAAATTAAATAATACATTTTTCTTCAAAATCAAGAATTTATATTTTAGCAAAGGTTGTTAACGTTGATTTTTTTAACTCAACACTCTAACCTGTATTTAATTAATGAATATTTGAAAGCGGTAATATTTATTTGGAATTTGTTCATATTAATGTATGATAAGTCATATTAATGTGAAATAACGTTTGGTAATAGCGTATTTATACTATTAATACCTCTAGTCTATTGGTTTAATGTGAGTTTTCTATAGATCTAGGCACTACACAATGCTGTATGCATTTTTTAAGCCCAGACTTAAATGAAGAGAAAAATCCGTAAACCCATTACTATATTATCACTTACTACTCTAAGTCGCTTTTTTCCTCTATACTATATATTTACCACCTGCCTTAATTTCCTCCAAGATGCCTATTATTTTCCTCCCCTACATCGCTTCCTTCCAGCTTTATCATCTTTATTATCGTCCTCAGCATCCAAATCGCCTCTCAGTGTTTTCTACATCCATTATCCTGCCTTTTTTGCATGTCTCCCAACAATTTTTATGCTTCCCATACCATTCCTAGAACTTTATGGTTTGTTTTTCTTTCCATCCATTTTATTTTATATAATCCTCTCCACTCTTATGTATATCAAGTCTCCAACCTCTTTCCTCAACGACCAACTTTCTGAGTCATATAAAGCTATTTCCCAAACTATATTTTCACTCAAACGATCACCTGTCTTTTCTTCAGAACTTGACTTAACGTATCTGTCATCAACTCACGTTCCTTTGTAAAAGCTTCCGTTAGGTGATGCAAATCTTTCAATATCCTCACTACTACTTTGCCCAACTTAATCTGAAACACTTCCCGAATAGATAAACTCTTTATCGGTTCCTGTTTATTCCCCCAAACTGTCATGCTCATCTTCGCTTTCCCTGTTTCGTGAAAATCTCATGCTCACGTTCCTTAATGGTTGATTCTCATCCCACATCCAACGCGCTTATTCTGTTATGAACTCGTTCTCATGTTTCGTTTACAGCTTTCTTTATCCCTTCTTGAAAATATTTTCACCTCTTATCTGCTGTAATCAGCCCCTCTCCATGGCATAACCCGAACGAGATGAGTTCTCACGCCTGGGAAGAGCGTCGTCCTCATCGGTAAACACAGATTGCCACTTCAAATCCCGAGTTTAAAAAACCGCTACCGCTTTCCCTATTTCTTTTCAAATTCTTGATGAAGTCGATTAATTTCCGACCACTCCCGAATGAAAGGCTATCCTATCCCCTAGGCTAGGGACCTTATGGTCTCAATTTTTCCCGAATAAAGACGCTTATCTATATATCCGGGATAATCCATCTATCAGTCCGAATCAATACGAATGACAATAAAGTGTTTGATTAAAAATCAATCTCTCCACCTCGGAAGCGTCGGAATAGGAAGTGAACAAAAATTATAGGCAATGTAATAATTTCAAAGGACCAGTACGATTATTACTCATAGTATTATACGTAGTTTATTAGTTGTCTACCAAAGGCAAACACTCAAGTGTTCCAAAGTTGGCTTTAACCTCGTGGAAAGTGGCGAAGTGTGGATGACTACGAGTACAAATACTTGTGACATTATATTTATGGTATTTTGTCACAACTGTCGTAGGAATATTACAGTCAGTAAACGCTGTGAAAGGGGGAACAAAAGACTGGCTATTATACAGAATGACTAAGGGTTTGGAACAAAACGTGGCACAATATATGCAGCTTTATAATTGCGTGCACTTTAAGCTCTCATATTTGCTTACGCGGCATTGCTGTCAAGCCAGAACTGACTGGCTTAGCAGAACCAGGATGAGAGTATTCCATGTATAAATGCTACTATTGCATATTATGAAGATCATATCACTATAGTATGTGATAAAGAATGTCTGCAATTGTACGTTTTATTGATTGTCTTAATCCTTTGCATAGCATATATGATGAAGATTATGCTACAATTGTAAATTAAAAACTAAAACATTTTATATCTTTAAAGCCCCCAAACTTTTGGAGTGTAAAATGGTAACAAGTAGTGTCACCTTTGCTAGTTTAACTTGACCAGATAGCAAAGGATCCGGGTTGGAATCCCGGTCAAGGTGAATGATATCTCACGCTTTTAAGTTGCTGGATTTTAATGCGCATTAGTGGATGACTCCGTTAAAAGCTATTGTCCCGGTATCTCACGCAATTTCTTAGAGACATTATGGAGTGAAAACTATTGGAAAGACGAGGAAACACAATCAGGGTAATTGGATCGCCATCACGTCCCTGGCGCCATTGAAGCCGCCCCGCCACGCCATTGAATTTCTGTAGTTCGTCGGGAAAAGGGCATTCGGCTACCGACCCAAAGGTCATGGGGTCAAATCTCGGGTTATGCCTCTGAAACTAAACGTCTAGCTATGTACTTTACTGTATCCGGGCGTCCATAACTCCCTCCTGGGATACTGCATCCGCATGGAGCCGAGCCCCTCAGTCGTTGCATCATGCCGGTGCAGTCCAACGCTCGAAGCACGAGTTGCAAGTCCCCACGCACATCGCCCCGGGTGAATCGATAGCCGTGGAGACGAAGGGATCTTTTCGGTGGCTGCTGGTGTGCTATTTTTCAGCCACCCGGCTATGGCGCCGGCGCCAATGCACTGCACACCACTGATGGAAAGACACACCGGTTGCCATGCAGGAATAAAAACAATATCACGCGTTCACTGCAGTATTTGTTGTCAGAGTAGCTAAGCTCACACTTATCCGACTGTTCAGTAGAGTCAGGCCTCAATATTTTTAGGAAGGCCATTCGAAATGTTTTCGGAATGTAATAGAAATAAACGACTTAATTGAGTGAAACTTTTATTTTTTTGATGTAGTCTTCCCTGTAAACTAATGCACTTGGTCCAGGGATCCATCTCGAAAATTAGACACCTTCAGACCTGCGAAATACCCGTCCATTTCAGCTGTTATTTCTCCGTTTGAAGAGAACCTCCGTTCAGCGAGGAATAGTTTGAGCTTTCGGAAGAGATGGAAATCTGATGAAGCCAAATCAAGCGAATAAGGCTGGTGCGGCAACCATTCGTAGCTTAGTTCACGTATTTTTGCCGTGGCAACGACACTTGCGTATGGGCGCACATTGTCTTGATGAAAGATCTTTTCCTCGCCAAAATTGACCCTTTTTCCTTTATCTTTTGCTGTAGTTGGTCCACGAGGCTATTTGTATTAAAAAAATCTTTACATAGGCGGAATTCAATACGTTCACCAGAAGGTTCATCCATTACTTGAGGACGTAATTGATATTCATTGTAATATGACTGACCCGATTCACTTCTTAGTTTCCCAAAGTGTCAAACAAAAAAACTGGTTTGGTTTCCCCTCTATCCGAAGGAAATGGACTACCAGACTGCCAGAAGTCATGGCGTTGCTTTCCTTGACAGATACGTCTTGCATTACAATGTTGCGGGTCCCAGGGCGTTGGATTACTTGCGGTCCAACCAGCTGATTGCGATCCGCCAGTTTATTTGCAACCTCATACAAATAGGGGTAAAAGTATCGGTGCGGTAATTGAATAGCCCAATCGCTCATATTTTTTCTAATAACGCCGTTTGAGTTACCTCAGAGTTTTTAGGGAGAAGATTTCGACTGGAAAGAGAGAAGCGAGCTTCGGTAATTACCCGGGGGTGCCATCAAGGAGGCCACTTCAAAGGACAACCCGGGTCCTTAAGCATATTATTACAATTAATATGGGGCATTCAAAAAATAATATTTCACTATTTAGGTAAAAAGTCCCATAAAAAAATAAAATTTTAGAAAATTCAAAGAAAAACTATTTACCTAACATAAAAATAAAAATGGTGACGTTAAGATTTCTCACACCATTAAAATAACAATTTGAATATCGTCTGCATATATCCCCAGAGTGGTATAGTAGTCGTTTTTGCGCTAATACTCAAATGATATTTACCAGTAAAATTGAAGATATTGTCTTCTTCGACCGAGTGAAAAGGAAAGGGTGACATGGAAGATGAAAAGTGATCAATGGAGAGACTCGTAAACATCACGAGAATTATATCGAATGTTTTTACATTTTTCTATACTTAAGACTGTAAATTATCGGTTTCAATTCGTATTCGATTTTAAGTAGACCCTCTTTATCGAGGGCACCCAGGGAAATGATAAACTCCCTGAGGCCACTGCCGCACTGATTGTAGCCCAACCTGCTGGATTTCGACAGACTGAATGATGGAAGTATTGTTCCATTGTCATTTATATCAAGACACCCCAACCACTTGATTGAGGGTTCCAGGAACTATCTTCCCAGAGTCGTCGATTCCTGCGGAGCCTTCGACCCTTGCCCTTCCTGTCATTTTCGGCCCCCTAGACCACAACCAATGTTCTGTCGATGAACCCGACCCTCCAAGCGAGACACTCGGGAAACTGGCGAAGGTCCCGATAGCAAAGAGTCAAATAAAAAAAATCATTATTTAACGCTTCGATGTGGAAAAGAGATGCATTCTAGGTGATCTAATTATTCATTTATAGGAAAGTGCTACGAGTAAGCCGTTTGCCAAGTGGTAACATATTCAGTTTACTTCATAAATAAGTGATAGCAGCACTTTTTCACTGGATAAAATGTATTTTACGGTGTTCAGTAAATAAATAAAAATACAACAAAGTAAAAGTAAAAATAGTAAATAGTAAAAAAACAAAAAAATAAGTTTACAGTAAAATAAATTTTATCCAATGGAAAAGTGCAACTATCAGTTATTCATTTTGTTCGATTTCCACCACATTACGCATAACACTAATCAATTTCTTCAGTTTACTTTTTTGCATTAAATTTCACGTTGCATTTATATTTTACATGCATTACAATTATGAATAAAATTTAATACTTATGCAATTATCTTATACACTGTTTACATATTTAAAGTAATACATTTACATTGCTTGGGAAGGGCTCGAATTGTTTTGCTGGGACACTATTCCACTCAATGACGGTTTTGTTAAGAAATTTATTTTTTTATATGTATTCATTCTTTGCACCTGGAATTTCTTCTTATGTTAAGGATCATTTCTTCCGATAAAATTAAGATTTGCGGCACCATTCCTCAATTACTCCCAAAGCTATTTCTAACTTAATCTCATGGAACATTTCCCTGAGTCTGCTTATTTTTCTCCTTATTTTAAAAGATTCCCAGCCCAGTATCGTCGACCACACAGTACCCTATCCGTCCTCCTACGCTTCCTCAATACATTATCAAGTAGCCTTTCTCTGCATTTTCTTCAGCTTAGAAATAAGCCCCTTCTCTTATTTTTTCTCCTTTATAACGAGACTTCTCTCGTACTAAGGGTAGGTTTTACCTTACGACTATTGCGTAGACGTTTTAATATGTTATTTGAAGTTTTTATAAAATAGTTTTCATTTTCATTATGTCTCTTCGATATATAATAAAATTAACAGAAACTTTTAACATTATTCCTCAGAAAATTCACCGAATAAATTAAGTGATTAGTAAAAACATAAATAAATAAATAAAATAAATAATTGGATCTCTTTTCCACCAAGGTGCCTAATAATGACTGTTATTATTTGACTCTTTGCCATCGGGGCAGCGACGCCGACGCCAATCGGTACGTAGTAGATCGTAAAATGTAACATTATGCCGCGCAGAGCGGGAGTCTTCCAATTAAAACTTTTACCGCAGGGCCATGACGCAGCGGCATAATGGGAGGCATGCATCAGCGGCGGCATTTTATTTTAACCGTTAGCAACACTCGACTCGTGTTTGCGCCGTCATCTTGTTTCTCCAACTGATGTTCTCGTAGATGTGAGCACGGGTTGCCTCGGTGGCTGCACGCAGTTGCACCAGAACGGACGAATGAAAACACATCTAATCAAAGGAGTCCAATCGATCGGTATAGAGCGTGCACTTTAAGGAGTTACTGCGTTGGTTTTCAGTTGTTGTGTCTTGGTAGTGCGAGGGACAGGCTACGTTCCGGTTGAAAATCATATTTTTCAGCGTCATTACAGCCGCACGGGGAACATATTATATGAGCATTTCACCACAACTAGTAGCCATCATTAAAATGATGAAGTTAAAATACGTTAATACATGTATGTACACAGAATGTGTATTATCATTAAAATAAATTTTGCGAAATATTTTGCTCTAACGGTAATACTAATGTGAAAAAGCTAACGGAAAAATAGACTTTATTAGGAAAGTACTGGGAAAATGTGATGAAAAGGTTAAAGAGAAATATTATCTTTCACTCATTAGACCGAACATAGAATATTCTGCTAGTATTTGGGATTCTTACGAAGTTGGATTAAAATCCGAATTGGATACCGTGCAGAGGATAGAGTAGCTGGATTTGTAAAGCGTTTTTACGTATGGTAAAATTTGTGACTTAGCAAAATCATTAGGGGATCTAGGCCGGAAATCACTCTCGGAACGAAGTTTAAAATCACTGATGTAATCTTTAGCATAAATTGGAAGGACATCTCTTTAACGATGACGTTGAAAATGTATTATTAGCCCCATAGTCGAAGCAGAGATCAGGTCAATAAAATTAGAGAGGCTAAGTGTAGAACAGATAGATTTAAGGTGTAATTTTTTCTACAAACGATAAGGGATTATAATAAAAAACAAATAATTATAATGCCAAACACATTGGCGGTGGCTTGCAGAGTAAATATAAATTTATAAAAATAAATAAGAGACATCTCCACGAAAGGCAATATTTCGTACACAAACCCGTCACAATCTCGAAACGTTTGATCGTGATCGGCTGCCAGATAGTCTTTAGTTTGATAGACTTCGTTCGCTTACGGGCACGCAGCACGTTGGAGGAAGAAGTGAGAAAGGAGGAAGCAATGCTGCGGAATCCGCCCGCTCTTAGTCTCTGCTCGCAAACGACAGCCAAAAAGGTAGGACGGATTCATAGAATGGAAGGCATCTTTAGCAGTGATGTTGAAAATGTATTATTACCCCCAAAGCACTACGGTAGGAGAAATCATGTCAGTAAAATTAGAGAGAGATCCAAATGTAGCAAAGATATAAAATTAAGATGACAATTTTTCCAAGAACGATAATGGATCAGAATAAAACAACGTTTGTCTGGCTGTTCGCTAGGAGGCAAAGGTGTTTTGGATCAACGGTAGTCTGGTGTGTAATCATTCCCTGCCACACACCCTAATGGTCGCTTGCAGGGTTCTAAATGAAACTAATACCAATGAGGCACTTTTACACGGTAGTAATTACGCCAATTTGCAACTGTTAATAATAATTATTAACATATAAATTAATAAAAACAGGATCTGTAGCTAAGCTAAAAATCTTCGGAAAATTTGTTGTGACATAGTATTTGGAATCCAAGTGTCACCAAGTGAAAAAACGCAATATGGACTGGCAATGCGTTCCAGCATTTGAACTTCGTCGTTTGCGGAGCTGTGGATGTGAAACACTAATGCACGATTATTATTTCGCGGCGAAGCATTCAAATACCCAACCAGTAGACTCATCTGAGTTTAGCTGAGTGGTTTATCTTCCGAGAGTGAGGGAATGCAAGGGAATTAAAACGCTGAAATGTAGGAGAATAAGAGAATTTGCCGTGAGAGCGAGACTGTAGTTACTGTGCTCTCAAGGCCGCAGTGTTTCCGGAGAAGAGCCGAGCGATTTCCTGCCTCTGTACTGAAAGAATACTCGGGCCGTCTCAATCGATGAATTTTCCTCAAGACCGACCCTCCATGTACAGAGAGGAATTGGAACACGAATTCTCCGACCGAAAGAGTTACAGCTCATTTTGTCTTGGGAAACCTTTTTATTGTTCCTTATTTTTATTAAATAGTACCTTGAAAGCCACCGCTAGAGTGTTTGCCAGGGGGCGATAACACAACAGACTAATTTTGAATCAAAAAAATTTCTCCCCTAGCACGGTTGGACAGAGTTATTTTGACCCCTTATCGTTCGTAGGAACAATGCTATCTTAAATCAATCTGCTTTACACTGAAATCTCTCAAATTTTATTTATACTCTCTCTCTCTTACTGTAGTCACTGCTAAATCAGCAATCAATTCATCTTCATGAGGATCCCATATACCAGGATCATATTCTAAATGAAGCCTAGCCAGCGAAAGATGACATTTCTCTTTGCCCCTTCCATCACATTTTCCCAATACAATTCTAATACATTCTGATTTTTTGTCAGCTGGACCACATATTTATAATGAGATATTTAAAAGGAAGTAGCGTAGTCGCAAAAGAGAAACCAAATAAGGTCCTGGCAAGCCCTATCCAGGCATAATCGTCCACAGTATGGGACCCATATGAGGCGAGACATATTAAAAAAGATAGGAAATGTGTAACGGAAGGCATCAAGATATGCACTCAGAATGTACAAAAGGTCAGATAGCGTAACGGAAGTATTGGGTATTCTGAAATGGGAGAGTTTGCAAAATAGAAGAATAAGGAGTAGGTTAAAAAAACAAGAGAAACTTTACACTTCCACACTTTTTTTTTAATGCTCTACGACCATGGTTTCGATGCTGCGTATCATCAATAGGTACAATGCAACGATCCAAACCTGGGATACAACGATACGTATTATACCTGATGATGATGCTCAGCATCGAAACTATGATCGTAGAGCATTTAAAAAGTGTGTGGAAGTGTAAAGTTTCTCTTATTTTTTGCCCTCGTCACGAAGGAATTCCACAAATTTAAGCCTGAAACTGTTAAGTGAATAAGGAGTAGGTTAGACGCGATGCATAGAATTGTTAAAAAGCGTGGGAAGATTTATGGAAGGAGATGGAAAAACTGAGTTTTACGCGAAAAAAACGACCAGTTTAAAAATTAAAATATGAGCACAAAAAACAAATATGAAAAAAAACATTAATTTTTAAACAGAAGTATTGCTGAATGGAACCTGCTGCCTGGAGGGTTGTTTAAGCCCTTTCCATCCAATTTTAGGAGTTTTTAAGAATGAATGTAAATCAGCATCAGGACAAAAGACTGGGTATTGAGTTTTATTTTCCGCAATTATTATATTATTTTGTTTATTCAAGATATTGTTCTGTAGTTGATGTGGATGGCGTGAGAAGTTATATTGTAAATGGGTGCGGTGCCAATACGGTGCGTGATTGTGGAAGGGTCATGATGTAGAACAGTGCGTTGCTTTGTACGGTGTAAACCTGGGTCATATGTGATGGTATTTTATTTATTTATTTATTATCGACTTAATTGGGCGAGGTTGAGACTAAATAGTCCCTTCTTCCACCTAACCCTTACATTACATACATTATATTGAAGACAATTACATACAGCCAAGCCCTGGATGGAGAAAAATCCACCCAGACGGGAATCGAACCCGTGACCTCTCAGTTGGTAGACGGGGACGTTACCCCGCCGCCACCGGGGCCGGCAGAGTACGGGTACGGGTACGGTTGAGAAATTCGAGAGTCTTTAAGCGCCATTGTTTTAAAATGTATTTTGTTTCTTAAATGTTTTTCTTGCGCATTATAAGGGTGCACCAGTGGACCGTTTCCTCCGGGTCATTTGTCAAATTGAAACGAAATGTAAAGAATAATAATATATTCCACACTTTATTTTGCAAGGCATAGTTCCCCTTGACAGGAAAATGGCTAACGTGACGCCCATCTTCACAAGGGGAAATTATTGTCTTCAGCCACTTATGTTTTCAATACCACAATGCCACATTATTACCATGTCGATCTCCACAACCTGTAAACTCCCAAGTCATGCCTCTTAATTGATAACCACATTGAAGTTTCTACCGCTATAGACACAATAACCTTGGGATCACAAATAATTGTGACTAATATCATCTGATAATATTGCATTAGTTCAACTTAAAATAATATTTCAGCTATTTTAAAGAAGTGAAATTATGGGTATTCAACAAACCATTCTCAATTAACGCAACGATAAAATGGTAAAATTGCAATAATTACTGAATATATTGATTATACCCTGAGATCGAACGTACCAGCAGTAAATAAATTCATCTGTAGAACAAAATCCGAATCTTACTAGGCGAGTGAAGAACACTACGTCTATTGAAATTAATGATCTGATAAGAGAATTCACTACATATTACCATAAATTTGAGTTACTTACTCTTTAACATAAAAACATTAACACGTAATAAATGGAATGCCGCGGCAAAAAATAAGTTTTAAATTATGATTTTAAATTAATACAAGTTTCTGCATATTCGGGTTTTCACCGCGTTGTTGTTTGAAGCCGACCACAGTTTCGCCGAAGTTGCATCCGGCGTCTTCAGGTCGAATATTGGCTGACAACAGTCTTCTTCTTCTCAAACAACAACGCGGTGAAAACCAAATATGCAGAATTCTTTAAGCCACCGCCGCGAAAATCTACGCAGCCAAATTAATACAACATTTTTCAAGAATATTTCAACAAAACTCCTTCACAAAAGAATCTAAAATCATAAAATACATTCAATATTTATAGTAAGTATAGTAAGTTGCATTGCCGGAGTAACTGAAATAGCACTCTTAAGACTTATATTAGATTCACCTCCATTACACAAGAAAACGGTAGTCCCATACATTCAGCAGACTAAATAGGACATTCAGTACAAGCTATTTGGAATGTTAAATAGGAGGATCATCATTAATGCAACCATATACGTATATGCCGGAGCTTAACTATCCACATCTTCGTCATATTTTTGTTCTATGTCTGCATTGCTATCTTTACAACATAGATTATCTCTGTATTCTTTCTACATCCCATCAATCTTTGATGGTTGATGAGGGAAGTAATTTCCCCTTCCTGTGCATTTACATCCAAACCTTCGCACTACCACACAAGTCGTGGCAAGGGCGTTTCGCAGGGGTTGTTAGGTCACCAGCCGTACTAAATCTATTCCAGTATTTACACAAAAACATGGCACCCCGTGATGCACCAAAAATACACGTGGAATGGGAGTGAATGAGCACGCACCATGCAGGAAATATTTGATGCACACATTACGTATTCACCGATATTTTTTATAAACCTATTTTTTTAAACAAATAGAATTCACAAGGATCTAAACAGGCATGAAACTGCTTCTTTAATTTTAAAAACCCTGCCAAATAAAATGGGACTCAATACATCTTCCAATGTCCGGTGCAAAATATGGTATAAACATGTATCCGTCAATATTTTTATTAGATAATTCACCATATGCTTCTCTCAACTGTTGGCGTTCCTTGTGCATAGTTTTCGGGAGATCGCACTTGATTTTAGAATTTGAGGGCATTGGATCTCGCCCGTGATTGGGCAACTTGATGACCTCTATTTGAAAGATGAAAGACTCTTTCACTCTGTTACAAATTTCCAAATAACAATCAGTGTAAACGGACCCGCTGTCACTTATCGATATACTCGACTCCAAATTAAGTTGCGTTTCACGTTATCCTACATTCGACATTCGCCAGGCGTCAGGGCAAGTGAGGATAGAAGGAATCCGACTTCGATATTGCTGGTGTCAACAGGAAGACCCCTTTCGGCGATAGCTGGAAGTGAACGTTCGTCCCGGCTTGTGAGTATCCGTTTCAAATCCTGATTGACACCTCTGATTACCCCTCCCCCTCCCAGATATCGCAAAGCCTGGCCGTGAGACTTCCATGGGAGTTAGTGAACAGTTACTGAGAGCTATGCGTCAATTCACCATCCCCCTCTTATGTGCACCATAGGACTCTTTCCGTTGATGAATTTTGAGTTGTTGATAATCTTAAAATAGTGTGGGATTGTAAACTTGCTATGATGCTGAATGAAACGGTATGCGAATAGCAAGTTGTTTATATTTTGCATTTGAGACCGTATTCGGGTTATTCTTAAATCGGCTCGAAGTTTTTCAAGATCTCGGTGATAAACCACAGGTGGGGTATAGATAAAGGCTCTTGAAAGTGCATTTGGTAACTGTGGTAATCTCACAAGGAACATGGGGCATACACTGAGCACGATTTCGGCTAAATTTATGCTCAAATATATGACTACGATTTCAAACAAATCCCGTCGTCAAACACCTACAGCTCTATCAGCGCACCGTGGTGGAGCACGTATCGTTGTATGCAGAATAGAATAAGGTTTCTGTAGCAATTACGTCAAAAGTGTGTTATAAGCCCATTCGTTTTACGATAGGAAATATCATGTCAATGACATTCGAGAAATTACGAACAAAGCAGATAGATTTAAGGGTTTATGACATCATCTTTCCCTCGAATGATAAGGGATCAGGTTAAATGACGTTTGTTCTACCGCGCTGAAAGGGAATCATGTTTATAGTAAAGTGTAGTTTGACTGTAACCAACCCCTGCCACACATTCTAGTGGTGGTGCACAGGGTAATAAAGAAAAAATAAAATAAAATGCCAAGATGATTGACGTGTTTTCCCTCAATACGATGCGTTCGGCGTCGCTGCCTCTTTGAGATGGATCACACGATATGTATAGGAGAGGCAGAATCCTTTGAGACCAGAGGGGAGAAGGAAACAAGTTACTCACCGACACTCCAGACGACGGACGAGAGAACAACACCGTCACCTTGGATTTAAAAACAAATCCCTGCCCAGCGGTGCCAAACTCCCGGCCGGGGGGCGCCACCACGTGACACCTGAAGCACTTATCCCCTTTGGCGAGGAGGAGTGGAAGGGAGTCGCAGTTATGCCTTGGAGGCTCACCGCATCCCTCCTTCACTCACTCCGGGGAAGTCACTCCCCCCCCCTCAAACACTATTCGTCAAACTCCCCAGGGCACACAACACGGCGGCCGAAATCACTCACTCGCGAGGAGGCAATTCACTTCCGCCTTAATCACTAGAACACCCCTTTTAAGGAAATGTCTTGGCGTCCTCCTCAACAATATTAGGCGAGAGAAGGTCTCAAAGTCTGTGTTGACGGAGACGCAGCAATCTAGCGCGGATGGGTCGAGGTTGTTCGGTGGGGACTTGCGGGCCTTCGGGCGGGAGATCAAACGGCGCGGGCAGGATCACTCGCCTCGTCGAGTAAAAGAAAAAGTAAACCCGAGCATTCGAACATAAGAATTTTTTTCCAGCTCCTTTTGCCGCGTTTGGGATGCAGCGATAATTAATCGGCACTTGTTGCCGCACTGGAAACTTTACCAGTCAGTAACCACTGCCATTGGCGCTGTTGTTTTGTAAACGCCGAAGGATTGACAAGTTTGGTGGCCTTGTTGAATTTCAAGTCGATTTCATCGCGCTCTTGCAAACCGATTTTTAGTTAAACTGCTTGTTTGTTCAAGTATTGAAAGATCATCCGTCTTCCAAGTGGGGAGGATGGATCTGCACCATTAGGATTCCTACAGCCAAAGAGGAGTTGCGTTTTTCATCTGGCCGTTGAAATGGTCGGAGTTGTTTCTTGGCATCAGAGTCTTCCCCGAGCAATCACTTCTACATTTGAGAGTACCTCCGAACGACACCGGCAGACTGCGGGCCTGATCGAAGATGAATGACTAGACACAGGTTTCTCCGCGGAGAGACTCTTTTATATCTTTGCAGCCTTTGTCTGCGTTGGATACTCTGAACACAATACATTCCGCGCGGAATGGTCGCACTTCCTATGAGGAAAAATTTGAATGGCCTTTTTGCAAGAAAAAAGAGAAGACGTGGATTTTTCTTTCGCTAATCCGACAAAACTTGATCTCTTGGTGACGGGAATAACTGGTTAATTCTAATGGAAATACGGGTGGCATTTTACGCAATCAACCAGAGAGGAAACCCTCATACCACACGCGCGCAAGGATGCGACCTTTCAGTCAAAACTCTTGAAATTTGGAGGGCGACGTGATTGGAAAAGGACAGAAACCAGGATGATTAGAAAAATGTTCCGCGACGTCGAGCGAAACGTTTAAAAGACGAAACGTCTACATTCCCCTCCACTCGCAACCGGTCACTCTTCCAAGGACGCCTTCACTTTGTTAGTCACGATACCGTTCCACCTGATAACACAACGCCGAAAAGTTCACTTCAGATACCTGTCAGATGCAGAATGAAAAATACGAAACAAGAGTTAAGTTCGTGTCCGAATCCGTCGTGATCAGCTGATTCAGGTGAAATTTGTCGTTTCGACCACCCTCGTGGGAGATTTCACTGAGTGTGGACGGCTGAATGACCTTCCAGGGGTGTTGAAGAGGTGTCGCTTGCTTGAGTGAACCTCCTCCCTCCACACCCCGTGGGCACCCTGGAAATATTTCGAACGCACTTGCCGTCCCGGACGATCAAAGTTCACCGATACCGCGGGAGGGTGTGGGTGGGTGTGGTGTCGGGCCGGGGGACGTCCTCGCGGGCGCCGAATCCGACGCTGACTGGCGGCCAAGGGGAGGGTCGCAGGGAGAGCTTGGCGCCTCCGCCGGTGGCGGCGCCGCCTTCCCGATTGGAAGGCGTGGGATGCGCCGTCCTGAGACGTCAAGGGCGGCAAAATTGTGGGCAGGGAGAAGTTGCAAGTCGCGCGTCTACATCTACAGGGTACTTACCCTGCAAGGGTGTGTGGCAGGGAGTGTTTCTACCTGATTATTATATGGTGAGGTGGAAAATATACTACCCTCCCGAATAGCTTTGGATTGCAAAGATAATGTGATATTTTGATTATAAATAAAAGTATTAAAATCAAACACTAATTATTTCCTTTTGCTCCTGAATATGATAATATATTTTTGGAATAAGTTTTTAATATAATTAGTATTTATTTTTAGAATGATAAAAAAGTTTACATAGCATACATATGACGGTATAAGTATATTTTGCGCAAAACTATCTGATCGCTCTTTTATTCGCAGCTCTGCTAATTAAATGGCGTTTTTTTTAATTCCCGGAATGTTTATGTTGGCAAGGAAAACAGCTGTGTAAGCACTTTAAAGAGAGAGTAGTGAAGCCATTTGCTTCCTTCGACTCGAAATAATGGCCGGAGTAGTGGTCAAGAGGAATTCGGCACCGCGCCAAAATCCTGAACCAACGCTATTTGAGAAATCCTCGCAGGATTGTCTGCATGGACCACAGAAGCTTACAACGATTGAGAACATTCAAAATGGCATAAAAGGAAACGTTTAAACACTATAATTATATAAATTCCACAGATTTTGCTGGAATTTTAATTTAATTTATCCATTGTACCAAACAAGAAGGCGGCGCTACAGTTCTGAGAGTTGTGCCTTCATAGCGTTGTCGTTGAGGAGTTTAAGAGTAATTTACGCCTAAAAATCCAACCTCTGTGATTTTATAGGTTGCAGAAATGGTTCCACATTCACGACTAATAATGCGAGGGACTTATTTTATGGAAATCAGATATGATGGAAACAAGCAGCAGAGAAACTGGAAATCATTATTTTCCTAGTGATTCGCAGATTTCATGCTCACAGATTGCGAGGGGTGATCCCTGCCCTTAGATGTCGATCTGACCATCGATTTGAGGGCAGACTGATCTTTGGATCGATACTGAAATATAATGTTAACAGATTCCGTTAAGGACAGACTGAGTAAAACACTCCATAATCTTTCCTAAGGATGTGGAGGAATAGTGGTCCATCTCGTGTAATAATGCGAGGGAGCGATTGATAATTCTCAGTCGGAGAAGAGGAACGAACAACAACGGTAATCCGGAAGGAAGAAGGCCGGTCCCTGATAGATTTTTACTTCATTCGTATGTGTATTTTAGTTGTAATTCCTGCATATTTTTGCAAACTTTTAAGTTAAAAAGGCTTTCGCATGAATATATACACCTCTTTGGCTGTAGATTTGCATGAAATGTTGGTTTTCCATGTGGAAATATTTTCTTTTACGGATTTTGAACTGACGCCCCCCTCCACAGACCCCTGCGGCGGATTGCGCGGTATTATGTATATATATAAATCCCATCCCCTGCACCCGCGAAAGTGTGCGGTATTACACAGGTTTGCGCACGTCTGTTTGCACCCGTGACCACTCTAAAGGAACCCCCTTCCCGAGGCAACCATTCCTCACATAGACTCACCCAATGATTGCAAACACTCAGACATGGCGTATGACTGCAAAACCACATTCACGAATCTCCGTGTGCTGGAGGGGGTAGTGGCAGAGAAACAGAAGAGATAATTTCATATGTGTGCACCGATCACTAAAGTAATACAGCACCTCTCGTAAGCTTTTACAACCTCTCATACTATCGTTATAAGAAATTTATGAAAATGGAAGGTATTAAGTGTATAATAAGCATTAAAATAAAGTAATATCTGTATGTTAAAAGAAGCATAAGAACCCAAGTTCTTTCGTAAAAGCAATAAATCGGATAAGGTCATTTGGGATATCACTTGGAATAGAAAAGAAACTAGCCTGAAATGTTAATGCGTCATCCATTTCTCTTTTTGAAGGCAATTTTCTGTGCTCCCATAACATAAGGAAGAGCATTTACACTCTGAACTGCCACGTCATGTGGGAAGTTGATTACGACCAAAATCATTCCTATATTGCATCGGGGTGTTCAGCCATCACGTAGCTTGCCGAGGATTACGTGATCTCCCTGCCGAATTTTCCTCAAATTTTACACGGAACTGGGAGACGATTCATTAAATTCATGTAACGCAAGATAATTGTGAACAGTGGGGGTGTTGAAGACAAGCATCTGTGGCCTTATGTAATGGTTACTTAGAAAATTTATTCCCACGACCGTGTGATTGCTTTCTCATGAAACGTGATAAAGTCTTTATTCCGCTCATGGAAGATCACACACACGCCCAAATGAGCACGGAGAACTAATATTGAGAATCACGGGTAAGGTCCAGAACATAAGTCAAGGGTCCTTGGCATAAGTAGAGCTTAATGATATTGAAACCTGTAAAGAGTGCAACTGGTTGTCGTAATTAATAGGAAGTCAGATATCCTCGGGTTTATACAAGAGTGAGAGAAATGATGCAGGAATTAAATACAATTGAAGTCACTAATCAATATTGCAAGTCAATATAAGTCGTTCCTATTAGTCGGATTGGGATCAAACTACTTGGAGTAGATGGAGGAATACTAAGCAATAACGTGAAATTGATCTCATTGCTCTCCAAGCTGTGGAAGCGGCAGGACGTTACTTATTGTAAACCTCTGCGCGCCGACCCTGTCACGAAAAACCAACCGGGCGTAAATTTCAAGTGAACATTTGCAACGTATTGAAAATGAATCTAATTACTTGGACTATTATTGGTGATGGAACCTGAGTTTTTTAATACGACCCAGAAACAAAACGCCAAAACTCTGAGTGGCACACCGATCAGTCCTCCAAGCTCAAAAAGGCAAGAACGAGCAAATCAAAAGTGAAACCAATGCTCATTGTCTTTTTCGACGGTAAAGGAGTGGTCCATAAGGAGTTTGTTCCACAAATAAACAGTTAACGCTGCCTACTACGTGGGTGTGCTGAAAAGACTCCGAAAAAGGGTCATCACGAACGGACGAGAAAAGACATCTCAGCTACCCGGAAACTCCATCACGACAACGTGCTACGAGTCCGCGAGTTCCTGGCCGAACACCAGGTGCCAACGCTACCCCAGCCCCCTTAGAGTCCTGATGTCACCCCAGCAGACTTCTTTTTATTCCCTCGGATTAAGGCAGCCCTGAAAGGAACCTGTTTTTCGTCCATAGAAGAGATCCAATCAGCCGTAACGAAGACCCTGCGAGATGTCCCAAATGACGTCTTCCAGGGCGCGTACTTGTCATGGCAGAGTCGCTGGAAAAAATGTGTAGAGACACAAGGGTAGTACTTTGAAGAATTTTAAGTGTTCGTGCAAATCTGTTCAATATATTATTTTTTAAAAATAACACCAATACTTTTGGAATTTTTTTTATTAGGTAATCTACCGGTTAAGGTAGGTTTTTGGATGGACACAACTATCAAATAAACATTTTGTGACTCCCCACCTAGCAAACTAATCTATACCAGGTCCCTCTTCATCTCGGTGTACTTCTTTCCTCCCTTCATCCCGTCCAACATCCCTATCCTGTTCCTACCCTTACCTCGCTTGCCCAACATTCTCCCCTCTATTACCCTCTTCAACATTCCACTACCGCTCAATACGCCTTCCATCCATTTTTCCTGCCTCCATAGGATTTCTCTCAACAAACCCCTCTCCTCACCCACCATCTCCAGCACTTCCTCATTTGTTTTCCTTTCGGTCCATTTCACCTTCTCCATTCTTCTCCACACCCACATTTCAAAAGCTTCCAATCTACGTCTATCCTCCTGCTTCAGCGACCACGACTTTTGGAATACATCCTGTATTTTGAAGCATGTTTATATTCACTTGGTGAAAATAAGCTCTAATTAGTCATTCAATGGCATCTATTGGAAACAGTTTACGTCTGCAGTTTCCCAGATGTATTTTTTAGATTGGTTAAAATGTTACATTTCCGATGAATGGGACCCAGTTTGAATTGGTTCCGAGAGATCAACAGCGATGACAATTACAATTTGAAAGTCGGGCGCAATTCCAGCGGTGCGTACAAAGAATCTTGTTAATTCATAAAATTGAATATCGACACTCACTCGGTGAAATGCCCAACGGCGTCTCCTCGGAAACCACATTTATGTACCATACCCTCTTTCCTCTTCAGTTTGATCACTATTTTTATATTCAACTTGATTTCCTTTCCATCTCATTTCTCCAGCGCCCATTCCTCTTCTCGTCCTCCTTGATACGTCTAACGCAAGGACGTGCAACCCCAAATTCCACGTCGAAGTCCTCTCCACCTACACGTGTTCTCTTCGCGTCTTCACCCGAGGCAGTCTAATCCCTCCTCCGATGCTCATGCCTACGCCGTTCTTCTCCGTGCCGGTCGACACTTTTGTTCGACACAATTAACTGGAGAGCCTAATCTTCTAGCGTGTCCATCCACCCTCCATTCCCCTCTTTTCCCTGCCCGTCCTCTCGCCTTTGCGCCTACAATAGGTGAATGCAACCCGCGAATATTATCTGCAATGTGGATTGCGGCAAAATAGGATACACCACCCGCACTCACTCGCAGTGTAAATCAACCATGTGCATCATTGATTCAATGGATGTGTCTTGCAGGACCGAATGGTTTCAAAGGAAATTTTTCTCTTTGAGGTATGTCCAATAAATACGCGAACTAAGCCCAAAAACACTTTTTGTTACATAATTCAGTCTACATCGATTTTGTCCCCTTCAAAGTACTCTCCATTGAGAAATCCAGCATCGTTTTCAAGTGAATTTTTCCAGTCAGTAACACATTCAACTCTTTTCAAATTTTGTTCTGGCGTCAGCTTCTTGGACCACCTTTTTTTTAAACCCACTTGTTTGGTTAAAATAGAGTGCACTGTTGATTTTCCTAAATTCAGTTCATCAGCTATCATTCGGACAGTTTTTTCGACTATCGCTAAGGACGAGGGACCGCACACGTCCCGGCTTTTCGTCATTCATGGTGCCTTGTCGGCTATCTTTAACACGCTTAATCCCCTTGAAAACGGATGTTTTATTCTGAGTATTATCGCCATGAACAGCTGTCAACATTTCAGTAATTTATTGATAACTTTTACCGTACTTCACCAAAAAACTTGATGTTGATTCGTTGCTCCGTGATTTCGTCAGGATTCATTTTCGACAAACAGTAAAAACAAGTCACCAGGAAAGAAGAAAATCCTATAGCCAATAAAAAATGCAGAAGAACTCCGATACCGGTATTTCGGTCACCAGGTGACCATCTACGGGGAGAGAAATCAAAAGGGAACTTGACAATTGAAAGAAGACATGCACCAGGCACTGTCCAAAGTCAAGTGCTCCACCAAGCACCAAGCCAATAGCTCCACATCCTCCATTTGTAGTAAAAACAAGGGCAGCAGAAACTAACATAACTGGCACCATACGCACAGCTCGACGATATGTCAAGCACAGACGGCTCATTGGGTCTCAGGCAACTAGCGCCGCTAGTGAGCGGGTATATAGTCCGCGTCATGGCCGCCAGATTGCACCAATTCGCGTTATTATTGGATAGACCACGTAAAATCTTTTTCATTTCATTCTTCCATTCAATTTATTTCTACTGTCTTGCATTCCATTCCCTCGGCAACGGTGTAATTCCAGCTTCCAAGCATAATTTGCTTTTCATTATAATTCTTATAACTTTGGCTAATTCATCGTACGCATCCTTCATGCCATCTCACCGTAAGCCGTAGTGCCGTCAGCGTATAAACTTGCACAACATCTGCGCCTATACATCTTGCTGCTCGGTGCAGTGGCGGGTTCATAGTTTTTTTTCGAAAAGACCCTCGCTGTTATTAGTGGGGGGTATTCTTTTGCAGTGTTTTGATCCCACTCGCGCAGTTCCTTTCACGGAGTCCGAGATAATGCACTCCGTGAATGGAATGGATCTATTGCTCCAAAGGTACTCCCTCCCTACTTGAATCTTTCTTATTCTCTCCTTCATATCTCTAATTATGGATTTTCCAGCGTAACATATGATTGTAGAGGCCAGTCTTACAGTAATAAACGTTATGTTTTTGTTTCTCAAATGTTTACTCTTGTTTAAGTGAAGCTAATTTCCACGTAAATGTAAATTTAGGAAAGGAAAAACTATTCAGTAAAAAACTATTAAATAACGTGCTAAATTGTATGCATGATGGAAGAAGACTTAATTGAAAACAAAGGTTAATTCATCTAAAGAATTAGTTGTTTGCTATGCGAGAAAAGAGAATAAAAAGTTAACTGCAACCATTTATACCACAGACCTCAACCATAACAAAATAATTCATGCTGGCATTAAAACGAAGAAGGGGAAATTCTACTATCACAAGGACATGTCACTAATGGTCCCCGCCCTTAAAATCACAGGGAGGGAATGTTTCACACCGCTGTAAGCATCATCGGTTACACTCTCGCCCATTTCTTTTATCTACGTCTACATCAATGAATTGATGTAGGGAAACTCCAGGTAGTGCCAAATGGATGATGATGAATCATTCAGGAGACCCAAGTTATGCGACAAATTCTTACAAATGCAGGTACACAATATCGACGAATAAATTTAATCTATAGTTAATTCGTAATAAAATATAATAAAGAATAAAATAATTTAATTTTTTACTAATGATACTCAAATATAAAATATTTATAATTTTATAAAACAACTATTTTGTGCATATAAATAAAATTCAATGTATATAAAATATATAAATAATACTTAAAAATGATCGGGACCAACTCTAAAATAGCGCACCATATTTATTTTTAAAGAAGAACGTCACTTGGATTCTTCAGTAGAACGAACAGTATTTGCTTTGCTTGACCAAGTTCGTCGGCTCTGCTTTAATCTCTACGAGTAAAATTCTATCTGTCGCTTGCTCTATGTTGACTACGCTTCTTCCTACCACTTTATTTAAAATTACGGCAACCCCTCGTTGGCTCTCATCCCCGCCGCTGTATATCACTCTATAATTGTCACTCCAGTAATCCCCGCTATCCTTCCATCTCACCTCGCAGAGACCTAAAACATCTATATTACCTCTTTCCATCTCTCGCTTAATATTTTATAATTTTCCTGTCCTCAACATTTTCCTGACGTTCCAGGTTCCTATTCTAACTACTTTCGTCTTCTTCTGCGTCTTCTGTCCTGCTGCTGTTATTTCTCCCTTGCAAGGGTTTCGTGGGATGACGACCGCGGAAGCCTTGCCTCCCCCGCTGCCGGGCACGACACACGGCCGCTGGGGCCGAGTCCCGTAGTTGCCACGACTCATATTCTCTATAGTGCCCATCATTACATTCTTGGAAATGATAATTGAGGTGGTTTCCCGTTGCCTTCCTCAATAGTGTTTTTAACGTGACACCATCACTTAATGGCCGCCCCACTGGGGCCAGCCGCCTTTTCAGCCGCCTCAGTGAGGAATAGACGCTGCGTGGACTACCTTTCGTCTGGCTCCTACCCTTCGACCTATCTGGCATGGGTCATCGGAACACACAAGCCCTTCCACCACCCTTATCATCTAGTCACTCGAGAGGTATTACAGCTAAGGACCGCTACTAACAATTAACACAAACAAAACATACACACTTACGTGGGTAATCTGAAAAGTTTCCAACTAAGAAAATCTCAGAAAATTTCAGAAAAAATGTCTTGTATCTTTGTTAGGTCGAAAACTTTTCAGATCATCCTTGTCCATACAAATTCACATTCTTATTGACTACCACACATTCTTATGGTGTTAAAACACCATTACTTCGGTCGTTTTTCGTGTAGCCCATACGACGGGCTTGTCAAGCGTTTTCTATATTCTGTGTAAAACCTTATAAACTCAAGTACAAAAGCTTGGCAAATATACACATTTTTTAATTGAATTGAACTGTAGTTTTTCAGAATGTAATAATCTGGTGAAGAAAGACTCAATTTTTCCATAATATTGATAAAAATTCAAAAATAAATAGGAAATGTTGAAACAAAATTATATCTTCCTTAAATGACATACTATGCAATAATATTAATTGCAGATTTTTTGATAGAAATGCTTAATATGCAAATAAAAAATCACGTGACGTATTCGGAGGCATGAGATGAAATGTGGGGATGTTATCCTCTTAATAAGCACAATGTGTTCGGCTCTGATCCACTCTCCTCACCCGCCCACTTCCACTCTCCCTCCCCTTAAGAAGAGAACCTCCCTCCTCCATCCCTCACGGTGTCCGAGTGGCCCCAGGGGACAATTGCACCCCCTAACTCCCCTAGAGGATCAACAAGTGTGAAATAAACACATCCGTCCATGCTGTGGATAATGGCAACGACTTTGCCGAAGTCTAGACTAAGATGTGATCGACTTCAGCCAACTATTGTGTGCCTCCCGCATCTCAAGGAGGAAATCTTATATAGGGAGAACTTTTTGTGTAAAACATACAACAAAGACGCGTGTTCTGGGCATTAATTTATCAAATTCGCTGAACCGTCACAATTTTTCAGCCTCTAAATACTAAGTTCTATCTCAAAATATTGCGGTGACGCTTATGCAAGGGTACACGTGCATGAAGGCAGTGGAAATGGTTCATGACTTATTTGTTCCAATAAAGTCACGCATGAACCGAAGACAACATTGTGTTTTGGGTACTACCATTCGTTGAGGAAACGCTTCGCCAGATAATAAGCATGAGTGTCAAACAGCTGGTTCTCATTTAACAAAAAAACAATTACCTCTAGTTGAACGACAATGCCATAATACTAATTTTATGCCTATGTTTTTTAGCGTTTCTTTAAAGATTGTTTACACCCGAGTTGAAATCCCAATTTTATTGCATATTAATAGTTTTCTCAGGACAGCTGGATGGCCTATTTCTTCCTGCCTAATCAACTTTTAGCCTAAAACCTGTTTCTTCATTAGGTTTTTTATGCTTTCTTTACAGTATTTCTTAAGAGCTTAATTTAGTCACCACAGGATTTCATGCATCACTCGTTTACCATTTGTGAGCAATAGAAAGTAATGGGAAAAATTCTACAACTCTAGAAAATATGAAAATTGGGAAAATTTAATATTTAAAGAAATCATTTAGGTGTAAAATACATTAAAAAAGATGTATTAAGACCAAACATTAATTAAGGAATGATATTTTTTTGTGTGAATATAGTTGTCCTCTGTCAGAAATGGTTCGGAGGGGAAATGCTTTCAGCAGAAAAAAAGATGTTATCACGGCGCAGTATTGCTGTCAATATTAGTCAGTGTTTCTGCGTGTCCGTGAGTTTATTTGTGTGTTTGTTCCGCGAAATTTATTGGATTTATTTCTTTCAATTAAAAAAATTTAAAGCATAAAACTAAACTAATTCTAATTGAGTTGTTTATTTAGGCAACACGGATCGTTACCCATAAAGTATCAATAAATATGTTACATCAGTCGCCTTTATAGTCTCTTTTTGAACCACAACATGGATTTCAACTCCATAAAAAGTTTTAGTTTTTGTTCAAAAGAATGTATAGAGCACTACACAAGTACTCCAAGTCAATGTAAAAAATAGATATAGAAACGCATATTTTGGTACGCCTATACAATGAAGACACGTTTCGAGTCACATAAACCTTGTCAGTTTTAAAACATATATAATTGATATCCATTTTAAATAGCTGTGGCGGATATTTTTGTATACTTTTGGGTGTATGTTAACATTTTTTGTCAATTTTTATCTATACACTCCACTCAAATAATAGGAAAACATTTTCCATGTCTCTATGTGTTCCCATGCATGTTTTCCCTTCCTTAAAGCTGTGACACGAATAGTAAATGCATTGAATAAGAATAAAGAGGTCATTGAGAAATAGGATTAAGTGATGAAATACCAATCCTTTCGAAGATGGTCGTGTGAGGTGTTAGCGTGACTCAGAGATGCGTAAATAAAGAAAGGGAAAAACTTGGAATTGTATGCAATGAGAAGAATGTCTAGAAGGAAATAACCGGGACAACAGACCTGGAGAGTTAAGAGAAGAAATAAGAATTCCGAAGACACTGAAAAAAGAAGAAGGTGAATGGAAAAGGAAGCTGTTGGCAGGGTGGCAAGTACTAACTTGTTGTCATTGTGGGAGTAATCGCTGAAGGGGAGGCAGATATGTGACGCATGGGTCTAAAAGATTGAATGCTATTCTTCACGCGGTATAACGAGAGGTTTGTTTTGGTTTTACTGTAATTAGCGAGCACGTACTTAAGCTCAGCACCGCGGTTCAGATTTCTTGATGGAGAATTTTCAAACCTGAATGAAAAAAATGAAAATTTCCTCGCGATTGCTGGAGTCATTTGTTGAACTTCACCTTGCATCGGCGGAAATCGGTTCCTCGTCAATCCGAGAGTATTCGAATGCAAATTCTTCGAGTCACCTTAACCACTTCTCTCTCGCTTAACGCTTCTAACCGTGCGAATTACCAAAGGTGAGATGAAAGCGCATTGCGCACGCAAATAAGTGAAGTCCGAATAAGAAGTGGGTGGGCGCACCTATGCATCCACCGCCCCCTCGGGCGGCACCGCAAGGCCACCCGATCAATGCGAGCGACGCGACGCCCTTCACGCATCATACTCGAACGTGCACCGCTTGCAGCAGCGACATGCAGGGTTTTTTTGCAGGGGTTCTCTCTCGTCCCCACTCCCCCTGGGGTGATTCACCCCAGGGAGGAAATCTTCTCATTGAAATCCATACAAAAAGTCCACGGTTTCTTTGCACTTCCACATGGAGATTTAATATTTCACGACCATGGTATCGATGCTGCGCATCATCATCGGGTACATCAAATGCTGCGCAATATCATCATCACCTGATAATGACGGCAAGTATCGAGACCATGGTAGTGAAATATTAAATCTTTGTGTGTAGGTGCAAAGTTTCTTTTTTATTACTTCCAACATGAAGGGATTCCACAAAGTTAACATTGAAACTGTTATGTACACAGTTTCTATCGGAAAAGAGACTACTTTTTTCTTCCCGTTTTTTTGTCTCTGTGTACTTGGGTGGTCTGAAAAGTTTCCGATCTAAACAATTTCAGAAAAAGTCCGAAAAAATGCCTTCTATCTTTGTTAGGTCGGAAACTTTTCAGAACACCGTTGTACATGCGGAATATATGAGGAAGAACGAATTATTTTCTTTTCTGATATAAATCGCGTCCACAAAATGATGTCTCACACCTCTCTATCCACAGTTTTCATTGAAATGAATGAGAACAACGATTTCAATGGCATATGTGAGAAAATCCAAAATAAATAATTCCAAGAAGGGGCGTAGTAGGCGAGGGTTTACCTCATTCCCATCATGCATTTGTCATCCCTACACCCCGTCCCTCACGTCCAGAGATGTGGGACAGGGTGCCAAGTAGAAGTAGAAAAAAGAAATACTCCCACATCCCCGCTTCCTCTTACCGATGGTTTTTTTAAATGTGTGCATCTCGATTACACATATCCTAATATATAAATTAAATAAATTAGGAAGAAAACGCAGTTTTCATTTCGCCAAACCGTTTTAAGGACGTGGTGGTAACTTACACGCCATGTTTTTCTTGAATTGCTTCAGATTCTGGGAAAATAAAGTGCACAAATAAAGCCAAAAAGAAAAATGTGAGAAAACAATGGAAATTAGAGCGAAAACACGAAAATATAAAGAATTAGATGTTTTGCTGTGACCAAACCATGCCACGGGACGCGGTGGAAATTCATACGCCATATTTTTTTTCTTCACTATCTAGAAAAAGAATAATGGGAAAATTTTCATGAGCTATCTTGAAAAAGGAAAAACTATCAACGGCGAGTATTATGCAAACTTATTGAAACGTTTGAGCGAAGAAATAAAGCAAAAGCGGCCGCATTTGGTAAAGAAGAAAGTGTTTCTTCATCAAAACAATGCACCAGCTCACAAATCCGTTATTGCAATGGCAAAAATTCATGAATTAGAGTTTGAATTGCTACCCCATGCACCCTATTAGCCAGATTTAGCCCCGTCGGTTTATTTTCCGATCGCAGACTTGAAAAATGGCTCAGTGGTTAAAGGCTTTCCAAACATGAAGAAGTGATGTCGGCAGTTAATGGCTATTTTGAGGAGCAAGACAATTCTTATTATAATTAGAGTATCGAAGTTATTGAACATCGCTGGAAAAAATATGTACAGAGAACTGAAAGGGGATTACGTTGAAAAATAAATACATTTTTTTCCCAATTTTTTTGTTTTTTTTCTTTATTAGGGTCGGGTATTTCTGCTATTCCTGGGACCACCCTCGTGTAAATCCTTTCCACGTGAAATGATTGTTACCCCGCAGCGCCGTTGTCCGAGAGATAAGAGGGAATGAGTCAGAGCGAGTTCAAAGGTAAAACGCGACGAATCCACTCCCCCTTCTAACAATTCATACTATTGTTTTCATCAATTTTCAAACGATGCGAAATTCTGCGAGGTGTAATAATGACTCCTCCAGATATTCCAGACGCGCGCCCAGTCGGAGGTCAAAACTTCGTTTAAGCGCATTCACAACAAAGAGGTTGTCAGGGCGACACTTCCTTTGTTCCATCCACGTTTCCATGGGAACCGAAACTCCTCCCGTCGACTGTTTTCCGCACGAGGGGTCGGTCACGGGGGGGGGGGGAAAGGGGGATGGGGCCGAAAAGGGGGAGGGGAAGAGCGTTGCTCCGGAAGGGGAGTCAGGAAGAGAGTGGTTGATACGTGTTGGAATTTCATCTCGTTCAAAGCAGTTACCCACACGAACCGGGATAAGCCTAGGGAATTCTGTCTGGGTTACATTTGTTTTTTCAACTACGTCTACTTCTACTTATTACCCAGCAAGCCGCCGTAAGGGCGTGTGGCAGGGGTGTTAGAGCGTAATTAAGAAAAAACCGCATGCAAAAGCCAAAATACATATAATTTTTAAGTACCTTCACAACGTACTTCCCGTGGTGCTAAATTTATTAAGTACCTGCGGGAAGCTACCAGTACTGCCGCACCCCACAGGGTAGTTTGCGCGTCTACTAGTGTTGGGAACAAAGAAAAAGTCTCAATTTCAATAAACTTCAGCCGATCCATCTAATTGGTCCAAAGAACAATGTCCTCTCTGTTCCATTCTCTGTCGTGACGTCCAGCGCGCTGAATTTCGAGAGGGGTATTCTTCGACGCTTTCGATGTCTGAATTTTGCTCAACCTACGTTTTTTCTGAGCGCTCCATGTCTACTTCAAACATAACCTTTGAAAGATCCTCTGAAACCTAATAAATATTCCTACTTGATTATGAATAGGCATCGAAAGAGCTTGAAATACTTTAAAATGGCGGCCGGCGTACTATAAACACAAGGTATCTCGTCCGCTTGACCAAAATCAGTGCGTTCTGTTCGTGGCATCGCTTAAACGATTGAGTGGATGGGAGTCAAGGGTGCAGAGCAGCAGCTCCGTTAACGGGAAATACAATTTAGAGGTGTGCTCAGAAAATTACGGAAATTTTAAAATTTCGCGGATTTGGAGAGTCAGATTGTCAAAATTTTTTAATTATGTTGGTACACATGCTCCTAAAGTATGATTAAATTTTCAGCTGCTTCCATTGTTTATTTTGCCTTTTTTAGCTGCTAAGGTCAGACGTGTTTTTATGAGCTCGGCGATTTTCGTTTGTTATAAAAATTGAATCAAAGAATTTGGATAAAAAAATGAAATAAAGTGTAACAAAGTGCGTGAAATGTTAAAAAAAAGGCCTGTGGTGAGTCTGCTATGAGTAAAACAAGAGTTTACGAGTAGTACAAGCGTTTCAAGACAGGCCGTGAGGACGACGAAGATGACAGACACCCCGGAGGCCCTAGCACATCAAAAATCGATGAAAACATGAAAAAAGTGCACGAAATGGTTATGAACGATCGCCGAATCACAATTAGAGAGGTCGCTGTTGATGTTGGCATATCGATTGGCTCATGCCATGAAATATTTTCGAATGTTTCGGGTATGAAAGGCTTGACAGTAAAATATATTCCAGAATTGTTTAATTTTGAACAACAAAAACAGCGGCGAATGGAAGTTGTTCTGTTGTTTCATTACTAAATGAATTCAACGACGATGCAGAATAACTGAAACGCATTATAACAGGTGATGAAACATGGGTTACGGATAAGACGTCGAAACTAAGGCTTGATACAAATTCTTTGATCCATTATTTTTTAACAAGAGAAAATCGCCGAGTACATAAAAACACGTCTAACCTTAGCGACTGCCATTGGAAAAAGTAAGCAATGAACACAGCTGAAAATTTTATCATACTTTATGGGGCATATACGATCATTATTTTCTGAACACACCTCGTATGTAGTGCGATGGCGTTTGGTTTTAATTTCCACCGGCTCCAAAGGAGGTCATAACTTGTTTGATTAGGTATTTGACCACCATTAACACTATATACTATTTTCTAGGACGCATTAATATATCTTTCATGGATTAATCACTGAAGGACCCCTCTGAAAAATAGTGATTATTTTTATTCGCAATATCCGTTAGTTTTGGTTCATTGATTGCGTGATATTCATGAAAAATGGCCTTGGCGGATAAAATTAAATTTCTTAATATAATCTGACAATGAGTAAGAGCTAACGACAATGTGAATTTCTTTCTCGTTATGTTCCACAATCAAAGCAATCACGTTTATTTATGTTCTAAGAACAAAAAATTCACTTCTGCATACCAAAATAACAAATTTGTTTTCATATTGGGAATAATTTGAAGAGAAATAATTTTAATGATGAAAAGAAATTTTGGCGTGTTCAAAATACTAGGAAAAATTTCTTTTATACAAAATACTTTTCTACTAAAAGTTTACAAATATAATTCGTGAATCCAGCCTTCCGTTTAAAGAATTACAACTCCTAATAATTCCTAGATTTAATTTTAAGGTTTTCACGAATATTTCTGTTGGAACTAATTTTTCTATTTTGTTAGGTTATCTACCGGTTAAGGTAGGTTTTTGGATGGACACAACTATCAAATAAACATTTTGTAACTCCAAACAAAACCCAATCCAGCAACCTACTCTACACCAGGTCCCTCTTCATCTCTGTGTTCTTATTTCCTCCCTTCATCCCGTCCAACATCCCTATCCTGTTCCTGCCCTTACCTCGCTTGCCCAACATTCTCCCCTCTATTACAGTCTTCAACATCCCACTGCCGATCAATGCGCCCTTCATCCATCTTTCCTGCCTCCATAGGATTTATCCCAACAAATCCCTCTCCTCACCCACCATCTCCAGTACTTCCTCATTTGTTTTCCTTTCTGTTCACTTTTTTATAATATGCAGAAAATATACTTTTAAATAAAAAGAAGTTTTTTCTTTCAATGATGCTATTTTCAAGTCAAAGAAACAAATGACACAGACAATACAGGGTAGTAGTAGTAGATGGATAGATAGTCGTGTTTATTTTGGGGCGGGATTGAGATTCTGGAGTCTCTTCTAATACCTAACCCCTGGCAGTAGTTATTAGGTGAGGCGGCCGACAATTGGGGTCATTTGCGCCAGAAGGAATAGCGGGTAAACTGGTAGGGGTAGGATGTTCAGGAATTAAAGGATGGGTAGAGAAAAACTTGACGTCGGCATTAGTCTAACGTTTACGAAAGGTGCCAAGTGGTCAATAGTTTTACGTCCCATCCGACGGACTAACTTAAAGTGCTCTCCACAAAGCACCTCATGGAGGGATCGGGGTACCATTGTAAAAATATGTCTCCTCCAGGATCCGGGCGCACTCTGCGTGGGAAGCCAGTACGTTAGCCAACGCACCATCCCGATCCCCATATACGGCCCCGCCTTTAGCGGACAAAAGTAGCAAAAGGGACCTCGGTGAGTTGCTGCCACTGAGGAGAATTTTATGAACACCTGACAAAACTTACACTTAATTTTCCACAATTAATTCCTCTGCAATTTTATTGGATTACAACTCACATAACTGATATGAAAAACAAACCATTTAGAGCTTATTAGGATTAATATTATTATTATTAGGATTATTGTAAGGAGACTAAAAGCAGTGGGATCTTTTCATTTTTTCGAGTTGATGAAATAAAAATTTAGTAATATTTGCACTTTAAAACTTCTGTTTGTTCGCGAATCCTTTAGACTGTCGCTGTCATCTCCGGGACACACACTGTTAATTTCAACAGGGTCCCGAATATTTGTAAACAGCGAAGGGAATTACAGTCACAAGGTTACCTAGAATTCCCTTCGCTGCTGATCAACATTCGGAACCCTGCGGAAATTAACAGAGTGTACACAAAGAAGGCGCTAAAGTAAACAGAAGTGGAAGAGTGGAAAGTCAAGAAAGTTTCATTTACCAAAGTTCCCGCTACCGTCAGCACAAAAGGTACCATGGACATTCGGTAGTGATATATGAAGCAAGCACCCTGTATTATTCTCCTGAAGAGGAAGATAGGAAAAGAAGCATTCTCAAACACTCTAAGAAGATCAACAGATCCGGGTTAAACTTCTACACTCGGCTAGAGTAAAAGGAGCACATTCAAAAGTTATGCTAATTCCACTGTTTGCGAGCGTGATTTGAAAAGTTTTATTTTTCGATAGTCTTCCCTGCACACTATTGCACTTGGTCCAGCATTGCCCAAATGTCTTGATCCCATCTCAAAAATTAGATTCCTTCAGACCTGCTGAATACCCGTCTACTTCGGATATTGGCTCATTGTTTGTAGAAATTCTCTGTCCACGGAGAAACACTTTCAGCACGGGGAAGAGATGGAAATCTGTTGGAGCCAAATCAGGCGAATAAGACGGGTGTGGCAACAACTCATATCTACCTGTATATTAGTTCTCGTATTTTTTCCATGACAACGACACTTGTGTGTGAGCGTCCATTGTTTTGATGAAAGATGACTTTCTTTCGCGCCAAACCTGACCTTTTTTCGTGTATCTTTTGCCATCGTTGGTCCAGGAGGTTAGTGTGGTATTGCTCATTAATCGTTTGACCGTTGGGATGATAATCTATCAGCAGAATCTCTTTCGTATCACAAAAAACTGAAGCCATCACCTTTCCGGCCGATCGTATTGCCTTTGCTTTCTTTTGTTGTGATTAATCAACACGTTTCCACTTTTTTGACTCCTCTTTAACCTTTGGGGTATAATAGTGAAGCCAAGTTTCATCTGTGGTCACAGACCAGCTCAGAAAATCCTGTTGGCTGGTCTTAAAACGGGTCAAACATTGGTCGTAAATTTCCATTCCGATGCGTTTGTGATCCTGCGTCAAGAGTCGCGGCATCCATCTAGCAGATAATTTTCTCATATCCAATTGCACTGTTAAAATGTGATACGCCCATTCAGATTGACATCCCAGCTTCAGCGATTTCTCGAACTTCCAGCCGGCGATCCTCAATGGCCATTTTATCCTCTTCTACAATAATTTCTGGCGTAGTGGCACGTTTTGGTGGATCCTTATGTGGATCATTAACCAAGCTGGTCCATTCAAACTTGAACTCATATAAAAAAACAGTTTCTGGCGTAACTTGGTGGAAACATGGGTTGTAAAAATTAAAAAGTTTATGTGGAAAAGTTGTTTGATTATTAAAAGTAAGTTTGAACTCATTTGTACACTTGGCAACATTTGAATATGGAGGTGCAGAGTTCCCCAGAGTGTTCTGATAGTCGGCATGAATTTCCTTCGCTTTCATACCTTTCTTTACAAAGTATTTAATCACTGCTCGTATTTCAATTTTTTCCATCTTCACACATCACTACACGGGAACAACGACAGGGAGGCATCCGCACCACAGATCTCGTCCCAAAGCACTGACGCCTTACGTGTTTACTCAAAGAGACTCAAAGCTTACCTATTACTAAACGGGAAGCTCGTTGCACTAGCGGTGACATCTGATGGTGATTCCGAGAACCTTTCAAACTACCCTAATAAATGCAACAATTTCAGAGCGTAAAAATCATTTGCCTTGACCGGGATTCGAACCCGGATCCGTCAATGTTTTGCCGAGTGTTTTAGCCGGTTAAACTAGTTACTCTTGCGGCATCTCCCGCAGTTTCTTGAAATTTGTCTAAGGTATAAACAGCCTAAGTGTTTCAAATTGGTTTTAACCTCGTGAACTGTGGCGCCTCGCGCACGACTACGAATGCTTGTGACATTGTATGCACGGTATTTCGTTACAACATCTTGTTTCTTTAAAAGCCCAAAAATTTCAGAATTTTCCAGGACGCCTAGGTAGCATAGCTGGTGAAAGCAATCGGCCGGACATCGAGGGATCCGGATTCGAGTCCCGGTCAAGGCGAATGATTTTTACACTCTGAAATTGTTGCATTGAAATACATGTTAGCGGATGACTCCGTTAAAATTTACTGTTGAGTCATCTCCCGCAGTTTCTTTAAATTTACCTTAATAATAATTATAATGTATATATATTATAATACATATATATTTTATATGTATATAAATTTGTCTAAGGTATGAACAGCCTAAGTGTTTGAAATTGGCTTTATTAACATCGTGGATTGTGGCGCGTCGCGCACGACTACGAATGCTTGTGACATTGTATGTACGGTATTTCGTCATAACATCTTGTTCCTTTAAAGCCCCCAAAATTTCAGAGTGAAATGGTTGCATTATAATGCACACATAGCGGGTGACTCCGTTAAAGTTACTGTTACAGTTTCTTGAAACTTAATAATAATGTTTTTTTCACTTATACGTGCATTTAATAAATTACGTCAAAGATACGAATGTAATTTTATTTCTGAAGACACCTGGGTAGGACAAAATGGCTTGAAATCCGAGTCTTGTCGTAACGCTGTTAAGCACTGAAATCCACAAAGTATTTACGCATTTTTCTATCCTCCAGCACATCAAACATTGCGCTGTCCGCCCGTGTATGCCAACTCCAATCGCACCCTTGCAACGGCCACCCCTCGCCTTCTCCTCGCCATCTCCGGCCGGCCGGCAACCCCTGCCCCTGCTTCGCCGTCGTTGCTTGATGCTGATCTCTCCAGAGTTATTTGCCAAGAACAAATGAAAAGCAAATCGCCCTTCTCAGACGCATCTATAAAAAGATTCCATTCGCAAAAATTTGGTGCAATTGGATGCGTTTTATTTCCAAGTAAAAAATGATAGGGAAACTGTGTCTGCAAAAGATATTTTATTAATAATTTTCCGTTGTTATAAGTTTTCACACTTGATAAAAAGACAAGGCTCTGTTAGATAAATAGATTAATTTTAATTGATTGAAAAAGCAATTTTTAATATAAAACTCGTTCATATGGTATGTTCCAAAACAAAAATCGTCATAGATGGGTAATATAAAAGTTATGGATGAAATATTGACGTGGAAGCTTAGTTTGAGGGTGTTTTGACTTTAATAACCTGAAGACTGCACCAAAGTCACCACTCGCCCTTGGTCGCCCGCCATCCCCACCCACCACTTTCCTTGACCCAGTGGGCTATCGGAGCTCTACTTCCGACTCCCACGGTTCCATTCGCGCTTCACTTGGCGCCCGGATGAGCCACGGATCGCGAGTGGGTGCCCCCCGCCCCCCTCTGTCGCTTCGCATGTACACACACCAGCGGGGGTTCATTTGGATAGGCTGTCACGACATCGGAGGGGGGCGAGAGAGTTGTGGCAGTACCATTTTGTCTCGAGATGTCCAATAAACCTCAGCAAATCATTTTATATCACTAAACGTGTTTTGGATACAATAATTTGATAGATTACCGTAGAGGCAATAATTGAATTCCCCCAAAAACCTAATAAAAAAAACTTCCAACATTTTCTATTACCCTGCTAGGGTTTGTGGCAGGGGTTGATTACACACCAGACTAATTTTGACCCAAAATACTTCATTTCTCCCCCACCCCCCCTTAGCACGATCGGACAACGTTATTCTGATCCCTTATCGTTCGTGGGAAAAATGATATCTTAAATGAATCTGTTCTATGTTTAATCTCTTTAATTCTAATTACTTGTATGATCTCTCCTAACGTAGTATGATTGGGCTTATAATACATTTTCAATATACCTCGCTAAAAAGATACCCTTCCAATTTATTCAGGTTTAATCTGTAATCCATCGCAGGTACTTTGTTAGTGTACCCAATTAATACACTACAACGACTTCTATTATAATTATAACAAAAGAGATGCACATTGTAATATTCCACAGATTAGGGATTATTAATCATCCGATAGCGGCTTCATCATACGATGTAATTAAACAACAGCGAATTTCATTAATGTGAAAGGGTAGGATTTGCCGCACGACCGACTTAACTGTTTTCGAGAAAATTTATGTTTGCGTCGACTTGCGCCCTGCAGGGTCGTTGTGGCAATCGAATCCTGCAGCAGATCGGAGGAGTTGACCGTGGGCATCGATGGTGCATTGACACGGGCGTAGGCGGGGCTGGATGGTGAAAGGGGGCCATCAGGGGTCGGAGGAAGGGCGTGAAGGGGGGGAGGGGTGCGTGTTTGTGTGGGAAGAGGAGCCTTCTGATTGGTTCCCTCGCTGGTTCACCCCCTCCCCTGCCCGCGGCCCTTGGGTCGGTTTCCATGGGAGCAGACGGTGTAGGAGGCGTGACGAAAATGTGAGGCATTCCTATGTGTGGGTGGGTGGTGGGGGGGGAGGGGGCCAAAGAAAGAGTGGAAGGGGGTGGGGGTGCGATCACTTTCCCCTTTCGAATCACAGACATTTCCCCGAAAAAGAACCGGCGCGTCATCTATTCTCTTCCACGTCTGCCCCCCCATCCCCTTCGCCCCAATCTCTGCCCCCCCTTCACTCCTCCCACCCCCCCTTCACTCCTCCCACCCCCCCTTCCGGTCTCCCAATCACGACAATCAGCACTTTGTTTCCCCTCCTACACCCATTTTGCGAATTCACGATGGAAAGCCACTGTTCAGCCTACCTCCGCCGCCGCCAGTACTCAATAGTGGCCCGATAATGACCCCGTGGTCCGCGAATATCAACGATTGTATGAATAATCATTTAGCACTAAATTAGTGACGAAATGACAACTTATCCACTGCGGTGGGAGAAATGTAAAAGTATATTTCACTATCCATACTGAAAATAAAGACTTGTAATTTTCCACAGATTTTATTACATGGTACAACGCGTTTCACCGACTTGCGGCACCATCAGGTACCGCATTAGATGCCGCAAGTCGTTGAAACGCGTTGTACCATATCATCAAAATCTGTGGAAAAGTACAAGCCTTTCTTTTTTTGGTATGAATATTAAATACTTCCACGAAGTGAAGCCTGAAACAACAGAATATACATGTAAATTTCACTGACATTCCCACAATTTCTCTCTCCAAATTTCCCTGACTTTGGACACCCTAGGTTCTCGAAATGTCATTGTTTTTTCCTTACATCATTACGCTGTGTTTGGTCTGTTTGGAATGAGCTGTCAATTTGCACCGAATCAGAAAAATTCGATTAGCAATAAATATGGGAAACTTGTAGATGACAGGAGAAGGCTTGGCGTTATGAAAATAATTTTATTGAGTGACATTTTAGATTACAGCAATGAATACTTAAGTTGCATAACAGTGGATGCAACAAATATTGAAATATAGTTGGTTATTCGTAAAAAAAACTGTCCATTAAATTATCTTAGGGCAAATTCTTAAGATCGATTGATTCGATGCCTACAGGCTTGTATTCTGTATTTCCTGTATTTCAGTACCGAAATCAGTACTAAGTTTGGAATATTTGTGTTCTCTAGAGTAACTTTATGGAATTTACACAACATATTAAAATTAAAGAATTAATTAACCTGGTAATTTTACACAAAATCTTTTGAAATACGAACTCGATTTGAACATCACACCTGATGATGGCGTCCAAGATCGAAGCCTAGCAAGTATTTTAATAAAACTCGCGTCGAATCACCGAGTTACTTCCTCCATTGAAAAATTTAGAATACATAAAATCGCTGCATTTCAAAGAGGATTTATTACATATTACAGCAATGGCTTCTACTTTCGGGAATGAAAGGGTAAAAAAGGTAAGATAATTATCTGTTTCTTGAATTCAACTATCAATCACAGATAGGGACGTTATTGGCCATGGGTGTTGTTCAAAGAAACAGCCCATTTTGGCGATGAAATTCACATTATTTTTGTAGGGAGTCAGTTTTCGTCCGTAAAAAATGTGTCCTTAAAAGCCGTACGAAAATTGAAATATTCCGCGATTTAAAGTTTAAGGGAACAGTTTAAAATAACTGACCCTTTTGATTCAACTGTTCAAAAGCATCAGCAAAAAAGCGGTACGGTTCCTAGAAGTTCTCCTATGAATCCAATTCCTTGCCAAGATTTATCTTTTTTGCTATCGGTATTTTAATCATTTAGCAATGACTATTGTCTCTAATACCACATTCATTTCCTCGCCAGAACTATGGATAAAATCCGATATAAAAACTGCCATACAGGGTTCATCCGGAAAATAAGTGTACTGAGCTCAGGAAAAAAATTTATTACACTTTTACATATCTTAAGCTAATATTCCTCAAAATAGGACCCTTGTGAGTCGATACACTTGTTCCAGCGGCGTTCCCATTCCTGGAACGCTCCCGCGAAGGCATCATCGGGAACCTCTAGAAGACACGTCGTCACGGCCTTTTTGACGGCGTCCAAAGTCCCGTATCGCGTTCCTTTCAAACTCCTCTTTATCTTCGGGAACAGAAAGAAGTCCGGTGGTGCCAAGTCCGGGCTGTAGGGCGGGTGCGGCAGCGTTGCCACGCCGTGCTTGGCCAAGAAGTCCGACACGACAAGCGCGGTGTGAGACGGAGCATTGTCGTGATGCAGCCGCCAGATGTTTTTGATCGCTGGCCGGACGCGGGCGACTCGTTTTCGAAGCCTGTCGAGCACTTGGATGTGAAATGCAGCATTTACAGTTTGTCGTTCAGGTACAAATTCGTAGTGGACGACTCCCCTTTTGTCAAAAAAGACAATGAGCATCATAAACTTATTTTCCGGACAAACCCTGTAGGCTTATTAAAATTGAGGCGTAATCACTGTCGACGACCGGTAACACAAATTAAAAGCGTGTTTCGATATCCGTAATTAGGTTTAGATCGAGCGTAGAAGGATTCATCCAAAAATTAGCACTCAGAGTGCATCCAATGTACAGTATAGAAGATCCTGAATACAGTATTGGTGTCATTGACTGAAGTAAGCATCGTGTAAAATGGCCTTAAGCTTTATCCTCTGAATTTAAAGCACACGGACATTAATTGTAAAATTTCATGGACTCAATCAAAAGAATCCTGACTAAATAGAGCTATAATTACTGTTCAGTGATTATTTAAGATGATATTATTTTATTGGAATTTTTTAAGGGTTATCTGGAAAGAAATTTTCTTACAAATCTGCGAAATGGAATCTCGTATAATTAATCATATCCATGCAACCCACAAAAATTAATGATCATTATTATGCATAATGTCCGTAACAAATAGTCAGGGTGAGGGACTCTGAGCTTATCCTAATGGTTTTCCTGAAGGCCGATAAAAAAGGTAACCGTCGCGATGTGACCATTGTGCCTCTCTTTGCCGATTCGTAACCATCATCACTACGCGAACAGTTTTTCACTATGGAACAGCGAATACATAGCGCCATAAATTGCATTTCTTATACATTAATATTTAAATGATCGAGGGATGTGAAATTAAACTTGTACAAACTTCCCAAAAAATGTTTTTTTGTTTCATCTATTGATTACAGCTCTTTTTTCCATCGATTAAATCTCTTTCTACAATGTTATACATTAGTGCTCCCAGTTATATGCGAGGGTAGGCTGAAAACTAGTGCACACATGCATGTAGACCACAAGCAAATGACCACCAGCAGCACTCCTGGTGGCATGTGGAAGTAACATTCCCCCTCAACACGCATGCGTAGGTTTGAGGTCGTTACATTCATCCAGTGTATTTTGAGAAGCGGAAGTGTGGAGACGTGTTCTAGTGCCATGTCCACACGAGTTAAACAGCGTGTTGTTATCGAATTTTTAACTGCTGAAAAAGTTACTCATACTGAGATTCATAGTCGTTTGATGGCTGTTTATAGGTGACGATACTGTTGACAGGTCTACCGTAAATCGATGGACAGTAAAATTTCGCGGTTGCGGGCCTGAAAAAGCCATAATTGTTTCTGAAACACGAAGCGGACGTCCTTTAGTCAAAGTAACCGGCTAATGACTCAAAAACGTATTGCAAACCATAGTGGAATATCCAAAGAACGTGTCGGCTTTATTATTGAACAATTAAGATACCGTAAAATCTGTGCCCGATGGGTACCACGCCGTCTCACAGACGAGACTAAACAGCGGCGATTGGAATGCTGCGAGCAACATCCTCCTTATCCCTCCGATCCTGCGCCTTGCGATTTTTATTTTTTTCCTCAATTCAAGAGACAATTTAACGGTGATCATTACACCTTGGATGATGAGGTGAGGGCAATTGTCAAGTCCTGGATTCGAGAAAAGTCGCGTTGACCTAGCGCTAGAACACGTGTCCATACTTCCGCTTCTCAAAATACACTGGATAAATGTAACGACCTCAACCCTGCGCATGCGTGTTGAGGGTACTTCCACATGCCATCAGAAGTGATTTTGAAGGTCATTTTATTTGTGGTGTACAAGCATGTGTGCATTATTTTTCAGCCTACCCCCGAATATCCGTGACAACAATGTCAACAAATATACATTTCCAAATAAACAAGATGACGTATTTCTCGAACGGCGTTTTGTATACGAAATTCCTACCAAATGGCGACTCCGAGGAGAATATGACTCCTCGCTACGCCATCCAGGATTTTGTGTCCCTTTTCCGAAATTCTTTTCCTCTTCTTAATTCGATAAACCCCAGGGATACACTGATGCGAGGAGGCTTTTCATTGGATGTTGCATGGGTGGGAGGACGACATTTTCATCAAGTTTATCACATCATCTTCGCATTTGAAACCCCGGATGAAATAAATGTACGCACTTCCAGAGATTGCGCCCCCGTAAAGCCTCGACGGCGGCGTGCGCGGGAATGGATCCAATGGCACCCCTGGGAAAATACGCGTCCCACACCCGCGCATCCATCACACTTATGTGGTGCGGATGCAGTCACCCCGCGAGCCAAGGTGCACTTTAGTGCGCCGGCGCAGAGCTGATGCACAGGACTGAACGAGGAAAATGAATAGAATTGGTTCCGAGTGGAAGCGAGATCACGGGGCAGGAGTTCGTTCGATGATTACTTCGAAAAAGCCCCCTTGGACACGAAACTGAAAACGAATCACCGCAACATACTATTTTTTCCCAGCTACGCCTTTCTTTAACTGCCTCCATTTCACTCCATCTAATGACAATCCTCCGTATGGTTTAATTTTTAAATTAGGTAAAATTTGGTAATGTTTAAAAGGGTATATATTTAAATTATATGTGATGAATTGTCAATCCTTTATGCACTTTATTTAAATGGGATTCAATGCATAAAATTTCAGAGCGTTAAAAACGTTCGACCTCGACGTGGATTCGAACCCGGATCCCTCGATGTCCGGCCGAGTGCTTCAGCCAGTTAAGCTATCAAGACGACTTATTAATCAATGAAATTTTGATTTAAACTCTCTGAAATGGATGCATTGAAATGCATATTAGGGGATAACTCAGTTAAAAGTTACTATTGCGGCATCTCCCGCTGTTTTTTTTGGAATTTAAATGTCGATATTGGCATTAGGCCATAAGCTGTCCACAGAATCATTTCACTGTCCATTTTGGAACGAAATATCCACTAAAATGTAACCAAATGATAATGCGTGTTGGGACCAATTACAGATGACGTGTAATTCAACTTACACGGGTTATTGGAATTTCGGCACAATAATGGCCGACTACTGTGCATCCAGGGAGTAAAAGAAGAATTCTTTACATTCACTGAATAAATAAACTTGGTATTTTTTCACACAAAAATTTTACTGCAATACTAACGGTTTCGGCGCGTAGGCGATGTCATTAGGTATAATTTTTTTAAGACTGAAACCGGATATACTACGTAGGCCAGACGGGGAGGAGATTTGAAACGAGAATAAAGGAGCACCGAGCATGCTTTAAAAATAACATGTCCACGTCACTCTTCGCCAAACACATGAGAGATTGTGGCCGTAGCAGCGATTTTAACCCCGAAATTCTGCACTTTGAGAAGAAAGGCCACCGTCTCGATGCGCTGGAGCAGTTGGAAATCCTTCAACACACGAATTACGGGGAAGATGTTTTGACCAACGATTTTCTTTACCCTTCACGTTCCCCGTTATTGTTTTTTCCCTCACTCCCTGCCAACTAACCTGAAAACAAGTAAAAGTTTTTCAACAATGTAGAGACTCCTCCCAGCCCGCTACTCAGTCACCTGACTAGTTACCAAGTGCCGTTCTCCCCGTTCACAATAGTCATTCCCCTGCCAACTAATCCGACGCCAGGAGGGCTTTTTGCAACAATGTAAATAGTATACTCGTTAGCTTAATTTCGCCCTTAAGCCACTTATATCACACAACCGTTTATCAGCATAGCTGGGTATCGGTATTAAATGCGCCTTTACTTACACTTACGCGCCTTACTTTACTTAAAAGTACTTAAGCATCAGTCAGTCAGTCATTTGTACCTGACGATGTTACACAATAACAAAACCTAGATCGTGAGAATAAAAACATTTAAGTGGAAAGGCCAAGTTGTTTAATTGTCAAATGTCAATAATTTTTTACTTTACATTCTTTAGAACATCATCTTTACTTTACATTTTTACGTTGCATTCTTTAAATTTAATTCATGACCTTACACTATATACATCATCAGGTGTCATTCTTTACATTCCATGGTTACATTCATTGCGGAGACCGCTTTCTCTGCGGCAAACAAATCGTTAGATATCGACCATGACCTTAAAAGCTGCTTAACAATGCCAGCGATGCCGTGCCGTGACGTCATCCGATAGATCCCGGATGACGTCACGTGTTTTGACGCTGCGGAGACCATGTCATTCGCAATGAGGACATATTTGCACTTAAAACATTGAATTACAAAAATTAAAAGTTTTGACAAGGTTGCCTGCTCCCCATCCCAGGGGCCGTTAATCGGTTACGAGACGGTCGAGGGCCGGAATAATTCCGGAGGGCGACTCGGCCCCCCATCCCACATTCCTTTCCTACCCTCCATTACACCCCCACCCCACCCTCCTCAGCGCCCCGGGGTCGACAGACGGCTTGGCGACGCCATCGTCGTCACGCCTCCATCCCCTCTCCTGAATCTCACCAATCATTAGGCGGCGGTTCACGCACGCTAGAGGGAGCACGCCAGAAATAAATCTTCACTCTTCCTCCACCCCGAGGTGGTTCCAAACATGGATGGGTTTCCTTTATCCCAAATGGGTTTCTCTAAGGTGATATTTAAAAATCTTTTTCAAATTAATCCTAAATTCAGGGAAGCGTTTCTTGATGAAGGATTTCCAACATTAATACATTTTTTCTTCGTGCAGTAAGTGTTGCATGAAAAATATGACCTGTAACTCAGAGACTTCCTTCATTTGTTGCATTGTATAAATTTGCAGACAGTGAAAATTTAAACGCCGTACTATAAACATTAATGAAGGCATATATTCAAGGTATTCAAATCCATTTTTTATCCTTTGAAGTAATTATTCTCGCAGTTAATTCACTTAAATCGTTCGTCTAGTCCATTCGCTTGCCTAAAAAGTTTACATCAACAGTATCCGTAACAATTTTTGCATTGTCTTGACGGACGACCAAGAGCAGAGTTGAGTGTTTGCTTGCGAAAACCTTCTGCAACGTCATCGCGACTATTCCCCAACCCCATTACAGTCCCGACTTATCACCAGCAGACTATATCCTATTCCTAAAAGTGAAATACTCCCTCAAATTACACAGCCATGCGATCCTAAGTGCCATCAAAGAAGCTAGCAAGCGTACCCTTAAGGATCTTGAATCCGCCTACTAGGGAGCCTTCTGAGTCGCGAAAAAGTCGCAAGGTCAACAGGGACACAGAGAAGTGTAAGGAATTTTAGCAATGTCTGAAATGAATATTTTTTCTAACTTTTCCCGATACTATTCATACACACCATGTACAGGGTTCGTCCGGAAAATAAGTGTCTTGACAAATGAATCTTTTTTGACAAAAGGGGAGTCGTGCACTACGAATTTGTACCTGAACGACAAACTGTAAATGCTGCATATTACGTCCAAATGCTCGACAGGCTTCGAAAACGAGTCGCCCGCGTCCGGCCAGCGATCAAAAACATCTGGCGGCTGCATCACGACAATGCTCCGTCTCACGCCGCGCTTGTCGTGTCGGACTTCTTGGCCAAGCACGGCGTGGCAACGCTGCCGCACCCGCCCTACAGCCCGGACTTGGCACCACCGGACTTCTTTCTGTTCCCGAAGATAAAGAGGAGTTTGAAAGGAACGCGATACGGGACTTTGGACGCCGTCAAAGAGGCCGTGACGACGTGTCTTCGAGAGGTTCCCGATGATGCCTTCGCGGGAGCGTTCCAGGAATGGGAACGCCGCTGGAACAAGTGTATCGACTCACAAGGGTCCTATTTTGAGGAATATTAGCTTAATATATGTAAAAGTGTAATAAATTTTTTTCCTGAGCTCAGTACGCTTATTTTCCGGACGAACCCTGTATATACCACGGAGGTATAAATATAGTATATCCTCCGAAGAAGACTGCCTTGGACCAAGAAAGGTGCTCACGAAGTACAGGATGAATTTCATCAAATTCATAGATTGTGAAGCAATATGTTTTTCTAAATGCGTATGATTAAACGTGGAATGAACCAAACGGGAATACTTTTTCAATCCCGACTTCAACAAGGAGGCGACGAGAATGTACAAAGTTTAGAGAAATTGAATCAAAGAAATAACACGTGTTGGCTTACTACTCTTGGATGTACAAACTCCAGCGTTTTTTTTCTTCATTTCAACTGCACCACTTAACTGAGACAGCTGTCGGAGGCCCACGAGGAGATGTGTATTTGCCCGTCTTGAACTCAATACCATGATTCCCGAAGTTGTAACACGGCGATTGATTCACCATTGGCTTCGTTCAAGAGCCTCGCACTCTTTAGACGCCGCCATTCTGAGGCAACTGCCGGAGAGCCTGAGGGCGGTGGTACAAGGTGAGAATGAGTTTAGAAAACATCAATGAAAAATGAATTTTTCTGCGTGATATTTCCTCTCGGCAGAGTTCATTTGGAAAAATGAACGAAAGAATTTCTATCATCAATGAGTCCCCAGCCAAACTTTTTCCTGAGGAAAAAAATAAGGCATCGTAGGAACGAAAAAACTATGTAGAAAATCAATTCTAACACGTTGAGCAAAGATTCCATCAGAACATTAATGGAAATACAGGGTTCGTCCGGAAAATAAGTGTACTGAGCTCAGGAAAAAAAATTATTACACTTTTACATATATTAAGCTAATATTCCTCAAAATAGGACCCTTGTGAGTCGATACACTTGTTCCAGCGGCGTTCCCATTCCTGGAACGCTCCCGCGAAGGCATCATCGGGAACCTCTCGAAGACACGTCGTCACGGCCTCTTTGACGGCGTCCAAAGTCCCGTATCGCGTTCCTTTCAAACTCCTCTTTATCTTCTGGAACAGAAAGAAGTCCGGTGGTGCCAAGTCCGGGCTGTAGGGCGGGTGCGGCAGCGTTGCCACGCCGTGCTTGGCCAAGAAATCCGACACGACAAGCGCGGTGTGAGACGGCGCATTGCCGTGATGCAGCCGCCAGATGTTTTTGATCGCTGGCCGGACGTGGGCGACTCGTTTTCGAAGCCTGTCGAGCACTTGGACGTGAAATGCAGCATTTACAGTTTGTCGTTCAGGTACAAATTCGTAGTGGACGACTCCCCTTTTGTCAAAAAAGACAATGAGCTTATTACACTTATTTTCCGGACGAACCCTGTATATGGGATTTTACAAAAAGAGCGACGATCTGACGGTACAAGGTATTATTCAAGTGGAGTCCAACGTAGGCGTCAAAATCGATGAAGATTGAGATATCGATTACTCGCATACAGTCGCATTTTCACTCGGACACGAATGACAACGCACATTGGTCGATCATTACGTCAGATTTATCAGAAACAATCTAGTACGTGATTTCTTGAATCTCATAGAATTAAAAGAAACTTCTAATATAAATTACAGATTCAAATGTGATGTGGTGGGACCGTTCCCATAATAACAGATACGAAAAGCCTTGCAATTTTACACTTAATAAAGATTTAAGATCGACTGATTTCGATGTCCTACATCTTTGTCAAGTATTTTACTTGACGATGGCGTAGAACATCAGAACTAGTCGATGATATATCTTTCATCATCATCAGTATTTCAATCCTAGGATTGGTTAACTGCAGCTACTACATTCTACTCTTATTAAAATTCAATGCAAGTGTGCATATTCCAGAGAAAATAAGGTAGTGGTTTCCCGTTGCCTTCCACGTCGCAGTACGAGGGTAATCCCAGAAGTAATTGACCAAACAAAGAAAACACAAAAATATTGGGAAAAAAATGTATTTATTTTTCAACGTAATCTCCTTTCAGTTCTCTCTACATACTTTTCCCAGCAATGTTCAATAAGTTCGATACCCTTTTTATAAAAAGAACTGTCTTGTTCCTCAAAATAGCCATTAACTGCCGACATCACTTCTTCACGTTTGGAAAATCTTTAACCACCGAGCCATTTTTTCAAGTCTGCGATCAGAAAATAATCCGAGGGGGCTAAATCTGGCGAACAGGGCGCATGATAGATAGCAAGTCAACCTTAAATTCATCAATTTTGGCCATTGCAATAAAAGATTTGCGAGCTGGTGCATTGACTTGATGAAACAACACTTTCTTCTTAACCAAATGCGGCCGCTTTTGTTTGATTTCTTCGATCATACGTTGCAATAGGTTCGCATAATACTGGCCGTTGATATTTTTCCTTTTTCAAGATAGTCAATGAAAAGTATCCCACGCCCATTTCAAAAAACCGACACCATGACCTTGCCTGTAAAACAGTCTTCGTCTTCTTTGCAGCCGGTTCTCCCTTTTGAATCCATTGTTTTGGTTGATCTTATGTCTCGGGTGTGAAGTAATGCATCCATGTTTCATCCATGGTTGTGAAACGGGGCAAAAATTCTGATTTGTGGCTGTTAAACTTTGCTGAACACTCAATTGAAACATCTTCACGACACTGGTTTTGCTCGAGCGTAAGCAAACGCGGCACCCATCTTGCACACAGCTTTCTCATATCCAAATTTTCAGTTAATATGCGATGGACCGCACTTTTGAAATTCCTACTATGTCTGCTAGCTCTCGCACTTTCAGCCGACGAATCCTTTCATCCAGTATCACTTTGTGCATTTTTCTTCACCGTTTCTGGAGTCGTCACCTCATTTGGTCGACCAATATGTTGCTCGTCTTGACAGCTCATACGGCCTCGTTTAAAATATGCTACCCAATAATTTACTGTTGTAAACGAAGGAGTAGACTCACCCAGAGTACAATTGATTGGGATTGGAAGGCCTTTCAAATAAAAGTATTGCATCACATAACGATGACCACTTTTCTCCATTTTCACAAATTCACTGAAAACATTCACTATTGATGGCTTCCAAACAAATACTAAACAATATGGCGTCTACAAACTTGAAACATATGTTTTCTAGATTGCGTACTTTCTAATACAGTGATATTTTTCAAACAATACCGCCATTTCTAGGCCGGGTACTTCTAGGCCCTCTAATGTACTGCATCCGACACCGTGAACTTCACTCTCGCCCGCAACTGGTAGCTGATGCCGGGCCAACACACTTGGTTTGCGTCACAAGTACCTAAATTGTTGCTTTTCACCATGGGTTCATGGTGGCTTTTTAGTAAGAGTCTATTTTTCCGTTTTTCTCATTCCGCAATACCATTTTTTTGGTTTTTCTGTTAATGTGTGGTTGCCTCGTTCCGAAAAATCATAGACACATTTTTTATAAGCTGATAAATTTTCGCCAGTCCCGGGATTCGAACCATGGAGCTTCAGCTCCCCCGGCAGACTCACTACCATTCTCGCCCCTTCGATAAAACTTTATTGAGTGGAAAATTGCAAGAGTTTTCGTCTCTCTTAATTAAAAGAAAGTTCTCAACGAAATATCTTGGTAGGGACTCCGATTCTGATATCTTCGTCAGCGAGTTTTTCAGTTCATTTAACCGTGGAGTCCATTTTGTTACGGCGAGGGAGTTGAAGACAAAGGGTAAGCAAAAATTAATGTGGGTCAGAAGTGGATGGCATTTGCTAGAAAAGAAAACGTGAGCAGGAGGATCATCACACCTAATGACGTTGACAATGATTCTCTATGACATGAAGGGAGTGACGTATATGTAGATAGACCATCACCTGTCCCGTTTCTCTCCCCTACTGCCCAGTTTTATAATATCTCACATCACAATAACTGTCAAAATCAAACTTAATGTTGCTTCATGTTAATGCTTAATCTCTATTCTAGCACAGTAATGAATTCATACACTATTTCGCAGCAAATATTTACCATATAATTATCATACTGCTGTATTAATCTGTCTTAAAGAATAAAAAGCAATGAGATGGTAAAAGTCGACATTTGTTGGGTTCTTACTAATGACCGGCGCTGGCATCGCTGTGCGTGTGCGCTGAAGTTCGAAATTTTTGCCGATAGATTTCCGTACAGTCTGATGATCAGACGTTTAAACCTGCATTTATTTCCACTGCTCCATCTTCTCCGAGTTGTAACTTTGGTTTTTTTGTGATTAACATCATAAATAAGCTGTTTGCTAACATGCGATGCTATCGGCAAACAATTTCGAGAAATAACAAAAAGAGCGAGTAATTCAAGAATGTATTATAAAGTTAAAATATTCACGCACCAAGGTTTCAACTAACCCATGCTTTCAGAAGAAAGCCAAGCCTCATTACACGTAGATATTTACATCGTCGTGATGCTGTTTACCGTCGGTTACCTTCGGTAAGAATTTAGCCCAGATCTTTCTGATCGCCAAATTTTCAATGATAATGGTGTGCACTGCCATCTCATGTCAAAACCAATACGATATGCGATCATGCGCACACTTAACCAGCGGTCTGAATTCAGTACTTCACGCAACCGTCACGGAAAACAATGTTACCAATACTTTTTATGGAAGCCTTGTTTAATTTTTGGAGCTTTCCGTAAGATTCACAGCACACAGACCGCTCTGAAAAAGATCACTCAAGGCTTAAGTTGTGCAATGAATAAACAAAAAACTATATCTATATTGTTTGACTTTGGTGGAAAAGTTTGACTGGAGTCAGTTAAAATTTTCCCATCCAATCTTGTTATGGTTTCTTTCATAGCAAACTCAAGGCCATCAAGAGGTCAAAAGAGCAGAGGGCAAGGACTCTCATCTAGTTTTGATCAAATGTGAAATTCCACAAGATTTCATCCCACGTCGCTTACTGTTAATTGCTTATATTCGTGACTTTCTACCCCTACCCAAATGCCCCGCAATCAACCAAAGAATATGTGTGGCAGAGGGTGCAAACACCAGATGGAAAGTTTATGGAATAAGGGAGAGGGTGGGTGTTTAAAAGGCAAAATAAACCAAAAAAAATTCCTAAAGTCTTAAAAAAATGTATCTTAAAAAAAAGTTCCATCTTTATTCTGATCATCTTCAAATTTACAGCCAAAACTAATGAAGCGATACTGTCGCTACTGTTTGTACATTAAACTACGTTGCGGCCTCTAATTGTAATAATGCGTCTTAGACAAATTTGACATTAGTCACTAAGAAGACAACTTTCAATATAATAGAAAGTTTTGAGATCCTAAAAAAAGTAAATCTAGAATCGCTTCCAAAAAATACGTGTATAAATGCTGAAAAACTTATATGGAGCATATCGACGATGTAAATGACCTTTTTAGCAACTATAAACTACAACCTGGATCAGGGAACATATCCCAAAAGAAGAGATAAAAATCTGATATGAGTAAGTCGACAAAAGTTCGAAATTGGATGAATTTTCAATTAGAACAAAAACTTATCAACACGCTAAGAGTGCCAAGGATTGATTACTTTTCATTAAACATAATCAATGTCACAATATGACCACTTATAAGCTACGAACAATCAGTTCATATTAATTGTTAATGGTAATAGTGCTCTACCGGTTAAAGTAGGCTTTGGCCGATTTGGACCAATGCACTGGGGATGAGAAAAATCTGCGCAAAAATGGTTCCAAAAAACATTTCACCAAACCAAAAGGAAAAGTAGATTTTGGTCAACAAAAATATTCCCGTGACTCCTCAGTCTCTTCATTCACCTGACTTGAGTCCTTGTGACTTCTTTCTCTTCCCGAAGTTGAAAAATCACCTCAAATCATCAAAAATCACAAAAATCAACATGTTTTGGGAAAGTCGAAAACATTCAAACGACTGTAACCGACCAGCTGAAGGCTATTCCAGTGTCGCAGTTCCAGCACTGCTATGAGGAGTGGAAGAACCGTCTCCAGCGCTGTGCGGCATCGGGAGGAAGTTATTTTGAGGATGAAAATATAAAATTGTAATTCTATTTGAATGAAAAATAAAAAAATCAGTCTCATTACTTATTTTATAGACCTTGTATATCGGTACAACGATACATATGCTTGCCTCTCTTAAAAAAAAACAAAACCTTACAACTGTAAGAACACAAAATAACAGTACAATAAGTACCTCTTGAATTCCGCATGTTTATTATCTCCATCGATCATTATATTTTTTATGCATACACTCTTTATACATCCTTATTATATTCCTTCTCCTTCCTCATTTTCCTAACATTCTCCCCTCTAACACAGTCATCAATATCACATCGCCAATCAAAATGATCCGAATCAATCTTTCCTGCCTCCTTTGTATTTCTTCCAGCAATCCCCTCCCCTCCCCCATCATACCCAGCATTTCTTTATTTGCCTTTCCTTTCTGTCCCCTTCATCTTTCTCACACTTCCCCACATTTCAAAAGACTTAGGTTCACGCTTATCATCCTGCTTCAGTGACCACTTTTCCGCGCCGTACAAAATCACGCTCCAAATCAAAGTTTTAACGAGCCTTTTCTCAACATCCTTACTCAAATGTCCCTGTCATCAACTCAATCCTCCTTGTGGAAGCTTCTTTGCGTCACGCCTTTTTTCTTCATATGCCCTTTAATGACACTTAAGGAGGTCAATGCATGTGCAGAGGCACCTTCAGGATTGGATCCTTCGCTCAGCAACCGAATACTCTGTATACTCGGCTGCCTACATTGCCAAGTCAAAAGCTTCGAGAAAGATGCAAGGTGACGACAGCAATGAGAGTGCTTATGCGTGACGACACAATGTCAACAGCATATTTTTACTGTCTTTGTTGATATGGAAACCTTGTGTAAGTTTATTTGAAACAAGAATGAAATGGTGGGCATTGACAATCGTTTGAATGGCAATTAGTAATTATGCATTTCCATCGGTGTCTAACCCGTCAAAGGACCCACGCCCCTTACTAATAATTATTATTATATGATACATTATCGCTTGGATACATGTCTATTGATGACTGTTTAGTAAATAGTGGACAAATACAGTAGTTTCATTAGTCTTTTAAGTCCAAAGTTGGAAATAGAAGACAATTATTCAATGATGCTTTGCATGAAACCTTTCTCAATTCTTATTTACAAACATTCTGTTCGCGGTTAAGGGTTTACAGACTTTTCTGAACAATTATGTTTGTTTCCTTGAAGAAAGAGGATTTCCTAAAATTTGGGGATTGAGGTGTTACAGTGGCTAGAGTACTTATTTTCCCCCTACAGGCTCCAGGTTCGAATCCCAGAGGTGGTATGCCGATCATTAAAAAGGTGGAGAGCACTTATTGGGGAGCATACCGTCCATTGTATGGGAACGTTAAAAAGTGTGTGAAATCATGGCGTCTTAAGTTGCTAAGAATACATAAATTGCGACGCCGGGTTTTCCTCCCCCTTTTCTTCCCCCTGTTTCCTGATCATCCTCCCTCTATCTAATTGCCCACACCTATCCCACTCGGGGCCAAATGGCGACCAGGGGGATATGGGCAAAGAAAATAGGGTTGGGTGGATGTATAGAAAATGCCGTTCCTGAAACACGCCATATTGTTTATTCACCTATATGCGTTGACACTGGTGCCATGGACATATAACTGGGGACAATAACAAGCAAGTAAAAAGAAGGTTTTATTGATAGATAAACAGCTCTTACTCCATAAATAAACTAAAGAAACCGAATTTTTCGCAAGTGTTTATAAGCTTAATATGAAATCCCTCGATAATTTAAATACGTACGTATACAAAATGCCTTTTCATAAACGCGCCATCTTGTTTTTCTGGAATTCTATGACAGATACTATTGTTGTCATAAATTGAGATCTTGCAATGAAAATATGTACAGGTCTGCTCGCTATAAAGTGATTTTCTCTGCAAGATAATTATATGAAAAAAACTGTGCACAATTGTTCTCTTTGACCATTTTATATCACATTGGTTTCAAAAATGTCATTTTTAACTTCTGTAAGAGCAACGACTGAAGTTTCAGGGTCCAAATTCCTTTGAAATTGATTGCTACCATTCATTAAACGTTTTAAATCATCTTTCTGCTCCACTATATGGAAGAGCAGACTCTCCAATAGCTTCCTGTAGCATCAATTAAGCCCCAGCTGACCATTTATTCACGCAAGCATAGCTGTCGGCTGCCTCCACCTTAAGCACTCAGACCACGGTTTCCCCGCATTTGTGTGTTTATACGTATAATGCCGTAAAATTGACGTGACGCAGCCTGCGTCCCTTTTGGACGATGTGGGCGTATGTATTATTACGACACCCAGCCCAGACACCATTACGTCTCTCCCCCCTCCGCGTTCGCTCATTCCCCAAATCAACGAACACGCGGCCTTTGCACATTCGAGCGCCTCCGACTGACTGTTTCCCCCACCCCACCCCTCGCGATGACGTCTCACCACCCCCTCCCACACCCCTTTTTTTGGCAAAGCGGCGGCCTATCGATTTCCTCGTGGGAAGTAGGTTAGGTTGGGGCGCGCCGACGTCATCCGAAACCCGGAAGTCGTAAGAGGTTCCGAGGAGCGGGAGGGAGCTCTTCAATGCATACATGCTTCACATCTAACTACGTCTACGACACCGCTGAGGGTGTGTGGCAGGGTAATACTCCACACCAGGTCTGCGACATAAATTATTAAATTGTGTCAATTTGTTCATCACTAGTGTAGAAGTTCAATAATTCAGAAGAAGGAAATGATTATGAAAATATTTTCCATCTGCATTACAGTATATTGTGGTGCAATACTTATGGAATCATGCGAGACGAGCGGTTGTTAAGGACAACACTACAATTAAGATTATATAAAATATTGACTACACACTGAGATCTAATTTGTTTGGAAACAAATACGTTTCCATGGTGCCAACTACGGACCAATGCACAGCAAAGATCTTTCATCTGTTCAATACTTAACTCTCGAATCCCATGTCCACAATCTCAAAAACTTGGGTTACTTACATACATCTAATGACATATTTTATGGGAAATTCAATGGTTTCTGGCTCTACTTTGCGAAAAATCATTATCACTAAATCGGTAAAACTTTGAATGCGTTATTATTGTAGTTATTTTATTTAATTATTGTACTTTTTCACATGAAGTTTAGTGTAAAAAAGTACAAAGTTTACTTCATCATCATCTGTCGTTCAATCCTAAGATTGGTTTACAGCATCCCTCCATTCTTCCCTATTTAGTGTTAATTTCCTCACCCTCTGATAGGTTCCCTGTTTTACGTCCTTCTCAATTTGCCCCAAATACTTGTCTCTTGCCTTCCTCGTGGAATCTTTACTTAGTTTACTTATTCGGTGAAATTTTATGGCATTTTGTTCATTTCACTGTATGTCATTCTTCGAATCCCTCATGCTAAATGTTACTCGATTGCCTTAGGCTAGTGTAGTGTCGTATGTTGTTCCATCTGCCCCATCATAATTTATTTCATTTATGAGCTGGAATATTATGCACGTGCTATTGCTCAGTGGGTGGCACCCAGAGTGGAAAAATAAATGTTCCATCTATAAGGTGTGTGTAATAAGTATCGGTAAAAAATTTTCCTGACGTGCGCGTGAAGTGCTGAATTCAGACCGGCGGTTAAGTGTGCGCATGATCGCAGATATCGTATATTGGCATTTATACAAGATGAAAGTGCACACCATTATCCTTGAAAATTTGGCGATGCGAAAGATCTGCGATAAACTCGTCCCGAAGGTCTTTAAACGAATGACCCAAAGCAGAGTCGAGTTTGCAAAGGCCTTCTGTAACGGCATCGCGACGATTCCCCAACTCTTTTACAGTCCCGATTTGGTACCAGCAGACTATCGGTAATAATTTTTGCCTTGTATTGACGGACGAACAAGAGCGGAGTCGAGTGTCTGCTTGCGAAGATCTTCTGCAACGGTATCGCGACGATTCCGTAACTCCAATACAGTCCCGAATTGGCACCAGCCGACTATTACGAGTATTCGTACACTATTCGTATTTCTATTCCCTAAAGTGCAATCCTCCCTGAAAGGACACCGCCATGGGATCTCAAGTGTCGTCAAAGAAGCCTTCACGGGTACCCTTAACGACCTTCCGGAATCCGCCTAGCAGGGAGCTTTTGAGTCGTGATAATGCCGCTGGAAAAAGTGTGTCGAAGCTCAAGGAATCTAATTTGAAGAATTTTGAGGAATTGTAGCAATATCTGAAATCAATCTCGTAAATATATTTGTCAAGAAACTTTTCCCGATACTTTTTATACAGACCATGCATTCTTTCCTCCTCTCGCCTTCACCTCCACCCACCCACCCTTGATTCCTCTCAGGGGAGAGCAGTTCCTCACGGAGATCACTTCTCTCTCTCTCCGTCTGATGATTGTCTATTAGTCTGGGGAGACGTGATTGCCGAAACTTTACTCACAGAATTGCGTCTTCCAAAATCTTGATCGAGCAATCTCTCTCCTCCACAATCAACACGTGTTAACTGACAGCAGAACAATTAAATTCATTCGGAGAGTCTTCATCGCTGCTGTGATCTTGAAGAAACGAAATAGGAGGAGAACATTCTCCAAAGGCCGCAATAAAGTTTTACCGCAGGCGTGCGAGCAATGCATAGTGTCACTTGCTGTGCTCTCCACTTATAGGACACGTCGTCACACACAACACGAATACTGCCGTCCCGGTGAAGTGAAAATCAAATATTACCGGTCACTCTTGCCTTATCGGTTGTTTTTGAGGCCCTCTTTAAGGCGACAGGACAAACTGGCACTCAGAGAACTCGCGAGGGAATTTAATGCCGGAGACCTACTCGCCAAACTCGGAAAGTAGTCCCGTAGATAACGTGGAAGTTATTACAATATCACGAGAGGCCAACTTCGGAACAAGAAGCTCCGGACAAACACATAGATTAACACTCAAACACGAAATGCTAAGCGTGGAGGTCAATCGATTCGCCAGCGACGAGTTTCGAGTGGAGGGAAACAAACGCACTAGTTAACCGAGCTATAAATCGGCGGCGTCAAACTGTGAAACAAGACATGGCATTTATTCGTAATCGAAAACATTAAATACACAGATTGGGAAGAAAAAGTAGAAAGGAGAGAGTCTAATTCAGAAGAGTCAACAGGGGAAATGATAACTAATTACCATTTATTGCATTTCCCTTTTTCGTTTCACATCGTGCGAACTCGCCGTAAAACTTTTTACAGGTCACAGAAAACAAATAACAGCTCCTCGTATTTTTTTCGAACCAAGTAAATCACCATCCCCCTCTTGTGGACTAATTTTTATCCGGGTGCACTCAATCTGACTTGTTGTGATAAATTTAGTAGAATATCCAAAATATTAGAGCAGCTAAACTGGGAATCACTCGCGGAGGGAAGGAACGATTACAGATTGAAGGTCTTCCCTAAATTAGAAGGACTTCTCTTTTTAGCAGTGATGTTGGAAATGTGTTATCAACCCCATCGTACTACGGTAGGCGAGAACATGTCAATAACATTAGTGAGGTTAAGTGTAGAACAGATTTAGGATCCCATATTTTTGCACGAACGACAAGGGATCAGAATCACACTATCCGATCGCGGTAGAAGTAAAAATATTCGGGTCAAAATTAGTCTGGTGTGTATTCCCTCCCTATAACACACCCTACCGGTGGCTTATAGGATACTAAAAAATACTGAAAACGCTAAAATTAGGATTCTTTAGTATTTTCAGTAATTTATTATTAGTCGATGCACTGGGAACCCCCTAAAAGGAATGTGCATATTCGATTAAATGCCCAGGCGTTACCCTCACTCACTATCTCTCCAGGGTGAAACACATACGGGGATATGTGGACAAGCTAACGAAAAATTAGGATTTATTAGAAGGGTACTGTGTAAATGTGATGAAAAGATCAAAGAGAAATGTTATCTTTTCCCTGGTTAGGCCTCATTTAGAATATGCTCCAAGTATATAATGGGATCCTCATGAAGTTGGATTAATTACCGAATTGGATCGCGTGCAGCGTAGAGGAGCTAGATTTGTAAAACTTTGTTGTGATAAACTTAGTGGCGTATCCAAAATATAAGAGCAGCTAGTCTTAGAATCACTCAATGGAGCGAAGGTTAAATTACAGATTGAATCTATTGCATAAATTGGAAGGGAGTCTCTTTAGCAGTGATATTTGAAAATGTATTATTACCCCCCATCGTACTACGGTAGGAGAAATCATACTAATAAAATTTGAGAGATTAAGTGTAGAACAGATAGATTTAAGATGCCATTTTTTCCACGAAAGATAAAGGATCAGAATAACATTTTCCGACCGCGGTAGGGTCATATCTTATGCAGATATTCGGGTTTTAATTAGTCTGATGAGTATTCACTCCCCGCCACACACCCTAGCGATGGTAAAAATACAAAATACTCTCTAAGTCTCATTGGTGGTGGTTGTAGTGGTGGCGCCACGTGGGGATCGCAAGTGCCCCGCTCCACGAAGGGGGCGCTTAAAGGGGAAGCTGGTGCCACGTCGTATTCAAAGATGAAAACGGTGAGGCCATCCATTTCGACAGACCATTCGTTTGCGTACGAAATTTGGTCGTTGGGGATGTCGCCTCAATTTATTCGCAATGTCCATAAAGAATTCTCCATTCTTCAAACAACTGATCGTTCAGCGAACGTTGTTCACATTCGACGCGTTTGAAATAACATTCAGCCGTCGTCAAGAACTAGACGAATGTTTACATTTTTATTTTCTTACCAATTAATAGCATTTAAGAGGGAGGGATTTGACCGGAAAACTTCATCAGATCAGTAAAGGTAAAGGCTACCTCATGTGAGGAGTGCAGAACAATAAGTTTGATATATCACGCAGCTAAAGTTATTCTCAGGATCATCAACAAAAGGATAGAGAGTAAGGCAAATGATTACTTAGGGGATGATCAGTTTGGGTTTAGGAAAGGAAGAGGTACGCGTGATGCCATTGCAGTAATGAGATCATGGTATATAATGAGGTAATGGAATATAGAATACAAACAGGACGTTTTTGCCTGTTTCGTAGATTTCGAAAAAGCGTTTGATAGAGTGAATTGGGAAAAATTAATGCGTGTATTGCAGAGAATAGGAATGGATTGGAGGGACAGGAGACTGATCCGCAACCTGTACATGTCTCAGACAGCTCAGGGGCGAGTGGGGAACGGAGAGTCCGGATGGGCAGTGTTAGGAAGAGGTGTAAGGCAGGGTTGCCCATTATCACCTGTGCTGTTCAACTTATATGTAGACAAAATGTTAATAATTACATGAGGGGACCTGGAGATGTGAATAAAATTCGGTGGTGAATTCATAAAATCGGTGAGGTTTACTGATCACCAAGCTTTAGTTAGCCAGGCAACCAAATTACAGTCATTGCTGAGTGTAGTAGTTATGGAATGAGAATAAATTAAACAGAACGCATGTTAAAGTAACAAAAAGCTGAGGAAAAAACAGATTTTCCTTAGTTTTCCACAAATGAAATATGAAATGATCCAAAAATTTCTGGTTGAATGCGAAAACTTTTGTACTATTCCACCGAATCATTCTAAAGGCTTACGCAATATCTGCTGCCCTACATTCCGACTCTATTTTATTTTTCCTCCTATCCCTCTCTTGCTTAGCTGAATACTCCCATATCCTTTTCCTTCTTCACACGTTTTCAACATACTCCTCTGCCATTCTGAATGCATGTGTCTCTCACAGCCACATTACATACTATTTTCCAACCGCTTCTTCATTTATAACGGATTCGCGCAAGCGTAATTCCGTTTTCAAAACTCTTTCACTTGTTCTACTTCAAAAAGTTCCGCGTAAAAGTAATTTTGACGTGAGGATCACTCCGACGGAAAGAATTATTTCTGACGGAACTAACGTTTGAGGCGAGGGAAGGAGATGGTCCTGCAAATGGCGTCGTGTGCGTCGCGGAGGAATCTCACGCAAAATATTGGAGAATATCGGAAGGCGTTATTTCGTGGATGCGGAGCCGGGATGCTTGGCTGTTCGATTTGCTGTTCGACTTGTACGTTCGAAGAGCGAGGGATTCGCCTACTGCCAAAAAACGATAGTATCGAGAAAAGGGGAGGGCAGGAAAAAATGCACGTGAAATGCATGTATGCAGGAAGGATTCGCGAGCACAACAAACGTGGGACAAACACAACATTTCACGAGGAGTGAGGGACGTCACCGAATCAATATCAAGCGCGCGGTGAAATCGAAATGTAAATGATATGGTCAATTTAGATGCAAGGGGCCCAAGTATGCATACATAACCTATATTAAGTTGAACAAATTTAGTTATTTTTATTTGTTTATTTATTTAGCACCCTGCGAGCCACCACGAGCACGAGTGTGCGGCAGGGGGTGAATACACACCAGACTACCCTTGACCCAAAACACCTTTCCCTCCTACCGTGGTCGGACAAATGCTATCTTACTCTAATCCCTTATCGTTCGTGGGAAAAATGACACCTTACATATCTCTGTTCTCTACTTAATTTCTCTAATTTTATTTACATGATCTCTCCTACCGTAGTATGATGGGGGTAATAATACATTTTCAAAATCATCGCTAACGAGACAACCTTCAAATTTAAGCAATTAATGTAATCTGTAATTTAACCTTCGCTCCAATAGTGATTCCCAATCTAGATCCTCTAATAACTCTGATACACTATTAGGTTTATCATAACAACGTTTCGCAAATCTGGCTCCTCTGCGCTGCGCGCGATTCAATGCGGCAATTAATCTTCCTGAGGATCCCGCGTATGCTAGCTGCATATTCTAACTCAAATCAACTACGCAATAGTGGAAACAATGGAAAGATAAATCCAAAGGCGGCGTTACTGCACGACGTTTTGCGTGAATTTTCCCATGGGAATATTACGAGATCTCGCTCATCCATCGATCGCAGATATCGTATTGTCCTTGATAAGATGACAGCATCACTAAAAATTTGGCGATGCGAAAGATCTGCGCCAAACTCGTCCCGAAAGTCTTTGGACGGACGACCAAGAGAGCAGAGTCGAGAGTCTTCTTGCGAAGACCTTCTTCAGTGGCATCGCGACGATTCCCCAACCCCCTTACAGTCCCGATTCGGTACCAGCAGACTATTTCCTGTTCCCAAAAGTGAAATCCTCCCTCAAAGGACAGCATCATGGGACCCTAAGTGCCGCAAAAGAAACTTGCACGCGTACCCTTAAGGGCCTTCCGGAATCCGCCTAATAGGGAGCCTGCTAGTCGCGGAAACGTCGCTGGCAAAAGTTTGTCGACGTTCAAGGGATGCAGTTTGATTAATTTTGAGGCATTGCCGCAATATCTGAAATAAATCAATTTTTAGCCGAAAATGTTCCCGAAACTTTTCATACAAACTATGCATATCGAAAAAATATCCGTCCAATGAGGTATTTTATAAATCGGAATATCAATATGACGGTAATGCAGCCATTTGAATGTCACTTCAAAAGATCCTTCGGATGAAAGCACTCGCGCAGAATACGGCACGGCATTGAAATCAAGGGTTCACTAAAATTGACGGCAAACTCCCACTTCGATGACCCGAGGTCACTTTTTCAACCAAATGGCCGTCGAGTGACTTTTTTTAAAAGAGAAGACGTGTCCCATGTCATTACCAGACACTGCAGCGTGTCCATGAGCGGGAAACGTAACTAAAAAGGCGGACAAAACAACTTCTAACTTGAAGTTTTTTCCAGTAGCATAAAATATTCATGAAAATATAGCCTGCGTAAAAGAATGGAACAGGATCGAAAAGGTGAGAGAAAAAAACTTCTTCAATTGAGTGGTTTTTTTAAGACTATAAATAAACCCCATATGTTTGAAGTTGACCATCATTGCAATCCAGGGTGCATTGGTAGAAAAGCTAAAATGAAATTATTTCCACAATTACATGAGATTCAAGGACTCATTTATTCATACTCCCTGAATTTATTTTTCTAATTATCTAATGGTGACCCTGGCGATCGTAATTGAAGATAAAAATTTCGTTTTTACCTAAATTTACATTCCAGTGAGGTGAGATCTCCACTAGCGCTGTGAAACACGCAAGGCAGAACGTATAAACAGGAGTTGATCAATAACAGAACGATTTGTATCGAATTGAACACATGAGTGACGTATTATACATATTATCTTTGCATTCCAAATTAGCCACAATTGTTGCAGTGAAATCGATAATAAAACAATCCCCAAGAATTAAAAAAATAAAAATGGCATAAATGAAACAAAGTATTTTATTTCACTACCAGAATCAATCAAAATAAACCATAATTTCTCATATATTCCTGCATGTTTTCGGAGGCATCTTAATTTCCAAACAACTATTAGGTAATCTACCGGTTAAGGTAGGTTTTTGGATGGATACAACTATCAAATAAACATTTTGGAACTCCAAACAAAACCCAATCCAGCAACCTCATCTACATCAGGTCCCTCTTCATCTCTGTGCACTTCTTTCCTCCCTTCATCCCGTCCAACACCCCTATCCTGTTCCTACCCTTACCTCGCTTGCCCAACATTCTCCCCTCTATTACCCTCTTCAACATTCCACTACCGCTCAATACGCCTTCATCCATTTTTCCTGCCTCCATAGGATTTCTCTCAACAAACCCCTCTCCTCACCCACCATCTCCAGTACTACCTCATTTGTTTTCCTTTCGGTCCATTTCACCTTCTCCATTCTTCTCCACACCCACATTTCAAAAGCCTCCAATCTACGTCTATCCTCCTGCATCAGCGACCACGTTTCCGCGCCGTACATAGCTACGCTCCATATCAGAGTTTTTACGAGTCTTGTCTTAACATCCCTGCTCAACGTCCCCGTCATCAACTCCCTCCTCCTTGAGAAAGCCTCCTTGCCTAGCGCAATTCTTCTCCTTACGCCCCTACTACTTTGACCGTATTGGTCCAAAACACTTCCGAGATATGTAAACTACTATTCTACCTGCTCTATTTTTTCCCCTCCTATTTTAATGTTTAGCTTAGCCTTTTTCTTTCTGGATAATCGCATAACCTTTGTTTTATTAATATTGATTCTCATCCCATATTTATCGCACTGAACCTCCAATTCACTCAGCAATGCTTGCAACCCCCTGGCTGACTGAGCAACTAATGCTTCGTCATTAGCAAACCTAACCGATTTTACGAATTCCCCTCCGACTTTCATTACCACCTCCAGTTCTTCCCATGCCTCTTAATTCTTTTAATTTCCAAAGTGGACTCCTAAAATCGCGAATCAATCCTCATTCTTTTTTATTCTCCGCTAAAAGTTCGGAAGTTCTCCAAGTGCTATTCGACGAATTCTTAACACGTTTTAGCAATTCAATAATTTATATTTTTTGCATTCAGCTACGTCAGACAGCCACTGGGCTGCTTCGGGACGTTACCTTTGCACAACATAAAGCGTGCTTAGTTGTATCGAGCTGTCGGCTTCGCCCGACGAACTTATAGGAGGCAAATATATTTTTTTAATCAGTTCCCATCCACCGGTCTCAATTTCCCATCCTCAGACGTACTTGTGGGGGTGGAAGGGGTGAAATGGCGGAGGGGGATTGATTCAGCACTGCAGAGGCGAGGTCACAGAATTCCTTAATGGCATGCTCACGCGGTCACTGGGGGGAGAGAGGGGGTCAGTGGACGGAGGAAAAAGGTTGCTGATATAGGAAGTTATGTAATATAAAGTAAATGTGACTAGCACACACATTTTTCCTCGCGGATTTCTCTTTTTTAACCTACGATAAGGGCAGTATTTGATAACTGACAGCGACGCATAGCATCGCTCGAGGCTGTTGGAGTGGTCTCGAGGTCACTTCCTCTTACTGTTATATATTTGAAGACATTGTTGCTAATATGGAAATCTCGTTTTTTCCGTTCAGGCACGAATTCGCCATATCAATGAGAACGAGCCTGCCGGCGACACTTGCTGTGCTTCTATTGTGATCACATTGAAAAGGATCGAGAAAACACTATAAAAATACGTGAGTTAATATTTTATAATTTTTTCCGTAAGTTGCTAAAAATTTTGGACCGAATAAGGAATTCAACCCTTTGTGATTAAGTGTAATGCTTTAGTTCCCAAGCTAATAACTAAATTATTTGATATTCTAATGAGAAAATTAAAATCATGCTTCACGGAAATTTATATAATTTTCACGTGTGGTGTTCCAAAGAGGAATTATACTTTCTCCGCCATTGGACTTAATACTGCAAAGGACGCTCGTTCCGAGTGAAACGGTAAAATGAAAAAAAAATGTGAATTGCATTCCTCTGTGTTCCCACCTGTTTGCAAATACAGGATGCGTTCCAAAAGTAATGCTTTTATTTTTTTAAGTAATTCATTGAACAGATTTGCACAAACACTAAAATTTCTTCAAACTACTGTCCTTGGGCCCCTGCACATTTTTTCCAACGACTCTGCCATGCCCGGTAGACGCCCTGGAAAGCGTCTTCGGGGACCTCTCGTAAGGTCTTCATCACGGCCGATTGGATCTCTTCTATGGGCGAAAAACGGCTTCCTTTCAGGGCAGTCTTAATCTGAGGGAAAAAGAAAAGTATACTGAGGTGACCTAAAGACGATTCGGGGGGTGTGGCAGTGTTGGCACCTGGTGTTTGGCCAGGAACTCGGGGACTCGTAGCGCGTTGTGGCAAACACCTTGGGCACGAGCTTGGTGCACACTTGCCTCATCGTTAAATCTTCAGTAACAATGCGAAACACAACAGTAGACGACAAGTTTAGTTCATTGAAAACCATCTTGATACTCAATCGACGGTCAGAGTCCAACAATTGTCTAACAAGAGCCACATTGTTGGCAGTTTTGCTGGTTGACGGCCGCCCATAGCGTTGTTCGTCGTGAACCTCTTCCCGGTGCTCCTTCAAGATCTTTAATCCCCTCGAAACTTGTGAGTAGGACAAAGCAGAATCCTCGTAAGCCTAATGAATCATTTTGTCTCCTCAAGAGATTTTTTCACTTTAGCACAAACCTTAGTAATCGCGTAACGTTGCTCGATCGTCGATTCCAACGGGATGGTGCGGTGAATAACGTACAGGATGCCAACCGTGACGGCCCGCGTTCCTGGAGACAACAAATATTTTTCAGTGGTGTCCCGATTCCTACTTGAGGTGCTCTGTGGAGAACACTTTGGATGAGTACGACGTCCTTCGGATGGGACGTTACACTGGGGACCCCTTGGCGCCTTTCGACAAGAGTAGGCTAATACCAACGCCGAGTTTCTGTCCACCCTACCTTGCCCATCCATCCCTAATGGCGCAAATGACCTTAGCTGTCGGTCCCCTCCCATTAAAACTACTACTGCTGTATATCTGAGCAGATATTGAAGGTCAGAGGAAAGAACGTGTGTTAGAAATTTCCCTTCCAAGCTCATGAGAATGCGTGTGTCTTCGGTTAATTGAGATTCCATGGAGAAATCACTCAACTTCTGGAAATTCGAAAACACAGCCTTGATACTTAAAAACTTCTCATGTATGAGAACGATATAAATGACTCAATTGTTACTCACCTAAGGTGAATATTTTCTGATTCACATCCCTAATATTTTACCGGTTATTTGGTTGAAATTAACTAATTTGACATAATAAGGGAAAAACTATCGTTTTGTTTCTTAAACTATCGGAAGTGTTTCTTTAATTTTTGGGTAATTTCCAACGAAGCGCTTAGCATCTATTTTTATAAGTTCCAGTGTTTTCAAATATTCACTTTCAGCATAAATGTAGGGATTATTGTGTGAGTGGAAGGTCATCTGAGCGTGGATTTCGTGGAATTTCGTTCCGGACGAAAATTACCAGAATAGCCATTACAATTCGAAATTTAAGAGTAAATTAAAATACGAGGCGTATGCTTAAAGTAAGTACCGTTTGCTTATATTTAAATATTGGTGCTTCAGAACACAGTTTTGCTCCTGCAGCGCCATCCACTGATTCATTGAGAAGCTATATCAGCATTTGTTTTGTTTCAGAAGTGGTTTGCTTGTCCGTGCATGCAAACAACAATGTCCGCGACAATCATTGATCCCGCCAGCTGTGAAGTGCGTTCTGTCATACGATTCTTGTATGCAAAAGGATTGTCGGCTGCTGAAATTCATCGGGAATTATGCCTAGTTTATAAACCTACAGTTATGAGTGAAGGAAAGGTTAGACAATGGTGCTGTGATTTTAAAAATGGACGAACAAATGTCCATGACGAAGAGCAAAGTGGTAGGCCCAGTATTCTGACCGATGAAATTGTTTCGCAAATGGAACAAAAACTGCGATGTGATCGTCGATTGACAATTAATGGCCTGGCTGAACAATTTCCTCAACTTGGACGCACTACTGTCTACAATATTGTTACGGAAAACCTCGGATACCACACATTGCGTGCAAGGTGGGTACCCAAAATGCTCACCGACCACCACAAAGAGCAAAGAATGTCCAGTGGACGAGAGTTTTTGGGTCGTTGGGAACTCTTTAAACCACCCACCGTACAGTCCTGACCTTACACCCAGCGACTACTTCCTCTTCTTGCACTTGAAACAGTGGTTCGGTGGACAACGTTTCGAAGCCGAAGAGGAACTCAAGAATGGCGTTGTCGATTGGTTCAACCCTCAGGCGGCGAGTTTCTATGCAGAGGGGTTAAAGAAGCTGGTGCAGAGGTACGAAAAATGCTTAGAAGTGAACGGCGATTATGTAGATAAGTGAAGTAGGTTTGTAGCTAACTAAAAGTGCCAATAAAATGTGTTTCATATGAGTATATTTTTTCCTGTGTCCAAACGGGTCTTACTTTATGAACACGTCTCGTAGTCATAAATCCGCTTATAAAAGTGGGAAACCATTTTCACTTAGCATTTGAAACTCCTTGACTTGCCCCTACGATTTTTTTTCAAGCGATATTGTTCCCAAATATATTGAAATGAAATAGTTCACTTTGAAATTCCACACAATATATTTAAAAATCACGACCCAGGTTTCCACGTTGAACGTCCGTCATCCCAAACCGTTCTTTTTTTTTCATCGATATCCAATAAAATTTTTCAGCAAAGGCGATTTTCTTTCCTTCTTTATTTGCACGAGGAAAATGATGTTTTATTTCCATTAAATAAAAACAGACAAAATTTGAAAATTCGAGAAAACCCGGAAATGTATTTCTCGGGAGACCGTTCGTGAGGAATGAGCCGACGGGGAGCGAGTATTCGAGCAACAGACTTTTCTGGAAATTAATTTGTCAGGAGATTAGTCTCGGAAAAATATGCGAGAATTTAAAAAACACGGTGAATGTTTATTCCCGAAACAACTGATGACAACTGGCTCCGTGAATATTTACGCAGGGCGATTTAATCAAGGAAAAATTTATAAAATATTAGCCAATAATTTCTCTAAGAACACAACATTCGAAATTAATTTCGAAAAAATGTCCACATAAAGAATCTAACAGATATGAATTTCATTATGTTTTGCGTATCAACTAGAAGTTATCTTTATTTATATGGCGAACGCGACGATATCTTCCTTTTATGAAGCATCATTTGAATAGAACGTTGAAATGGAATATTGATTAAGTCTATTTTTTCCATGCGCGGGATGAGATGGACAAAACAAGAATTACGAGGGTAGGCTGAAAACAAATGCGCACATGCTAGTTGACCACAAACCAAATGACCTTCAGAAGCACTCCTGTGGCATGTGGAAGTAACATTCCCCTTCAACACGCATGCGCAGGTCTGAGGTCGTTACATTCATCCAGCGTATTTTGAGAAGCGGAAGTACAGAGACGTGTTCCAGTGCCATCTCAACACAAGTAAAACAGCGTGCTGTTATCAAATTTTTAACTGTTGAAAAAGTTACTCCCACTGATATTCATCGTCGTTTGAATGTTGTTTATGGAGACGATGCTGTTGATAGATCTACTGTAAATCGACGGCTACTGTACTTTGGCGGCTCTTATGGTCCCATGGTGGAGTCCTTTAATGAGTGATGGGTTCAACTTTATGGAATAGTAAATAGTCTGCTGGTGCCAATTCGGGATTGTTAGGAGGTTGGGGAATCGTCGCGATGCCACTGAAGAAGGTCTTCTCAAACAAATACTCGACTCTTCTCTTGCTCTGCCGACCTTCGGGATGACGAGTTTAGCGCAGATCTTTCGCATCGCCAAATTTTCAGTGATAATGGTGTGTGCACTGTCATTGTCTTATCAATGCCAATATACGATATCTGCGACCACGCGCACACTTAATGGACGGTCTGAATTCAGCACTTCACGCACATGTCAGGAAATAAATTGTTACCGATACATTTAATACAAAAAATTGTATTACCATCGTGGTCTTTGAGAGAATCAAAGTTTGGCCGTTTTATCCGCTGTTCCCTAACGTATGTCCTGAATGCCTTACGGTTATCCTGCAAGTGATTGCACATAATTTTTTCATTTAAACTTTGGTTGATTATTTTTGCTTCCTTACGATGTGCTAAGCATTTTTCCCGTGTCTTTTCAGAAGGCCTTCTTACACCGGTTTTGTATGTATTTCTGATTTCGGATCCGACTTCCTTTGTTGCCTTAAAGCTCTTCTAGCCTCACCATTGATCTGCCGCAGTTCGCGTAGTACCGTGTGGCATGTGATGGTCCAATTGCGGGAAAGACTAGACCAAAGAACGGGCCATTGGGGTGTGAGCCAGCACCTGACGGCCGGGTGTATTCCGGGTGGCGACATTTCCCGGGTGACGAAGGCGGTTGAAGCGGCGGCTGCGGGCACGAAGGACTCCAGACTACGGGTCGTGGCTGACGTCAAAGATATTCTTCATTTCTTCATGGAATTGCAATCTGAAGTGGGGCGAGTGGGTGGAGGCCAAGAGATTGATGTGATGCTCTCGATCTGTGGCCTTGTTCCGAGAATTGACCGTCGACTTCTGGCTTAGATTCGGAGTGGAAGGCATAAATCAGAGGTTACGTCAATTCTGGGAAATTATGACGTCCTTCGTTGACCTTCAGGGATGATCCAATGGTGTAGGAACCTCTTGAACCGTTCTGGTGCTCACTACACGTCTGAGGCAGTCACGTGTGTAGCGGGTAGGATAGTCGAGCACGGCAGGGCTTCTTCACAATAGAAGTAGATTGGAGGCTTTTGAAATGTGGGTGTGGAGAAGAACGAAGAAGGTAAAATGGACCGTAAGGAAAACAAATGAGGAAGTACTGGAGAGGGTGGGTGAGGAGAGGGGTTTGTTGGGAGAAATCCTATGGAGCCTGGAAAAATGGATGAAGGACGCATTTATCGGCAGTGGGATGTTGACGACTGTAATGGTAGGGACGTAAGGGAAAGAATTGCGAAAGGAGAAGAATAGGCAAAGAGGCTTTCACGAGGAGGAGGGAGTTGATGGCCGGGACGTTGAGTAGGGAGGTAAAGAAGAGACTCGTCAAAACTTTGATATGGAGCGGAGCTATGTACGGCGTGGAAACGTGGTCACTAAAGCAGGAGGATAGACGTAGATTGGCAGCTTTTGAATTGTGGGTGTGGAGAAGAATGGGCCGAAAGGAAAACAAATTAGCAAGTACTAGGGATGGTGGGCGAGGAGAGGGCTTTGTGGGAGAAATCCTATGGAGGCAGGAAAAATGGATGGAAGGCACATTGAGTGGGATATTGAAGACTGTAATAGAGGGGAGAATTTAAGGCAAACAAGGAAAGGGCAGAAACAGGATAGGGGTGTTGGACGGGATGAAGGGAGGAAGGAAGTACACAGAGATGAAGAAGGACCTGATGTAGAGTAGGTTGCTAGATTGTGTTTTGTTAGGAGTCACAAGATATTTATTTGATAGTCGTGTCCATCTAAAACCTACCTTAACCGGTAGATTACCTTTTATATATATCACAGGAGTGGTCTGAAACGTTTCCGACCTAACGAAGATACGAGACATTTTTTCTGAAATTTTCTGAGGTCGAAAACTATTCAGACCACCCACGTACATATATATTAATATTTATATACATATAGATTAAAGTGTAGGACAGCATGTAGGTCAATTAGTGGGTCTCTAAAGTCTTCTTTTCCAACTTATTTAGCTTTAAATGACGTCAGAGTCACTGATAGAGGTGCATACAATAGTTCACTAAATTATGAATAAAATATGAATCGGACGGAAACTTATCGGAAACAGTATTGGTATTATTAGGAAATTGCCGAAGTTTAAAAAATTAAGTCGCCAAATGACATCGCCTTACTCAAAGCACAGGCGCACTCATGACAATTGTAACTGAAAGGTCGTTATCCGCTGAAATCGCCGATGGTGAAATTTACTTAAAATTCTTTCGAGTAACAGTAAATATAGAATCAGGAGCGGTGTTCTTATTGCAGTAAAGAATTCTTGCGTCAGCGGGGCTGGGACAATTCAATTCCAAAAATCGTTTTTGAAAATATCATTCACTGCCCACGTGCCACCTGTCGTTTCCCAGGAAGTTCTGGTACCCTGAAAATCACACAGCTCGGGTGAAGCTGAGGGTTCCCATAGAGGTGTGCCCAGGAATCGGACCTGAGCCCTTCAAGTCAGGAGTACTACGTTCTACCTCCGGACTACCACGCCCCACAAAGAAGATAATGCTTTGAATTAAAAACACCCACCATTAATGCGACAGGAAATGGCATTTCTTAAAGAGCAACAATTCGATTAGGTCAGGAGTAAAACACTCGACCTGAAGACGACTCCAGGACTGGGGTCAAAATTGTTGTCCAATGAGCAAATATACACGACGGTAATTCCTGGAAATATTCATCAGACAGACGTCGCGGATGACTTAAGATTAATTATGTCAGTCACTAATGGTGGTGGGTGAAATCGAATACCATCACATGAAAGAGAACTTAAAGCAGTACGAGGTGTGTCCAATAAATACGTGAACTGAGGCCTTTATAAAAACTCTATCTTGCAAAATTCAGCCTACATCGATTTTGTTCCCTTCAAAGTACAATCCGTTCGTTGCTATGCCTTATTATTCCATCTTCTCTTCCACTGTTTAAAACACCCTTGGAACTCGTGTGTGAAAGATTGCAGACATTTTTCCCTCCCAGATAAGACAATCGGGTAAAATACCATTGTTTGTAAATTAGCAAATTATTTTAACCTACACCCACGCCGTTTCTGAAACACTTCACCTTGAATTCCCCAAAGGCTACACACTCAACTTGTCCCTAAACCCATTCCGTAATTAATGCGTGCCTCACAAACAATTTCACGCACGTCTCCAACCGTTATCGACCCCCACCAAAGGATATAATAAGTTTGAAATGAGCACACGACAATCATTAGTTGCAGGATTATTAAGATGTGGAATCTTGAGAGATGGCACTCGCGGCAGCGCCTAAAGCCCAACTTGGAGGAAAAAGTTATCTAATCGACCACATAATCACCGATAACGTTAGCTGGGTGTTCTAGTTGGACCCGTGGACCCCGTGTACCAACCGGAGGAGAACAAAAGGAATAATGGTCTCAGTCTAGAGTTGACCTTTGACCGGCGATGCATTGCGGACGTGAAGCACATGGGCAAACTCGTCCCCTCTCTTCGGGTGCACGATTATCACTTCGGCCTTTAGAATAAGGACACCACATTCGTGGAGTGATTCGACGTGCCCTCAGTGGGGTATTTGAAACTGGAGGGCGATAAGATGGATAGGATGACACGTTAGAAGTCTTGCATTGTATTTTATTCTATTATTTCAGGCTTCACTTCGTGGAAGTATTTAATATCCATACTAAAAAGAAATACTTGTGCTTTTCCACAGATTTTATTAAATGGTACAATTTTTGACAAAGTGGATCGATAAATGGATCATCCACACCGCCCTCTTTCGGAAAGGGGAGACTTCATCGTGAATGTGATCAAACAGGTCACTTGACTCACCTGATACTTTAACAACGATAAACAAATCCACAACTGACGAATCAAAACAAATGACGGTTCATAGCAAACGAAAAAAATATTTCGACAATTGTGCATATAAATGTTATACGTTTAATGTCGTAGCTTCGGACGTTGGTTCATTTTGAATAAAAAGTTTGCAAAATACTAATCCTATTCACTTACCGTAATTCATGCGAAAGGGAGGAAAGACGTTGTGGGTGATATTTTTCATCAAATAAACTAACACAGTCGGAGAACTGGTTTTACAAACGCATTGACTAAATTGCAGATATATGTAGATATTTCATTTCGGCTAATCAGTTAATGGCAGTTTATTGCTTCAACGATACATTCTTATGGCACCAGTTATGTTTAACACCTCAGTTGGTTCAAGAGAGAATAAACAATGATCAGCTTGTGGCATTTTTTTATGGCCCAGTGAAAACTACCCTTCACAATGGTGTTCTACCAAACAACCCTGTTTTGTTACCAATTTCTTAGGTGCTGGGCATTTGGCATTTCCAAATTTGCCTCACATATTCCTACAGGTAAACGTTCACAGAGGAACAAAGGATTTCCCCCTCCCCTTGCAAAAAAATTAGGTAAAAAGTCCTTCATATGTTACCTTCGAATGTCCTTCAACGTCCCCATAACATGCATTTAGATCGTGATATTTGACATATAACCACGAAGCAACTCTCGCGTCCATTAACCAAATCGGTTTATGAATGGATTTATCAGATTACAACACTTACTTTGGACATCGATCATCGTCAACTCCTTGGTAATATATACTGCAACTGAAAATGGACCTTGAAATGTAATAATTCCGCCCAATGTCTCAACTTCCCAAGGTTGAGAGATCATCACAGAACATCCAACTTACGAGAAAATTATTCACTCGTCAGAGTCCTTCACGAGCATACACCCCTCTGATACACTTAGGCGTTACCCTCACTCACAACCTCTCCTAGGTGAAACATACGGGGAATATGTGGACAAGCTAACAAAAAATTAGCATTTATCAGAAGGGTAGTGGGTAAATGTGATGAAAAGGTCAAAGGGAAATGTTATATTTCGCAGGTTAGGCCTCTTTCAGAATATGCTGCAAATATATATTGGATCCTCACGAAGTTGAATTGATTGCTGAATTGCATCGCGTGCAGCGTAAATGAGCTAGATTTATAAAACGCTGTCATGACAAACTGATTAGCTCATCAAAAATTATTAGAGGATCTAGGTTGGGAATCACTTAATGGAGCGGAGGCTAAATCATAGATTAAATCTCTTGCGTAAACTGGAAGGAGGCCTCTGTAGCAGTGATGTTGAAAATGCATTATTACTCCCATCGTACTACGGTAGGAGAGATTATTTCAATAAAATTAGAGAGATTTTAGTGTAAAACAGATAGATTTAAGATGTATTTTTTTTCCATGAACGATAAAGAATCATGATAACTGTAACGGACCACGCCTTGGGGAAAAGTATTTTTTCTTATCGTTTTTCATTCTAAGTAGCCCAGTACGTTTTAATTATTTCATCTATCCTTAGTTTATTGCATTTCTTGTAATTTTCACCTCTTCTCTTATACATTTAGAAGTAAATCCCATTGGGATACCGTGGAGCATATTCCTAGATTATTCGAAATATTTTGCAATATGCTGTCACTAAAAATCAAGAAAAATTTAATTTTTGATGCTGCATGCATAATGAATCACCCCTTGCCACACACCCTAATGGTGCAGGGCACATACAATGTAGATGTGGAAGTCTCTCCTCTCAACGCTGGTATGGTAAGCTCCATTGTAGCTGGTGTCCTATTCCATCTTTCCAAAAATGTTTCTTTCGCAAACAAAGATCTTCCTCTAATTCCCCTGGAGTTGTTTCAAGTTTGCACGTTCTGAATTCACTGTTCTATTCCCCCCTTCTTTAATGCTTTACCACATCAAGGGAGACTATTTTCGCAAATTAACTTAACCTATTTTATTTGTTTATATTTTTTTAACTTAATCATTGTTGATCGCACCCCCTAATAACTGTATTGTGACACCAATCCAATTCCCTTCCTAGAAGAGTATATTTTGGATCATTAAACTGCCGCGACATATATTAAAGACTTCACCAAATCCTTTCCTTTCCATCGTCAACTCTGATTGAAAATGTCGTAATGTCTGTTTGAAAATTTACCCTTACGGATATCATTCGTCTGACTCCTTTGCTCATCCATCTAAAAGACTCGCCACGTAGTTTACGTACTCTATGCGCCTTATTTTATGTCATCCAACTTCAATTAATGAAATCAGTCGATCGTTTTCTTGAAAACCTCAACGCGTTGCTCTTGTTGTGGTTTAACTTCTTTCAACTCTCCCTACATTGATCCCGTGAACCGTTCCAGCAATCAGTGACTGAGATTCCTCTGGTGAGTGCGAAACTTGTAAACATTTTGCTCATATCAGACCAAGTTAAGTACCAACTTTCATTTCCGCCCCAATTCTTGCTATTTCCCTCGTGCCATCTGCTCGATATAGTTATGCGTTCACGACCCACATTAATTTGGGTCAATTTCCATTCAATCAATCGATTATAATAATATTTTTCGCTTAACATGTCGGACGTCAATTTATTATTAAAATGTGCTGACCCCTAAAACCTCAAGTAAGAAGTCGAGCTCGATTTCTATGGCCATCCTCCTCGCTTATGGTTTCAACAGGTACGTGTACACAGATTCGGGAAAATAACAGTCATTACAGTCAAGATTCATTTTTTTTAGAGTAGGGAGCTTTTAGCTTTTCAGCTGGCGAAGCTATCCACAAAATTTCCAACAACATTGCATAAATCGTACAAGACAAAAATGATCAGAAAAAAATCAGTCTATTCCATAAATACTATTTTCACTGAAAAAATACTACCAAATTATCACACACGCAATTCGATTGAAAAATCAAAATATATTGTTAATTGTTTGCTAAAAACCTGGGGCAATTTTTGTGCGTCTAAAAAAATGTTTCGGGGAATAAAGTTTAAATGCCATTCATGCCCCCAACGCATAATTAAAAACCATAACCTTTTCCAATTTGAAACTGGTGAAACTTGACAATAAAAATTTACTGGGAATGTCTTGCTGCTAAACTAGGACAGCAAAGACTTAAAAATAAAACAATACCTCATTTAAAATGAAAAAAATAAGGAAATATCATTCGTCAATGACCAACAACCATTTATCATCGACGTTTTTCTCCACACAACCACCTAATTTTATTTTTTTAATAACCTTTCATGCATAACAATATTTCTCATATTATTTGAATTTTTGGATTCAATTATATTGCTAATAATTATTTCATTTTTTCGGATGACACACCAGTTGAGTATTCTAAAAGATATTTCTCATCGAAATACAATGAAACTACACATTTAATTCTCTAGCTTGAAATCGTTTGCCCTTGGCCATCTGTTGAGCATGTCAGTACTACTGAGAAGTGCAATTGTAAAGTTTTACTCAGCAATACTAGCACAAATAAAGCTAAATATTTTCTCAATGCACTCATCCCAAAAAAAATCATTCATTCTTTCATCACTCTGATTCATTCACCACACTAATTATTCGCTTTCAAGTTTGGAAACCCTTCGACAACTCACGCTTACATAACTTAGTATTTTTAAGTGCCAATATTCGTAGTTACTGCGTTAAATTTCTGATGGTATCACCACAAAAAATCAGTAGCATCCTTCAATATGAATATTATAATATTTTCAATGAGATATTACCTATGCTGAAAAGAACTTTATCTTTATTTATGTCATCTTTCCAACGTGATTCAAATAAATTCACAGAACAACAAGCAATCGCTGACAAAATCCAGGAATCGAGAACACAATTGAGTGGACTAGGTGCAGCGAAGTGATTCACATAATAAATTAATAGTAACACTTCATCATCTGGTGAAAAGATCCATGCATAATAAATGACCAAGTAATTTTTACCTTCGAAACCTCTGGCTACTCATGACTAACCGTCCAATACATCTGATATGCGAATCTTCACTCAAGAGCCACCATACGGACATTCGACATACTACGACAACGAAAGTGGATAAATATGTGATCGAAATAATCCGGCGTTGCCATTATAAAACAAAACAATGCAAGGCATTAGAGCAGTGCAAATAATCATTCGCTTAAACAGGTATGAGGTGTTCGTCCAAGAATTTTTGTTTTTTACAAACATTAAGTTAGTACTCCTGATGACGTATCATTTCTATGCAGACGATGAATGAACCTCTGCTACAGGCATTATTCATTTACCTTTACGTAATGAGGTAGGCAATATGATGATGATGGATGTATATTGCAAATTAAAAGCAGAGTTATTTTTCGAGAACTTCGTCCTACTACTGGAATATCTTACTCAGATAATAGCTAGAAATGTATGCACCGAATGGCGTTCATCTCTGACGCCGGAATCAAAATCGAAAACAGTTTAATTGATAATAATAGAAACCCCATCCGAAGAAAATAAACTAATATTAATATCAATTTTATCTATATGATGGCATCAGTCACCCAACAGACTTGCTGAAACATGTATTAACCGAACAGCAGACTTCAATAGTCCCGCTGATGTAAGTGCTGGTTTTGACTGAGTTAGTATCTACAGCGAGTGAAAATGGCGGCTGATGGTGAAGCTTCTTGTGTTTGTGACCCAAATTTTGCAGTGATTTGCTCCTTCCTTGACCGTTTCGCGGAACCATGTGGGATTATTCACCCGGATTTCGCAGATCTCCAAGACATGCTGGAAAATTCGCAAGAAGGTATGTTAGTTATCTATCCTGTTTTCCTCTTCGTGTTGACAAAAGATTCAATGGTTATTTTGTTTGGTTCGACTTGTCCGTTACATTATCCTGACGGCTTGCTTCAGTGTGTTTGTTGTTGTCATCTATTGAGGAAATAATTTTTTGAACTTGAGCAGGAGTTAATTTTTTTTATTAAAACACGTAAAGACTTTTAAAATGTTTTTGACAGAGTAATTTACGGATTACGCCGCAAGAGTAGAACCGATCGTGCTGCCGCCCGTATGACGCTTTCATTTATACTTCAGAGGGACATGTAAACAATTATCTTGTGCTTACGTTTGTGCTGTGTTTACCACTGTTATAAGTAAATGCAAATTGTTAGAAAAACTTTTATTGTAGTGATGTTTCATAAACTGATAATAAGTGCGTTTTGTTATCCTTGTCAAATTAAAAAAAGTATCTGGAACATTAAGATAATGTTTAGCTTTTTTTCGAAGTTGGATTGTATTAATAACGTATAATTTGAGTCCGATATTCGCAACTAATGACTTCAAAGTTGGCTGCGTGACCTATGTTGTATTTAGTAAATATTGTCCTTTTCTAAGGAAACTCACAAACGCCATCCAGCGTTGAAAAGGCCGAATTACTTGAAGAGTACTTCTACGCTTTTTTTCAATCAATACGAATCGTGCAACAGATTTGTGCAATCCAACCATTTTCTCATGTTCTGTCTATTTAAGCTTTTTATCCCATTTTTGTATCCCGAATTGATTATTGTTTTGGTGGTAGATAAATAATATTCATCAAGAATGGCATTAGTTAAATATCAGTATTATGCAATATACGTTTCACAATGCTTGAGTGCATGATAAAGCTTCAGACAAAACGAAGATATGATTCATTATTTTTACATTTTAATGAGAGAATTTTATACACAAATATCGATTAGACTTTGATATTTGACTGATGCGGTTAACTGGCTCGGTGTATGATTTTATTGGTTAATTATTTAATGTTGGGGAGCCAAGCCCATTATTTTACCGTAATGCATTTAAATTGTTTCGTGGGTGTGTGTTTATACAAAAGTAATAATTGGCAAGAAATCAAAATTTCTTCTAGGTCGTTTTTTAAAGTATAAACCAAAATATTGTGAAGGAAAAACGTGTCATATTTTTTCTTTGTCCATACGTACAATGTTAAACTGTTAGTAATTTTATTTTGACTAATAATTACCTAAGTAAGTCTTCGTGTAGAAAAGAATAATATTTCCCCATTTTGAGGTCAGGGGGAAAACAAACCAAGATCAGTACCTGATCCTCAGTGAGGTTGATGCTAAGGTATAGACTCGCCAAAAAAGTGATCTTTTTACTTAATAAATACAAAAGGTGCCCACATGTTTGCTTCATAACTTCGAATCATAGATTTGACAAACCAGTTTCAGTACTTCCCTCTTAACATGCCTTGAAACTTTCATTTTTTTAATGGTAACTTATGTTGTTTTTGTATGCTAAATGAAATTTATTACTTCCTCAAAATATTTCAGTGTCATAGAACTAATAGTAATCCCTAAAACTATTTTTGTAAATAAATGCGTCAGTTTTGATGAAAATTTATGAGATTCCCTGCATTCAAATGGAAGCAACTGAGTGGAAAGGTTGACTGTAATGTCAATTATTTTAGAGTCTGTATGATCTCATCTCTTGATGACAGTTATGTTTTGTTGCTGTATTTGTTTCACTTCATATATTTCATAACTCCTTTTGATATTTTCCCCATCAAGCTGCTTATGTTTTGCCCAAAAAATAAAAATATTATTATTATTACATATATTTATTATCCTCTATTTAATCATCTTCATTCCTTACCAGCTTTGAATTTCTTAAAGCATTACATCAATATACCGAGCCTATAAATGAACAATAGTAAATTAATTCTAATATTTTTCATGTCTACTTTTCACAATACTTGTATTTTATAATGCCTTATAGTGTACCTGAGACTTTCTTTAAAAAAATAAATTAACTTGCAGCTTTGAAAAAAGGAGTCCAGGTGTTTGCAGCTTCATGAATACTATGTCATTGAAAAGTCACTAACTTCATTCTTACCTTCTTCCAATCCCTCACTAAACCTTTACTGTGCAGCGCCTTTCGTTGGTAAAAGTAATCCTCCTATTGGAGAAATATCATTGGAATAGGTGAGGAATGATGGTTCTACCTCCCTTCCTGCTATTCTTCATCCACAGTTTATCTATGCTAAATACGCACCTCATATATAATGCCCTTAATAATTTTACTTAATACCCAAATATTTGAGAGACATTTATGGGAAGTATTATTATTATTATTAGGTAATCTACCGGTCAAGGTAGGTCTTTGGATGGACACAACTATCAAATAAACATTTTGTAACTCCCCACCTAGCAACCTAATCTATATCAGGTCCCTCTTCATCTCTGTGTACTTCTTTCCTCCCTTCATCCCATCCAACATCCCTATCCTGTTCCTGCCCTTACCTCGCTTGCCCAACATTCTCCCCTCCATTACCTTCTTCAACATTCCACTACCACTCAATACGCTTTCATCCATTTTTCCTGCCTCCATAGGATTTCTCTCAACAAACCCCTCTCCTCACCCACCATCTCCAGTACTACCTCATTTGTTTTCCTTTCGGTCCATTTCACCTTCTCCATTCTTCTCCACACCCACATTTCAAAAGCCTCCAATCTACGTCTATCCTCCTGATTCAGTAACCATGTTTCTGCACCTTACATAGCTACGCTCTATATCAGAGTTTTTACGAGTCTTGTCTTAACATCCCTACTCAACGTCCCTGTTGTCAACTCCCTCCTCCTTGAGAAAGCCTCCTTGCCTAGCGCAATTCTTCTCCTTACGCCCCTACTGCTTTGACCGTATTGGTCCAAAACACTTCCGAGATATGTAAACTGTTCTACCTGCTCTATTTTTTTCCCGCCTATTTTAATATTTAACTTAGCCTTTTTCTTTATGGATAATCGCATAACCTTTGTTTTATTAATATTGATTCTCATCCCATATTTATCGCACTGAACCTCCAATTCACTCAGCAATGCTTGCAACCCCTTGGCTGACTGAACAACTAATGCTTGGTCATCAGCAAACCTAACCAATTTTACCAATTCCCCTCCGACTTTCATTCCTACATCCAGTTCTTCCCATGCCTCTTTAATCATTTCTTCCACATATACGTTGAACAGCACCGGTGACAATGGGCAACCCTGCCTTACACCTCTTCCTAACACTGCCCATCCGGACTCTCCGTTCCCTACTCGCACCTGAGCAGTCTGAGACATATACAGGTTGCCGATCAGTCTCCTGTCCCTCCAATCCATTCCTATTTTCTGCAATTCACGCATTAATTTTTCCCAATTCACTCTCTCAAACGCTTTTTCGAAATCTACAAAACAGGCAAAAACGTCCTGATTGTATTCTATATTCCTCTCGATTAGTGATCTCATTACTGCAATGGCATCACGCGTACCTCTTTCCTTCCTAAACCCAAACTGATCATCCCCTAAGTAATCATTTGCCTTACTCTCTATCCTTTTGTTGATGATCCTGAGAATAACTTTAGCTGCGTGGGATACCAAACTTATTGTTCTGTAATCCTCACATGATGTAGCCTTTGCCTTTTTTGGAATAGGAACTAACACCAATCTCACAAAATCTTCCGGCCAGATTCCTTCCTCATAGATACTACGAATCAGTCCATATATGGCCTTCTTCCCACCTTTCCCTGACCATTTCAACATTTCTACAGGAATATTGTCCACCCCCACTGCCTTATTTGCTTTCATCTCCTTTAATGCCCTTTCTCTTTCATCGTCGAGTATGCCTGGACCTAAACTATCTTCTTCTACGTCATGTTCCTTTTCTATGTCTAGCCTTGTCGGCCTAAGTTCCTTACCATACAGTGTTTCTATATATTCCTTCCATCTCTCTTGGATTTTTCCTGGTTCAACTATTATCTTACCCCATTTATCTTTAACTGTTAGCACAGATCTTGCCTTCTTACTTCCCGATAATAACTTAACCTTGCTGTATAGAGCACCAATTTCACCCTTCTTCTGTAAACTTTCCATATCCTCGCATTGGAATTTCCGCCATTCTTCTTTTGCTTTATTTGTGGCCCTTCTCAATTTATTGTTTAACTTTTTGTATTTCATTTTGCCTAGCTCTGTGTTTACATTCTTCCATTTTCTTTTCTCATCCATCTTTGCAATCATCTCAGCCGTTACCCATGGTTTCCTTATCCTTTTCCTGTTAACGGTTCCTATAGTGTCTTTCGCGGCTTCCGATATCCCTTGCTTGATACATTCCCATTTTTCTTCGAGAGTACTCAGTTCTTTACCGTCATCCATCATTTTCTCTACAGCCTGCTGATACTCCTTCCTCATTAATCCATTTAATGCTTCCAAATTCCATTTCCTAACCCGCCACCCTTGCCTTATCTTCTTGAAATGGACGTTACATTTCATAACAACTAAATTGTTGTCAGAGTCCGCATCCGCTCCTGGGAAACTGTGTGAATTTATCACACGATTCCTAAACATGTGCCTAACCATAATATAATCTAACTGATACCTTTCTGAGTCCCCTGGCATTTTCCATGTATACCTATGCCTTTTGTGATGTCTAAACCATGTGTTGGTGATGACTAACCCCTGTCTCCTGCAGAATTCAATTGCCTTCTCCCCTCGTTCATTCCTCATGCCTAACCCATAGGCCCCCATCTCACCACCCTCTCTTCCTTCGCCTACCGCCGCATTCCAATCCCCCATCACTATCAAATATTTCCCTGCAGGAACACACGCGATGATATCCTCTAACTCATCGTACATCCTATCGACTTCTTACTCTTTGTGGTTGCTCGGTGGCATGTATACCTGAACAATGACCAAGTTTGTCGGCTCTGCTTTAATCTCTACGAGTAAAATTCTATCAGTTGCTTGCTCTATGTTGAATGGGAAGTATTATAACTCAGAATTTGTCTGATGTTGGAAAGCAATCCACTAAATTCATTGAAAATATTATATGAAAGAAGTAAGTGTGATGAGGTTATTTGGGGGAGCCCCTCTGGTCATGGAGTAAACAGGCAAGACTGGTACATTTGCGAAGGTGCAGTGTGTCCAGGTTCACTTAGTTCAGATGTGCCAGGACCACAGATCACTTGTTGAGCAAACTGTGCTCTGCCACCCAAAAGCAATGAAATCGATAGCTGATATATGCTTCCTCCACAAGTTAACGATTCCTCAAAATGGTTCAAGACTCATGTCCCAACACCCCATTTGACATACCATTCTTCAACTAATTGGGATGGTAAGACAGAAATATGGATAACACTCACAACTAGTTTTTTTCTTGTAATTCCTATGTTCTTGAATTCATAGTGAAAAAAAGCTATTTCATTCAGCATTTTTAAGTTGAACTCCAATTTAAACTTGAGCTGTTGACTGAACAAAGGAAAATTTACCTTCAATTGGTGTGGAAATCTTTTTGCTGTGGCATTAGTGTGAACTCTCAAGCTTGCTTTTGTGATGCCCTCCTTTTTATGTGCTTTTTCTGTGAAAGATGAATATCATCGAGGTGCGTAAATAATGAAATCAGACTCAGGTGTGTGTTTGTGTAGTAGAGGCTAGCAAAACGTTTCAACTTAAGAAAGGTTAGAATCCATGGGCATATATCATTCACAACTCTCCCCTCAGACTCCACTGCATCTTTGGTAAGGAGAGTACCACACTCATAATGTGATGGCTTACTGAAATAATACTTAGTTATTATAAAATTACTAGCAGTTAATCACTGTACATAAGGGCAGAGAAAAAATGTGACACATTTCTACTTATCAATATTTCAAGCAGCTAAAAATTAACCTAACCAAAATTTTGATTGCTTGCGACAAGTTATATTCGTCACAAACTTGTACACACACAACATGGTATACATGTATTTCAGCAGAATAATATGCTTAATTCTCTAGCATTACAAATAATTAAGATGTAAAATCATACTCAAGAGCCAGTTTACTACACCAGCTAAACATTAAGGCTATAAAGGAGGTCATTTAGGAGGGAATCCCTCATTCATTAGTTCAATCCATCATCTATTCCAATATGTACGAGGTAATAAAGACTTCTCCAATCTCCAGTATCTTTCTGCTTTTTGGTTAAATTTAAAAGTTTCCTATGATATTGATGTTTAATTACATAGACATGTTTTATGGCATCCAAATTCAAGATGCACCTTAATTTAAAGTAGTTTTAAACAGCAAAAAACTCTAAAATACTTCTAACATTTACTCTTTTATAAAAAAACTTTAAAATATTAGATGAATAAAGTTTTAGAAATGAGATCTGTCCTTTATCTTTATGTATCCTTTCCTTATACATGTCCTTTCTCCTTATATAACTATAAGCCATTATCCTTTACAGAAATACTTTATTTAGATGGAGGGATATTCTAATTGTGACCAGGTCATTATTAACGTAATTATGACTCTCTCATAGGAACTCTTAAATGGCTGCTTTTGCCTAAAACTGTGCTATATTTTATTTGTTAAGGAATATTTATGAAAAATGTTCAATTAACAAGACAATAAACTCTCGATTAACCATTTTGCGGAGTAGTTCTCTTCCTAGAACCTCAAAATTTTAATAAAATTACAATTTCAATGGGAGTTAAATTCTTTGAAATTCTAATGTATGTTTTTTTGTAATGTACTTGGTTGAAATACGTAGGCTTCATCAAAATTTATGAATTTAACAAAATCAAAAGTCATCTTTAGTATTTAATGTTTTAATTTAGTGATTTTCATTTAATCCATACTTTTCCATAACTCAGACATGCCAACTCTCCCGATTTAAGCGGGAGACTCCCGATTTTTCCTTCTTACGTTCTTGATGAACTGTTCAAATTGTGTACTTAGCTTAACATGTTAATAAAGTGTGACATTCATTAAAAATTGGCAAAGTGTCATAAAGGGATTAAGGTGCCATGCAAATATTGTGGTAATTAAAAGTGATTACTTCGTGATACACTTCTAAAAATCTCCCGATTTTTCATTTTTGAAAGTTGGCATGTCCTCCCGATTTTTCATTTTTGAAAGTTGGCATGTCTGATAACTGTTTCCCTCGCCTTCATTATTAGCCCTGGGAATTCCATATTCTCCTTGCGAGTAAATACACAAGTTTTAGTATGCAAGTAATAAGTCATTAACTATCAACGCTGCTTTATTTTAATTGGTATTTGTCAATATTTGTCCTTCGCCAGTCATTTGTTTTTTTCCCGTCTATCAGATTGGTTTAGCTTTCTGAGGAGAATACATTCTGCTCTTCACTTTATGATAGTTCCCTGATCTTGTAAATTTATAATTCTACCTTTGTAAAAATGGCTGTAAAACGCTAAAAATTGTACTTCCCCATTGTTAAAAAATTCCAATTAATCACAAGGAATGAAAAAGGAGAGTTTCCATGGATATTCATCTTTTCACAACTATATTATTCATGTATTTTGGTTATTGTTTTTTTATGATTATCCCTGCTTCATCATGCATCCATTGGCTCACGGATAATCGAGAGTTTACTGTACTGGCATTTTTTGCAAAGATATTGTAGACAATTGTAAGATTTGCAATAGGTCTGTAGTGATTGATATCCTATGCGTTGCCTTCTTTGTCAATTGGCATCATTTTACAGATTTTTAACATGTTGGGGATAGAAACACTCTGCATAACATTTGGTAGAGATCTGTATTTAAAGGTTTAGCCATAAATTAAGCTAATACTTGTGCTATGTTGGAGTTAATTCCATTTATATCAGCGTTGAGAATTTTTTTAATATCTTAGGACATGGATTACTTCCCTTTCTGTAATTTCATCAAAGTATATGGGATTTATGAATGACACTCTATGGTTCCTTAAATCTTTAACAGTTGTATGTGAGACCTTATATTGTAGGTAAAGTACGAGCTAAAATTTTCAGCGAATCTTTTATCAATCCAATGCGGTCAATGTCATCAATTAAGTTTTCATTTTACACACATTTGTGTGTTGATTTTTATTAGCTCTTATGGGAAATTTTAGTGATATCATCTGTGAATTCTATTTTGTGAGTGTTCAAAGATTCCTCTTTCTTAAGTGGTAGTGCGTAACTTGGCTTGTTCATAAGGAGTTTCAGTTTCGGAATTACCAGATTTAATCTTACATTTGATAAACCATTCCTGGACATAATTGCTAGATAAGTAGCATTTCCTATCCATCCAGCCTTTTCTTTTGTAATTCAAGGTTTCATAAGAGACATTTGGTCAGATATAGTTGCCAATGTCCGAAAAATTTTGCATAAAGACTTCCAACTTCTTCAAACTTTCACGTTCGTTTGTCTTATTCCAATGTAGTTTCCTGAAGTTTTCAATGAATTAAATTTCCTTTTGATTATTTCAGAAAACCCTTTTAGAATTTCAAGGACAGTGGTTGTTGACTGGGGAACCGGATTCTAAATTTACAATCGTGCCTAGATGGTCAGAGCCTTCATGAGTTCAATTTAAATCACAGTGTACTTAGTTTTAGTGTTAGTACATTATCTAGACTTGTGGCTGACTCATCTGACATGTGTTCTTGTTGGCTCATCAATCATAAATTTAAAACCAAGTGAAAATGCATCATAATTAAAGCTGGTGAATTCTGGAGTGTTTCTGAGCAAGGCCCCCACCAGCTTAAAATCCCCCACCAGCCTTAATAATCCTTATGGTCTGACTAGGATTTTTAAGAGTAGTTCCAGATTATCAATTAAAATATCCAAATCACTCTTTGGTGAGTGGTTAATGCGACAGATAATTAAATGAGGTTTAGCAATGGTCTCTGCTGATTTTTCTAAATATTTTTCATTACCAAAATCTTACATGCCCGTGCACACTTCAAAGGCTGCTTTCATGGAAGTAGATGGCTGGACCACCATGTCTTGGCACCCCATGATTGAAATGGCTGAAATGCTAGATTGTTTATTTCTATTTTGAACACTTAAATGGAATATTCCTTCAGCGATATATTTCAAAGTAATATTCATATGATTATTGGTGCAAAATTGATATATTACTTGATGCATCATTTGCATTGAGGAATTGTAATGAGGGCAAAGTACTGAACGTATGAATCACTGATTTAATAAATTCTTTTGCATGGGAGTTTGAAGGTGGGATCATGCTTATAACCATGAGATTTTCCGATAAATAATGTAGTATTAAAGTCATACATGAACTCGGCAGTGTATGGATACTCACGAGTTTATATGAGGATTAATGGCAGCTAATTTATTTACATTTACGTTGTAATTCAAAAGCCTCCTATTATACATGTGGTAAGGGAAATGTATGTACTTGAGGTAAGTGGTTTACAGCTAGGTTCATTGGCCGTAGTTTTTCCTTGTTCAGCCTTGTTTTTCTTGTGATTACAAATCTTGCAAGTGATGAAAGGTCCCCAGAATCTTTTGATGCTACAGTCAATATCTCTGATATTATTCAAATGGACCAATTGATCAATATTATGAGGGATGTAATGATTTCTTCATTGTTTTGAGTCAAATCAAGTGCCCTGTGTACCTTTCTTGTCTTAGTGACACCTTCTCTCTTCATGTTTGGAGAGACTCCCATTCTAGTTCCTCTATCAACTGTGTTATGCTTGCTTTCTCATCGTAACATTTTTTTTGCACACCTACCGGCTCTTCTTTTCACCTTTTCTATCCTGTTAATCAACTCCTCAGATGGGTCCCAAATACTTGCCACATATTCCCAGTATAGTCTCATCAGTGCAAAGTCTTCCTTACTTTCCCATTAAATATTCCTACATCTTGTGGCATGATTCTAAGTTGTTCAAGGTAGCTCAATGGAGTTTCCTAACCCCCTCATCCCATGATAATTTTTGTGATGGTGACACCGAAGACCCTTGGTTGTTCTATGCACAGTTCGACCACCCCAATTTTTTACTCGGTGTAGAGATACCCATTTCCTTTTCTCCAAAATATCACGTACATATGTTTTTTATGATTTAAATTAAGTCATGAAAGAGTAGTCCATGATCAAATGGCGACTTTATTTCTCTTTAGATCACCAGGCTGTCCGCATATGATGTAATGTGATAATTTATGCTGGAGGTAATATTGCTAATTCAGGTTAGGAAGAGGAGAGGGCCTATAACACTTCCGAGTGGCGCTCCAGATGATGAAACTGCCTCTTCCAAGCTCATGCCATCTATTACTATCTTTTGTTTACAACATGATAGAAATTCTATAATCCAGTTAACATTGCTCTCGTTTATAACATATCAGTCAACCTGTAAGTGAGTTGTGTGTGACCTTGTCAAAAGCTTTCTTAAAGTCTTTAGAGCATTGTATCCAATTGAATTTCTGCTTTCCTGATTTTGAGAATGAAAAGCCTCAACTGTGCTTCACATGATCAAGATTACTTTTTAAGTGACCTTCCTTCGGTTACGGAGTGGAATATGCTGTGTAATTTAGGTGTGCCTATATCAACAAGTTCCTTCAGTATTCTAGTGAGTATTTCTTCCTGACGTGTTGGGGCTTTCTTTGCTTCAAGGCGTTGAGGCCATTTGGTTTTGCCTTTTTTGTGAAATTATGGTCCAAAATTTGTTCACTAGGTGCTACCGATGATGCAGTTTTTTCCGTTAGTATTGTTAGTGTACGGCCTCTGAAAATATAGATTTAATACCCACTTTATTTTCTCTGTCTGATACAATTTTGCCATTACCTCCTTCAGAGAATGTACATTAATTCATTACATATTAGGCCTCCCCTGAATTCCTCTACTATACAACCAAAGTTATTTTGCATTTTCATCTCCATATTTGCCTAATAATTTACTTCAAAATTATGCAGGGCTTTACACAATATCATATATGTTTATGCTCAACATTCTTTGAGTTTTTCCTTGGATATTTTCTGTCAGTCAGTTCCTCTGCCTTTCATACAATTTCTAAATTTAGCATGCAGTGTTCTTTGCCGTCTTAATGCAAAATCTAACTTCTCTATTGTACTATCTCGGCTCTTTACTATAGTGTTCGAGTTTGGAAGGGATATATTTCTCTATTCCACCACATAAGATGTCAAGAAGCACATCTCTACATCTACACAATATCTCACAAACCACCGCAAGGTGTGTGGCAGAGGATGTTAGGACACCACCCATCATAGAACGCAACAACATGCGAAATAATCAGGAAACATGGTAATGGATACCCACACATATGTACATACTTATTCAGAACTAGCTTTAACTTACACTCATGCAAAGACATGTATATGCAACTTATATACACAAGCGCATGAACCTACAAATGTACAAGAAGTCTACACAGTGTTTAATCTGGTTCCTGCTTGTTAGAGTATTGACTTTGATTTTGTTACTATTGTGATTCCTGATTTTCTTGGGAAAGAATCAATATTTATATCTATCTGGACTGAAGGCTATCCCCCTTTCCGTATTTTTGTGGTCAAACCTGGAAAAAGAATGTCAGTTCATAGTAATTCCCTTTGTGTCATAGTTAAACTCTTGTGTTCTGAACCATTCTAAAAGTCTGCCTTTCTTGTTCTTTTCACGTCTTAAGTGGCTCCCTACCTAATTTCTCTAAAAGGTCTGTCACACTCATCGTTTTATCACACCAATTTTGATGAATCTGGCTGATTTCTCTGAATTTTATCTTATTCTTTTATAAACAATTTCTCTCCTGGGTCACAAATACTTCTAGCATATTCCAATCCATTTTCCATGTCCGAGTTAAGGGTTTGATTTTAAGTTCCACAAGTTTGTTTTGTTTGGTCTTATGATTGCCATTAGAATTCCACTTGTAAAAAGAAGTATACTTTGATTTTATTTGCAGTCGTCTGGTTGGCACAAGAAACTTTTAGTGTGTGTCATGTAAGTTATAAAGTGAATTAGTAAACAATTTGGAGCCCCTCTCTCATTCAGGTCTTTATAAGGTCTCTGAATTATGATTCCTGTGCTAAGTTGCGTATTGCTTGGGAGGGGATAATATTTTATGCAAGAATTAAGGAATGTGTAGGATATAATTATAAGAACATATAGGAGACCAAGAATGCCTCATCCCTCCTGGCCAAATACCCTATTCATTTACGACCTCAAGTCACAGTAGCTTTAATGCCGAAATTCTTCACCTTGAGAGAAATGCCCTTGATTGACTCTTTATACACAATTGTAAATTGTGCAACACAGCCCTTGCTACGTACTTAATGACCAAATTTTCATGAACAATTCTTCTTTTCCTCCCATTGCTTTCCCAAAGACTTAACCCATTACTTCCTTTGCTTCACCCTTTCTTCACTGTACCCCTATTCCTTTCCTTATTCTGTTGTGCCTGTCTGGTGTAACACAATCACTCACCCCTTCTCTTCTTCCTCCTCCCTTACCCTATCCTCCATTCCCCCTGTCACCTCACCACCTTTTCTGTTTACATATGCATTTTATAATGTGATATCCTCTTGGCCTGTTTGCCTTCTACTTGAAGATAATTATCCTAAAAGTCTAAATGCACCTCATTTATTAATGCTTTTTATTTTTTTGAAAATTGCTAAAAATTCTTTTTCTTAGTAATGTTAGCAATTTTCAGACTTGTTTCCAACTTTGACTAATGACCTAAACTGCTCTCTTGTGAAGTTCATTTTTGCTTACCCTGTAATGTTCAGATTGGTTTGTTGCATTAAGTTGTACTAAAAAATTCAATTAGAACTTTTTTGTCTAATACATATGTGTATATGGGTGGTCTGAAATGTTTCCGCCCTAACAAAGATACAAGACATTTTTTCTGAAATTTTCCGAGTCGGAAACTTTTCAGACCACCCTTGTACTAACAATGAGATCCCAGGATTCCCATGTGAACTGATTGACTCAGTACTTGCTGGTTTGGCAGTATTGGAGTTATAATAAAAATTGTCAAAGTGTGAGAAGGTGGGAATGTAGCAGGAAGTAAGAGGAAATCATTCTGAAAATCAAAGAAAACCATTGTGTCGGGTGTAATGGTGGTTTTCAAAAACCAAAGCGTGTTAATCCAAAACCTGGCCGAGCGTACTGGAAGGAGGGATATTGAAATTCGACAGAATCTTGTACAAGTTGATGCTGAGTACGTTTCTCCTAAAACATTGGATGTGATCCTTGAATCACTATTAATACTATTAAACTAATGTTAGCATCCCTGGATAGGAAAAAAAAATTTGTGCAGTTTTTGAGAAGAGTACTTTTGTTCTTCAGTGATGTTAAAATTTTGTGGTAGAAGTTTAAAGAAATCTCAGATTCTATGTGGACACATTTTGAGTTGCACTCGGTAAATTATGATGTTTTATTGAAGATGAGGTAAATTTCAAACCACAAGGAAGAGATTCATTCTTTTTATATGAATAATTGTAAAAAATTAAATCATTTTCATGGTTGCAGAAATATGATGATGAATTGAATTTTTAGTTTATTTTTGGAATTAGTTGTCACAAGGAAGAAAATTCCTCTATTTTATTTTTGGAATATTTAGGAAATTTTGAGTTTAATTTAATATGTCAAGAGTGGAATAAACTTAAACATTACATATGTTGCCACCTCTCATTATACTTTTTACTATATGTATATAACACTAATGATAGCTCATGTGCAATATCATTACAATGAGGCACTGATCAGATATGAGTCATAAATATGCCCTATCTGGGGAACTTTTCTATGTAATTTTTAATTAGTCTGTATGTTTCCTAAAATCATTCGGGTGTGTTTTGGTATGTCTTTAAACGTTTCATAGTAATTCATTCAATGTGATTTTGTATGCTCTAACAGGAAATGTTTGCCTGGGATAATATGTCCATACTATTTGTCATTCAGTTGCTTCAGCTATAATTTTTCTTCTCATGCACAGTTGGTAACGTTAAATTATTATCTGACTTTTTTAATGTTTTAAATATCTATGTTTTTAGTTCAATATATCTCGATTGTGGTATATGTAGCCATTAAAAAGTTAAATCGGTCCAAATGAAAATCAAATGCTTGTAAGGGCCCCAAAAAACAGCCTCAAGTGTGTTAGAAAAATATTTTCCCATCCATTGTTTCCTACAAAACTGGTATTGCAAGCAAACTAAGCATGCTTTAAATTTCAATTCAAAAGTAATCCCTGTGTATGTATTTTCTTTTAAAGTGCCTCAGCCGCTGGTGGATCTCCATGTCAAATTACTCCGCAAAGCACGGAAGAGTGTGTCAAATGAGCGGTGGGAAAGGGCACTGGTCAAATTCTGCCACACATACTCCAGTCAAGATGGATGGGAAATTGAGAGGTTTGGGTACAAGAAAGCACGCCTTGCTGTCAAACTCAGGATTCTCAAAGTAAGACTACTTTTCTTCCTTGATTTATTTCTACAAAAATCAAATTCTTGAAAGTAATTTTTCCATCATCTTTTCTCTTACATTTGTTATTGTATAAGGAGAACATGTTGGTCGAAGGTAATGGGATTCACGCAAGAAATAAATTGGATTCAATTAAACTAATTAGATAATAATAATTTTGTTCCTTTCTCATGGCCTTAACTTTTCCAGAAAACCCTGTGTTTGATTAGGAATTTGGTTAAGGTGTAATATAAAGTGTATCTTTAAGCCTAAAATAGTGATCAAAGTCCTTGGGTCAGTTTAAGTTGGGAAGAATGTAAACAAAAATTTTGATTACGTTTGACTAACATCAATGTGTTTTGCGGAGCTATAAAGTGAATATTAAATATTTAATTTTTTATTTTTCATAAACAAAAGGGACGTTAATTGACAGTGCATTTAAATATTATATTAATATATAGTGAACTCTTGTTTGGACATTCCTTGGTAACACGTTTACGTCATAAGCACATTGATTCTTTTGGGTGGTGGTTGCAACCCTTGCAAAAAATTATGATTAGTGCGTTTTTGGTTAACTCTGTTGTGCATTTGATGAAAGACCAGAATTAAAATTTCTGTGTGGGCAAAATCAATGAAAAACTTATGTGAAAAGATACTTCCTCATGTTAAAAGATCAAATGATATTTCATTTTACCTAATCCGTACGAGCTTCAGTGTGGCAAGTGCATGAGTGAAAGCAAGAAGTATTATACTAGGAGAGTGATGGGGCTCACACAATGATGATGAGAGTCAGGCAATGGTGATCAAGAAAACTCAGATTGATGATCAATGATGAACTAGCTGCCATGTGAGAAAACATCAGAGAGCATGTCAAAACAGTTAATCTGATCTACAGGTATAATGTAGACTTTGTGGAATCATGTGCTCAAGACATGTGAAATATATTTTGTAACATTATTGAAAGGAAAAATTGTGTAATAAATTGTCACCATAGATCGATTTAATGAAGAGTAATGTTATTATGTTGTAAATAACATACCCTTCTGTGATGCTACCCACTCCATGATTGCAACTTACCATAGAAGGTCAACCATGGTTAGCACATTTTATCAGTTAGTACTTTCATAATTCCAGGTTCCTTCGAATATGTGCAAACAAGAGTAAATTTGTAAATTGGAACCCTGATATAATTGGAGTGCAATATGCATGTATATCAAAAAAATGAATTTGTATAACATAAAAAATAGCATTTGAAATGGCCACTTCCACTAGCACATTGAAGTGATATAAGGGTGTTTAAGCTAAGTGTACATGTGTTCTGATCTCAACATTTCCATTGATGTGTAGCATTGCAGTCCATGTAACCGTGTTTCAAATTGTTCTGTTCTCAATATTTTCCATTGATACGTAGCATGGGAGTCCACGTACCTGTCTATCAAATTTGTTTCTCAACATTTCAATTGGTGTATAGCATGAGAGTACATGTACCTGTCTTTCAAATTGTGCTGCTCTCAACATTTCCATTTATATGTAGCATGGTCGTCGATGTACTTGTTATTCAAAATGTAGGAACCCTTGCTGAAATCTCCAAAAGAAAGTGCTTTACTTTTAAATTGATGACCTGGTTTTCGATGTTTTTGTATTAATCTAATGGGGCCTTAAATACAGGGGGACAGAGTGCATGAGAGCTTTTTGAATTCCTTAAATGAATATTAATTAAAATTGGCAATTTTCCACAAAATAAAATTTTTTATTATTAATACGACTGGCTTCGATGTAGCTATATCATCTTCTGGTGGGCTTCACCGAAACCAGTCGTATTAATAATAAAAAAATTTATTTTTTGGAAAATTGCCAATTTTAATTAATCATGATATTCCACCATATCACGCCTGTAACGTCTCTTTTTATCCTTTAATGAATTTGTTTCCATTTTTTAAAAATCCTCTGCTCTCCGTTTCAGATGTTGCTTGAAATGCAGTTTGACCTCAACACACGCTTCAAGGCAGAGGTGAACAAGCTGTCGGGTTGCGAGTTACGCACGCAGTCCCTGGGCAGGGACAAACAGGGTCACACGTACTGGTATCAGTTCTTCCCGTCGTCAGTGGCATCGGCCCTGATTGCCCCATCCCCTTGCCCAGAGGAAAGTGAGGCACAGGAGGGTGGTGGTGGCACCTCAGACATGGCCAATGGTGACAAGGACGACGACGTTGACCCCCAGGCAGTTCCCACGCTGGCGAAGGAAGATGCCGAGACAGTGGCGACCTCCTCCCCCATGCCTCCACCCTCCAACGCATCCTCCCTCAACTCCCACATGCTGCCACGGAAACCCACAATTGCAGAGATCCTGCGGGGATCATTGGCCCCCGTTCACCTGCGTGTCTATCGAGAGGACTTGGATGACGAGACATGGGAACTGGTGGCCAAGTGAGTCCCTTTCTCTGTGAAATTAAAACATTGGGGCTGGCTGACTCCATTGACTGCAAAGTCTGGAATTAATCGTGCATTAAAAATTTTGATAAAGGATGTCTTTTTTTTCTGGAAAAATTTGACCTTGATGTCAGGAAATGGATTAAGGAATCAGGGTATAAAAGTAATGCTGTCCCATGATGACAGTGTCACTTTTAGTGATGATATCTGGGCTCCATTTCTCAAGACATGCATGGCCATTTACAAGATCTCCTGTAATTTGCACTCATGCATTAGCAACATTTTTTCACTGAATCATGGCACCTCCCTGTCATTGAAAGTGCCTCTTGAGCTATCAAACTTGCTTCCTGGTCTTATTTTATGGGGTCTGAATTATCATCATCTTTGTTGATCAATCAAACTATTATTATTAAAACTCAGATGTGCAGGTAGACAATGTTAGGTGACACACATGCCCAAGTATTGCAATCTTACTTGTCTTGGAAAAATAACTTGACATCTCAAATCCAATCAATTTCACAAAAGATATAAATAAAATTAGTCAGAGAAAAAAATACACTTGAGAGAAACTTTTAAACACTAATCTCAAAAAAGAAAATCCCCATCTCATTAACATCAGTTTCCCAAATCAACAAGAAAAAAATCAAAACTAAGCTGTTGATGGTTTCCTTAAAAAAAATGACAGTGAAAAAATGAGGTGCGAAAAAATATGAACTATTTATCTTGTAGTAAAATCTTAAAATAATGATGCACTATTGGTAATTAAATTAATTTTGCCTGTTTAATCTGGAAGTCCACAATCATAGCAATGAATTTTGTATAATTTCAGTTGTACAGTTGGAATATTGATTGACATATTGTAATTGTTTTCCACCATATTCATAGAATCTTGCAAACTAAACATATGTTTCGGCAAAGTGCAGTGGAGCTGCATCTCGTGACCCCTTTGCAAGCCACCTACAGTACACAGACCCCCTCCGGATTAGTGAGGGTTTATGGTATTATGAACATTTATTAGAGGCTCTATTATAATCCATCAAGTAAATAATTTCTGGAATTTTTCAGATGGATTCCATTTGAATAATTTCACCGTATGTTATCCCTTCTCTCAAATACAGTAAAATGATTGTTTTTTTTATATTTTTATGCAATTAAAAGAAATTATTGTACATCCCACAAAATTATATCTTTGTATATTTTTTCAAGTTTTGAGATTTTGTTTTTAGAACTATTATCAAATCATTCATAAAATTTAAACCGGATGCATTAGAGTTTTGTAGCCCACACTTCCTAGCCTGCCGGAATGCTTGTCCCATTAAAATTCACTGTGGAACAGAACATATTTTAAGGACATCCAACTTGTCACGAAATATTAAAAAAATTAAAAAAACAATGTCACGAAAGACCAGTACTAAATTTCTCACATGGTAAATCTTGTTCTACTTGTATGTTAGTTATATTTTTAATGAATTTTCTAGAATGTGCATTTGCAAGTGCAGAAAGTGCATTTTATAGAGCATATATAGGAGAGAAATAGCGTTGTTGTAAAATGTTTTGTCTTGTCTTGAATTACCTTAGGTTTAAGAATTCTAAATGTTTTCTTTGAACGGGAATCCCTGGGAAGTTTGTGTTAGTACTACAAAGCAAAATTTTATTATTGATCAAAATGAGGTGATTTGAAAATCATTTTACTTAAATTTTAAATGTGTATCATCACATTATAATTTGGATGCATACTAATAATTGGGACATCAAAGCATTCCTTCAGTGCGTATTTCTAGATTTTATTTCAAGAGCACTTTTAGTAATGATTTGCATTAGTAAGCATACTGGGTGAGATTGCAATGTTGTCTTAATGTTAACGCACAGCCCCATTTTGTCACTAAAAGATATACATAACATTTTGTTAGCATTTCTTTCTTTGTATTAATTTTAAATAATCTGTGTGTGGAGTATGTAATTGCATTTTTCATTTTGCAGTTGGATAATGAATTCTTTTGCATGTACTTTATTTTAAACTTCTTTTCTTCCTCTATCCACAGGGACCGTGAAAGTTTAAGGCAGCTCCTGGCTCAGCTGTCATCCAGTGATCCCACCAAACTAAATGATGACAAGGATGAGGAAGAAGATGAACTGGAAGATGAACCATTAGAGCCAGAACCGGATGAAGTAAAGGAAGAAAAACCTGTCACAGATACTGGTCAAAAGGAAAGATTGAACGATGCTTTAGAGAATACCAACGGCCACATGGAAGATTCACGTCCTGAGCATAATAGGATAATAGTCCAGAGGGCGCAGGTAATTAGACTAGCCAGTTCTGATAATGTGAAAAAGGAAAACACCTCCTCCAGTTGTAAGGTCGAAGGAGTGAAAGTTGAGAACAAGGACAATGCCAAGTTGAAAGAAGAAAAAGGGGATGTGAAGTGTATGACTACTTTGGACAGAAAAGTTAAAGTGGAAGGGGAGGAAAGAACTGGTAAGGTTGTAAAAATAGAGGAGAGGTTGCAAGTGAGAGAGGGGCCGCTCAGAGTTGAGCAGCTGGGCAGTGCCGAACCTATAAACAAGTCCAGCCGGTGTGAATCTCCTGATGTCATAAGAGAGAGAGATTCGACGTGCGGGAGGAAACCATTCGAAGATGACAGTGTAGGTCACGAAAGCACCAAAGAGGAAGTGAAGAAAGAGAAAGTCAAAGCAGAGTCAAAGGAGATGCTGGAGGAGTCCACTGGGAGGAGCTGCGACAGGCAAGGGATGGCCAAAATAAAGGGGGTGCACTCTTCGGGCGTGATTAAAGAGGTGGCGGCATACACTGGGGATGAAGTGAAGGGTGTGAAAAGGACAAACGAGTGTCAGGAGGAAGGGGAAATGTCTAAGAAGGTGAAGACGTTAGAGGGGGAAGTGAAGTGCGGTGATGAAACTGTAGAAGTGAGTGATGCTGTCGAGGAGCCTGTCATGTATGTAACAGGTGTTGGTTCAGGGAAGGAATGTGATGCTGGGAATACGAGGAAGGAGGACGAGGAGGAAAAGGAAGGCAAGATAAGAGAGGAAGAGCAGGAGAGAAGGGAAGTCGAGGACAAGAGGAAGGATTCAAGTCCTTCAATGTCAACCACATCCGAAGATCATAGGAGTGTGATAAAACCTTCAGACGAAATAATCCCCAGGAGTTTGTCAATGACCCCGAGTAAGCCACCACCTGATTCATCCAAAAATTCTGCCCCAAAGACCACCACGTCTGGTTCAAGTGTTTGCAAAGAGTCTTCCAGTCCACCTGCTGGTGGAGATGCAAAGGTCAACCCGGACAAGAGTAAATCACCCCACTGCAGCACTTCTGGAAAAGTTATCAGTGACACTATAGGAATTCCATTAGAACCTTCTAAAAAACCTACATCATCACCCAGCCGTTGGGATAGCAAGGAGAGAAAGAGCCTTTCATCCGAACCTGTAAGCAATAAGCCTGAATCATCAAGTGCAGTGAGATCAAGTTCATCCTCAACTGCTAAGTCTTTAGTTGAAGATTCCTCCAAAGTTAAGTCCTCCTCTACATCCCCATCTTCTAACCCATGTGGAGATACCAAAGCGACAGACTTAACGTCACAAGGTGGGTCAAATCCATTGCAGAAAAGTTTGAATCCACCCACAACTCCTCTCAAACCCATTGGAGTGGGAGGTGCTTCAGAGAAGGAGAAAGATAGTAAAAAGGCAGCAGCGTCTGAAGCGAGTAGTTTGTGCAAAGACAATAAAGAGGTAGGACCTAAAGTTACATCTTCACCTCTCGATAGAATATCTGAAAAAAAAGAGACTGTGTCCAAGCCAGTGACATGCCAATCACCAGCCGCAGTTGCAAAGGATGCTCCAAAGGATAAACCAAGCAGTTTAAAATCAGAAGTGAATTTGCCCAGCGCCAAGGAGTTGCCAAAGATCACTTCTACTACCAAGGAAGGGTCAGCGGTGGTGAAGCAATCTGCATCAGAGGGACCACCAAAAGCTGTCACTCCAAAAGTGGGAGTGGGAGGTGAGTCTGACTCAAAAAGTCTTGTGCCATCTTCAAACCTGGCAGCAAAATCTACCTTGATTGCACCAGGAAAAGTGGGCCCAGAAATATCAAAAGTTGACTCTAAGATTCCAGCACCTCTAAAGAAGCAGGATACACCCGAATCGAAACCAATGGAGAATAGATCCAAAATAGACAATCCGTCAGCACCTAAAAACTCTCCTCAGGCCAAGTCGGAAACTCATAAGGTGGTCGAAGTTAAGTGTCCTGCTGCAAGTTCGAAGTCTGACATTCAAAAATTGGAAATTCCTTCATCTGTACAGGAAAAAAATGTTCCAAAGCCAATGCCACAAAGTACAGAGTCGTCGTCGTCGTCATCATCAGTAGCAGAGGCATGTAAAGGCAAGACACCCCTTCCATCTCCCAGTGGGGCCACATCCAAAGTAAGTGTTGAGAAACCTACTCAAGCAAAACCAGTAGTTCCTATGAAGAAGCCCGAGCCACCTACCTCAAAGCCTGGGCCAAACCAGAAGCCAACCCCCAGGCCTCTCCTTGACAGAAGCATTCTTTCTAAATCAACACCTCAAGGAAATGTACCTCCAGAAAATAAACCTAATTTCAAACTTTCTTCAAGCTCACCAGAAAAACCTCCTTTAAAATCAGCAGATATCAAAGATGACAAGAATTCAAAAATTGCAAATCCTTTGCAGACCACAACTCCTAAACCAACCGGCACTCCTCCCATAAAGGTGTCAGCCCCACCTGCTGTAAAATCCCAGAGTGATGTAACAAAGAAAAATACAGAGAGTGCCTTGAGTGTTGAAAAGCCTGTTGTGGGGTCATGTGAGAAAGTTGTGGAACCCAATAAAAGTCAAGGAAATGGTAAGGCACCTGAGAAAACAGATGGAGTATCTGTGGAAGCATGTAAAAAATTGGATACAAAGTCTTCTATAGCACCATCAAAAGGTTCAACACCATTCCAGCCAGTTAAATCCTCAAGTGAGTCAAAGAATTTTAATCCTCCAACTGAGAAGAATGTCGGTCCGACACAAGGTGATTCAAAGGTAGCATCTGATTCTAAGGATCCCTCTAAACTCATAGGCACAGCATCGAAGCAACCAGAAATTCCTCCTTCTGTCAAATCTGCGAAAGAACCTGGAAAGGCATCTCCTGAAAAAGACAAATTACCCATTGGAGCGTCTGCTGTTAAACCCCAACGAAAAGATATATCCCCATTAGACTCGAAAGTTGCTGAAACTCCTGTGGTAGCATCAGTGAAGGAAATTAGTAAAGTTGTTTTGAAGGAATCGTCGCCAACTTCTCAAAGTCTTTCATCGGGTACTCCAAAAAGTATGCCTATGCAATCGGAAAAACCATCTGGAGATCCAAAAATTATTCCTTTGGTTAAATCAGATAAAGTAAGCAATGTGCCATCATCAAAACCTGTTCCTGTTGCGCCTGTTCTTAAATCAGCTGATATCAGCAAAATTGTGTCAAAAGTACCAAGTGTTGGCGTTGACGTGGCTGAAAAAACCCCTAAGGATAAAACCCCAACGGCAGTGACTGGTGGAGAAAAACCATCATCCGGTGTGGTCACTGAAAGCACTGGATCAGTTGCAGATAAGGTTAAGGCTTTGGAAGAAAGTCATATTAAATCACAAAAATTAGCTGCTCCTACACCTACTGTAAAAGCTGTTCCTGGAAAAGACGTGACGTTGTCGTTGTCATCATCAACAAAGTCACAACCAATGCCTCCAGAAAAACAGAAAAGTCGTGATTTAGTTGAAGGAAAAGTGTCTACTCCCATCATTGGTCAGTCAGGAGATGGGTCTGCAATCACCAAGTCTATAGCCACAGATTCACCCAGTGAAATCAATAAGAAATCTGCCATGGAATCATCTCTGGGAACACCTAAATTTCCTGTGGAAAAAGAATCAGTACCAAAGTCAACAGGGGCAGCATTATTACCTATCAATACAAAGACTGAAGTCAAAACAATGCTTACTTCATCAAATTCTTCTAAATTGTCTCCAGATAAAACTAAGTTAGGGGATGTAAAACCTGAGTCAAAAGATATAGAAGTGAAAGCCTCAACTGCCCTCAAGAAAGAAAAGGAATCGCCGTCCATTAGTATGGCTCCGGCAGTAGGAGAGAAATCAGAAAAAGATGCTTCTAAAGGGTCCGCGCCAACGCTAATTACTTCTACTAAATCTTCAGCTGTAATTAGCCATCCTGTGAAGAAAGATAGTGAAACTGAGAAAGCAGTTGTTGGGCAGCCCCAGATTAAGGAGGTACCACATGCAGCAAAAATTGTAAGCCCACCAAAAGCAGCTGGAAAACTTGATAAGTCTGTCGAATTAGAGGTGCCTAAACAAACCAAGGATTCAGAACTCTCGGGCCCTCCCAAGAGTGGAAATCGCTCTCCCTCTTCTGGGCCATCAGGAGCACTCTTTTCACCCGATGGAAAAGACAAAGGAGCTCTGAATAAGTCACCATCTCAAGACACCAAGAAAGCAGGAATCGAATCAGTTGGGCAAAAACTGCCATCACCATCCAAGCTGACTCACCCCGATGGGCAAACAGCAGTAGCCAACAAAAATATTGTCAAGGAAGTGAAATCTAGTGCCTTGGAAAGTGATGTAAGCATGAAGTCAGAAGTTATTCCTGCAGACAATAAGAAGGAAAATACTACCAATTCTTCAAAGGTTACTTCAGGTGACCATACTGTATCTTCAAGTTCTCCCAATAAATCCTCCTCTGAGAAGGTTGAACCTAAGGCAATATTATCAGTACCTAAAATTACTGAACCTCTGTTGCCTACTCCCTCAGGTGCTCACTTAACTGTCAGATCTCCCACAAAGGATTCACCACCATCTGGTAAACCTCAGGTGCCAACAAGTTCAGAAAAAGACAAGGATGGCTTTCGTAAGACAGATCCTAAGGAACTGGAACCATTACCCATCAGTCAGAGGAATTTATCTCCAAACCGAGTATCGCCTTTGCAGGCTAATGATGGTAAAAAGTCACCTGCTGAACTCAAGTCACCTGAAAGTTTGAGTAGAGATACAAAAGATTTGAAAGAGCTCACCAAATCACAAGAAATGAAAGTATCTATATCGCCCGGTGCTGGTCCTCAAGCTGTGGTATCAACTGATCATGATAAGGATAAAATTTATAACCCTTTGCCGAGAAAACCCATCAAGTCTTCATATCCTGATGCAAAAAACTCATCACCAGAAGTAGGGTGTCATTCAGTGACTCCAAAGCCTTTGGGGGTGATTCCCGGGAAAAGTTCAGACACTCAAGAAAGATCATTCAAAGATATCCCAAGGATAACAGTGGATGGACCTGAAAAAGTAAAGGGTTTTGAAGGGCATAAAGTAAGCCTGGATAAATCCAGGGATAGAGGTTCAACTGGTGATAATGAGGATTTGAGATATCCTTTGAGTTGTGACAGGAAAGCAGAAGGATTAGTCTCAGGAATGTACAGCTCATTATCCCCACCTCCAAAATTGGGTGATATACCAACTTCGCAGCATGTTCCTCTTCAGCTCTCTCCCAAAGCAATACAAAAATTGTCTGCAGGGATGTCAGAGAAGATGACAGAGTTGAAAATTCCTCATGTCAGTAAAGAATCCACCGATACTGTAATGCAACCTATTGGCCACAAAGTCTTAAAAGTTCCCGAGGTCAGCCGAAAGTCTTTAGAAAGTGCTCTCTTGAAGATGTCCAGCCAAAATGAAGCCGCGACTCTCCCCAAAGGAATGGAGTCAATGTCAGACAAAAAGCTCTCTGACACAGATGAGCTCACCCCAGCAAACATAGGACCTTCGAGAGTGGCCAAGATGCCCCCCACTCCCTCAGGATTTCATGGAATCAACCCACTGGAGAAAATTGTTGAGAAGCTTTCAGGAGGTCGGGTTGGAGTGGTGAGTGGACACCCCTGCCCACGGTCGATGCAGTCAGCTATGGAGACAGGATTGGGAGGTCTGCAATCCACTGAATCCAGCCCTGAAAATCTAACCACTCGACTCATTGAAGGAAGCAGTGGAGTGTCCGACCTCTCCTTGAAGATATACCACGATCCACACGCTCCAGTGGGAGGCACTTCTTATCCAATTGAGGGCAAGTGTGTCCCTGAGCATGGATTCATGAAAGATAAGCCAATGCATAGCCAGCATTCCCCACACTTGCCAATTTCTCAAGATTTATCCATCAAATCACCGATTGTTAAGTCTCCTCCCGCAATCACCGAGGCTCCTCTGAGAGTAGCTGTGGATCTTGCACAATCATCCTCTGCAGAAACAGGACCAATGAATTTGACTTCTCCAGGGTCTGCACCGGCGAAGAAGTCAGGTCAACCTACCCCACCAAAGCTATGGAGTATAGAGACAATATGTGCTCCCACACCTGCCGATAGACCAACTTCATCTGCTCCGGTTGCACACATGATGTTTGGGCCCCAGTCTTACAGTTCTGGTCCCCCACCTTCTGCACATTCCTCTGCAGTGCCATCGGCAGCCCATACGTTTGGTACTAACCGGTTGAATCCCCCTTCCTTGATGTCTTCTTCATCAGCGGCTGCTTCCGGAGATATGCCAACGAATCTCACGTGCAGCACTTCCCCTTTGCCTCCACCATCCATGATGGTTGGGGGAACACTGTCGCCCCCATCATCCAGGCAACCCACACCTGCACATGCTTCCTCTGTTGTTCATGGGCCCTTTATACCATGTGATGACAGCACTCCCAAGAACCTGGCAATGGCTCACAGTGGTGTGCCATTGAAAGACAGGAAGAGCCCAATCCAGTTCCCCTCCAGTGAAACAGTTGAGCCCACTATGCACTTGCCTGCTTCACCCCAGTTCCGTCCAGCTGGTGAAACTCATTCAGTTACCAAAGTGAAGTTTGGAGTGGCAGACATGTTAAATGATTCATATGACAAACCCCTGGAGAGTGCATCAAATGTCCCGAAAAACCTTGTGCACAAGTCCAGCTCTTCGTCGGCCGAGAACTTGAAAAAATCTGAGCCAAGTTTAAGTGCCACAGATCTCAGTAAAAGTACAGAAATTGACCTGTCAACTCCAGAGGCCATTGCAAGGGAGCAAGCACTCCAGTTGGACAAGGCCAAGATTTCCAAACCTCAAGCGATGGAATATCCTGGGGTATCTGTGGTCAAAACTCCTGTTTTGAGTAGCAAAAGTACTGAAAAGGACTCTTCCCCAGAGACAAAGTTGGACAGGAAGTCACCCCTTGACAGTGGGTTGGCATCTGGTGCATGTAAAGGCAGAAGAAAATCTGTTGAGAGTATTACAATGGGAATAATGATGGGGAAGCTTGGTAAAGTTGAAGGTCGGAAAAACTTGCTTCAACAAAAGAGTGAAAAAGACAATAGTTCTCCAGGTGTTGTTCCTCCTGTTGGGAACTGTCTCAGTTCTGAAACCAAGGAACGTAGTATTCCTGAGAAAGTGTTTTTGGAGCAAATACCCGAAGACACAGTGCTTGAAGGAGTGAGTGGTGAAAAATCAGGTAAGACTCCAGCAGCCACCACAACCTCTACAGCTCATGAAGGTAAAGAGAAAATGTCTCATGATCTCGAGAAAGTAGCTGAAAATCTTCCAAAGCAAATTTTGGAAAGTGAAAAGGAAATAAAGCATGACTTGTTGAAGGTTCTGGATGTCAAAACTAAGGCATCTAAATCTATGGATTCCAGGTTAGAAGGAAATTTAACTCCTGCCAAAACTGTTGAGCCTACAAAACAAGGTGTGACCTCGGTTTCCAGAGAGGTCCCACCAGTAATCTCCCCTGAAATTAAAGTACCTGAAAAAGTGGCATTTTCTGCCAAAACTCCCTCAAAAATTTCAGAAGATAGTCATTCTGTTACTGGCATAAGTAATGCTCCTCTCAAACTAGATGAGAAGATGGAAGCAATAAGAGAAATTTCAGCAGTCAGTGTAGTAAAGAAAATCGAGAGTATGGTTTCATCAATAGACTTTCCATCAGTTTCCAAACCTTTTGGTAAGATTCCAGAATCAAAATCTGTGCCCGAAGTAAGTAGGACAATATCTGATATTAAAGATGAAAAAGTGGGCGAGAGAAAAGATGCTGCTAAAGTAATGGATGAGAAATTTAAAGAGGTGAAGGGGAGTAAACCTTTGTCAGCAAAGGATGTGCAATCAGTGGCTTTGAATGCCTCCAAGCCACAGGAAGTTAAGCCAGTTGTGCTTGGGGAAGGGAAGGAAATGAGATTTCCAAAGGGAAGTTCCCTGGGAGTGACCAAAAAGGAAGAGGGTATGGAGTCGATCTCTAAGGAAATCAAGATTGGAGACACAGGTAACATTAAAGCTTCTGATGAGAAAGGTCAAAAGGTGGTCAAACCAAAAGATAAACCAGACAGTTTTAAAGAGAGTGAAATAAAAAAAGCAGGTATAGACATTTCAAAGTCATTAGAATCAGGGAAGCCTGGTGGAGAGAAGCCTATTGTTTCATCTGGTACAGAAGGGAAATTAATGAAAACAGTATCAGAAAGTAAAGAATCGGGAGTGCCAGCACCAGCAAAACAAGAAGTGAAGAAGACCAGGTCTGAGGATGTGAGAGAATCAAAGCCTCCAGAGGGCACTAAGTTACCAATCACTAAAGGCTTGAAATCAGAAGTCAAAGAGGCTGAATCAAGTGATGTCAAAGGATTGAAACTATCATTTGATAAAGAAGGCCAAAATGCTCGTGCTTCAGTGGAGAAGAAGCCAATTGCTTCAAACTTAGAACCTCCGAAAGCTAGCGACCCAAAGTCGAAAGAAGCATTGCAGAGTCATTCAGGAGATGTCAAGGATGCAAAATTAGCAGGAGCAAAGGCAAGTGAGATTGGTGAAGTGAAACCCATTCAGTCTGAAATGCCCATTTCGAAGCCTGCAACATCTGAGCTTGTTGAAAATAAAACATCAGTATTAAAGACTTCTAAAGTAATTCCACCTGAAGTAAAGCAAGCTGAAGTCAAACCACCTGAAGTTAAAACAACTGAAGTTAAACCAAGTGAAGGTAAACCCCTTGAAGTTAAACCACTTGAAGTTAAACCACATGAAGTTAAACCACCTGCTGTTAAACCATCTGCAGTTAAACCACCTGAAGTTAAAACACCTGAAGTTAAACCGCCAGAAGTTAAACCACCTGAAGTTAAACCACCTGAAGTTAAACCACCTGAAGTTAAACTGCCAGAAGTTAAACCACCTGCACTTAAACCACCTGAAATTAAACCACCTGAAGTTAAACCACCTGAAGTTAAACCACCTGAAGTTAAACCACCTGAAATTAAACCACCTGAAGTTAAACCACTTGAAGTTAAACCATCTGAAGTTAAACCACCTGAAGTTAAACCATCTGAAGTTAAGCCATCTGAAGTTAAGCCATCTGAAGTTAAGCCATCTGAAGTTAAGCCATCTGAAGTTAAACCACTTGAAGTTAAACCACTTGAAGTTAAACCCGGAGTAAAACCACCTGAAAAACAGGCAGAATTAAAACCAACACTAAAGAAAACAGAAGTTAAGCCCTCTACAATTGAGCCCCCTATAAATAAATCAGTTCAGTCAAATATTCCTGCTGCTAAATCTACAGGTGATAAGCCTGTTGACATTAATCCAGCAAGAGTGAACCCACCTGAAGTTAAGCCACCTATTGTGAAAGAAAGTGATAGTAAATCTCTTTTGGTGAAGCCTTCTGGCACTAAACAAGATGAAGTGAAGCAGTTAGAAGCTAGAACTTTAGAAAAAGTGCCTCCAGCAATGAAGCTGCTTGATGTCAAAGCCCAAGAATCAAAATCAGTAGAAGCCAAATCTGTTGAAATGAAAATAGACAAGGAGAAACAAGGGGAGGAGAAATCATGTACAGATAAAATTGCTGAATTAAAGACAGCTGGACCAAAACTTGTACCTAAGTCAGTTGATGTTAAACCTATGGAAATTAAAGATGTTTCTGTGAAATCTGTAATTCCAAAGCCTTCGGAGTCTAAGTTTTCTGAATCCAAGCCTTCAGATTGTGTGCCTAGAGAGGTGAAACCTGTTGAAATTAAACTTGCGGACAATAAAACTCCTGTTGCAATACCTGTTACCACTAAACCATTGGAGGCTAAGCCTGTTGAAATAAAACCTTCTGGAGTGACATCAGCTGAAGGGAAACAGGGTGCCGAAGCCAAATTATCAGATATTAAACCTAGTGAAAGTAAACCCAGAGAATTCAAACCTGTTGAAGTGGTGAAATCCCCCACTCCCAAACAATCAGTTATTAAGTCAGCAGTATGTAAACCCAGTGAAGTGAAATTAGCTGAATTGAAATCATTTCCTGATGTAAAACCAATTGTTAGTAAGGTTGAAGTGGTGAAAACTACGGAGCAGGGACAAGATAGAACTGTAGGGTCCCACAAGGATAAACCTGTTTCGGAGAAGGAGGGGGCCTCCATGTCAACAAGTATAGTGTGCGTTGATGAGAGCAAGGAACCACAAATTGAGAAAGCTAGACCAGCTGAATCAGAATCAACAAAGAGACCATCTGATGCCTTAATTCATCCACCGACGTCTGCCAATGAAGCTCTCACGAAGATCTCCTCAAAGATTCACAAGCCCCCCGAAAAGTGTGTGGAGGGATCAGGCAGGCCTGTTCTGGAAAAAGAGATTCCTGCAATTGATCATCCGGTCACAGTGGGAATCACTCCACCTCCAAAGCAGGAAAGTGAAAAGACTTTGCCTGAAGACAAGCTTGATAAACCTGAGCCCAAGGTTGAGGCAAAAGAAGTCTTGGAGTCCAAAGCTGAATCGAGCAAAAAAGAAAGTAAGAGCGATGCCAAGAGGATGAAAATTTTAAAACAAGTGGCAGAGAGTGATCTGAAAGTAACACACAAACCAGTGCATGAGAAGAGTTTGTCGGAGGCCAAGAGGGAGGTAGTCTCATCACCAATCGATTCCAAGGTGGAGGCAGCTCAACCCAAAGTTAGCGGTGAAGAAAAGAGGGCTGTTCCTCAGGAAAAGAAGACCCAATCGGAGGAGAGCCAGGAGCCTGCAAAGGATGAGGAAGGCAGTGAGCCCAGGGGAGAGCCGTGCAAAGCAAGCGTTGCTGACGTTCCAAAAAGGTTAGTTAAGGATGTAGTTGAAGTGAAAAAAGATGTGCCTAAAGATGAGAAAAGTACAAAATCCAGGATTGAGTCCAGCGAAGTCGAACCTAATGAAAGCCAGGTGAAGGAAGACATACCGAGCATCCCTCGTGGCACAAAGCCTAGTGAAAAATCAGAGGGAGAGTCAGCAAGCATGAAAGAGAAAAAGGAACCTTCAGTGAAGGATAATAAAGACACAAATTTAGAGGTGGATGCTGATAGGAAACCAAAAATAGAGGAGACTGTGAAGAAGGAGACAGATGTGAAAGATGAAGATCACAAACGTAAGATGTCCGAGGATGAAGAGGAATCACTTGTTGACAAGAAAAGGAAAGGTGAGGAGCCAGAGGACAAAATTGAGGCATTGGCCGATGAGGAGTCGGAGGAGAAGGGGACCAAGGACTCGAGCAAGAAGGAGATCTCAATCCTGGAGTTTAAGATGGAAGAGAGCTTGGAAGAGCTGACGACAATCAAAGTGGCTGCACCGGCCACCGTCTCCAACCTCCTCGAGCAGATGAAGGCGCGGAGGAAGGCCGAGCTGGAGCAGGAGGGCAAGCAGATGGTGGAGGAGGAGGAGAGTGATGACGATGATGACGACATGGGAGGGGCAGGGTTTGACGACGAGGAGGGAGAGGATGAGTTGACATCCATCAAGTTGTCAGTGCCAGCGTCGATGAGAGGGAGGGGCAGAGGGGGCAGGAGGGGGCGGAGGAGGGGAGGGCGTGGCATGCGGAGGGGGAGGGGTGGCCGAGGTGGAGGCAGGGGCCGGCCTAGGCTAGACCCGGATGCATCCCCAAGGACTCCCGTCGTCCGAGGCAGTGGAAGAGGCAGAGGGAGAGGTAAGTCACCTTAGAAATCTATGGAGTCCTATTGGTCTTCTCATTCTTATTAATCAATCAATTAGTCTTCTTTCTTGGCAGTCTCTAGTTTTTCAGTTTGAAATAATAATCATGAGGACAGAGTGAAACACTTCGCAATGCAACAATTTTCAAAGAGTAAAATCCTTTTAAAGCTCCTTCAGTCAAGGGAAACGGTTTCATCTTTAAAATTCATGTTAGGATCTAGGCTACCTTGGCCCTTGGAATTTGAACTGATTTTCCAGCAGAGTCCTCTCCAGATTCTGAAAATAAATGCCCAACTGCTGAAACACTGTCAGCTTTTTAATCATCCCTAAATGTTTGTAGGGAATGTAGAATACAATCAGGACGTATTTGCCTGTTTCGTAGATTTCGAAAAAGCATTTGAGAGTGAATTGGGGGAAACTAATGAGTATATTTATTTGCCTGTTTCGTAGATTTCGAAAAAGCATTTGATAGAGTGAATTTGGAAAAACTAATGAGTACTACCACGATCAAAAAGTTCCCGGAATTTATTCAGAAAATTAAAAATACAAGTTTACTCATCTAAATCTATATTGTCCCCTTCAAAGTAATCCCCATCGACTGCAACACACTTATGCCAGCGCTTGATCCAATCCTCGAAACATTTTTTATATTCGGTTTTCGGTATGTCCATCAGTGCTTCCTGCGATTTTTCCATTACTTCCTCTCGGCTGCTAAAACGCGTTCCCCGTAATGGTTTTTTAACTCGACTGAACAGAAAGAAGTCACAGGGAGCCAAATCAGGTGAATTCGGTGGCTGTTGGATGGTATTTGTTGCATTTTTCGTCAAAAAATTACGAATAATGATAGCACTGTGCGACGGTCTCGACGCACTGTGCGACGATTTCTGGTCTCTTTCGGCGAATTGCTTCACGCAAACGTCTCATAACGCCCAAATAATACTCTTTGTTTACTGTCTGGCCTTCTGGCAAAAATTCATGATGCACTACACCGTTGTAATCCATGAAAACCGTCAGCATTGCCTTCTTTTTTGACTGAAAACGACGTGGTTTTTTTGGTCTCGGCTCATTTGGTGAACGCCATTCACTTGCCTGATGTCTGGATTGCGTGTCGTACTCATAAACCCACGTCTCGTCTCCAGTAATGATCCTTTTGATGAATGTGGGATCGGATTCAGCCTCGCAAATCATGTCTTTTGCGACGTCAACACGGTCTCTTTTTTTGCATGAAATTGAGGTCTTTTGGCACCAACTTTGCTGCTACACGACGGAAACCCAAATCATTAACCACAATGTCTTGGGCGGATCCATAGGCAATGTTCAAGTCCTCCGCTATTTCTCTGATGGTTAATTTGCGGTTATTGACCAACATTTCTTTTACTTTATCAATTTTTTCACCGACTTTCGATGTTGATGGTCTGCCACCGCGTTCATCATCTTCGATTGACTCACAACCACTTCTGAACCGCTCGTGCCACTGGTAAACGACCGTTTTTTTTAGAGAATCGTTGCCGAAACACTTTTCCAACATTTCCAACGTCCGTGCGCCACTAAATCCGTTTTTTACGCAAAATTTAATACAAGTTCGTTGTTGCAAATTTAAATCCATTTCTGCAATTGTAAAAAATCGCCAACACACACAGAGATAGATGTACTCTTGGCTACGTAACTTTTGCAAATGTCAAGTTATGACACTAAGATTTAATGGGAATATCAACAACAGATGTACCAATTTAACAAAAAAAACAGAACTCAAATCGAAACGATGGGAGCGCCACACGGTGGTTATTCCGGGAACTTTTTGATCAAGGTAGTATATTGGAGAAAATAGGAATAGATTGGAGGGACAGGAGACTGATCCGCAACCTGTACATGTCTTAGACTGCTCAGGTGCAAGTGAGGAACAGAGAGTCCCGATGGGCAGTGTTAGGAAGAGGGGTAAGGCAGGGTTGCTCATTATCACTGGTGCTGTTCAACGTATATGTGGAGGAAATGATTAAGGAGTCATGGGAAGAGCTGGAGATGGGAGTGAAAGTCAGTGGGGAGTTAGTAAAATCAGGTTTGCTGATGACCAGGCTTTGGTTTGTCAGTCGGCCAAGGGGTTGCAAGCATTGCTGAGTGAATTGGAAATTCAGTGCGATAGATATGGGATGAGAATCGATATTAATAAAACAAAGGTTATGCAATTTACAAGAAAGAAAAAGGCTAAGCTAAACATTAAAATAGGAGGGGAAAAAATAGAGCTGGTAGAACAGGTTACGTATCTCGGAAGTGTTTTGGAGTAGGTAGTAGGGACGTAAGGAGAAGAATTGCAAAAGGAGAAGAATAGGCAAAGAGGCTTTCACAAGGAGGAGGGAGTTGATGACCAGGACATTGAGTAGGGAGGTAAAGAAGAGACTCGTCAAAACTTTGATATGGAGCGTAGCTATGTACGGCGTGGAAACGTGGTCGCTGAAGCAGCAGGATAGACTTAGATTGGAAGGAGAGAAGAGGAGAAGAAGGGAGAAGGTGAAATGGACCAAAAGGAAAACAAATGAGGAAGTACTATGGATGGTGGGCGAGGAGAGGGCTTTGTGGGAGAAATCCTATGGAGGCAGGAAAAATGGATGGAAGGCACATTGAGTGGGATATTGAAGACTGTAATAGAGGGGAGAATGTAAGGCAAACAAGGAAAGGGCAGGAACAGGATAGGGATGTTGGATAGGATGAAGGGAGAAAGGAAGTACACAGAGATGAAGAGGGACATGATGTAGAGTATGTTGCTGGATTGTGTTTTGTTAGGAGTCACAAAATATTTACTTGATAGTTGTGTCTATCCAAAACCTATCTTAACCGGTAGATTACCTAATAATAATTATTATTATTTTATTCCCTTCATCCATTTTTTCTGCCTCCATAGAATTTCTCCCAACAAACCCCTCCCCTTGCCCACCATGTCTAGTACTTCCTCATTAGTTTTTCTTTTAGTCCATTTCACCTTCTCCATTCTTCTCCACACCCACATTTCAAAAGTGTTCAATCTACTTCTGTCATCCTGCTTCAGTGACCACTTTTCTATGCCATACATAGCTATACTCCATATCAAAGTGTTAATGAGTCTTTCCTAAACATGATTACTCCAAGTCCCTGTTATCAACACCCTCCGCCTTGTGAAAGCCTCTTTGCCTAGTGCAATTCTTCTTACATCCCAACTAAATTGACGGTGTTGGTCCAAAATCCTTCTGAGATACGTGAACTGTACTACCTGCTCTAGTTTTTGCCCTCCTATTTAAATGTTTAGCTTAGCCTTTTTCTTCCTGGAAAATCACATAACCTTTGTTTTATTTATATTGATTCTCATCCCATATCTATCCCATCCCATATCTAATAGCATTATAATCATTCATTTTATCTGTTAATGAAACATGATACACATCACATAAAACATAGTGAAGTGGAATGACAAATTGTGCTTTGTTTCTTTAATCATGAACCAGGGGCACTAATTGGAGGCTCCATGAGAAACCATATTCTGTTTGAGCAGCTGTTTTTTTGTTTATTAATGTAGTCTAGACTTCCTCCCTTACATGCCAAATGAAGATGAGTTGGTATGTGAACTCTCAACCAAAGTTTCATTTGTTTCCTGTGTTTGGAAAAGTTTGGTGAAGGTCAAGTTTGCATAAGTCCATTCACCTTAAATGATTGTCCATTGAATCCCCTGCCTTTATAATCCTGTGAAAACCCAACATTTTGTCATCTTCTCATATTGCACCACAGGTCGCAAGTCTGCCGAGGCCCTTGCACTGCTGTCATCTACGAAGGAGGATGCCCTGACCCCAAAGTCATTGGGTGATGATGATACACCTGATTCAAAATTACACACACCCTCCCTGCTGGACGAGGCCCTCAAGGCCTCCCTTGCGGACTCATCCCCGTCGACATCATCGGGAGGAGTTCGTCAATCGAGGCGCATAGCACAAATCAAGCTGAAGGAGGAGGCAGAGAGGAGGAAGTTGGAGGAGGCGGCTTTGATGCGCCTCAAGGAAGAGCAGAAGAAGCGCAAGAAGCAGGAACTGATTATGATAGAGGATGACTTTGACATTGAGGAGTCAGAGGACGAGGTGGGTAGACAAAGGCATGGAGACACAACCAAGTGTCAGGCGTGCCGTGATATGCCATGCAAGAGAGAGAGAGTTCAGAGAGGACACTACTGGCATGCCATGTTTTTTATTTCAGTTCAGGTGATGTTAGTAAACACACTTGACCTAGTGTCATTGCAATTAATGATTGAATATAGCATACCTGCGATAATTTGTAGGTAACCAGTAAGATATTCTACCCTTTGATATTTGTTAAACAATACAGTGGAACCTGGTTAATACATTCCTTCGTAGCTTGTTTTCCTCCTTGGTTTCGATTTCAGTCCATTGAAATATATGTATAATTATTTGGTTGGTACATTTTTAACTGTGGTGCTTTCGTTCAATAAGTTCATCGACTTTTCAAAAGAAAATACCCATAAATCCCCCATAAATCCTTATCTGGGATAAATAAAGAGTAAAACACTGAAATTTCAAAACAAATTTAATAATAGCTTTCTCAGTCGCAGTTTCTTGCACATTTGATTCTCTTTCAGAAGCAATCGTTTATTTTCATCAAGTCATTAAAAACAATGTTTGGCTGATTAGCAGTGTTACTTTGTGAGTGGCCAGTATGCATTATACCTATATGTTATGATTGTAATGATGATGGCACTCAATGGCCTCGGCTGTCATTCACCTGCCCTAATTACTACTAATACTGGAAATTATGTTCAAGTTGTGTTTAACATGGACTATAATCGAGGGGTAAAGCGAATTTCAACTGATACTACTGGAGAAGTGACTTTGGATGTATATAATAAGCATGTTGACAATTTTTTTGTTTGTTTGTTAGTTGAGGATATTACAAAAGCAGGAGATTGTGAAAATAGATGGAAATGGCAAGAATTAACTAGAGCATTGATTAGTCTGCATCTGTTCTTACTCTGTGAAGAACCAATCAGGGTATGGGTTATGTACACATAAGTCTTATAAATTGGGCTGTAGCAGATATGCATACATTTGTATAGTAAGTATACACTTACGCATGTATACAAACATCCTTTTTCTAGGGCCCACTTGCTGCAACTCTTAGGGTCATTCTTTAATTCTCAGTTCAATTTATTTTGTTCATCTACATCTACATAAATACCCTGCGATCCACCAAAAAAGGTGTGTGGCAGGGGGTGTAGCACCAGGAGGAAAGGGTAAGGGATGAGGGGGTAGGGGTTTTTCAAATAGGTGGGGGAAGGTGGTGGGAACCCGTAAGAAAAATATATTTTTTATATATCCATGCACCGTCCCTAACCTGTACAATAATACTTATTGTAATGAACTGACTCCTGGGGGATTTCGACTACAAGCATTCTGGTCTCTTATTGTGAGAGGAAAAAATGACATTTTAGACCTGTCAGTCTTGCAGTCCATCTCTCAAATCTTATATTCGTGATCCCTCCATCCTTAATACGTTGGGGTTCGTATTATATTCTTGATGTCATCGGAAAAGGGCCCATCTTTAAATGTTTTCAATGAGTTTAACCTATATTGGAAACGCTGCTGTGTAAGAGATTCCCAACCTAAATTGTGTAGCAAAGTAGATACGCTGCTGCATTGGTCATAACAATGTTTGACAAATCTAGTCCCCCCTCCGCTTAACTCGATCTAATTCCGAAATCATTTTGTTTTGCTGTTCTTACTCAAGGAAAGGTAAAAACTTTGTTTCCATTCACTTGTTATATATTTATGAAATGGTAACAATGTCATTATGTTTATTCTTGGGAAATGCTGAGTCTTAAAGGGAAAAATGCCATAAATTACTCATATCATCATAATGGATGGAGCCATCTCAAATTGAAATTATTTGAATAACTATAATTTCTTGTAATTATCCCTGTATTATACATTTTCTTGGTTACTATGTTCGTTTTTTGTCCCTAACAAAAACTTGATAGCCAAGTTCCACTGTGTTTAGGTTGGTTAAGGAAGCCATTTAACCGTTGGTATTTTATTCAAATTATTATAATATAATCATAATATGGTTTTAGGTAGCTGCACTGTCTTCTAATGGCATGATAGTAAAACCTGTGCAGACTAACTTGAAATTTATTTTTGTATTAATTTAAATATATATCGAAATACACATTTACTTATTTATTTGTTAACTCTGTTAACTCGATTGATTGCTTAAATGCGAGTTCCTGTTATTTTGCATAGAGAATCTCCTATCACATATTGATTAAAATTATTAAGTTGAATTGAAATACAGCAAAATATACCATGTACCATAAGACTATACGAAAACCCACTGAATTAAAAAAACTACACAATGCCAAGATTTTGTCATGCGTTACTGATGACAATGCCCTTGAGAATATGTATGTAAAATTTTATTCGTGGCTGTGCATATTCAAACCTGCACCTGTCACTTTAAAAGTTTGTCTGTAATTCCATGCACAGAATTTTCCATCAGTGAAGATAGGTTAATAGATAACATTTCCATTAGACCACTGTGTCTTGTGGGATAATGGGAATTGGATAATTGAGTCAAGCAGCTATGGCTGCCATAAGGCTTTCGAATGGAATAATTTTTGAGAATTAGTAAAATGAGGTAGGGTTGGGATAACTCGACTTCTATGGCCTCTCTTAATTTCTCAGACTTGATCCGCCCTGTTGGAAAATAAGCTGCATCAAATGTTTTTTGAGGACTTTAGTGATGTCCAACCCTAGTATTAGTGGCACCTCTTGGGTAGAGAGCAATGCATTCCGGTGTTATTTAATTATGGGCTCTTTATTAGATAGTGGAAAATCAATTTTTTAATGATTATTTTCAAACTGAAGGATATTGCTGGAGGAGATCTTTTAAAAATGTAGCCTTCTGTTAGTCGTGTATTTGGCTCATCAACATCATGCAACAGAAAATTAGTGCTGCCCAAACGATCAGTGGAAGCAGATCAATAGGATGACAGTCTGTTTTGTGATTATTCCACCTTATCATTTCAAACTGATTTTTCACCCTTTGGTAATCCTTGTGAGCCCTGGTCAGGATTTACTGCCATGGCAGTGGATGAACCCGTACTAAAGCTAAGAGAAATAATAGATTTTCTTGACTTTGGTTGTCTTCTTATGAAAGGTGATTTTCTTCAAATTCTCTTTTTATGGTGTCATTGTTAGATTGCATGGAATGCTTGAGTAATATGAAGTGCTGCAGGATAATGGTTTTTATTTAATCTTTTGAAGTACATGTTTCGGATGTATCAAAATATTGTTTTTTAAAATTTTCTAGAGGTTTGTTGTTCAATGTTTGATATAACCGTGGTATCATGTGGTTCATTCAGTTGGTGAAGAATATCACTTCCCTTTTTTTGTGATTTAGTACGTTTCCAAGTTTAAATTGCATGTTTCCTGTTCCACAAATTTCATTTTTCTCTCATCACAAAACAAGTCATACCCATTCTTTGACATTCATCATGTACTAAGAACTTAATCTGTGGAGAGAAGTGGCTCTTCATGTAAAGTTATCATATTTTGTCCTTTGTGTATTTGACACCATTCATAATGTGCAAAGCAAAAAAGGATTACTTGGTGAATTACTTATGTTATTTTTCTTCTAATTGTATCCATTTACATTTTCTTTCAATACTCTCTTCTCCATTGAACTGTAGACTTTTTTTTGGATCAAGGTGGAAATTCTGATTTGAAATGAATCATATACTTCAACATTTCATTCGTGCGAGTGGGATGTGAAACCATACACATACTCCTTTTTCAAAATCCAGTTATCATGACTGTCAATAACTTGCTTCCGCCTCCGGACATCTGTGCACCACTGGTGTGGGTGTATATCTCAATGGGGAGCAATATCTCAAAGTCCTCCTCCAGCTCAGTGATTTCTATGTCCACCTAAAATTTCATGAGTAAACTTGAACAAATTTTTTTATAGTATTTCCGTTTTGGCAGTCAGCTGACTGTGGAAATCATTTATTTAATTCTTGGAAAATGATTTGAATACTGTGTGCAATTTTTTTTATGTGTAGCCAAAGTTAAATTGATTGATCCTAAACCGTTTTGCAAAGTTTTTGAGAGTGAAAAGTCTGTAGCATTTTTTCTGCACGCACCAATTTTAATGGAATTTTTGTGCATTTTTTTCTGGCTCCAGAAGTATCTAGTAATAATTTCAGTGGAGGCTTCTAAATTCAGCCCTAAAATACTAGAAATGTAAAAGTTTTTTTTTTTTACTTTTGTGGCATTGTGTTTTGCTATAGAAAACGTGTTTATCAGTAAATGAAAATTGAGCAATCGGAAACTTTTGTTAACTTCAAAAGTTTTCAAATAGGGTGTCATTATTTTTATGATTTTATGCAAATTATCTCTTCTAATCTTCTAACGAAAACAAAAAATACCGGGACCGTAAACTTTACATAAAGTTTACAGTCCCAGTATTTTTGTTTTCATTGATTGACGACCGTAGCTACGTTCCTTGTATATTTATATTATCTCTTCTAAAATGTTCTTTTTTTGAAATCCACCGGGATGAAAATAAACTTCAAGATATTCTTCAAACTTTAAGATATTCTTCAAATGCAATCTTCTAGTATATTCTTCTAAAATCCAGGTCTGGTCATCCTAAATTAGATCACTTTCAACTTATATTTCTTTACTCCATAGATACATCTGTAGCTTCAATCCAGAAAAGTTCAGATGCTTGATTCTAACTTGGCATTCACTCAGGGTATTTGCTAATATTTCACACGTCACATATCATCGCACTGTTAGCCCATGATAAAAACATGACACATATTCATTCTACAGGACTAAGTGTGGTATACTGAGTTTCATCCCTTCAGTTTGTCTTATGAAAAGCATGGCAAGATCTATATTTTAATTGACTTATTCTGGTCCTCAATTATTAGTTTTCTTGTTAATTTGTTGAGTGAATTGGAAGCTATAATTCTCAATGAGTAAATAATGAGGCTTAAAATATGAAAAAAATATATTTCTCTTATATTTTATGGCTTTTCTTACTCTGCCATTCATGGAATTTTTTGTTTTCTAATTCATATTTTCAATCTTTTGCATCACATTTGTCATTTCAGATAAATATTTTAATGAGCAAAAGTACAGCCAAGTTTTTTGTTATATCATTTGAAGTAATAAAAGCCTCTTTCAAACTTATATTTTCTCTTAATTGTACTATTTGATATATTTTATGCCTTTACAATATGTTGGCTAATGGGTTAGTGATAACTAATGCTTTGAGGACTGGCATTGTTTTAATTTAACTAAGTTAAAAGCAATGGACTCTGGAGCAATGTGGATCCTGCAAGAATCATTATTTGGCTGGATAATTTTGATAGTCACAGAAATGGTCAGCAAATCACAAGGTAAGCTCTATGGTTCAATTTCAATGGTCATTCTGTGCTTGTAGTTTTTAAATTAGCAGGACTTCATAAGTGTCAAGAATTTATTTATGATAATTCCCATTTATTTTTATGGAAATTACCTTTACAGCAGTGGGACACTCAAAAATTAATTTACATTAGTTGATTTTATTTCATCAGTAAATATGATGGAGTTTGTCTGCTATCTTCTGTTCACAATCACCCCTGTCAGTCAAATTGTTTTTCACACTTTGGTCGCTTTATGCATTTTGGATGGCCATTTGTGTATTTCATGTGACTTGTGCAAGGGTGACTCATTTGAGAGACATATTTTAATCAACCTGTCAAACGGCAAAAGTATCCAGACAGATATACCTGTAACTCTGAGGATGGATAGAAACACACATAATAGACAAATGTATGGTTAGTGAGGAAGGTGGAAAGGTCCAGATCCCAAGTCGAAAAAAGTCTTCTTGTCTGGGACTTGAACCACACACCGTCGACTTGCCTGCTTCAAAATCCTAATTTTTACCTCTTGATGTGTTTCCTACATTGTGGCTGTAAATATTTTGCCAATGATTAATGGACCAATCATCTCTCTGTCTCCGGTCACTCAAAAGAATGCTGTTAAATATTCTTTTGTCACCTTTCCACCATTACATCATTGTCCTTTGAAAGTCAATGACTATTGTGGCAGCATATGAAAAAATAATTCACTAACAACCATGTTGAATATGCTGGGTTTTTTGCCCTTTGATGGACTTCTTGATATCCAGTCACAGCACAGGCCATGGTTAACATTGTCAGCTTTGCTGCTAAGTCCTCAGAAGTCAGTGACATTCAGCATTCAATATTTGCTCCGGCCACCCATCTACTTCTAGCTCTGAAATTTTCATCTTCAATCTTTTTTGCCAGCTCTATGTGAAGTCTTTTTTTCTCCCAGGTTGGCACCTTTGGAAAGACTACTCATATAAAATCCCAGGGGTACTCTTTTCTGTTTCTTAGAGCTTCATAGGAAACAAAACAGTGGCACTAGGAAAGAAGCGATCTCCCCCTCTCCCCCACCTTTTTTTTTAAATTAACTGGCAGATTCTACAACCTGTGCCAATCTTAGTTTGGGCCAAGGGAGCTTTACTGTTGCTCATCATACTAACCTTCTGGTTCACCAGTGTAATGGTGATATATTTTGAAAATTATTTGAATTCCAACCTTGAGAGCATCATTTTATTCATGTTTACATCATTGAATATTGTTTTCAATTACTTTTGCAATTTTTGCAAGAATGGATTTCACCAAACATTTTCATTTACATGCCTGCTAAAAAAAATTACGGAAGGTATCTAGAAAGAACCATTTCTTCATTTAAGTTAATGTTGAAAATATTAATGACATGTCAGTCTTCTGAACCTTCCAAAATCTTCCTGCTAAAAAAATTTGCAACCCTGACAAATGATGGTGCATCCCAAGATTGCCAACTAAAGCCCTCGAAAGAAATGTTAAAGATTCATTGAATAGTTTTAATGTGAGAGCATTTGTCTCTTTACTTATTGAGTAATGACCCTCGTATTTAGGGGACCAGCAACCCAGCAGCCAAATCGTTGTAGCCACCCTTGCATATGCATATTCTGATATGATTCTGGTCTCATAGGAGTTCTTCTTGTTCTTGTGGAATAGATGATAAAATTTTGTTGAAATGAAAGGAGAAATTATTTCCAATTGGTTAAGTCAAAAGATGTGATCATCCTGTATGAAGTCCTGCTAATTAGCCACTTATTAAGGCACAAAAAGTACCATCTCATTGTTATTTATTTGAAATTTGTTGAAATGTTCTCTTCTGCAAGCCCATTAGTTTGGCTGCATGGATACTTATTATATATATATATATATACGTATATGGTGTCTGACTACGTGCATAATGCTGTGTAAAGATGAATCCTAAAAGTGGACGTGCCGCACTGATACAAGGTGCTTCCCTGCTGCTCCTCTCCTGCTCCCTCCCACTCAGTCTTGACCCCGGTTATTGAGTGTTTGGTGTGTGTGCTCATTTATCTTGTTTTCGTCATTTCAACATTCCCTTCTTTTATTTGTCCCACAATGGGAGGGAGAGAGAGAGTGAGACAGAGAGAGAGAGTACTCCTCTTGCCTGATTTGTTGGGATTTTGCACTCACGGTAGCTATTTTTTGCATGGCTTCGCCCCTCGCCTTACCTCCCCGTATGCTGCATCCCTGGAAACCCCAACTGTGTCTCCCCAAACCAGGTTAAGCCCGAGAAAAGGAAGCGTGGCCCGAAAAAGACGAGCAAGGAGGATGATAATGTCATGGACGGGAAGAAGAAGCGGAGGAAACGAGGCCGAAAGAAGAAAGGAGAAGTATGGACACACGCACTCTTTCAAATTGCCCTCAAATGAAATGAGAAATTAAGAAGTGACAGATGCATGGGCTCTCTTTTGCTTGTCCTTGTAACCTGCTCTTGTTTTCTTATCCTCAAGCTCCCTCTGCCAAGTAAAGGTGAAACCTTCATTTATGGTATTGTGCAGGATAAAGTGAAGTGCTTCACTTTGAAAGCACCAGGCTTATGCATCTCTAGCGAGAATAACTACGTATGATATTTAGGAACATCATACTTGGGTTGGTTTTTAATAAGAATCTCCAGAACCATTTTGATGCATGATATCGGATTCTCATTTTGAAGCCTGCCATGAAATTAGCCGTTAAAGTAGCCATGAACGTGAAACTAAAATATATCTTAACCTTTATTGTCATTTTAGTCCATGTAAGTTTTAAGTCCACGCCAAGTGTAATTCATTTTTCAGGAAAATTAACTCTTGAATCCATAGCGTTCCATACTTGGTAAGATTTTCATTCGTACTTTTTTTATCATTCCGTTATGTTTATTATTCGATTATTTTTATATTTTCTAGATTAATGTTATTCATTTGGAAATTCAAAGTCAAAATTTTGCTTTACAAAGAAGCCGATTTTCTTCAATTTTTCATCTTGCTTTAAAACAATTTGGTAGTTACTTACTGTTCAGGAGTTATCATGTCATACAGGAGCCCCTCAAACAGTGTTTGGTTCTGAAGGTCTGCCTAAAATTATACTGTGCTATGATCATAATTCAGTGTGATTATTGGCGTGTGACTAAGTCCTATGTCTGAGCCATCTATTGTAAAATGCATTGAACCCAATGAGCTTTTTTGTTCTTTAAGTGTATTGTAATGACAAAACCATCAGTATGAAACTTGGTCAGTAAAATAAGAAAGGGCACACTCACTTAAATTAGCACATGCAGGAGGAGGAAAAGGTTAATCAGTTTCAGGTATCATAGTACAGCTGTTGATCAGTAGCCTCAGGGGTACACCCCTATGTCAAAGAAGGCTGGAGGCTTCTTTAATTTTTTTTGGGCCGTAAACACATCACATAACCCAGTAACATGTTTCACCATTTCAATTAAGATGCTTTATAAAGCATCATCAATGTAATAATTCCTGGAAATATTAATTTTGAAACATTGATGTGGCATTTGTGTAATGTGTGTCCAAATTTCAAGACGGTGGTGAAGTGGAATAGATGGCAGACTTTCTTTGGTCATTGTGTTTGAGAATTCCTCATCAATAGAATTTCATTCAGTTAAAAAACACTAAGTCGGACCGTTTAGAGTTCTCTCGAAATTAACATAAGATCAATGTAACAATAAGCAAATGGATGTATTTTATTCTATAATATATTTGTACAATTGAGTATCATGTTGAATTCAATGGTGTATAATGCATTGAGCTGCATTAGGCTTCAATGGTAATATTGCCTATGCATGCATTTTTGTTCACATCAATCGTCCACCATTTCTAAGCCATTAAAGTAAGCAGCCGTAATCATTTTTATCAAATTAATCCCTGGTCAAATATTTCTCATTTGTTCAAAACAGACAAACCAAAAGATTTTACACAATTCAACTCATTGGATCTATCAGGAACAGTCTACACTTTGCAAATGCAATAAAAGTTCTGACTTTTCTTGTACAAACCTTATATTACTGCTTGTGTCTTTTACTATTCTAATTGCTTCTTTTGCCAAGTTATATTATTTTTAGCTGAAAGTTTATGCAGGAGCATAAGTATTTAGAATCATTAATTACAACAGCACTTTTATCAGGATGTCTCATGTATATTTCACTTTAACATTGCATATGAACCCAAATTGTTTGCTACCCCAAGAAAATTGCTCAATGCCAATGTCCATTTTTGTTGATATTTCTCTTCTCCTACTATATGTGTTTTTTTTTTAATTTTTACATGCAGATAAAATAATTTTTTAGTTCAAATTGTTGGAAGTCATACCCTTTTTAGGATAATAGAATATGTGAGCCTTTACACTAGTAATTTCGTTTCTCCTGCCTGTACCATTTTTGGAGGTAGTGGGTCGTGATAATAATATCTCTTATGAAATTCAGCCAAGATGATAGAATCCAATGGGTTACCAGTAATAGTTTTGGAATTGAATGATGAATTATTTATATAGCAGGGCATCTTTCTATTCTGATATGTCACTTGTTCATGAAAGTGTCATTGGATGCACTCTTAATTTATGTGAAATTTAGGGTATCATTTTAAAATAGTTATGTCAGACTTAGAGCTATGGGACTGTTTGTGATGTGAACTCTCCTCTGAAATAAAGTTCAACATTCCACATATTCATTGTTCATTATGGAACGAAGGGAAACATTTTTTTACCATTCAATTTGTTTAAAGTTGGTTGTTTTAATCCAAAGATTGTACCTTATATTATTTTTCTACATTTTTCCACAATTATCAAGAAACTTTCCCCAGAAATCCAGCTGTTTAAAAAAAAATCTGCTGCCCTCTTTGAGACCAAGGGATGAGTTACTTTTGGACATGATCATTGCCATATCTTCTTCTTCAGCCAAAATTTTGTTTCAAGAATGCAAATAAATCAAAGCTATTGGCTAGGTCAGGACTGGTCCATAATTTTCCAAACTGAACTACACATTACCACCCTCTTCATCAAAACCTTGATGCAATTGTCTGTCTGCACTGATTTTAACATCTCTTTGGAGAGAATGTGGAATCTTAAAATGCTGCCATAAAGTCTCACCAATTTTGAGACACTTTGCATCTTTACTTTGTTCATAACCTGGATTGGATTTGTTCTCGAATCATAATTTCTTTTCAATATAAAACAATTCGCTGTCTCGGGCGTGACTTCATGGAATCGACTTAACATAATGAAAAGAGAAACTTTATAATTCCACATAGATATATATCCATATATATATATATATCCATATATTCCATATATCTATGTGGAATTATAAAGTCTCTCTTTTCATTATATATAATATAAAACAAGTTATATATGAATGCTAAAGAGGGCCCTCTCACCTTATTCCAGTTTATAATTGGACTGGCACAAAAAATGTGCCTGTCTTACCAAACCCTCATGGTCTCATTTTAAAATTAATTGTGGACATGTAATATGGGAAGAGTTTGGTCTCCAAAAGAACACATAATTTTTTGGGATTGTTTAATTTTTTGGAGAAATGTGCATTAACAAACATGTCTCTCCTTTATCATCTACTTAGTTAACTTAAATGTTTCGCTGTAGTATAATAAAAAAATAGCTATGCTTTTTTACCTGTAGTAAAGAAAGCAAATGTTTTTAGGTAACTGATGAATCCTCTTGAATATGCCCTGTGCATAGGTGATTTTATTGCTCGAGCATATTGCTTGTCGTTACATGTAGAAGTCCAATACCTTTTGCTTAGTCCTAACCATCAGTTCATCATTTCATTTGATTTATTTGCGTTACAGACAAATAGTGATGAAGATTTCCGTTTGGAGGGTGAGGAATTACTGGTGGCTGATGGATCAGATGGCAAGAAGAAACACCGCAAGAAGAAAAAGAAGAAGAAGAAGAGGCGCAAGGGACGCAAGGGCAACAATCCCTGGGAATCCTCTGGCTCAAGGTACAAACTATTAGACTTAGCAGTACTCATTCCTCACTCCTTCACTGGGGACTAATGCTTGGCCAAGCAGTAAACTCTATTATTATGCCTTATCTTTTAAATGTTTCGTAGGCATATAGGAGTTTTATCTTCTGCCGGAATTCATTCATAGATTCTCCAGTTGCTCTAGAGGTTAATCTCAGTTTTTGTTATCTGCCCGAGGTATTATTTATAGCTTTGACCCAAGGCTGTGGTCGCCATCATGTGGGATATTCATATTGAGATATTCAGTGAATATGTTGTGTGTTATTTCACTTTGCTTACCCATTCCTTATGTTCTCTGGTGGGGTACGTCTGCCTCCTTCCTCAGGGTCCTCTTTGCTCTGTCATTAGGAAGAGAGACGCATTAAAGAACTTCTTTGCATTCATAGTGCTCCTTTATATTCAAGTGTTAGACAATTTAGACTACATATTGTGGGTGATGCAACAACTTTGCATTCAGGGGATGCTCTTAGATCCGACTAATCCATTTAAAATTCTTGCAAAAGAGCACAATGCCAACATTTGCGAGTACTTTCATTTTCTTTATCATTACCGAGTTAAGTAACTGCTAAGTTTGTTGCGACCTGATTAAATATTCAAATCATCGGCAGGGGAGGGGGAAAAAGCTGAAGTTAAGCTAAAAGACCATTTTTCACAGTGGTGCAATTGCACTGCATGAGGTGTGACGTTGTCGTGGTGGCTCTCTGATTTTGGTGAAATTGTGCTCGTGGCAGTTCGTCGGAGGCAGAGGAAGGGGAGGAGGAGGAGGAGGAAGAAGAGGAGGAGGAGGATGATGAAGTGTTGGTCTTCAAGTCGGACCACGAGTTCTCCCCTGAGTCGGACTTGGAGCAGGGCCCAGGGGATGAAGTACAGCCCACGAGGAGGGCTCGGACAGCGAGAAAGGGTGAGTGCACAAGTGTGGAGGAGCTGCGGCTGCAAGGGTTTGCCCCCCCCTGCCCTCCCCCGCACCACTCTCAGTCAGTGGTGCTTTCATTGTTTTGAGTGGGCTCACGACTGCATGTGATTGGAGGGGTTGTGGCAGCCAGGCGTGTGGACCCCCCCCCCTCCCCACGCTCTGCATGAAATGACCCTCACCCCCATACCACCTCTCAGCTGAACTGTGCGAGATGATGTGGTTTATCCCCCCCCCCCTCCTCTCCCAACTCCCTCACACTCACATTTCTACATTTTGGTGTTGAGTCATTGCTATTGTTTTGTACCTTTTGACCAATTTGGTTATGGTTGCATTTTCTGCTATTAATACCGCTTATTAATGCCTGGGTGTCCTCATCATTCAGAGAAGTTATTCAGGTATGTTTCTTTATCTCGAGTTTTGTCACTTCAGTGCCCAAGTTAACTGTGTGTGCATAAACTGTGCATCCCTTGGTGGATTTTCTTGTAATCTTTTCTCTCATTTATGCATCAAACTTTTAAATGCATTGCCCGATTTTCAGTGCTTTATTATGTTTGCTCAGATTCAGGTGTCTAGGAATTAAAAGAGCTGGAGTGAATCTTTACTTTTGGCTGGAATTTCATGGCTACCTAATTTGATGTATGTTTATGATTTGAGTGCTTTGGATCAATAATAAATCTTTGTCTATTGGCTGATCTTACTCTTTTGAGTTAAGTTTGCCTAATTATGCTTGAGAAGTTATTGTTTTTAGCTCTTGCTGTCCAATTTTTTTTAAACATTCACATGCACTTAAAAACTCATCACCTTGCATGTTTGTGTTTTCTGAATTTTCTCTAACTCATAAGAAAGGACTTCGGAAGGTTTTATTTTTGGAAATCTTTAATTTGAAAATTCTCACCACCTGGTGTTAATTATTTCTTTGAGTTGTGTTTCACGTTGAAGACTCGTCGTAATGTAATTTGCAGGAAATAGTGGAATTTTAAAGTAATATGCCATTACTGAATTCCAGTTGAGTTTTCACTATCATTAACTTAAAGTGTCTTTAGTATTTCAAATGTTAATTCATTAGATTTTTTAAGTCTGCAGAGGTTTTTAAACTTTCCTTCTAATACAAACCATAATTTTACACAAATACATCAAGTCAAATGGGAGAAAATAAATGTTTTTCCATATATTCAATTTGTTTAAAATATAGTGACTCATAATTTTGAATCTGAACTCTTTCATACGGTGTATTGAATAGCAAATTTTAAGAGTATTGGAAATAAAAATTTTATATGCATATGTGAGGATGAGAATTGAAAGGCTAAGTTATTTTTTCACATGTTAGAAGTGAAATATTTTTCACAGAAGCTGACATCATTCTGCACACTCACTCTTGAGTTCCATTTAATGGTTCCTCATCATTTCTCACTGTGGATATTTTTTTTTCTAACAAATATTGCAGTGAGACAACGTAATAGTGGTTTCCCAGTTTTCTCTCTGAATTAAACTGAATTTGGAAATGGAATTAATGGGAGAGAACTCTTGTTAGAAAATAAATTAGTTTCCAAATTTTATTTCATGCATATGGACACAGATGAAATCAAATTTATCTTTGAATTTGTATAATTGGATTCCTCATGGATTGCTGCGTTCAATAATCCATTCAAATCTCTTCAAAATTCATAAATGAAGAGTGGCTAACAGAAGTATGTCACTGACATAAATGATGCAGGTCATCCGTTTGATTTATCAAAATGTACAGATGTGTCGTGAGAAATACAATAATGGTCATCCGATCTTCTCAAAAGGCACTTGTTAGAACTCATGACTTTCTATAACACAGTCCTGCTTCCATGTTTAGTACATGTCTCATTCCCATTCATTTACAATTTACTTGTTTCATGAAAACTTACTTGACAGCCTCAAATTACCGTCTAAACAACAATTTGCTTGGGTGGACATTTCAGAAAATCGTGGTCTTAAAGCAGGCCATAGATGACTATGGCTTTTTATTTCTTAAATGCACACATTCACACAAATTTAACTCCTCATTGAACTTATGAAGATTTGTCGACTCAATTGGAAACAAGTTTTGGCCAGATATCCACTCTAAATGCAGATTCAGCTGAGTGATAAAAGTGTTCCTGTTCAGATTTGCCTCATTCTTTTATTGAATCTCAGCTCCTCAATGTGGAACCATTTTAACTCAAAACATACTGCATGCCCTGAATTTGGAGTTTTTTTTGTTCTTTTGTTATATTTTCTTTTGTTTTTGTCTGCATGGGAAGAGTATAATGATTTTGGTGCTTACTAACCACCGGCCGATAGGACGTTCCAGAAAAATGAATGGGAATATTCCCATGTCATTTGCATGTGCAGCCAAGCCGCAAGTGAAACGGAAGAGGACAAAGAAGGCGGTAGGGGAGGATGTCGTGAAGGCAACGAGGGTGGAGGGGGGTGGGGAGGGAGAGGTGGAGGACGAGGAGGAGGAGGACGACGAAGAGGAGGAAGAGGAGGAGGAGGAGGTGCTGGACAGACACTCGTGCCAGAAGTGCGGTCAGCGGGACCACCCCGAGTGGATCCTTCTGTGTGACAAGTGCGACTCCGGGTGGCACTGCTCCTGCCTCCGCCCACCCCTGTTCCTGATCCCCGAGGGAGACTGGTTCTGCCCGCCGTGCGAGCATGTGAGTACTCATCCCATCCCTTCCCACCCCCTCCCCACCCCCCAACCACAACAGGTGTTCGTTCACATTCCGGGTGCCACTACCGCATCAGGCAGTGTGCTCAAGCCTGAGGATTTTATGTCTCATATATAGTCATTTAGTAGAAATTAATTAATGATTATTTCATGATATAATGAGTTAAAATAATACGTTTGATAATGCTCAAATGAAGCTAAGATTATTACTTCATGAATGTCTTGTGCTAGATGACCGTTTTATCGAAATACAAAAGCTAGATGATGATGTCTCTTATTGTAAATGAATTCAATCCGACCCAAAATGGTGTTAAAAATTACAAAGAAAAATTAGATGATAGAAAATGGTAAAGGAATTAATGCAAAGGAATATGTAACACCACAAAAAAATTAATTATTTTAAAATGACTTTTGGGAAAGATAAATTAATGTAATATACATATGTACCTAGCACACTTAATCATTGACGTATGGTGTACTAAAGGTAGCGGAGAGGTACTAGGAAGAAGAGGGAAATGTTTTTAAAATGTTACTAATATTAACTGGCTTGCTTCTTTGGGCTTACTTACGAATTCCATTCTCTCATAGAGTTGTCAAATGTGTATGATATTGTTGCATGTATTGGTTCAATGTTGCAAATACTAAGTCCATGATAGGATCCAGGCTGATCGCAAAGGAAGGGAAAAATTTTCCCAGTCTGTCTCCTCCGGAGATACTACTTTTTTTTATGAGATGAAATTTTGAAAAAAAAAGACATTGTTTACTACGTTTTTTTTACAGACTATCCCTTTGCCCATGGAATTTGAACTGATTTCCCTGCAGACCCCCCTTCAGATGCTGAGGATAAATATCCCACTGCTGAAACACTATGAGCTATTTGTTCTTCCCTTAATACTTGTAAACATCCATGACCTTCATCAACACAAAGCCAGTCCTCATCATTTTTCGTACTCAAAGATATTCCCCCTGCAGTCTGCTTAAGTTTCTGATAATCTTCGGGTTCAAATCCTGTGAAGTGGAAATCAACCTCTTCATGCAACACCTTTTTCTACAAATATGCAATAGTGGATTGATTCACCTTCCCCCAAGAATCAGCCCAGTTGAACTGGGTCACTGACTTCCAATTCAAAAATCATTCACCTTGACGGGGATGGTCAAGGGAAATGATTTTTAAACTCTGTAATTGTTGCATTTTTATGCATATTAGCAAATGACCACATCAAAGGTTACTGCTGTTGCATCTCCCAAACTTTCTTGGGATTTATCATTCTAAAGCTTTCATCTGTACAATCTCTTGCAAGCAATAAGTACTTCATGATCCAATAGCTGAAATAATGAAGTTGTATCTCGGGCAAGTAGTGGGGGTGTGCATCCCGGGAAAGGTGATGCTTGCCCTATACAGTGCACCACTATATATTCCTCTGAGACTGACCCATGCTGCCAAGACAGCAATGGCATTATAGTGCATAATGATCATTCACTTTACGCTCATAGTTTTTCTCTCAAAGGTTTTACGTTGTGCATTAGCTAGTATATAATGGTAAACAAACAAAAACTGCTAGAGTTTTCAAAAATATGTCTGCATTAAAAGATTTTCGGAAAGATGTTTTCTCGTATGTTTCTATGTTTTCACATATACTTCTTGCAAAAATTCCAATTCTTACTTGGTTTTTAATACGCTTTTCTTTCGACCTTTTTTAAAGAATAATGAATTAGCATGTAATTAAGGTCAGTCAATAGTTGTGTTTTTTTAAGTGATTTAAAAGTGGATCGGGCCTGAAATGTAGAAGCATTATACTTAATGCACACTACCACCCTGGCAGTTAACTATTCCAGTGTTAATTAAAAAGTTGGACTAAAGTACACTTAAATAAACAATTTGAGCCAAACACTAATTTCAATGAGCCAGTGTATGTACATAACTATTAACGCTTTTGTACAAAATCGGAGTAAAGATATGATGAAAATCTGGTCATCTTCTCTGTGGTGCAGTTAGATTATGTGGCTTCCAGGTTTCCGGAATGTAAAATTGTGTTCCTGACCAACTAAATAAATAAATGATTCATATGGAGAGATGCCCGGACCATAAAAAATTATGTAAATTGTTTGTATAGGACACGGGTAGAATTGATCTTGTACCCAGTAAGTGTCAAAGAGTAAGTTTTCAAATATCATCTCATTATCCACTTTATTTAGTATAATTTTTTTATTCCCTTCAATTCAATCTGAAATCTCTAGCAAAGCTCTTTTTTCACCTATTATTTTTTCATTTACGTCTTAAGCCTTTTACATACAATTGAATTATGAATATGATACACTAATTTGGTTAGTTTCATATCTTTCTAATGAAGGTACTGGTTTGTGAGACACGTGAAATAACTGAAGTAGTCGGCTCACCCAAATAAATCTATCCACAGTGCTTACTACTGCTGTACTGGGAACACAAATTGCCGTGATTGTTACTGATTACCGTCTTTTCAATCATTTGACTGGCAATGTGGTTTTAATGAGCTCAATTAAGAATTTTCTCTGGTGAAATTTAAATCCCTTGCCTGTAATTTTTTGTGTCATTTAACTATATTTTTAAGTGAATGGATAAGGTTTCTATCATTATATATCCTTTGTGGTCTCTCCAGCATTGGCATATGAGAGTTTGTAATCTTCCATCGAGGCTCCCTCAATCCCTCTCACTTATAGTCTCCCAGAGATACACAATTGATCAGGTCCACAACCTTGCTAAGCCTCAAACAGATAGTGAATAAATGTGAATATTGCCATCAATTGCTAATGTCTGTCTGATTCTGGTAAGGAACAGATGGAAATCCATGGACCATTTTATACCCTGTAATTCATCCCTCGATGGCTGAGGTGAAAATGACCTTTTTTGGAGATAAATCAGGGATCTTTTTGTTCTTCTGCAGTCAATGCTCCTGGTGAGGCTGCAGGAGCGCCTGAACGATTTTGACCGGTACGAGAAGAAGAGAGAAATAGAAGTGGAGCGCAGGAAGCAGCTTGCGATGGAAGGAGCAATGGAGGATGGCTCCCTCGATGGTGAGACTTAGTGCATTGCCATCCCCTGGCATGCCTCTCAATACACATTCATTTTTTATTACTTTGATGCTGATTTTCATTCATCAATGTCCACAAGACATGTGGTGTCCCCCTTGATTGACAGAACCTGCTTAAATCACCCTGTGTGTCTGATATCTGTCTGTCAATAAATCTGTCAAATATTGAGTTAATTAGGTTCAACCAAAATGAAAATCTCCATAGGATTTATGTTGGAGTCTCATTTATTTCCAGTGGAGGTTATTCTCAGACAAGTCTTGCTTTTATGGTAGCATTGAACAAAAACATTTTTTTAAATTTAAATCCCCAATCACTCATTCTAAGCAAGTTTCTTACCCAACTAAATGTAGTTTTGACTTTTAACTAACTATCTAAATATACATACTCTTTTGCCAATCACTTGGGTTAAATGTACAACTCAGATGCCACTGTGTTTTTTATACTTTACTGACATATTTTACTAAAGCAAACTCTAGATACAGTAACTTAGCACCATTGACTGACTGATATCACTGTGTATTTTTTAAATTTTGGAGCCATTTCCTCAAAGTATTCATGAGTGATATAATGATTCCAAATGTTAATATATATTTCAAGTACAGGATTGCATCTTCAGCAGTTCATTTGTGCTAGTTTTTTGCCAATTAGATAGTCCCAAGTGCCAAATATTCTCATAATCATATGTTACTAGATCACTTTGAAATAAATTATATTGGATTCTGGTGAGCACTTTTTTGAAGGAGTCCAGAATTCTCATTGTTCTCGGCAGCAAAATATGTGAACCAGGGGGTTGGGAAGGGGGTACTTTCTGCAACTTGAGTCACCCAGTGATAACTTTAATTTTCACCAAACAACTCACACAATTAATAAAACCTTTTCATTTGTCTTTCACTCTATTCCAATTCATTTATACATCCTTCCTAAGGCCTATAATATACTCTGTATCTCTAATCTACAGTCATACCTAAGTGATATAGAATGAATACTCATTAACCACATTCTCATACGAAAATTACCCTGGCATTTTAATGTTACTTTAAATTTATTATTTTTTCTGAATATGCTACATCCTGTATTATCATTAAGTTAAAGATTTGCTAAAAGTAAGTATAAGCATATAACAAGGAAAATAATATGGTTAAAGAAGGACAGTAATGACTTGGTATAGTTAATCTCTCTTTGGGATATATCACTTGATCACTAAACATTGGTATTATTTAACGAATGGATTTATCGTGCACCAAAGGGATGAACACAATATCTACTTAAGTTTATTAGGTTTTATAAGACCTCCAAATTGTTTCTTCATGAGTTAGGTTATAGGCTCCAGTCAAGGTAACCTCCATGGGTTGTGTGAAATTACTTGAGGAACTTATATTCACAAATTGATTTGTGTTAAAAATTCATGCCAATTCGTCCTCCATATCATCTGCTTGATCAATCGACTGGCATTCATCGAAATAAAGAAATTATGTCAGCATTGGCAGCTATCCCATGGAGCAAAAGAACTTCCCAATAGTATTTCTGCATTTTTATTAAAATTAAACAATAATCAATACCAAACGTAGTGATAAAAATTTTATGATGGCAGAAAGAGCAACAATTTGTCTGTCCTTAATTTTTTTCTTTTGAGGCTGTCAGTCTCTTTTCTTGAAGTTTATTTTTTTTTCAGTCAAAATTTGTCTTTCAACAGTGTATATCTCTGTAGTTGATATTCCAGCTCTTCTCTGGCTTATAATAACTCAAAATACATGCACTCACACTATTTTGATAATACAGACACAAAAATTTCAAAAGAAGTCTCTATATCAGCCCATCGAGGTGAAGTCACTAAAAAATAGAGCTTTCACGTATCCTTGGTCGTTCCTTTTAACCATATACTGCAACCATTTTTACAGCTCTTTAATTAATTGAAGCAATCATGCATAGTCAACTAGTGACAAAACCTTTGGCTTCGTGAATGCATGCAGATTTCCTGAAAACCTACAGGCACTCACATCTAGTGCATAATGTTTTCTTTCAGTCGAAAAATGTAAATTATACTCTTAAAAATGTTTTAAATTTTAATCTTCATTGAAAAAAGTGATGAATTTATGGTGAGTATATCAAATAGATTTAAAATGAATACACTCTGCAAAAATGTGTATTATATGAAGACAAGATGACTAAAAAAAAGCTGGGTGACAACAACTGTTGACCATCTAAAGCTGTGAATGACGATGGAAATGAAACGATGGGTCATCTGGCATGTGTATGTGCGTGCACATTTGCGGATTGTTTTGCAGAGGGAGATTTTGAGATTGGCCCGGATGGATTCACGGTGGGCAGACGAAAGAAGAAGCGCAGCAGAGAAGAGGAAGAGGAGGAGCTGGCGAGGAGGGAGCGGAGGAGGAAGGAGAGGGAGCAGAAGAAGCTGCGGAGGAAAAGACGGCGCTCTGGGTCCTCCACGTACGAGTCAGGTGAGTTGAGAGGGGGACGGGAGCGGCCCCCCATCGTGCAGCGGGCACCATTGTGAGAGCCAAGGAGGCACTTGCACACGCTGCTTCCTGCACCCATGAAAGGGATATGCCTAGTCATTGCCATCCCCTCCCTTACTCCAATCTGCCCCTTGCCAATTTTTCCTTGCTGGAATAGTATTCACATCCATTTTACCATTCACGCTGGAAAAAACGATGTTAAAGGTCAGACGATGGGTTTTTCCCTTACGATATTTTCTTCATAAATAATTTTTAGCCGGTTATAATGTCCAATAATAAGCCTAATCATATGCTCTTCTTTTCTTTCCCACTGCAATGTACTTTCCAAACTAAAAAGTGTAGGAAAGCAAAGTCTTCCAGCACTTTCATGGGCTCCATTTACATTCTGTAGGCTCCCATTACCTTCCAATTGCTACTGCAATGTAATGGTGGATTTACAACTTCATGCTTCTCGTGTGCTATTATTCCAATGAATTGGTGAGAAAGTGCTCAGGAGAGTTAAATGATTATGTGGAAAATATCATTCTAATTTGAATAATATAGTTTGACAGTTACTTCATTTCATAATCCCACTCGCAGTTAATATTTTATTGAAAATATAGTCCAATAAATCTGCACAAGAACTACAGTAATCTGACCACTCAAGAGAAATACAGAGACAAAGAGGAACCAGTTGACAGGTATACACTTATTCTGTGAAATAGTTGAGGCCAAAACTTGTGGAATTCCATTATTATGAATGAAAGTAACATACTGTGAGTTCTCATTCCACAGACTATAATTATTATCGACCAGTTTCACTTCACTGAAACATCATCAGGGCTAGTGATGCAGGACATGACATTTGCATTATAGAGAGTCAAGAGGTGTTGGCTGGAAGGGAACAAGGGGCATGGTTGTTGTGAGATAAGGGAAGGGGCAGGGACAGTTGGAGGCATTTTGTTCACTTATCCCTGGGAGGGGGAGGGAGGGAGTGGGAAGGGAATTGGTGGTCATTTGTAATAAGTTCAATCTTCTGTGCACTAGTCAATATGGCCAATTGTTCTCAGATCTCATGTGTCCATCTGATGCCTATGTAAATATTTTTAAATGCCTCGGAAAGGAAGTAACTTAACAGTTACCACCCCCTCCTGATAAATTCACACTATTGGCTCCTGGCTGTGGATGATAGTCTCTCTGTGGTCTGGAGCAAAAAGACAGCTAGTTGATTTTTTGTCATATTTACTCTCCAAACAAAAACATTTAATTATTTCGGAGGTTAAAGAGGAGAAAAATGTTCTATTGCTTTCCTTCCACTTGGACATTTCCATCAAAAACGGACAACATAGATTTGCTATTTACCGTAAAAACTCATAAATGAACCAGGACATCCACACCTCGCTTCAAAACATGCTATGTGTCTTGTTCTGTACCACTAGTCCTGAATATGCTTCAGTGTAATGAAACTGGTCAAAAGTAAATATACTCTAAGAAACACAAAAGTCTTGATGTTTTACTTTCCTTCGTACAAGGGAAAGTTGAAAAGTTCTTGACCATGCGCTGAACAGGTGTTTGTACTAATGCAATTTAGGTTTTGTGTTGTTGGTATGCATTTCTCACCGATGTAAGTCAAGTTTCAATATGAGGTCCAGGACAGGTTTATTGTTGTTGCTTTATTTAAAGTGGATGTGTTGTATGTTTCGTTCAGATGCATGTAAATGAAATACAGTGCCAAGTTCTTTGTTTTGGACAGTCCATCCCCAACAGAAATATATCCAAGTTGGTGAGGGTATATAAGGGGTCTGCTCATTCATCATTTTCAATGTTTAAGAAATGGCAGGGAGAATTTAAATGTGGCTGAACTTCTCTTGAAGATGATCCTCGTGGATGATGTCCCAAAACTGTAACCCCTAGATGCAGATGAAAGCATCAAGAAAACAGAATATGATATTAGGTAATTGACAATTTAAGGTGAATGAAATAGTTCATGGCATTGGAGAAGAAAGAGTAAGTCACCTTTTACATGAAGAATTAAATATGATAAAGCTTGGTGCGAGATGGGTACCAAATTTGTTGAATACTCATAAAAAAGTGTGAAAATGAAGCTCTCAGCAATGTTTCAACCATGCAAAAGGATCAAACTAATTTTTTCAGTCTTATTTGTTACTCTTAATGAGCTGTCTCTCCACCACTTCATGCCGGAAAAAAACAGCATCCGAATGAGTGGGTGGAAGCCAGTGAACTTGCCCCAAAAAAGTGAAGTTGTTGAATTGATGAAGGCCAACATTTTCTGGATTGCACAGGGCATTCTTCTGATTGATTATCTTGCAAAGATTTTTACCCTACAACTAGCAAACATTAATCAAGTCTTATATAACAGCTGGATGAAAAAATAAGTGAGAAGAGGTAAAGAATAGAAAAGAAAAAATCGTCTTCCTTCTGGACAGTTTACCTGCCTACAAAGTTGCTTTGAAGATGGGAATACCATCAGAATGGTATTTGAAGTAAGAATTTGTGGAAAATCCACTGTATTCATCAGATTTGGTACCTATTCCCTATTTAAAAGAATTTGTATCTGGAAAATGTTTCAAGTATCAAGAGTTCATGGCAGCCTTAGATGAAGACCCCCCTGAACAGCCTTCCATGATTGAATCTTGTCACTGGGGAAACGTTGGACAAAGTACATTCACCTAAAGGGGACTACGTAGAAAAATAAGCGCATATTTTACCTAAGAACATAGAGCTTCACTTCCAAGCTCAGAACTTTTAACTTGCTCTCATGTACTTGTTCTTTCTTAAAAGTCGTAATTTCTCTTCAAACATAATAAAACCCTCAGTCTGACCTTTTAGAATTTATAGGTAGCATCATGTATTGATGCACAATTGAATAAATGGCTAGGGTCATTTCACAGTGATACTAATGCTTTTCTTCAGAAATAACCATTTATGTGCTAATGTTGCTGTAAAAATTGCAAAAGAAGGAATTGTAATCTTTGAGCATATTGTGTTTGAACTGGTTATTTCTTGTCCATTTCTGGATTCAACGATTAAGTTTTTTTTTGTTCATACTGTCAGAAATTTTCTCATTGTGGAATGTATGTTTTTAATAATTGGAAGAGTACTGGATTTCTTTTTTATCATAAAGAAGTTATTTCATCAAAAATCTGAACAATGTGTGATAGACTGATATTTTTGCTTTTCCTGGACTTCTCCAAATTTTATGGTAATCTTTATACTCCTAACTAATTTGGTAGTACATTATGATTTGGAATTTATTAGAATTCAGATAGAATTGCCAAATGATTCCCTTGAAGGAATGATCTTAACTCTTCAAAATGGTCTGAAGAAATTTCAGTGAAAGTTAACTCAAATCTTAATGAAATTCAGAATGATTTTTTCATCATAATATTTTGAGTAATTTCTTTGAATCATTTTCTCCTAAAAATAAGTTTTTCTTAAAAAATATAACCAGTGAAAAATGTCAATTTTTCATCAGAATAATTGATTGCATAATGCCAGTGCAAATGATGTGTCAAAGAGTTTGCTCACTGGTTAAGAGATACTGAATAAAGAAAACTTATTAAAAAATCTCCAAAATTTACCATTTCAGAATTTTTTTTAAATGTCTTGTTTGTTATTCTTAAATAATAGCTTCACTAGATTTAGGTTATATTCTGCACAAGGTAAGCGAAGAAACTAGGTTACAGTTGTTAGTTTTGCAAGGCCTTGAAAGCTTTAATGATTGATTAAATAAGAGCATTTATCTGTGCTTGAGTGGTATGCTTTTTCCTCTTATTTTGTGTTGAGTAAATTTGGGCACAATCACTAATAGAATGGTGAATTTTTGTGAAGCGACTTGTCAGTGGCATAATAGCATATGCTAATGGCATGGCTTTAAATTTTTATCATTGGACTAACAGTGTGTCTTATTTGATTGGTTTTTTAATGTCTGTTGTAATCTGTGAATGCTTTTAACCAAAATAAGACAACTGTAGTTTGGTTTTTAGTTCTCTTTCCTTTAGTGAAAATTATGAACTGTTCTCAGAATGTTTCTCACTTGGGCAACATTGTTGAATATTGAATGTTTTATCACTCGCCAGGTTCTTCATCTGGGCGGTCTTCGTCTGGGGGGTCATCGTCTTCCGAGTCGGGTTCCCGATCGGGTGTCAGTCGCTCTGATGATGAAAGCAGGTCCGAGTCGGAGGAGTCAGAGCCAGGGTACCAGCTGAGGGCAAGACGGCAAGCTCTCTTCAGCTATCGCTTTAATGAATACGATGATCTCATCAACTCAGCCATTCAGGTATGTATGTTATCCCTGCAGCCAGTGATTCAATGTCATCACTGTGATGGTCCATGTTCACATGAAAGTGGTGACTTTGAAGTATTCATGGTCATCTGTGACTGCACAAAATTGTATGTTTGACAAAAAGCACTGAGACATAGAGTAAACTCTCAGTCATTTGTGTTTAATAGAAGCATGGATAGCGGAAAAATACAGACAGCTAAAATAACCTGAAAATATGGCGATGATATAAATGGATATGTACAGAAATTCGCCTTTCTCATTGTGTGATAATTTGAGTATTTTTAGAGATAGAAAGTACATTTTTTTCCTGTTTTTCGGCCATTTTTATAAGACTGGAATTATTGTTTTATAAGAACACAGAACTATTATCAAGTGAGTAGCAGAATGTATTTTCCATAGAAAGCTAAACCAATCACATAGCCAACATATTGATGTAGGATTGCTGATATGGATTGATATTCATCGCGTGAAATACTGATTAGAATAATGCCGTGTTGATAGTGTGATTGACTTATTTCTTACGTAGTGAAACTATGTATTTGCTCGCCTTAAAGGAAAATATGGAATTCCCTGTCATTATAAATAGGTATATTATGCATCAGAGGGTAATTAGAAAAGTTCTCGGAATGGAATAGAAATAAATGACTCACCTCAGTGAATCTTTTTTTTTATTTTTCAATGTAGTCTTCCGTGTACACGATTGCACTTGGTCCAGTGATGTTCCAATGTCTTGATGCCATCTCAAAAATTAGATTCCTTCAAGCCTGCAAAATACCCATATAGTTGGGCGGTGAATTCTTTGTTTGGATTAGTGGACCCAAGTTTAATCTGTGGTCACAGACCAACACAGAAAATCTTGTTGGTTGCTCTTAAAACGGGTCTGATGTTGTTCAGAAATTATCATTCTGATGCATTTGTGATCATGCATCAAGAGTCGCGGCACCCATCTAGCAGATAATTTTCTCATGTCCAAGTCCACCATAAAAATGTGATATTCCCATTCAGATGGCATCCCTACAGCTTCAGCAATTTCTCGCACTTCCAGCCGTTGATCCTCAATGGCCATTTTATCCACTTCTGCAATAATTTCTGGGGTAGTGGCACATTTTGGCAAACTACTATGTGGATCATCATTCAAGTTGTCCCATTCAAACTCATTTGTACGCTAGCCAAAGTTTGAATATGGAGGTGCAGCGTTCCCCAGAGTGTTCTGAAAGTCTGCACAAATTTCCTTTGCTTTTATACCTTTCTTTACAAAGTATTTAGTCAATTTTCAATTTTTTCCATCTTCATAAATCACTATACAGGAACAACAACAGAGAGGTATCCGCACCACAGAGCTCTTCCCAGAGCACTTACGCGTTACATGTTTATTCAAAAAGGAATACCAATTACTACACGGGAAACTCGTTGTGCTAGCACTGACTAGCTAGTACTAGCGCTGGCATCTAATAGTGATTCCGAGAAACTTTCTAACTGCCCTTGTATGTCATGGTAGTCAGTTTTCAAAGGGCCGTGCACACTCTCCGTAGTTTCATAGGAAATGTTCTGATTTTTTCCTGTGCTTAATTTTTTGACTTTCCCCACCTCTCAGGATGAACTGGAGGCAGTAAAGGGTGCAGGGAACCAGGGTCGGGGGAAGGACATAGCAAACATAGTGAATGCAGAGAAGGGAGGAGGTGTGGGAGAGGAGGACGATGAGGATGAAGACGAGGAGGAGGAAGATGAGGAGGAGGATGCCAGAGAGGCGAGGAAGGGCTCGGGGAAGGACATGAGGACAATCGAGAAGGCCAACGAGGAGAAGGAGGGCCCCAGGGTGCCCCCCACCTCCTCCCCTGCGGACATCTCCAACGGCAAGGACATCGGCAATCTCAAGGAGGAGAAGGACAGCGAGGATGAGGAGGAAGATCGAGGGGGCCGGGGTGGGGACGACGATGAGGATGACGATGAGGATGTGGTGAAGCCCAGGCGGCCCGTGCTGGTCCTCCCGAGCCGGCGGAAGAAAACTCGGCGCCTCAACAACCTGGAGCTGAGCAGTGATGACGACGAGGCCGACTCGGACGAAGACTTCCAGGGCAGCAGGTAGGCCGGAGAAGTGTCCCCCCTCACACATTGTGCCATGGACGAGAGCAGAGGTCACGATACCAAAATGGGGAGAGATGCCCAAGCCACCAGTGGGCACGTCTGCGCTTTAAACGGAGAGAGAATCCCTTTCAGTTTTGCCAAAGTTTCTCACTGGGTCGCACGACTGCTCACTTCTTGAATTGGGGGTGGAAGGCCCTTGCACCGATTATTGTCCCAAATTTAGAAAGAAATAAGGACTTTGTGACTTCCACACTTTTAAAGTGTGGAAGTCACAAAGTGCTTATTTCTTTCTAAATATGACGTCCTTCCACATAACAAAAGCTTCTACCTTCGATTTAATTGTCCCCAATGTTGTTTGGTTCTTTCTGCCTGCATAAGACCGTGACCAACACGTAATAAGTTGGGCCCAGGGGATTACTTTCAGTCATATATATTTCAATCTTTCACTCTGATTGATGGACAGGAGGTGAAAGTCATGGTGGTGGAGGAATAAGTGGGTGGGCAGGGCCATCCACCTCTTTGTGTTTATCGTTAATGTCACATCTCACTGTTGTCCTCCTCTGCCAAGGAGGAAGTATTGGAAGACCTTGACCAGCTCCTCAAGATGTGGGCTCCCTTGTGCAATACACAACCACAGTGGATGCCTTTACATTTCTATAGGGGAGAGTTGATGTGAAAGGTCTGAAATGGATGGATCCCCATTTCTCCCAGGACCCCTTGGAGATGGTGTTGACGAGCCGAGGTTAATTGTCTCTCATTGTGTTTCAGCTCGGAGGAGGAAGACGAGGAGGATGAGGAGGATTTGGACGATAGCGACGACTCGGATGTGCTGGGCAGGCGGAGGGGAGGGGGCAAAGGGCGGAGGAAGGGCAAGGGCAGGAGGCGCTCGGAGCCCGTCAGAAGGTCCTCAAGGAACAGGATCACACGCTTCGACAAGGAGTTCAGTGAGTATTCCCTCTTGCCACAACCCTTGCAGCATGGGTGACTACTGTGCAGCCCTCATGAACATTCCACCGGAGCTGCTCTGACCCAACAAACCTGTTCGTATCAATTAAGAGAGGATTTAGGGTCTTCTTTCAGTTATAATAAATCCATTTCATGTAATTTGCATGAATTTGTATGTTACTATTTATGGGACTGTAGATGAGACAACAAATTTTAAATGGACCCTGATAGATATGCAGGATTAGTTCTTTAGGTTTGATGATGGGGAACAATTATTCATGTGAAGCTGTGATTGTTTATTGCTCTAAAATCAGCTATTCATACCACTACTCATTTTTTTGTGGTAAACATAAGTTAATGATTTATTATTGTTAATATATGACCAAAGGTGTTTTCTTTTAAGTCTGATTGGTAACTTCTGCATATCTTATATCATGGCTAAAAAAGGAAATGTTGAATTTTAAATCATTCTTTGTTTGCTGGCGTGTGGTTCAGCCTCCCTAGGGGCCAGCACTTGGACAGAGCCTTGATTTTCTCATTACAAAAAAGGATATTAATCTAATCTAAAGTATAATACTGTACAGATAATGTCAAGTGTGTTTTAATTTTCATTCTAATGATATTGAGTTTTAATTGTAAGTTCAGTTGATTATGGTTAATTGCTAGAACCACATTTTGCATCTTTTTGAATCTTGATCTAGTGCCTTTGATGCAAAATAAAATCAAGCATTTGTTGAAGTCTTGTTTTAAAATTCTGTAAAAAGAAAAGTGTAAAAAAAAACAAAGGTAATTCCTTTTTTTAAGTATCTGACATGATGACATTTGGATATTTTTCAGTTGAAAATTTCAGTGAAATGTTTCATTGAAATGATTTCCAGAAGATGGTTAAGTTAATTGACAGGGTGCACAATTTAATGGGGGGCACTGGTGGCACCACTTGGTGGGCTCTTGTTAAACTATGTTGAGTGGACACATCAAGGAACAGTCATTAGGAGTAAACAAATAAGAGTGAAAAACAATATTTTAATTTTGGCACATTTTTGCTGTTTGTTTGGTTAGCTTTTGCTGCAGCTGCCATGCTTGATTTGTTTCCAATTTGTTGCCACGCGTGACAGGTGACACGATTGTTTTAAAAACAGCAGTCAATTTTGCTTCCTGAGATGTGTCCTACTCATATTTTTGGTCGTGCAGATGTTCTGATGTTTGTACATTTTTCTTCTCAGTCAATGATGACGAGAGTGAGGATGACAGTGAGCCAAGGAGTGGTCACAAGGGGCGTGGCAGTAGTGGGGGCAAGCGCAAGAGGGTGATGCCCCTCTGGGAGGACTCGGAGAGCGAGGAGAGTGACGTCACGTGGGGCAAGAGGAAAAAGAGGTGCCACCCCCACCCAATTCCCACCTTTATGAGCAAGAGTCCAAACTCTCTCCCTCTCTCTTACTCTTCTTGTTTTATCTCTTAACGCCCAGAATGGCCAATCTACCCAAGGCTGAAAAAAATCAATAAAACATTGACCTATTAGAAATTCTATTTAGCCTATCACTCTGATCTGTCCTTAAAAAAAAAAGTGAAGATTATGGTCTCTAAATACGACCTTTCTTATGGGGCATAATAACTTTTAATCTAGATTATTAATACCGTTTTTGAATAACCATATTTGTTTCTCATTAAGATGTCTGGAGATTATTTATTTTTTTTGAAAAGGATAATATGCATTTTTACATTGAAAATCCAGAGTACGCGAACTTCCAAAATTGTAGGCCACCCTCTTTCCCACAAATTCAATGCACTGCATTAATGAGGACTGAATACAGTAAAACGTCATTATATCAAAGTTGGAGGGACCAAAATTTTGGCACTCCCATATTAAGAGGTTAAAGAGATTCCCACAAATTAACAATTTTTTCCTCAATGTTTAAATTTCATTTGTGAGAGAATGAAGCCATAATCTTGCATTAATAATTGGCAGTACTGTTCATCCCAAAATCAATCATCAGGATAAATAAATGATTACTTAACATTCAATCTGAGAAATAGTAACCAAGCTAATTCAAGTTATCAAACTACTGCAACGTACAAGTTGAATACTGTGATCTGAAACCCTCAGCAACTTATAGTACTAATATTTGATAACTTACTGAATTTTTCACTTTTTCTTGAGGAGTAATTATTCTAAGACATAAAATATTCTATAAAATGTAATATGGAGGTGAGCACAATATAAAAATAACCTTTATTAGGTCTGAAAGGGATCAGGAAAAAATCATGTGTGCAATAAAGTAATGCTTTTTATTTTCTGTAGTTATTTTCATCCGTTTTTTTTTTAATTAGTTGAAATATCTCTCTCTCACTCATTATTTATATAAGTTCACCTCGAACAGCTTTTTCTAATGCACTTAGGAGATTTTTTCCTCTGTTCTTGCTGAGCACAAAAGAATTTTCTACAGTTCTGAGTGCTTCCTTCATTTAATGGGTTCCCATGGCGTTTACCCTGTTGACCTATTGGATAAGGATATCTGGGGGGCATAATTGTGACCGGTATTAAAAGTTCTTTCTGAAACTTTTATGATTGCTTCAGTGTGCTGCATCTCATCTTTTGGGAAGTCTCTTAATTTTCACATGATATCTCTAACCACTGTATTATTATTATTATCATCATCATTTATCTAGCATGATGTTCCAAAAAACACATGTGCATAGCTTACTCTTAAGATATGCCAAGATATTTGTTTGGGTGAAAATTAATCGATGCTCTTTTATAAAACGGTAAAAATAAGACAATATTGAGTAAGGTATGAAACCTTCTATTATAGTTAATATATGGAACTAGTGGTCATAATCACCAAAGATCTGTAAATAAATTTGTGAGATTTAGGACTACTGATGTAGTAACCAGTGTTATTGCTCAGCATTATGGGATATTCAATGTCTGCCCAAACATGGAAATGATAAAATTATGACCATGTGCACTCAATCCATTTAAAATGTTTTTACAAAGTGAAAAATCAAAGTTAAATAAAAGAAATTAATAAATTTGAAAGTCTTTGCGCCAATAGATTTCATTCTTGCCCCATTTCAAAACTTTATGTATAACCTGTGGCCAATGACATACCATGTATGTGTCAACAAACAAGTGGATTCCCTGAAATTGACATCTAAAAGTTTTTAATACATATCATTACAGTTACAAACAGTATATTCTGTGAAAATCATTAAAAGTCAAAACAGTGCATAGTAAATCATTATTAACAGTTTCCCAGTTATCCTTGCAGCTATTGTGAATAATATCTACATTAATGGGACTGTACAATCCTAAAAGTCATGGGAATTAGAAATAAGTGGTTATAAAATTATCATCAGTAACAATGAGAACTTAAATTGCAATTGATTTCTTGGGATATTATGAGGTCTCATTGTGTCTGGATCTCAATTTACCTTTTCTATTCCAATTTGTAAGATCGTCCTTTGTAGGGAATATTTATTTGCCATATGAATCAGGTTGCAAATAACTTATCAAGTGTCTCATTCTGTGTCTGTTTTCAGCACTACTATTAACAGGAAACCTATTTCAACTCCAAAACCCAAAGCAAAGAAGAGAAGGAAACATGAATTAGACTCAGATTTAGAGTCTTATAAACCCAAGCAAAAGAAGCCAAAGGTTAGTTATTAAATGCAATCATTCATTTTACATTTCATAACAAAAATTTATGTTCTGTTTCTGATCATGCCTCTTACAATTGGTTTGAAAATTAAAAATATTCAGTATTTTTGGAAAATAATAACATTGGAATGGCATAGAGTTAAGTGTAATTCATTTAATTTATTTGAAAACATAGAAGTAATAATAAATAATGAAATGTTTATTTGCTCCTGAAAGACATTTTTGGGTCATGTATGGGACACATCACGTTGATTGTAAATATTGCAGAAAAACATTATTCATTGTAATTAGAATTGAAATTTCAAACATCTGCTCACGTAAAAAATAGATATCAATAAGTTTATTCCTGTCTCTTCAGTAGAGGTGATACATGCTCCTAAAGCAGTTAAAATGAATTGTATTTGAGGCACACAATGTTGGCATCTCATGTCTCAATTGCCAATTAATGTTTCTTGCTTGTTGGCAGGCAAAGCGCGAAGTAATTGACGAAGAGCCACCTCCACCATCGCCTGATGAGCCGGTGCGAAGGACAAGGGGGAGGAAAATCAATTACCAGGAAATTATTGGCTCTGACAGTGAAGAGGTATGTGTGCCAGTCTGTGAAATTTTGCCATTTAAATTTTTTCTTCAAGATCAAAATATCATAGGGAAGCAAGTTCAATGAATAATTTCAAATTTTACAACTTCTCTTGTCTTTCATTTATCCTAAAGAGCAGCCTCAATCATCAAAGTAAAGCCAGGGCCAAGTGTAATTTCTGTATTAAGGTTAAGAAGCACCAACCTGCCTTCACCCACAATCAACCCTCTTCCCATTTTGCAAAAATCTCAATTTCACTCCAACAACACTCCAGATCCAAAAATTTACCATGAAACTGGAGACATCCTGGAAGATGTGGAGATTGTGGTCCACAGCAAAGGGTCCCCTCTCGCTATATTGTAAATGAGTGCATAGTCCCCTCCAATATGCACCCCTCCTACTCTATCCATCTTCCAGTTAATCCATGCCCACTGACTTTGTACACCAGTAACTGTAATAATAAGCCTAAAGTGTAAAAACTGTACGTTAACTTCATAACTTCCTGCTATCAACCCCAATGAACAACTGTCTTATAACTGTTCTCTCCTAGCCAATCTCACTCCCCTCTCTTCAGCCTCAGCCCCTGCTCAATTCTCCTCCTCCTCCCCTTCCCTTATTTTTATATATATGTTCATAGGCTACGTAATGGACAAGAGAACATACTGAGCAATGATGTTTCGACTCTGAAACACATATTGTTTTCAAAAACTAAATTATTAAGTTTTACTCAATAATTCTATTTCTAAGTACACAGAGATGAAGAGGGACCTGATGGAGAGTAGGTTGCTGGATTGGGTTTTGTTTGGAGTTACAAAATGTTTATTTGATATTTGTGTCCATCCAAAAACCTACCTTAACCTGTAGATTACCTAATAATGAATTCTATTTCTGTCTACATAAAGGATTTCAAAACTACTTTTTATTTACTTATTTGTTATGTATTATTTTAATCAACGTATAAGTCTGTTTTTATACTTCTTATAATATTTGGTCATGTTCAGTTAATTTTTATAGAAATAGTGAGTGGTGCCTAGCACAGCAACTAAATTTATTTTTAACAAGGCACTTGTGAAAATTGTTTGAAATTTTGAATTAATTACTGTGACATTTTTAATTTTAAGGGGCAGTACAAAGAGATAGTTACACAACTTGGTTAGCCATTTACCAGTTGGGATACCTAATGTGTCAATTTTATGAGAGAATTTACTAATTGCTGGGTATTAAACTATGGGATATCACATTTTCAGCTAGTGGTTTATCATTAGTGTACAATTTGGTTGTCTTTTGTTTGCCTTGCATACCACCAAACTTATTCAAAGAACTGTGGGACGTACCGCAATGGTGAAATATAATTCTTTTTCTAATTGCACCTTTCTTACCTGATACTTGTTCAGAAAACCTTCATTTTTTTAAACTCTAGATACTACACCTCTGTTTCAAGAATGATGATGCGGTAATGTGTATTGTTCACTTTGAATATAAAGGAGTGGGAATTTCTGAACCAATGAGTCGTTTGTTCCTCACTCAGGAGGCCCTGGGGTTCAACCAGAAGGACGACAGCGAGGATGAATTTCTGGCCGAAGATGATGAGGACGACGATAAGGAGACAGTGGCCATCATGCCCAAGGTCATCCAGAAGATTCCCCCTCCCAAGACGCCCCCTTCAATGACATCACCCACGGCATCGGCGCAACCGCAGTTGACTCCTCCCCGGCGACAAACACCTCCCCCCACGGCCCCGAGGACCCTCCCCAAGGCGACGACAATCACGCCTACCAAGCCCCCCCCACAACCCGCGGAAACCATGGTGACCCCTCCACCACCTCGACGGGTCACGCCAGAAGAGGTGGCTGCGGCCGCAGCAGCAGTTGCGGCCAGCCCTCGTGCCGTTCCCGTCATAGCTTCGCCCCCCACGGCGAGCGTGGTACAACCCTCAGTGAGCATCATCCCCACTTCACCCCCAATGAGGCGTACGCCCACCAAGGGGGCAGAGAGGGGAGGACGGAAGGGGGCGCCGCACACGTCGGTGACCATTGGACGGAAGCTCCCCCCTCCCAAGATGAAAAAGATGCGTGGTGGGGGGTTCAAGGCATCCCCGCCCATTCCCAGCATCACGGTGCAGGCGGTGCCTCCCCCAGGGGGCAGCAGGGGCTTGGAGGACAGCGAGGAGGACGAGGAGGAGGTTGAGACCGAGGAGGACAGTGATGAGCAGATGGACGACGGCGGAAGGTCAAGGGTTGTCCTCAAAGGTTGGTCACCTCGTACTATTCAAGATCACGGTGAAACCTCAAATTTACATGCACTGAAATCACACTATTTTCAAAGGTTATATTATTTGTTAATGACTTAACTGGGTCTCCACATGAATCAATGTGGTGTTAGAAACATCAAACTCAAATCCCTGAACATGGTATTTATAAACAAGCTGGTTACACTACTGAAATGAACCAATTTTGGTAATGTTGTTTTCTCCATTATCATTTGTAACCATAAATTTGTAGGTTTTAATTGGTTTTATGTTGTGCTTTGGTTCATTCAAGTTATTTTTGCTAATAAATTGCTTAAGTGAAGGGTACTTAACTCAGTTAAAAAAAACTATCGCCCAACATGTTTTTATGCACAAGTGTGTGGCAACTTGGCTCTTGTACCATGTTGGCACATGCACTTACGTTAATCTAAACTATTCAAAATATCATGCTTTGGCTTTTCTGTTTAAAACTGTTTTTTTTTTAATCATCTCAAGTAACACTATGGCTCTTAAATTACTTAAGCATTTTATTTGATTTTTTGTTTTGTTTCTATTGCTATAAGAAATTTAAAAGAACATTTAAAACTTCTACATGGCATTTTTGGAATTTCCAGCTAGGTCCAAAAACTCAGCATTTCCTTCTTCCAACTGAGAATGTCATCGGGAGAAACTGACCAAAGATTTAATTGTTTTCCTACCATCCTAACAGTGTATGTCTTGTAGAGATGCCCACTGTCCTCTGCTAATCATTTTCAAAAATGTTTGTAATTGCAAGCAGTCTGTAAATACTGTGGAATTGTGGGTCAGGGGATGATATTGATGTCCTCGGAATGCTTTTGAGTAGCTGCAGTCACTATGACTCTGCAAGTGCCTTCATATTCTCTTAAGTTATCGCTAATTTAATACAGTTTTTAAAATCCTGCCAATTGGGTTTGAGAACCTTCCAATATTCTGCAAGGATAAAATGTTGAAGCTTCTAACCCTTCACTAGTAACGTGGGGAAGCCAACACTCGCACATAAAGCACTGCGGACTGACAGGCTAAATTTTGTAGCCACACTGCTCCAGCAATTCGCGAGGTCAGTGGTGGAATGGCCACTGGAGAAAAAATTGAATAAGGCGTTTTCCCTGTCTTCAGTAAAATTGAAGTTATATTTGATGAAAATAGATAAAATTCATTCTCCCCTGTTGCCTTTGGCCCCAGAGCATCCCCATTGGAAATCACGGTTGTTGAAATCACCAAATAAGATGTACAGCTTGGATAGCTGATGAAAAAGCCCTTCCAAGTTGCATTGGTAAGCCGGTGAACCTTCCAGAAGGCACGCTTGATGAAATATCACTTTCTCAGGTGCATGAGCGAGCAACGCAACGATTTGAAATGGGCTGCTGATGTGCACCTGGGAGGTGTAAATGACTTAATCAGTTTGGTGTTGTCGAGTGAGAGAAGTGCAATGTCAAATAGAAAGATCTTTTCTGTTGTATTTTTATCATATGTTTTTCCCAAGAAAGATCCGATGCAATGGTGATTCCCAGGTATTTTACTTCATCAGTGACACTCATCAGAACACCTCAGAGTGTGTAAGTTGGTCAAGTTTGGTTGTGTTTTCTATTGTTTTTCTTAAAAATGCACTACAGTACATTTTTTCATATTCAATTTGATATTTGATGACATCTTCGTGCATCATACAAAATTTCATTTACTGAACCAGGTGTTGACACGACAATTTTCATTGTCTTGGATGTTAACCTTTGTACTTGTGTCTAGGAAGGAATTCTTGAGTATTTTTGCTAGGTAGCGGTAACAACCTCTTGACAATGTGTGCTGAATGTCATAATCCTCACCTTTGAAGTACCCTTGCAACATCTTAAATTAAATGGAATGCAAACCGGCAATCCTCTGACAGTTTCCCATTGCCTCTGACCATCCTTTGTCGACCCTCAGGGAAGCTGGGCAGTGGTGGAGTGGTATCGCTGGGCCCTGCAGCCGACAGAGCCGGCCTCAGGGTCACTCTGGTCAATGCCCCACCGCCACCACGTCACGTCGGGATGCACTCCTCGCCCGGCGGGCCGCCCAACATCTCTGTGCGGCCCTCAAGTGGTGGAGGGGCGTACGGCGGCGGCAGCTTTGGGCAGATGCCCACGAGCTCGGGGGGCGTGATCACCCGCCTTCTGCAGCAGTCGCCCCAGCAGCCCCCGCCGCCCCCGCAGCAGCAGTCAGGGGCCGGAGCCCCGGCCCCCGCCTCGCCCTTCTCAGCCGCGGCCGCTGCCGCCCTCAAGTTCTTCCCCCAGCAGCAAGGGGGCGGCGCGCCCTCCGTCGCCGAGTCGGGAGGGGGCGTTGTCAGGGGCCCACCCCCGTACCAGATCCCCGCGGGGGCCGTCATTCGCGGCGGCCGCGTCCCGCCCCCGGCATTCGGGGGCCCCAACCTCGCCTCGCCCCCGCAGCAGAGGCCCCCCATCTCGTCTGCGGGGCCGCAGTTCGGCGGCCGCGGTGGGGGCGCGAGCAGGGCCCCGGCCCCGCAGAGGGGTCCCATGGTGGGGGGCCCTCTGTCCGGGGGCATGTACAGGCCGATGGAGGCGTCCGGACCGCCGCCCCCGCAGGCGGGGGCGGGCAAGGCGAGGCCGCAGCCTGCGGTGCCGCCCCCGTACGCCTCCGCCCCGACCGTCCGGCCCCCGCCGCCTCCCTTCGCCCAGACACCCTCGCCACCCACGCACATGGCACCCCCCTCGTCCCGGGGGTTCCCCCCCTATGGGTCCCCGCACCACGGGCCCCCGCAACCACCCCCGCAGGCCATGCCCCCGACGGCCTCCCCAGGCGGCGGTGGCTACCCGTCGTTCGTCCCGCCCCCCGGCAATCATGCATATCCGCCCCAGCCCATGATGGAGGAGCCTCCGTATCAGTACAACTCGGTGGAGGGTGCTTACCCCCCACCGCCACCCCCCAATGGATCCGACGTGGTGCACAGGGGCCCCCCACCCTCCTCAGAGGTGCCCTCGCCTCACCACCAATACGAGGCGGGCAAGGCACCATCCTACGAGGAGGAGGGCGAGTTCGGGGGCCTGGTGTCTTACTTCTCGAGCCAGAGGGAGGATGACCTGGACTCGTAGCGTGCCGATGCTTAGGCTTTCACAACTCATTAGGTTTTGGAGATGCAGTGAAGTGCCAGTACCGATTGGCATGGACCGCTGTCTTGATTTGGATGGATTGCTCTCCTCTCATCTGTGCATGGAGGAGGCCCATGGAGATAGTTGTTGTCCAATTCCAATGATGTGCATGCACTGGGGAGTGAGACACGGCCAAACGTGATTCGATTCAAGCCCCCAGGTCCTTCTCTTCCCCAGACAATGTGTGGGGACTGAGAAGTGCGTTCCTTTCTCCGAGTCCAGATACTTTTATCCCATGGGATACTCAAATGATAAAAATATATCATTCACTGACTTCATTGTACACTTACTTCATTCACACTCTAACATATACTCAATCAAACCTCCTATAGTTTTGAGTGCATTTGGAATTAATGGAAACAAAAGAGGGCAGCGAGTGATGGGGTCTTTCAGGATTCTGGTCAAGTTATAACGAACCCTATGGTGTGGTGGCGTTGATGAATTTTAAAGGGTGATTTCGTAGGATGTCAGTAGCCGTTTTCTCGTGGTGAAGATATGCTAGGTTGTAGGCGGTTGTGAAAATACCTTTTACCCTGCAGGATTGGAACCAAGTTTCCATATATAGATAATTTTTAATGTGGTAGTTTTTAAGTTCTGAGGATAGTTTTTTGTTGCCAAAAAAGCAACTGTGAAATCGGTATTAAAAAAATGAGGCAGCTCCTTCGCAGTCTTGTTAACGTGAGCTGGCGAATAATTCTCCTGTGCAAATATGTCAAACATATATATATTCATCTACTCACAAAATATTTTCATTTTGTTATTTTTTAAATATATCGTCATAGTAATTTTATTATTTTATCAATGAAAAGAAATTTGTCAAATGTCACTTGTGTAAAATTAATGTTTATAAAAGGGAGAAGTTTTATATGTCAGTTTTGTAAATAAGCTGTAAATACTACTTGACAGTGTAAAGCAAAATTTGTTTGGAGGTAAGAGAAAAGAGATTCTTAATGCTAAAAATATTATGATTAAGAAAAAGGAAGAAGGTGCGTTAAAAAAAAAGAAAAAAAAACAAGGAGTGAAGTGAAGTGTGAAAAATGTTCCCCAATCCAAAAAATGGTGAAAAAGCAAAGGATGGACCACAACATGTAGAGAAAGAGAGAGTATATATGGAATACTGATATTAGCACAAATGAAAGTAATTATAGTAGTGTGTAGCATTTGAAGTATGAATTTTTGTGGAGAATGAATTCTTGTGTGAGTGATGATAATTCAAGTCAAAAGAGAGTGCAATGCTGCAACAAGAAGCTGTTTATAGAGAACGCTGATGGCTTAATATGTGCACCAAGGGTGCTAAAAGATTTTCAGTCTTGTGTGTGACGAATATTGTATTTGTAACTTAAAAAGTGTGCGTTTTCAATTCTTTCCTTTTTAAGTTATCTGCCTATTCTGGTTGAAAAAAAAAATGGTGTTGGTAGAGAATATGAAATTACACTCTGTGCTAATTAGTGCTTCTTTCCCCCAGATGGCCTCCAGAGAGAGTTTTATTGCCCCCCCTCGCCCCAAATCTCCCTCCCCTTTCCCCAAGCATGCGTGAGATTGAGAGTCTTATCTCATTTTTAAACTGAGCGGAAATTTTAATCAACTTCGATGTGATTGTACAGTACAATATTAATATCCATTTTAAAAAAAACTAATTGGGTAATGGCAATTGAATCAAGTTTCACTCTTTTACCTCCTGTGACCCCATCCTGAAGAGCATTTTATCTCCCTGCACATATTTTGAGCAATCGTGAATCAAAAGAAAAAGTTCTTGCTCACCTTATATCTTATCCCTTTTCCCTCTATAAAGAGTTTTATATCTTCCAAATGATGAGGCAAATTGTTCCCTAAATCACCAAAATTGAACGAAAATGAGGAACAGTTGGTCCTTGGCCATCCAGAGAGATCTTGCATCATTATTTTGTCAAAGAACACTTATAATGTACAAATCCATTCAGCTCAGAAGCTGCCAACGGCTTCACTCCCTGGTATTTTGTTATGTGGAGGTTAAAAGTTCTTCGGTAATGAGGCAAAATCTCTTGTCGAGCTGTCTGTAAATAGTGTCGTCTATAGTGTGTGTAAAATTAATATGTATAAGTCACCAACAATTGTATTTGCAATCATTTAATTGTATTTAGAGTTTTGACCTCGTTTTCAATACATACATATTTCATTTATAAATAGATATCCTGGGTGCATAATGCTTCGTTGTAAAGAGAGGAAAAATGGATCAGATCTGTATTTTTATTATTTTTTTATTCTACTATTTAATAGCAGCCCGAAAGCAGATGACTATGTGCAGTGTAATTGTAGTTTCATTTGATGAAATGTTCATTTGAATCTTTTTTAGATTCTCTGGCAATGCTTTCTGGGCAAGAGTGCAACATAGTTAATTCTGTATATCACTATGAGGATTGAGCAATCGAAAACAGTACCGTAATGACAAAATGCTTTGAGCATCAAAAATAAGTGTGCTATGAATGTTTAACTACTCTTTCTAACAGATTTGTATTGTTACAACTTGTAATGAAATATAAGCTGACCCATCATAACAAAGGTGGAATAAATCCAGTTTTTTTCTCCACACATTATCGTTGAAGTATTAAAACAACACTCGTTTTCATTCGAAGTGGTCTATTGTTGATTTCCAGTCACAAAGTGCTCCACTTGTTTAACATGAACTTTTATATTAATATGTTCATAGCTGTAATTGATAAGTTAAATTGATTCTTAGATTTTTATGCAAATAAGCAATTGTTTTTCTATCTGAGGGATGAAATGGAGTTGGTCCTAGCGTTGTGAAGAATTCACAGTCGAATGACTCCGTGAGATGGTACAAAAAGTGAGCCATTTTCCTTTTTTCCAGACCTCCCAAATGCACTTCACATATTTACACAAAATTATAGTTGGTTGCTACCATGAAATGCAATTTTTTTAGGGAAACAAAGGCTTTGAACATTATTATGTTGGGAACACCAACATTTCAATCACATTTTGCATACATACCAACAAAATTGACTCTTTTCTTTTAATTAAAAGTGATGTACTTCATAATAGTGTGATATAGTTGTCAAATACTCTGTCTCACATTTATAGGAGATTAACCTGAAAACTAATGCACACATGCTTGTAGACCACAAACAAAATGACCATCAGAAGCACACCTGGTGGCTTGTGGAAGTAACATTCCCCCTCAACACGCATGCGCAGGTTTGAGGTCGTCATATTCATCCAGTGTATTTGAGAAATGAAAGCATTGAGACGTGTTCTAGTGCTATGTCAACGCGAGTTAAACGGTGTGCTGTTATCGACAGCTACCTTCATCTCATCGTCCGAGGTGTAATGATTACCCTTGAGGTGTCTCTTTGAGTTGAGGAAAAAATAAAAATCGCAAGGCGCAAGATCGGGGGAATAAGGAGGGCTCCTTATTCCCCCGATCTTGCGCCTTGCGATTTTTATTTTTTCCTCCTCCTTTTTTATTTTTGCCTCCTAAGCACGTCTCCATACTTCCGCTGCTCGAAATACACTGGATGAATGTAACAACCTCAAACCTGCGCATGGGTGTTGAGGGGGAATGTTACTTCCACATGCCACCAGGAGTGCTTCTGAAGGTCATTTTGTTAGTGGTCCACAAGCATGTGTGCATTAGTTTTCAACCTACCTTCGTAGCAAAGACTTCTATGGTCTCGTAAATGTATGTCTCTGGATTCAGTCACCCATGCCCCAAGTGACTTTTATGTTGATCCAACTCCCATTTTCCCTGTCTGCCAATTGAAATCCTGTCATTCATGCCAGTTATTATGTCGCATGGCTCATCAAGGTTCTTCGTTAGATTTTTCCATTCAATTTCCTCACAATTATCTTTGGGGATCCTGCCTTGAAATTTGAGAGTCGAGACCATGTTCACTTCTCTTATCATATTCATTAATTTTAATTTCATAGTGCTTGAGATTGACTGGTAGATTCAGTCCACATTATACAAGGTGCATTCTCACGCTTAGAGTTATCTGCTATTTGTGAAGAAATACTGAATTAAGTACTAGTTAATGCTCTTAAGTTAAATCATTGAGGTGTCACATTGATTGTTTTATGACCTTACTGGTGTGAAATAATTGTTTCCTTCTTGCTAATTTTTATAATGACTGGTTAACTATTCTTCACTGCAGTACAATAATGTGTATTATCGTTAAACCTCTAAATAATTGTTTATATTGAAATAATAATGCTATGTCATGACAGGAACTTCATCTTGAAGTGTGGATTACATTTTATTCACACAATAGATTGATCTTGCCACAATTTGAGACTACCAGGCGGAATGTCAGACAGAAACTATTGGTGCCAATCCAGCATGCACGTGTGGATGGGTAACTGAAAAAAACACTGTTAGAAGACGTTCACATAATGCTAGGTAGGGTGTAGTGCATAGAAGAAGTGGGACTCGGAATTTGTTCAATTAAGGAAAATTCACTCATGTACCTTAAGGATAGGTGCATATTATCTTGCTAGAATCATTCCTAGAAAATGTCAGAAGCAGATAAACTTGGATGAACCAGAAACGATCTCCAAAATTTTTATAGTTTTAAAATTAATGCAATCTGTACCATATGAAATATATTTCTCCCCATTGGACTTGTAAGTTATTGGCATTGTAGTAAACATTCTGGTAAGTACAGTCAGTGTTATTTATATTCATACTTTTGGATCAACTTGTAACATTGGAAAGAATCTTCATATGTAAATGTCATAAGTGTGTCTATTTTCACTTGGACCTGCTAGGTATCAATAATGACTCTATTTGAATAATTATGATGGCCCACAGGTGAGAAAATAATAATGATTGAGGACAAAAAGTTACGCTAAACTTAAAAGAAGAGGTGAACAGGATGCTTGAAATTATGCAATGACTGAGAAAAGCACATAAATGTACTATTGGTGAAGTACTATATGTCATGAATGACTTATATCATAACATAACATTCTCTTTCACTGGTTTGGATGCATTTGCATTAGTCCCTCTTAGGAAAATCCCTATCTCTTCATGGACTACATTTCTGTAATGTCTAATGCCTTGGGGAAAATGGCAGTCTCATTAATATATAAACTTAAATTAACCACAAACAAGGATTTCTAAGAATCCTGCCAGGTTCACTGTCAAGACCTAGAGGGAATTTTCTATGTGTACAAGCAATTCTCATTGTTCTTTTATGATGTTAAGGTTTAGTAAGATTGGAGATCTTACAAATTGTTTGGGTTGTTAATTATCAACGCTTAAGATTTGGTGGAGAATGAGTTATCATGCAAAGAAAAGTTTTGATTTGTTGCATCTTTTATCCTGTTAATTGGATCATGTTTGAGATTACCTACAAGCCAAACAGATTTTTTAATGGCAGTTTTTTTTCCTGCTGGTTGGTCACCCTGAAATTTTAAAATTAATCTAGTTTTTTAGAAATCTTTTTTTCTAATTTGTTAATTTTGAAGTCTTTTCCGAAAATTTTAATCAGCATGAACCCTTCAGTTACTTTCCCCATGCCATAGTATGCTTTATCTTAAAAATATTCCTGATTGATGCGAATGTATCCCTTGTTTTTTATGCAGAAATTTCCAATATCCATTCATATGCTAGTATAGGATGTGATTCACATGAAACTAATCCATTGAGCAAATTAAGGTTCAGTCATTCATAGCCTTGCATGATGCTGTTGGAAGGCAGTGTCATCAGTTTTTCTGATAACTTTGCATAATCAGAAAGTTGACTGCCACATTATATTGTTATTCTCTGTTTCTCCAACCGTTTCAAAGAGTACCTTCAAAATGTATTAAATATCTGGGTATTTGGGTAATAATAATTTGGGTATTTAAATATTGGGTACTAGGGTATTTGATGAATGTTATGAAATAATAATATTTTATTAATTTTACATTGGTTCAAATCCAATTCGGTACACTTTGATAATTTTTTTAACATTTAATAACAAGAAAGACAATTGCAAACACATAAAAGTAAAGGGAAACCCACACAGGTGGGATTTGAACCCTTAAACCACAGGATTAACAGCATATGGTAGGAGGGCCTTACCCTGCCACCATATCACGTAGTCTTATCATTGAGTCTTGAAAGCTAAGCTGGGCTTACTGTGTATTATGTTTGCAGCAGAAATTTGGTCATAATGTAATATGATTTATTTATTTAGTATTAATCTGAAAACAGCACTTTTTGGTCTTTACATTGGAATTAAACAATGGTATTAATAAAAATTAACACAATTACAAACAAGCAAGTTTTAGGTGGAGGAAGCACACCTATGCTGGAATCAAACCCTCTGGGTTGGCAGGCAAGGACATAACATCACTGGAACTGATGGTGTGCATTTAATCAGTTGTAATACTAGAATGTATTAATTTAAATAGTATTTTTTTAAAGATAATTCTGATTTATCCATTAAGGATACATATATGCACTCAGTTTTTTATTGGCTAGATGTGGTGCTAATGACCATCAGAGCTGAAGCACTCACCAATTTGAATACGTACCTACCTTAATTCACAAATGCAAATCTCAACTGTTAGTCATTTTCCATAATAAGTGTTCAGTAGGTGGTGACACTCAAAAAAGGCTCCCTGAAGGATTTCCTAGCTCCCAAGTTCTATTGTGATGTCAATGACTATCTTCATACATTTTATTTGCCTAAGGACCACAGTGCCAATAGATTAATTTATATGACAAGGAGAATTTCAAGTGCCAATATATCAAATCCATAGAATAGAAACAATCAAAATGTTATTAACTGTGCTCTAGCAGTGGGGGTACCTTTTTGATAGACCCAAGGACTGAGCATAGGTAGACTAGCGTATATCTGCCCTGATGTGACACCAAACGCCTCCAACCTGCACATACCCCAGCAACTTCCTCTCTTCCCCAAAATGACCAACACTTCTGTTAGTTTCTCATTTCATAATCTTCTCTCATGTAATCATTTACCCTTTTCTCTCCTATTCTGTTGATACTACCTTTGCTGTCCTTGAAATTGAAGTTATGGATTCGATGGTTTCTGGCTTTACTTTGTGGATGTTCATGGACTGAAGAACACAATGTATTTTTCCACCATTCTTTATTTTGGTACTACTAGTTTCAATGCTTAGGCATCATCATCAGGTACAAATTACTCAAGTGGTGGTCCATTCTTGGGGTGGAAGGGGCAGATGAGAGAGGGGGAAAGAGGAGGGGTTGTGATTGGCATTGATGGAAAGGAGGAGAGGGGTGTTAAGGGTTAGGAAAGGCAATTAGTGGGGTTCACAGGGGAAGGGGGGGACAGGGTAGTTAGGTTTTCTGTGAGGGAAAGGTCCCCGCCCTCAAAACATATCCTAATGTCATTTGATGTTACAAACCTTTTTGCAAGTATCCCGGTAAAAGACATGGCCTGCCTTTTACTCATATACTTTGACCTATCTGGCACAAGTGGCCCTACAAGGAGCAATTTTTATTTCTCTAGTCAGTGCAGTTCCATAGATGATCAGAATGTGCAAATCCTTCCATCACATGAAGATTGCACATAGTCTATCTGGAGGGAAGACAAATATATTACACACAATATAAATACAAACAATGCAGTAGAGATACATTTACAGTTTGCCTTTTGCTTCCTCATTTAGAGTAATACCCAAAGTTGACGTTAATTGTTGAAACCATGGTCGTGCAAGAATATAAAAAAATATTGTGAAAATTTACAAATTACAAAGTTTAATGCCAAATGATTAGAGTAATACATTTAAAAAAGATGTTCCAAGTTTTCAAGTAAAAATATTAATTAGACTGTTACATTTCAATTCTGAAGTAGTAACTCTTTGGTGGTCTAAGACCTATTTCTCCAAGTACAAGTTGAATGATTATTGTTTAAATGAATCTGCAGGGGTTTATTTTTAATCCTACAATAGCAAGCACATACACTGGATTTAAATTATAAATCCCATAATTTTGTCATTAGATAAATGAATATGAATACAAGGAACCGAAAAAGCTGTCTATAAAGGAGTCTGGAAGACCAATTCATGTCATTCATTCTCTATAAATTATCTATAAAGTTGTTCATGATCTACCTGTTACTCATGCTATGACTTTCTGAAAACATGAATAAAAAAACCATAAACACAGTAATCAACCCGAAGGTCGGTTTAGTAGGTGATGGTAGAGCTCACCCATGTGCCAAGCCCGACGGCATGTGAATATTCACACATCAGGGTAGGGGGGCCAGTTACTTTCCCTGTACCGGTTATGGTTTCCCAGGAATCACAGATCTGGTACCCGAAAAATCAACTAGCTTGGGTAGAGCTGCAGGTGCCCAAAGTGCCTTGCCTGGGAATCGAACCCGGGACCCTCCGGTCAGTAGCCGAACGCTCTACCCACTAGACCACCACGACCCACAAAAACATGAATGCTATGTCTCCTAACAGCTCCGTCACTACCCACACAAACTTAAGACTTGTCCCAAGGCCACAAGATTCCCTTCATCTGGTATTGGCAGGAAACTTAATATACTCCCATTTTCCTTAGACTTCTGATAAGAATGTTTCATGATAAAATTATCCAGGGGTTATTCTTTATAATTAATTTATTTTTATCACATCGTAATCATCAATTCTATCATAATATGGATTTTGATCCTGTATGAACATGCAGAAGTACTTATACCATTCTACCAAGGTATATTTGAGTCCATAGCTCAATATGGCATTATCTGCTGGGGGAGTTCAGCACATGGAAATATCATTAGAACTCTCACCCTTCAAAAACGTGCATCGAGGGTTACATTAAAACTGAAAGCAAGGAAGCCCTGCAGGGAGTGTTTCAAATGCCACAAAATCATGAACATCCACTTTATTTACTACATAAGTATGTATAATGTGGGTGGGTCTTGGTAGTCCAGGGGGTAGAGCGTTGGACTACTGACCGGAGGGTTCCGGGTTTGATTCCCGGGCAAGGCACTCTGGGCACCTGCAGCTCCACCCAAGCTATGTGATTTTTCAGGTACCAGATCTTCCTGGGACACCATAACCAGCACAGGGGAAGAAACTGGCCCCCTACCCTGACGTGTGAATATTCACATGCCATCGGGCTTAGTACTGAGTGAACTCTACCATAACCTACCAAACCAGCCTTCGGGTTGAATACTGTGTTTCTAGTATAATGTGCCTCTGTATGCACCAAAACCCTTCTCTGGTCAGAAATAAGGATGCTCACTAGTGTTATGCTTAGGGGTAAGGATAACCTCTACAATGACCATTGCCAAGAAGCATTGCTAAAAAAAACTCAGAATTTTATGGAAAGCTGCTTATTAATCCACTTGTTCAAAAGTGAAAGCAAATATTTCACCAAAAATATTTTTTTTATGTTACAAGGATTATTTGAAAAATAAATGTTTTTAAAGTGACCAAAAGCATAGAGAAAGAGAAAGAATGCTATGTAATCTAATGTATTTGTGATGTAATGTAACATATTAGTAAATTTGATATCTTGATAAAGCCCACACAATTATGTTATTACAAGTATTGTTTTATGGTGAATAAATGTTTACATGTTGGTAGCTAAAAGACCCAAAGGGTTACATATATTTCGGTGAAACTGTACCCAATTCTTTTCCCAAATATATAGTTTATTAGTATTCAATATTAAAAAGTGCACGAGATGCAATTAGCAATTGACCTATAATGTTAATGCACCAAAAAAACTACATGACAACCAATTTTTCACTCACCTGATATCCCACAAATATACAGCACAAACCCAGGGCTAATAAATTTTCATCATATTCAATGTGTGTCCAATAAATACGCGAACTGGTGCAACCTGGGCCATGAAGGGGAAAATAGCCCCGCCCACTAGTGGCACTAATTGCCTGAAACCCAATGAGCCAGCCGTGCTTGGTGAATCGTTAAGCTGTGCATATGGTGTCAGTTATGTTAGTTTCTGTTGTCCTTGTTTTTACTGTTTTGTCGAATAATGGAAATTGACAAAATCATGGAGCAACGAATCAGCATTAAGTTTTTTAGTGAAGTCCGGTAAAAGCTATCAAGAAATTACTGAAATGTTGACAGCTGTTTACAGTGATAATGCTCTGAAGAAAAATCCATTTTCAAGTGAGAATTAAGAACATTAAGAATTTTAAAGATGTCCGATAAGACGCCAAGGATGATGCAAGGCCGGGACGACCTTCAACCACCTGTGCTGACGACAATATTAATGGTGTGTGGTCCCTTGTCCTTACCGATCATCAAAAACTGTCTGAATGATAGCTGATGAACTGAATTTAGGAAACTCAACAGTGCACACTATTTTGACCGAATATGATGGATGGATCCTTCACCATGACAATGCACCTGCACATTCAGCATTAATTGTTTGCCAGTGTCTGGCAAAAAATTCAATCACCATCTTTGATCATCCTCCTTATTCGCTAGATCTCGCCCCCTGCGACTTTTTCCTATTCCCAAAATGCAAAAATGTGATCAGGGGACATCACTGGGAAGATGTGGACACAATAAAGCAAGAAACGACGAGAAAACTTAAAAGCCTAACTGCCGAGGACATCCAAAGGGTGCTTTTAACAGTGGAAAAGAAAATGGAATAAGTGTATAGCAACAAATGGAGAGTACTTTGAAGAGAACAAAATCGATGTTGGTTAAATTTTGCAAAATTAAGTTGTTGTGGCCTTAGTTTGCATTTTATTGGACATACCTCGTAAAAGCATTCTTCAAATTATTCTAAACATGGAAGCAGAATAATAAAGAAAAGTAGTACCTACAGTGTGTGCCATTGAAGCATATAATTGCTATTTAAATTTCATTCGTTGAATAAATGAAAAGTATGAAATTATACAATCATTGCAAAACAAGATGTTTTAACATAACAATTGTGTACATCATTTGAAATGGGAACTTCTATCCTGATTAAACCACTTATGCAAATTTACATAAGTCTTCAAATTATCAGAGTTAAGTCACCTTGCCCAGCAATAATAATACTTGATTCATTTTGATAAATGGTATGACCATATTAAATGTTGTCCATATTAATATTACTTATTAAATAAACATAAATTTTTTAAATGTGATGAAGATTGTCACAAAAGAATTCATCAATTGAGAAAGTGGGTGAGCAAGTAACCACGTGTATACCCTAATCTTGAAACTCTGAATACAGTCCAATTTCAACTGAGTAGGCAGGTAGGTATACAGTCGAATGTTCATATTATGAAATGAGCTGTAATTTGAAGACAATCTACAATAAGTAGTATTTAGATTCACTTTACCTCTTATGGTGTGATGATGATGTGAGATCTTAATTGGTAAGTTTCTAGATTAACTTTCACATGAATCGGAGTCTTAAAGATATTTAAACTAAATACAGTCATGATTTAATGCCTAATAAAAAAGGCTCGCAGGAATCACATGGTGGTATATTAGCAAGAGAGCAAATAGCTCCCTTTATTTATAGCAAGATTTGTTTAGCATGTGGGGAATGACCCCATAACTCAACGCCATAATTCAAGTGACATTGAAATAAGGTATGGTTAAGTGTTAAACGATACTCATTTGAAATGAGAAAGTTGAGCTTTCTTAACATATAAACAGCTTTACTCAGTTTATTACAGATCTGACCGATGTGGGTCTCCCATTTCAGTGTTGTACCAATATAAATTCATAGTATTTCAAAAGATAAGATTTCAGTTATTTTTTATTTGAGATTGCATACAATACGCTGGATTTTTTCAATATTTAAATATAAATGACTCTTATCGAACCATCAGCCTGTCTTTGGGCAGCACTGGGTCGTGCCTTGGTATCTTCTAGATGTTGACCCTTTTGTGCTACAGACTGCAAATCTCTGCTTTACACCTTTCCTTCGCAAAACACCAGACACTTTCAAAGTAAAAACACAATTGTATATCACTCGCTCTCGTCATCAGAGTGCTCAGAAGAGCTGCTATCCAGCCACTTTTGAATGCGACGCCGCACTGTCCTCCTCTCCAGTGAAGCTCTTTCATCCTGACCTCCTCCTGATGCTGGCAAACCTTCAGATGATGCCCCAGTGAAATTGGGCTTCACTGCTGAAGCAGAGTCATCTGGCAAGATGACTGAATCTAGGCTCGTATTTCCTTCTGCCGTGTAGATGGGGGAGACAATAGTGGAAGCACTGCCCATTGAAATTTCATCTTCCTTCTTTTCTCCTATTCCATTTGGCACTCCTTCACATGGGATGTCTTTAAGCCATGCCATCAATGCAGCTGGAGTTGATTCTAAAAAGTATAAGATGGCAGACGTATCATATGAGTATCTATGAGGTTACTTGCTCTTTATCCGCTGTTAAAAAATACATACATTGCAGTACAACGAGGGTCATAGTTAGTAGGGATTAGAAGGATGTCAAATAATCACAGAGAAGTGCCAACATAGAAAAGCAATCATATTGCATTCTTTTATTCACAAATTATTCCACAAGGAATTAAAGATCAACGTCAAATATTTGATATGTGAAATTTAAACTTTAGATTTTAATAATTTTTTTATTATTTTACTTTCATAATATTATTACATATATTTTTCACTTTCAGTGAAAATTGTAGCCGAAGTAGCCATACCATGATATCTTCATAGTTCTACATTTACATGTATATATTTATATGACTTTTAAAATACATATAACATATTTCAAAATATTAATTTCCATTGTGATTAGACATGCTGTAAATGATTAGCCCATGAGTAATGAAGACGGAGGGAGAGAGGGTAAAATAGCACACGTAAGTAGAAACAAAGGGAAATGACATGTACCAATGAGAAATTCATATGAACTATCAAAAAGATATTTAACCCAATGATTCACCAATCTCAAAGGATACAAGCCCGATATCAAACCCAGAAATAAAAAGGGACATTTCCTACGTCTACTTCAAACAAAACAATTTCAGAAGGAATAGCAGAATTTCAGAATAAATAAAAAATAAATTGAACACAAGCGGTCAAGTTTGCTTTTCTTATGAGCATTGGAATTTCAATGAAGAAAACAAAACAAAAGCCACAACTTTCGATTCAAAGTTCAATTTAATTAGGTGAGGGTAGAGGCTGCCTAACCCTAAGTCATACAGAATGGGAAATTTTCACTTTTAGTTTAATGATGGGGTCCATTTCCTTGCTCTGATACCAGGGTTTCCTGGAGGATTCTGGAGTCAAGGAAATCACACACACGGAAACTCTGGTCACATGTATCTAGAGATATCACCTGGACTTTAAACCAAGGATCCTCCAACTAAAATTCTGGCCTACTGCACCACCTTGAAAATGCATTAGCCACACCAAAAAAATTGAGATTCATCTCAAAATGTAGAAAGATTCCTTTCAATGTCCCTCCAAGCCCTAGTCCCAAACATACTCTGCCACTGCAAAACATGCCTGAGCAAATAAAAAGAGACGTTTCAGGCGTGATATGGTGGAATAACATGATTAATTAAAATTAGCAATTTTCCACAAAAATAAGATTTATTAATACGACCGGTTTCAATGCAACTACATCATCTTCTGGAGAAGATGCTGATATTAATAAATCTTATTTTTGTGGAAAATTGCTAATTTTAATTAATGCCTCAGCAATCTCTTTCTCTGGTCCCCTCACCCCAGTGCACTCTAGCATGCAACCATCCATCAACACTCCCATGACACCCCTCCACCCAGTTACACCATTCCTCACTTGCAACCAATGCCTTTTTATGTTGAGAGAATGTGTCATTGAGAGAATGGGATTCTGTGGTGCTGGACTCATCCTCTACCTCCACGGCTGGAAGTGCTTCTTTCATAATTTGAAAAAGGAGTTTATAGTCTACTATATTGAATGGTTTTTCTAAGTTGACAAACATTAGTTCATATTCAGTTCTATTTACCTCTCATCTTCATTCTAATATCTGCTTCAATGCTAGTATTTCTTCTCTTGTCCTCTTACTTTTCCTAAACCCAAACTACTGCTCTCTGATGCTTTCCTCTACTTTGGTTTTAATAATTTTTCTCATGATATTTCTCAAGACTTTGGCTACTGAACAGGCAAATATGCAGACGAAAACATTTCAAATAATTTAATTAAGGCCAATTGTTTTAAATAAACAAGGTTGCTTAATTAAAACTTCACAACATTGCACTACAATTTCGATGCATTTGTTGCATTTCAAATGAACACATTTTATAATGCATTAACAGCCTTTTTAATGAAAATAATTTTACCATGAAATGATTTTACGTAAATCTTTTAGTTAAGTATGATTACAAAATATTAATATACATTTAAAAATTCACCCACCTTATGGATTGAAATAAAATGTCTAAAAAGCAGAGCATAAACTGGTGGAAAAAAATTAACTGAGCAATCATTTCCCAAACCTTTTCTAAATGAACAATTTTGCCAACATAAAAACAACTTGAAAAGATCACTGAACAATATTAAAGATGGTAAGCTGTAACTTCATATTTATTATTAAGAATTAACTCAAATTTAGAAAAAATGGAAATATTGCTTCTGGAAAGGTTTGGCCAATGAAGGAGTGAATTGGGGAGAGATGATGGCTGTGCTGAGGAATGGTTCAGTGCTAAACAGGGAGATGCTAATTTCCTGTTTAGGCTCCATCACTCACCGGAGAACCTTTAATGATTAGTGTCAACAACTTTCCAGATCTAGACCTCATCGTCTCCCTCCTTTTCCATATGGATTTAATCCACCCCTTTTTCAATCATCCTTTCCCCATCCTCCCCCTTTTTCTCTCTGCTTTGCAGTCACTCGGTACCCACTCTACACCTGAAATGGCATTGCATCTCCCTCTTTTTCTCTATCCTTTCTGATTTCCTTTGATTCCTTTGGATGGATCTTGAAAAATAGGAATGGGTTATCCCAAAATATTAAGTGGTCGTCGTTTATGCACAGACTTTTCGAACCACCCTCATTGAAAAGAGGGGTTGATAAAGTGAGAGAAAACTCTGTGATGAATGGGTACACAGGCAGTTGGTCAAGTTGCATAGTTTCAGACATATGTTGGAGATGAAATATAATAATCACTATAGAGTAATAGCACTTTTCCACTAGTTAAACATTTACTTCGGACCAGGTTTTGATGCATGACACTTTCAGGTCAAGAAAGCTGATGGTGCAGTCCATTTAAACTGGGTCATGATTAATTTTTAACTAGTGGAAAAGTGTGGTCATATTTGTTGACTAACAAAGGCAGTTGGGTGTATTTTGCATTTTGCAATACTATTTGGATGATTTGTGTGCAAGCAACAATGAATACAGATACTACCATAAACCGTAAACACATTAATCAACCCTTCGGGGTTGTAGTAGTATCAAACCATAAACACAGTAATCAACCCTTTGGGGACACATCAGGGTAGGGGGGCCAGTTCCTTTCCCTGTGCCGGTTATGGTTTCCCAGAAGATCTGGTACCCGAAAAATCAACCAGCTTGGGTGGAGCTGCAGGTGCTCAGAGTGCCTCGCCCGGGAATCGAACCCGAGACCCTCCGGTCAGTAGTCCAACGCTCTACCCACTGGACCACCGCGGCAGATACTACACACTAAAATCTTTTAAAAAATGATGGTTTCGCGTTTAAACTACAGACGAGAACAGCATTTTCCTGATAAAAGAAGGCATTGAAAAAATGTTCTCTGAAACTGATTTTTAAAAGTTGAAACTTACCATTGTCAGACGAAGGTAGAATTGCTGATATAGTATCCGGAGTTGGCTGGGCACTTTCCTTAGAAACACTCTTAGACTTCTCTCCCAATTCTCTTCTTCCTAATCTGATGAAATTGATAGGGGACACTAACTATCAGTTACCCGTCTCATTAAAAAAGCTAAAGAGACCTAAAGCTACCCTTTACTGGGCAAATCAGCCACGAGCTCAAACAAATGTTATTTTTACAACATAGTATTTTAAAACACAATTATGTTCAAACAGGAAGTTAATAATGAAGCAGACGGTAAGAGGCACAGTTTTCCAACTTCGGTGAACGGGGTGCGTAGGAAACAACTACGAATAGTTTCCGAATAAATACTTCTATCTTAAAAAAAGTTACTTATGAATTCAATTTCAAGATGAATACAATAACTTCGAACTTACCTAAAGCCACTGATATCTAAGAGTTTATTGACTAGACAACTGGCATGTACAAAAGAAGTGTTAAAAATGTCATGATTTGTGTCATGCAGTTGCCTACATGACAAATTGACCGCTCCGTCAACCGGCTCATCTTCAAGTGTTACAGATCCACCGCCCCACTAAAGTCGAATAACGAAACGGTAGACATACAAGGGGTATTGGCAGGTAACTCTTAATACATCAAAATTACCACACAGTGAATTAACATTTCACCTGAATAAGGCTGGCAATAATTTCTTTATCAAAGCTTGACCTTAAGATGACATATTTCAATTTTGTACCGTCATCGAGTGTGAACAATTTCCTTGAATGCGAAAACATTATAGTTGAACCTTTTACGTTCAACCGATTAACAAGAATATTTCAGAGAATTTGGTTTGGTACCAACGTATGGTTTCGCGGGTTTCGCGCATTCAATTGCATATTATCTACTGAAAACAAAAAAGGTACGAAATTTCTATGGACAGCACCGGTTCGGTAGGAAGAAAGTGTTTTATGACGACCCGAGACTGAATTTCTATTATAAAATGAACCATGGGAGATTACAGTATGTTGAAATATAATATCTAGCTTAATTTTATTATCAGGCAGAGTCCTTCGTTTTTTTTCTTCAGTAAAATGCATTAAATATAGTGTTATTAGAACATAATGTCAATGCCAAATGAAGAGGGGAATTTTTGAAGGGTCCATTAGCATTGTTAAGCGATAATGAACCACTTTTTTTTATGGTAATCTGGCAAGTGATGCGCTGTATGTAGAATATATGGAGAGTATCAGTACGTGGTACTAATTATTTGATTATTTCATGCATTAATTCAACCAACTGCAAGTGCCCAGAATTTAACCAAAGATCTTTTATAAAGAGTCTGTAATCGATCACATTATTAGAATACAATGATAATAGTCATATTTATACCGTTTTTATGTGATTCGAAGCATACAATGTGTTATATTTTACTATAGTGTCTACATAATGCCAATTGGGTGAAAACGTTAATATTTACTTTTTATCTGATTTGGTGGTTCAGGCTTGCCGATGGTGAGCTCCGAGAGCCGAAAAAGAAGAAAGTTAAACCAGGAACTCTTCTCAGGGACCCATACCCCATTATATTTTGGAACAAACTGGGGATCCCACCATGTAAAGAACTTTGGCCAGGCTACATGGGTGTTTTTGATGGAGATTCGGTGATGGTTGATGATCCTGGAGATATGCATGAAATATCTACAATGGTGCGTCATTAATTTTACCCTCGAATTTGGCTAATTTTTGAATTATTTTACCCCAGAATTGGCTGATGTTTGAATTATTGAGTATTTCAATAATCCAGCGTCAACATTGTCTCCCAAATGAAGTATTTAGTCCACATGGATATTTAATTTCTCTATGCATGGTGAAACAAAAACATTCTAAACGAATAGCCAACCCAATGCAATGAAAGTATCATTGCTATCTGGACTTCTACATAGATAACTATGACGAAGTCTTCACAAACAGCATGAGGTGCATTTCTTAAAGCGCCCGGTTAAAAATGGATATAATTACTATCAGCATGAATTAATTCATGAATTAATTTTCAGCATTGACTCCTGTTAACAAAATGTCAACAATAAAGTAATATTCAAAATAATCTGAACCGATGCACCTGAATAATATCTTGTCATACGATAGAGAGCCTCAGTGGGAAAATTACCTCGAGTCAATGGGGTTCATTTAATTCCCTCTTTCATGATTCCTCCTATTAAAAGTTAATGGGTGGGGATAGTAAGAATCGAACATTGGTTAATTTTTCAATGAACATTGTGATTACAAAAGTGATTTTGTACTGGTAAAATTTGATCTTACCCCAAACCTGAGACATATTCACCAATTTCTGCCGAGAAAACTTTTTTAGCAACACCTTTTATTTATTTTTTTTTAATTTTTTAAATGATTTTTTGATTTAATAATTTTTTTTTGTATTTTGTGGTTAACATGAATGTTTGCTTGTTTGTTAAATAATTATGAAGGTATCTGTATAATAAGGGAAGCATAAGATCACTATGATTATTCATGAGCTTGTTCTCCAAAAGGGCATTGGAAAGATATCCCTCATGGATGTCTTCAATCAAGAGAGAATTCCTCTCTGGTGAATGTGGGAAATTCATGATGCACTCAAGATTAGCACCAGATTCCTAGTTTTATTTCTGTGTTCCCACTGCTTTACTGACATTCCCTCACAATTTATGACGATCAGTGGATAAGCCTACCACTAACAAACAAATGCCAACCTAATCTGTCTCAGCAATAGTAAAGAGGCTGATGGCAATGTAAAATTTTTAAAATCTGATTTAATTTCATATTATATGGATTCAGTTAACATAAATTGCATTTGGGTGGATAATAGTTGTCCAGTATGCTAATCCTTGAGGTGGGCAACTACTTCTGCTAAAAGTCCAAGCTCTGTGATTATCTGGGAGCTGGGGCATTTCAGGAAATTGGGAGGCTTGGAAAATAAGTGAATTTCAAATGCTATAGGTTGAGTTCTGTCCCCTCCTATCAAACCAACACTCAGATGTAAATGTCTGGAGAGCAATCTTTGAAAGTCTTTGGTACGTCTTAATTTCATGAGGAATATGTTAAGGTCAAGACCACAAACAACAGTTACAAGAGCATATTGGTCTGAAGAATGTTTAAGGTCCTCCATTCTTTCTGGGTAATTCAATACTGCTTCCTTTCCTGCTTCAAGGGCTTTCTCTCAGTCTCCTCATCCTATCTTTTATTTGTCTGCTGGCCTTCATCTTGCAGTCCATAGCTATTGCTTTTCCTTCCCTTTGCCTATCAAGGGTTCATTACCTTTTGTGATGTCCTATCCATTTGCTTGACATGTTCTCCTTGATTTTTGCAATCACATCACCTCATTTCTCACTTTTCCCATCCACCTCAGTTTAACCCTTTATATCCAGCTCCAGGTTTTGAAACCCAATTTATTTTTTGTCTGCTTGTCCAGTTGTGCACATTTCCAATCTGGAGAAGACAGCAGTGTCTACACAATGGTTTTCACTTAGTAAATCCTTATTCTCTACCTTAATCTCTGAATACATATTTCAAATTTATTGCATGAAGGAGAATGTATATTTATCAAAACATGCAGCTTTTCACACAACTAACCTTAAAATTTTATACTTGGAGGAAATATTATTCATATATAGTCACCTGAAACAAAATTCAGTCGCCCACAACAGGAACCTTTTTCGCATTGTTCCACTTCCTACTTCAGTTCTTCTCACTTTTTACCTGCCTCCATGCTACATAGAATGCCTTTTTCCCACTGGTGTCCCCTGGCATTAGCCCCTATCTCCTCCTGTGTGACATACGAGGCATATTCTTAAAGTAAGTACCATTTGCTTATATTTAAATATTGGCACTTCAGAACACAGTTTTGCTCCTGCAGCGCCATCTACTGATTCATTGAGAAGCTATATCAGCATTTGTTTTGTTTCAGAAGTGGTTTGCTTGTTCGTGCATGCAAACAACAATGTCCGCGACAAATCATTGATCCCACCAGCTGTGAATTGCGTTCTGTCATACGATTCTTGTATGCAAAAGGATTGTCGGCTGCTGAAATTCATCATGAATTATGCCTAGTTTATAAACCTACAGTTATGAGTGAAGGAAAGGTTAGACAATGGTGCTGTGATTTTAAAAATGGACGAACAAATGTCCATGACGAAGAGCGAAGTGGTAGGCCCAGTATTCTGACCGATGAAATTGTTTCGCAAGTGGAACAAAAACTGCGATGTGATCGTCGATTGACAATTAATGGCCTGGCTGAACAATTTCCTCAACTTGGACGCACTACTGTCTACAATATTGTTACGGAAAACCTCGGATACCACACATTGCGTGCAAGGTGGGTACCGAAAAAGCTCACCGACCACCACAAAGAGCAAAGAATGTCCAGTGGACGAGAGTTTTTGGGTCGTTGGGAACTCTTTAAACCACCCACCGTACAGTCCTGACCTTACACCCAGCGACTACTTCCTCTTCTTGCACTTGAAACAGTGGTTCGGTGGACGTTTCGAAACCGAAGAGGAACTCAAGAATGGCGTTGTCGATTGGTTCAACCCTCAGGCGGTGAGTTTCTATGCAGAGGGGTTAAAGAAGCTGGTGCAGCGGTACGAAAAATGCTTAGAAGTGAACGGCGATTATGTAGATAAGTGAAGTAGGTTTGTAGTTAACTAAAAGTGCCAATAAAATGTGTTTCATATGAGTATATTTTTTCCTGTGACCAAACGGGTCTTACTTTATGAACACGCCTCGTACTTCAGCATCGGAAATGAAAAAATCTAAATATGTATTCTCTTCGTCCATTTGTTCTGTCTTCTTCAAATTTCTCCCGACAGCTTCCTCTTATCTCCTGCTGTCCCTCCCTCCTTATGCTTCATTTGTTTTTTCTGAATATCTTATCTCAATAACCTCCCGACCACACTCATCTTCTCTCCTCAAAGATTCAACTTTGGAAATCCAGTGCTCTTTCAAAAGCATTGATAATCTTTTCTTGACTTCTTCTAAGAGTGATAATCATGAGTTACTTCCTCACCTCATTATTACATATATTGATAATTCAATTCTTCTCATGTACATTCTTATAATGATGCCAATTCTCCTCCAAAATACCATCAAATATGTGAAATGTTACAAGAAATGATATATGCTTTGCTCTTTGCCCAATTCTTTAATGTTTAATGTATTCATCTTATTTTTTAAGAATCTCATTGCTTTTAGTTTATTTTGCTTCTATTTTCTTCCCATGATCCTCATGCTGATTTTGTTATGCACGTGATGATTGCTGTAATAGTGTGGGCTTGCTGCACTTTTTTTTCCATACAGCTGGACTTTTTGAGTAACAAAAAATGAGTTTAAATTGAAATGTGTCAAATGTTGAAAAAGGATCGCAAACTGTTTGAATTCATCAAGAGCGAATTCACAATCTTCTTTCTCTCATGAAAATGACAGGGTTACTTTGGGAAGAGGTTCCTTTGTCGTCGGGGATACGAGCAGAGTGTTGGTGATGTTCCTGTTGTGCGCGAGCGCCATTGGAAGAGAAGGGTGGAGTGGGCAGCAGAGTGTGGCTACATTCTAGTGCCTCCAGACAAGGAGAGCGGCAGTGGTAAGTTGGCAGTACTCAACGGGGGAAAGAGAGGGTGATGTGGGTGGACTGTTGGATGAGGTTTTATGATATGGGTCATGTTTACAGAGTGATGGAGGGGTGACTGCTGATATTGAGAAAGAGAGGGTGATGTAGAATATCATTAACACTGGAGTTTCCAACTGCATTTCTCATTAATTTGAGCACATAATTGAACAGTTTGGAACAAAAAATGCAGTGGTAAACTCCTCATTATTAGTACTCCGCCGGTGGAAATTCCTTCTGATACAGTAAACTCTTGATTATCCATGAGCGGATTATCAGTTTTGTGGATTCTCCATGTTATTCTCTTCCTAGCACTTCAAAATTGTAATAAAATTACAATCGTAAATATAAATCACAAATTCAAAGTTTTTGGTTCCTCCAACAAACTAATGTTTCTCCTGACATAAAGAATCTTTTCTCAATTTAATGGGAATGGTAAAAGAGTTAATTCTCAGTAGAATGCAAATTATGTCTTTATTCTAAAAGGCAAAATTTTCATTATGGTTTCATGAGGTCATCTGTGTTCCCAATTCCAGGAAAACAATCTGAAAAAATGGGCCATTTCAGTCGTGTAAAACCTGTGAATGTGCTGGAATTTCATTCCTTGTTTACTGTGGCTTCTCAGGGAGAGCGTTGGCCAACTCATTCTGGATGGACTCTTGTTTTGTCTTCATTTAAATATTACCTGGGAATGTTTCTACATAAATATCCAATTGCTTAATTTCCCACCAGGCTCACCCCAGAAAAATGTTGCGTCGGACAGTCCTGAAGGGAGAGTGGCAGAGGGAGGAGGAGCACCTGATGTGGAAAGTGAGGTGCTGCCTGGGGATGGCAGTGGGAACAAGGAGAGTGAGGGGAGGGTTACGATGAATGGCTGTCATCGAGAGAAGCCAGACGTGGAGGGTGCGGTGTGTGTGGTGGAAGAGCATGGCGCAGTGGTTCAGGGGATTGTTGGGGAAGGAGGGGCGCCGGGCTTGAGTAAACCTGGCACGAGTGAGGACAGTGCACAATTGGACAAGAATTCCTCTGCCGTCATCCCCGAAAGCCACCCTGAAGGAGAGCAGCAGCAGGAAAAGGGGTGTGGGTCGGATGCCCCTGTCCATTGTGCTGCACCCGGGAAGGAGAGAGTGGTGAAGCAGGCGGAAGGCGGCTCGGCATCTGATGGACGTGATGAGGCAGCTGCGTTGGGGAAAGAGGGGGAGGGAGATAGCGACGGCATCCTGGAGGCTCGTCAGGAAGGGGTTGGTGATGTGCATCTGTGCGAGGGTGGGTCCGGAGTGGAAAGTTCAACCGATGGACCACCCAGTGAGGGGGACCAAGTGGACGGAGGTGGAAAATCCTCTGCTGCCTCATCTAGTGAGGTTGAGGGTGAGTCGAAGAAGAGTTGTGAAGGAGGGGGGAGTGAAACGGGGCCAATGGAAGTGGATGCTGAGGAAGGAGCGGAGGCAGCAGGTGGGGAGGAGGGCGCAAGATCTTCTCAGGTGATGAAAGGCTCGCCTTCTGAACTGAATGAGAGTGCACGTGACAGTTTGGAAGGTGAGGATTCCAGCAGAGGAGGCAAGTCAGCAAACAGCAGCTGTGCAAAGCGGAGCCTTGAGAAAAGTCTTGTTTCAGATGGGGCCAGTAAGGCATTGGACGTCATAGAGGGTTCTGGCAGTGCTCAAACCTTAGAGGGTGCCAAATTGGAGGGGGGAGAGCCTTTGGTGGTGGGCAGTGTGAGGATGGGAGAGGAGGAAGGACTTGGTTCTGTGAGTGAGGCAGTGAAGGAAGAGCCGGAAGGGGGAGTCAGAGAGGAGGAGGTGGAGTGTGGTGCCAAGAGTGGTGGGGAAGGCGAGGTCACATTGGGTAAGACCTGCGGGGAAGTGGATGGTGACAAAGCCAAGGAGGAGGATTCAGGAAAGACTCACAAGGGCAGTGATGGTCAAAGGGATTCCAGGGGCGATCACAGGAAGGAAAGGGGTGGCAAGAGAAGCAGGTCTCCTGATTTAGGCAGTAACTCTCCAGGGGGAAAGACAGCAGGTGGTGAGGGGGAAGTGAGTGAGGATGCATGTGAGGCCCCAGCAAAGAAGGTGAAGTGTGATGAGGAATCCAAAGGAGGAGGAGAGGAGGGACGGCAAAAGGAAGAGGTCACCGTTAGAATGACGAGAGGTGAAGGCAGTGGAATGGGCGGGGATGGCATGGGGCATGAAGATGAGCCAGAATTGGCAGAAGCAGCCATTGATGAGACAGGAAGAAGTTCATCTGCAAAGCGTAATAGGGAGGAGGAGGATGAGGAGATGAAAGAGCTACCTCAAGGTGAAAGGTCAGTTCAAGAGACGAGCAAAAGGTCAAGTCTGAACAAGAGCAGCAGCGATTGCGAGATTGTGGAGATAGAGGATGAGTCCAGCACCCAGAATCCCATTCTCTCAGTAAGTAAGAGACCATCAGACCGAGTCCGAACTCCTTTGTTGTTTGACCGCTCAAAGAATTCCATAAAAAAGGGCACACACAGTCCGGCAGTGCATGATTCCCATGATGACATAGTGGAGATGATTGTTGAGGAAGAGGAGGTGCACGAAGTTTCCAGTGATGGCGGGACAATTGTTGGTAGGCGAAGAGGCAGCAGAAATATGATGAGGGAGGGAATCACAGGTCACAAAAACAATGCTGCTGATGGAAAGAGTGAAACTGAGAGCTTCCGAAAGAAATTGAGAGCAGTCCCAAATGCTTTGTCGGGGAACACGGAGGAGAAATTGACAAACTCGGGGGAGGAGGAAGGGAAAGGGTGCCAAGAGGATCCCATGGGGAACTCTGGTAATGACATTGACGACGATGATGTGATTGAGATCAACCTCCCAAAAAGTGACATGATGGAGCTAGAAGAATGTGTGGAAGGGGACGGGGAGGTGGAGTGTGGCAGGGGTGGGCAGGCAGGGGGGAGGGCCAGGCAGAGGAGGATTCACAAGGAGAGCAGTGGTTTCCGGAGGAGGACGCTCGTGGAGGAGCCAGCCAGGGCAGAGGTGGAGGTGGTGGATGGCGTGGAGAGCACCACGACGGGTAACCTGGGCAGTGACTGCTGTGAGGTGGCACCCTGTATTGTCATCCCTGACTCCGACTCGGAGCCCGAGGAGACGCAAGAGTCTCCACGCCTTGAGAGTGACCCCTCGATCTTCCTGCCCTCACTCGATGCTCTGCAGCTCATCCCCGAGGAGGCATTCTTCTTGGCCTATGGCCTCGGCTGCCTCATGGTCTGGGATGGAAGGAACTCGGACTTGCTGCCCAGCCAGTTTGAGGACGACAAGGATGGTGAGGATGATTCAGTGCTGATCGATGAAACACTCAGCAGTGATTCACATTCAAGTGGTGCTGTCAAAAAAGGTAATGATGTCAGTAAGATGGAGGATAATGCTCCATCATCAAGCATGAAGCAGAATGGTGAGGGATGCCCTCATGATGACTCCAGTACTACTAGCGACTGTGGTGCAGATGGATCATCAAAGTCGAAGAAGAGATGTGATTTGGGGTATCACTCTGGGTCTCCTAGTAAGGGTTCCATCACTCTAATGACCATCGAGGAAGATGAAAATGTGGTAGTCGACCCATCAAAGGTGGCCTCCGAGAAGGATCCAGCCTCCAAATCTCCCGTTAGAGAGCTTGAGGAGCCTCCTGCTGCTTCTGATGGGAGGACACATTCTCCTTCCATGAAAGATCCTTCCGGAGAAGCCTCGGAGGAGGGACCATGTGCGGGTGATACCCCTGACAGTGTGGGCAAGACGAGCAGTGTGACCCAGGGATGTGAAAGTGTTGAAGGGATTAGTGCCTTAGGCGTGAAAAGCACTGCAGATGAAGTTCCTGTGAATGCATGTGACCAGCAAAATAAAAATGATTCCACATCCAGAATCGGTGACTCTTTGAGCATAGTGTATGATGCTGGGAGTGATGGTAAAACCAGTAGTCAGTCCAGGAAACACAAATACCGTGCAGGTGAAGGAGATGGTGACAAAACAATGCCTTGTTCTCCCCACCAAAGTGGAGAGATTAGTGACCCAGATGACACTCCTCTCAAGGAGAATGGTGACCTTGATAGTTCCTCTATCACCATCATAGACCTTGCTGATTCCCCACCACATTCGAGGCAGTGGTCTAGGAAGGGTTGGTCGTCCCATGAAGAGGAGGACGTGGCTGTCGTGGATGTGGATGTTCAGCCATCCGTGCCTGACCACCCAAATGAGAGGATGCTGAGTAATAAATATCAGAGGCCAATGAGCATTTTGGAGCTATGGAATGCCTTCAGGTCATGTCGTGCCTCTATCCCATCACCCACTGTGCCATTTGAAACATCTTATGCTGTTTATCACCATTTCCGCTCCAAGAGATGGGTTGTCAAGCCAGGACTTCGTTTTGGTGGTGACTTTTGTGAGTATGCTTGTATAAATTTAAATAAATCCAAGCACACAAACGTGCATATATATATGTGTTTTTGTATGTATATATATAAGGTTAGTCACAGACGTGGTGATGGCATATAAAATGTAGAAGCATATATAAAGGTACAGTTTGGTATTTTGAATGTTTTGGTGGCATAACCATCATTTTCAATGGAAGGAAATAGACTTTGGATATGGATGATGAGTAGAAGGGGATAGGGAAGTGATTGGCAGGGGTGGAAGTTGACAGGAAGGAGGAGAGCAAACCTCTTTCTGGGCAAGGTTCAGATCGGGGTCTAAACAAGCTCCGAGGAGTGAAATGTATGCCACCTCAAGGGTTTTCAGCTTAAACATTGGATCAGAGGGGCAAAGAGAGGCAATAATTGAAAATAAAGCATTGAAGAAGACATTATGGAGGGAGGTATGTTTTGGAACTGATGGAGAAGAGGGTTTGCAGAAGGTGCAGTGATGTTTTATGTGGATGTTGAGGGGTGTGATGCTCTGCCCAATGTAGGAGGGACAGAGTTTGCCATTAATTTGGTAAATTATATTATGGGACATGCATGAGGGTTTACTGTGGTATGGGAGAGAATTGGTAAGTTGATCCCTAACCCTTCAGTATCCTTCCCTGGACCTCTCTTCCTCCCTCAACACTTTCACTTCCTTCCTTAAATGCCAGATAGTAACTTAGCTCTCTCTGCTTGCATATGTGCTCTCCTGCTATCTTATAGCTGCTCTTGACATTTATTTTGTTAGCGTTTCATGATTGTGTATTGCTTTTACCTGTTCTTTTTCTTAATGTGTATTAAATGTATTGCCTGTCAGCCAATGTAAAAGCCTTTGTGCCCTTTGTGGCTGCCTTGGTAAATAAATAAATATGGTAGGCAAGGAGTGGTGAGTTACATTTTGGGTCTGATGCAAGGTATCGGTGTGGATTTGTGGTTGACAAAGGATTTAAATAAGAGCATAGTGGATTTCCAAGTGTCGGATAAATTGATGGATCTTTTAAAAGTGATGGGGGGACATAGGTAATATGTTTGCCATTGTTTTGTGGTTGGTCACAATGGGGAGGGTGTCCTTGAGGATATTTTGTAGGGACTGAATTCTTGGGAAGTGTGTCGTGCAGATGGAGAGGGTGAGCAACTGTGTCTTAAACTGGTGTACGTGAGCACCAAGGGACTTATGCTTGGAGTGAGAGACATCATGTAGACCAGCTGGCAGGGACCTTTAATGAGAGTCACGGTCAGAGAAAAATATCCAGCCAGGTTAATGTGAATACACAATCAGGAGTTGACTGTGTGTACATATTTACAAGCCAGCATTTTATCTGGTTGTTAGTCAATGAAAATGTCCTTATTTTAGTATCTAAAAATACTTCATATTTGAAACGTCGATCTGGAATTCACTAGTTGATTTCTAAATATACATAAATGCCCCACAATCCACCAAAAAAGTGTGTGGCAAGGGGATGCAAGTTCCTAGTGGGATGGGTAAGGTATATAAGAGAGAGGAAGGGTGGTTAAAGGGTTAAGAAAAGGGAAAAAGCATTCATTAAAAAACCATATCAAGTGCTGGTATTTTTGTATGTACTTATTTGGGTGTGCTTATTGAGGACTTCAAGTCCAATGTGATCATACTTTCACGAATATGTTTGAATTCTGTACATACACTAGTCATCCACCATTCTTATCCATACTTGTTTATCATACTTTCATGGTCATCATTTGGTGGTATGCGAGGACATAAATTTAAGTCTCATACATATTATTATTTATTATTACATACATATTATTATGTATTATGTAATGGCAATCGATATGTTTCTTTTTACAGTACTGTACAAAGATGGACCACCTTTCTACCATGCATCATACCTTGTTGTCATTGACTCATTTGATGCCGATGGTGAGTCAAAGTTTGACTGGAAAATGCTTTCTGGCATGAATAGGTTGACGGAAAACATTGCCAAGGTTAGTGTTTTGTCTCTCCATCAACGTATATATTAGTGTGAATAATCATTTAAGTCTTTGCTTTTAAGAAATACATTGATAGAATCGATTATTTCTTTTTATCAAAGATGTTAGATCTTTACATCAAAGGTAATCTTGTGAGGAACAGTAGTACCTACTTTTTAATAACAGATGAAAGTATAAACTGAAATGAACATATTAGGCATTTATGCGGTAAACTTTCCAAAATTCCTAATGCCTTAAGAAATCTAGCAAAGGTCAGAGATCAGGCAACTTTAAAAACAGTCTACTTTGGTAATATCCAATCTCTAATGTTCTATGGAATTATTTTTTGGGGGTCAGCTAAAAATAATGAGAATGTCCATGATTATAACTCAAGACAAAGAATGGAGGTGAATTTGATGCAGTATTCCATTTTTTTATTTCAAAAAGGCGCCCCTTTATGCTGGCATTAAAATTTACAATCATTTACCAGCAGGAATTAAAGGTGCCAACTTGCGTCAGATGTTTAAATCTAGATTTAAATCTTTTTCAGTCAAGAATTGTTTTCAAGAGCTAAACGAATATTTTTGTCAAGGCATGGCAAGATGTAATTTGTTAATAATCTTTCCTCAAATACATGCATTCATGTATTTCTTGTTTTCTGTGGCGTATCTTATATTTTACTGCTGTAAAATAACTGGATGGGATGAATTAGTAACATAAAATAAATTGGACACCAGTATATGTGTGTACACTGTAACATGATTAGAGATATTTGGCCTTCCTAAGACTCTCTTCAGCATATACTATACCCTCAATATGCCCAGATGAGTTAAACAGCATCGCCATCAGATTAAATTACTTTAATTATATACCAGAATTCTCCACATTTGATATGTGTATGGTCATTAATGAAGTAATGAAAGTTTTATGGGATGGGATATTTGCGTCATACCTAGTCTTTTATATTGGTATATCTAAACCATACTTTCAGACTATGAAATTTTGGCTTCTCTCTGATTAGCTAGAGTTTTGACTGATTAAGTTCAAAATCAGTGACAATAAAGCCTCACACATTCCTGGAAGGAGTTTGACAGGTTGGGAAAATTTGAGACCTGTGTCAATGACATCCCCTGGCTTCACAAGTCACAAATTTATACTTGAGATGCTGAACTCTGAATCTTGAAATTCCTGAAGATTTTCTTATAATAGACAATGCTTCAGTGTATCCCTGAATACCTGTATCACTTCCAACCAATTGATGAATGTGTAATGACCAACTTCAGCAACCTCTATGAGGAAGGTGTTTTTTCCCAAGATGTTTCAAAGTTACCAATGACTCGGAAATAATCATCTGGGAATTCTGAAAGAATCATTTCAAAAGTATCATTGCCATAAGATATTAAAGACATTGATTAACATGCGCCCTCCATGTATCACAGTCTTCAGGATCACATTTTCGCTCTATATGCCCTGCATTCACTTTTCTTGCCTCCTTTGGACTTCACCCAACAGCGTCTTCACTTCTCTCACCAATCTTAGCATTCTTTATCGTTTTCCCTTTTGTTCCTTATGCTTTTTCCATCCTTTTCCACGTCCAAATTGCATAGGGCACCAGTATACACCTAATCTCTTGCCTAAACAACCATGTGTCAAAGCCATGTAAAACTACATGTCATATCAAAGTTTTCACTGATCCTTTTGTTACATCTTTGCTTGAAATCCCTGTCTTCATCTTTCTCATATTTGTAAAAGCTTCGTTGCCTAGCACAATACTGCCTTTAGTGTATGAGGGCTCACTAGAAAGTAACTTGCGTTTGAAATAAAATATGAACCTGGTGACAAGACAGAGTTTTGTTATATACATTGGAAGGCACATTGGTGCTGCCAATTTTAAGCTGAATGCACCACTGCCTCACTTCACCTTCTCTCATTATTCCATCTCCTCGTACACTTCACAAATTTGCCTACGAATTGCAATTGGCATGTGTATTTTTGCCAGTAAAAACATAATCACAGATCGCACTTCACAACTTGCTGATTTTCTGTTGCAGTGCACATTTTTAACTGTTCGCAATGAGCAAATTAGAAGGGCAATTTTTGCATACTACCACAGCAGGATGGGTACTGAGTGTAGGGATGTTTAAACACCATGATGGTGGTTCTAACCCTTAGCACCGGCATGCTAGGCTGATACATAAGTTACTTTCTGGTCAGCTTTCATGCTTAAAACTTGGGCCATTTAGGTATAAAACACTCAAACGCAAATGTTATGAACTGTTTCTCAGACTCTGTTTTATGCTTTCCCACTTTGATGTGCTGCAGTAGCCTAGTAATTTCTGTTGTGCACCATCAGCTATTGTTCCCTGCATCAGTTTAGTTCATTTTCCCCTGTAGGATCTGATGCTGTGTCGTGTGGAGTGGCCCTCCACTATTACTGAGGGGGACCTCCGAAGCCCTGAGTGCCTCTCTGGTGTGGTCGTCCAAGAAGTATTGGTGAGGCGGTGGGTGTCCATTAGGGAGCGAGACGCTGACCAACTGGATGATAAAGACGATGACGACCGTGACTCTTTCATCCCACTCAAGTTGTAGCACATAACCTGAGGATCAAAACATGAGAGTGGAATGTAGTGTATCATAATGTCATTGGAATATTCAAAACTTTGTCCGTGATCCCGATTGTAAACTTTTTGTCTGATGTGGTGATCGTCAAAATTTGTTTTCTGGTTCAGTTTAGAGAACCCTGATACCAATGCTGTATATATATATATATTAAGTGGAAACTTCTTGCTAAAGACTAAGCGTCAATGATGTTCTGATCTGTGTGTGCAGTGAATAATTGACATCATAGACAACTTAAGTGGCTTTGCAATTTCAGCATTTTTTATGTTGACGTGCACCAAAATTATCTCAGGGTAAACGGATGGAGAGTTCACCTCTCATTTCATGGTAAAATAAGTGTGGCCAAGGAAGTTTCTATCATTATAGAAAGTTTTTTTATATAAATGAAAAGCTATGTATTGAAATTGTGTATTGATTCTACATTATAAGGTTGAAATTCAATATTTCATACCTTATGTTATCTGCTGTAAATTAAAATTTTTTCATTGGTTTAAATGCTATGAAACCAAGTGATAGAATGTATTCTGAAGTTTTATTTATTGATTGACATTGTGAAAAATTGTATCAATCGTAGGCGGTAGCGCAGTAAATCTGAACTTGTACCTGTGTTGTGCTTTTCTTCTTTGAGGAATTTGGGATGTGAGAATAATCACTAGATTAATGAGTATGGGTTGATTCCATTCAGCTAAAAATGAAATGATGTACACACATACAGAGAGGAGGGCTGCATGATAAGTGTTGATGTTTTTAGCTACGGATGGTTTTACTCTCAATATCAATATACCGTGGGTCGCAGTAGTCCAGGAGCCAGAGCGTTGGACTACTGACCAGAGGGTCCCGGGTTCAATTCCCAGGCAAGGCACTCTGGGCACCTGCGGCTCCACCCAAGCTCAGATGCCCAATATTTCAGGTACCGAATCTTCCTGGGAAACCATAACCAGCACAGGAATAGGAACTGGCTCCCCTACCCTGATGTGTGAATGTTCACATGCTGTCGGGCTTGGTACTGGGTGAACTCTGCCATCACCTACTAAACCGACCTTCAGGTTGATTGCTGTGTTTATGGTTTTTTTTATCAGTATACCATTGTTAAATGCCATCTCAGCTGAACTCTACCAATACCTATCAATCTGACCTTCTGGCTGATGACTGTGTTTATGAATTTATAATATGTGCACACACACACTGATATAAGTAAAAGGAAAAAGTATATGAACACATGCCCACCAATACCAATTGGTAGAATCTGGCAAGTTGAAGGTCCATGGCTCAAGTCTTGGTTAAGGAAACATTTTTCTGTTTGGAATTGGCACACTTCCACCTTCCTCACTTGGCTTATGTTTGTCTCATATACATTTCTACCCCTTTTTATATATATTTCTGCATGAATATGTTTTCGTGATTTGGTGGGATATCATGTTTGAATGTTTATTTGTACATATTTACATTGCTGAATGTATTTCATGTTTACTATTCACCATTTTCAAGATGGCAGCATGAAATCACCTGTGTCCTCTCTCATTACAGCCTGATTTTCACTGTTAAGTTTTACAATTGCATGGATGTGAAACATTTACTCCCAATAAATGCATTCAGTTTTCTTCCTAATGGTAGTTGTAAAAATCCTCTCTTTCTATTTTTAAAGAAGACATTGTTACTTTAATTTTTATGCCACAATGCAGAATTTGAAATTTCATGCGGTTAACCAAGGATATTACATCTGTTGTGGGTCGCGGTAGTCCAGGGGGTAGAGCGTTGGACTATTGATCAGAGGGTCCCGGGTTCAATTCCCGGGCAGGGCACTCTGGGCACCTGCAGCTCCACCCAAGCTAAATGATTTTTCAGGTACCAGATCTTCCTGGGAAACCATAACCGGCACAGGGGAAGAAACTGGCTCCCCTACCCTGATGTGTGAATACTATATTCACACGCTGTCGGGCTTAGTACTGGGTGAACTCTGCCATCACCTACTAAACCGATCTTCTGGTTGATTGCTGTGTTTATGGTTTTTTTTATTACACTGTTAGGGAAGAGAAGCAAGGTAGATTATATTTTGTGAGGCATGTTTTAGTACCTACAAATACATTTTCAAACACATGGTTGATAATTAATAATGGTCTAAGAATTGGCCTGGTAAGTTGGTTGGTAAGGTCCATGGTTTGAGTCCTGGTGAAGGAAACTTCTGCTTGACATCTACGCCCTTCCGCCTTCCCCACCAACCTTGTGTTGAATCTGTCTGTTGTTTTGTCTGTTAAATCAGCCTTTTAAACCTGTTACTGAAAAATGGGGAATATGCACTATTTTTAAAGAGTATTTAGATGTGAAGTGAAAAAGCTGAAATGTATTGAGCAAAAATTTTGTTCAATTGGTATGGTTTTGTAGAGATGTTACTTGCTACAAAGTAATACGTACTTGGCAGCCTGAAAGCATCATGTCATATGGTATCCATCAGATAATGTCATGCCATGGTATTGCTGCCAACGGTAGCCACAGCTGCTATGTTGATATCTGATTGTTTAAGTCTGTTTCGCAAACGTAATTGTATCCATCTCGTTTGTGGGGGTCGGTAAACTAGTGTCAATTATAATTTTATCAAAGTGGTATGGATTGTAATAAGAAAGGCGTTTATAAAACCTGTAAGTCTTGTGTAGTGCCCTTTTGCATAGGCACATAAATTTTCACACTAGAAAATATCCTTGTATATATCCCAAGAGGACAAAGAGAAAAGAATGGATCAAAGCCTGCAGAAGAGAGTTGAGTTGTTCATCTGTGATGTCCACTGTGTACTGCTGTCTAGATTATTTTAGCATAAATATATCATTTTAAGCTGAATTGTCTAAATCAAATGTTGAATACTCAATTGTTTTTGTATGAATTTATTACCTTCTAATTCTGGAACCCTAAACAAAGTGTTGCTGAACTTCTGTTAATTTATATGTCTTATATACCTTGAATAATAATATTAATTTTTTAAATAGAACAAATTTAAATGGATATTTCTGGAAGTACTGAACACAGAAGTACTCTATTGCAAGTAGTAAGTAGTGGTGGTAGCAAAAAGGTACATTCAAGATTAATTTCTGAAGCAATAGGTAATGACAGATATTTCCAGAAAGGAGAACCAGGACTGAATAGTGTTAACATTTTTATCACAAATGTTGGAATGCAAATAAACTCACACGTAAGAAGTAAACATATCCAAGCTAAGTGCAGTGTAACTAAGGATACAATCTACCAAAGAAAATATATTTTATCCATTGCATAACACCTCAACTTACTATATTCCGTGTTTTATAATGTCTTGTTAAACTGAAGTTTAACTTTAACCTCTGGTAGTAGTAGTTTTAGGGGAGCCGACCTATAGCTAAGGTCATTTGGATGGATGTGAAAGGAGGAAGAGTGAAGAGAAACCCGTTGTTTGTATCAGCCTAATCTTAATGAAAGGCACCAAGGGGTCTGCAGTTAGACGTCCCATCTGACGGACGGCGCACTCACTCAAAGTGTTCTCCACTAAGCACCACAAGTAGGGATCAGGATACCACTGAAAAATATCTGCAGTTTCTGGATTCGAGCCTGGGCCTTCTTATTGGGAAGCCAGTACATAGCCACTGCACCACCTCGATCCCCCTTTAATCTATGGTTAGTCAAAACTCAGTTTTATGAGCGCTAGTCAAATTCAAAACTGACAGCTCAGTGACTCGCAGATGATGTTGCTATGATTACAATGTTCTCATTCACTAATGAGCAAACTTATTTGTTCAGAAAATTGCATATGTCTGTAATCTCCATGTAAATTGAACATTCATATCAAGTAACAGTTGCATTTAATGAAAAATTATAAAACCTGGCCTTAATACCATAAGAAGAGAAAATTCAATGACCACAAGACAGATTCATCAAGATCTGAATGGGAGAGTAACCTATCAGATGAATACTCTGACTTAGAACATTCATCATGAGAATTTCGTGGTTGGTTGGATGAAATAGATGTGCAACTTTGAAAGAAAAATGTAGCAATGAATCATTTAGGTGTCATAACAGCAATCAGAATTGCTGGATTTGCCTAGGAACTGTTCATATGTTCTAGTGATACTGCAGAGAGACGCAAATAAAAATTGTTATGGCTTTGCTATCTTCAAAGAACACACTGAATGCTTGACAAATCTTGCAAATCACTTTGGCATATCACCAAGCACTGCTAGCAGAATGTTTTCTGCTGCTGTTCCAAACACTGCTGTCCCAGGCAATTTATTATTTCGCCTGAAATGAGTAAATTTTTTTTTGCAATTCTCTTTTAGAGCAAGATATTTTAATTTTCAATCAATAAGTTATTCCAAAGTAGTGTATGGAGATTGAGAACACTTGTATTGGGCATGTAAATTTCAGAGGCTGTACGACTCACATTTCTGGTCGTAGATTGGCATAAGCATGATTTTGATGAGTTGATGAATATTTCATAGTTACCTCAGCTTAGTCTTAAGGCAAATTCACATATCAAGAATACCCTAAGAAATAGTTACTAAGTAAATCTCATTCTGATCAGTATAGTCATCGAACTCAACTTCTATGTTTTAATGCAGAAATATGGAATGTGAAAACATATTTCCAGTACAATGATTTGGTTAAGGGAATAAAGGTATGCATGTAATACAAAGTCAAAAGGATACAAATATGTTTTATACTTCAAATGAACTTTTCCATTCAAGTTATGCATTACAATGCTTACAAAATTTGTGTTTAAGCAAAAGTATGGCACTGGAACAATTTTTGGTTTTCACTTAAATAAGGAAATATAAATCATGATTTGAATGGATGTGTGAAATGCACTTCCAAGTATGATTTAAATATACTTAAGATTACATTTTAAGATCAGTAATAACTATAATATGAGGCTCTTAGGAGATATGGCAAAATATGGAGAATAACTATTGAAATACCAATGTAATAAATGGCAGTTATAAGTGGGTAAATATATTGCCTACCAATGAAATTTCAATTAATTTGCATTGTATGTATTAATAGTAATTACAGTACTTTTACTAAATTTAGTTTTACCCCACTAATCTCGACTGCAATGAAACAATCAATGCTTTTCTTGTCATTATCAAGTATTAAAAATATTTCATTTCATACTTTTTGCAAAAATATTTCATTTTACTTAAAGGATTCATTATAAAATTTCACATCAAATACACAAGGAGCAAACTTTATTCATATTGTACTTTTAACTGTGAACAAATGAAGAGGGTGTGAACTATTGGCTGTGAGTTTGTTAGGTGCCAATCCTATAGTAGCCAATATTAATTTTTTGTGGAACTCAATATCGATATTTCGGTCAACTAGGTGACCACCAACAGGAGTGAGTTTTACAACAGGGAAGATAGTAATAAAGAAGTACAAGGTGAGTGTGCTGAGGTAGGGGTGGGGAACTTGTTTCTTTCATTGGGGAGAGACAAGAATAAGGGATGAATGATGATTCCCAGTTCATAATGCTGTCTCAGTGCATGTGTAAACTCTTGGTGGCATCAAGTTTGAAATTTTGGGTGTAAAAAAATTATGCAGGCATGCATACACAAAATTATGGACAATGAACTGGGAATCATCAGCAGTCCCTTATTTAACTTGGTTCCCGAGTTTTAAAGTACAAGGGCAATGCAATACAGAGCACATCTCCCCGACTTCCCACTCATAGTCTTACCTCTCGCCTGCCCCAAGAAACCTGCTACCTCCTCCCACTCAAACACATTTACTTGACCACAGGCGGTACTTCTTTACCTAGCTGACCAAAATTTTGGTGTACAGTTCCACTAAAATCAATTTTAGCTCTAGGATTGTAACCTTACAAAAGGTGAACAACTTTCAAAAGTGTATGCATGAAGATCATGAATCAGAAGCACAAAGAATATATTCCATGAGTGTTTGCATCAGAAATCATCCTGAAATGGTTTCTACAGAGTTGTGATCGGATTTGTAGGAGTATTCATAACCCTAGAACGGTAACACTATTTTTTTCACCCTATTCTGGTAATGTGGGGTGAGACTTATCAAAAATTCATATCTCACATCCATTATGGCTGCAAGAGTCCCATGGGGGCTCGTTTTTTTCATTGTTTGAATGTAGAATCACGTGACACATTGATTGATGTGAATTATAGTAAAGCTCCTGAATTGCAAAAGTAAGATGTTTTCATTTGGCGCGAGATTTCAACTTGCTCTGGGGTGTTTTTTCATCCCCGTTACTGCTCTAAGATTAAAGAAAATCTGTCACATACCATTTTTTGGAAGATTTCTTTTACCATGGTTAACAAATATAAGGAGTTATTCAGTCAGATGCGTGTAAAATTCCTCAATCCTATGAATGCATAGCAATGGTGTGTTGTGTACCTCAAGAGCATCTTACTGTCCTGATCAACCTGGGTGGCCTCATCCACGGCAGGAAACTGTCCCACCAATTCTACTCTCCACCCAGTAATCAGTTCTGGCAATAGTTTTCTGATATTCCATGCATTACTGTGGTGTGGACCATTCCAATCCGAGCAATTTGGGTCTCCAAAATTAAATATAATTTTTTATTTTCTGGTGCCGAAGTTAACCAATGTGTTGGGGATTTATACTCCTTCCCTCCATGCCATAAAACATTTATAACGCTAGGGCATAATGTGAGTCAATTGCGCCTATTTCCCTTTCCCAATCATCGATGTGGTCACTGGGCTCTCACCACCCTCCCCACCTGACTCGAGACCTCTGGCTACAGTGATTTTGTTCCCATTGTGTCATTAAATTTTAATTTCAAGGACACCAGAGATAATTGGTGTAAATTTGATAACTGCAAATAATTAAAGTTTGTCAGCACAGGTTACTGTAGATGAAAAATGGGAAACATTGAGGGGGCATTATGGGTTTCATCAATCCATATCAAGCAAACCTTCAAAATATGCATTGAAAATTCATGACTTTTGTGATGCGGAAATGTATTACACATAGAAAAGTTAACGTTTGAAAGCAACCTGGATACTAGTGCCCTTGCTATTGTTAAACGAATATGTGAACAATTTATAATACATTATGCGATGTAACAACATAACTGATTCACTTGTATTGAACTCATTGAGAAACTGCTGAATGAGTATCAATGTACACTAGTAGGTACTATTACAAAAAAAAAGATTTCTGGGTTACCTCCCAACTCCATTCATGAGATAAGAAGAAAAGTGAATTCAAATTAGGTGGAGTTAGTTTACGGTGAATTGTAGGCAAGGGTCATGTCCCCCTTTTTTAACATTAGATTTACTGACCATATGAAACCTACTACAGTTCGCTGTACTCTATCTAACATCCATTGTCCAAGAATTCCGATTGTCAGAAGGCATATTGTATATATTTAAGGAAATTATAATTTGAGCTATATCATACATATTTGCTATATAAGCTCATTCAATATATGAAGTATTATATATCGCTTTTCATTCATCTTTAATTTCTCCTATCGCTGAAAATTTATTTTTCTTGTAACACAATTATTTTTATTTCCTTCCTTTATTTTAACTTCTTATTGTCGAGATTAGTTAATATCTTTGCTAATTTATTATTGTACATTTTATCCTCTTTATTAATATGCCGAACTACCTTACATGGAGAGATACTGAACATAGGAGTTGTAAAGGAAATCCAACTCGATATGAATTACCATACTAATGCGAGGAAAACATAAACATGCATTAACAATACAAAAGGATTACCTACATTGAAATGAAGTCGTAGGTTCTAGCATATTTGGAGATTTTAACATTTGAGGAATGAAATACAACTGCCTTCCAAAACAATAGTGCTTTCAGATTATGACACAACGAAAGTTTAAACACACAAGCTACTTGTTTTTCCCACCTGTGATACACAATGCGCTACTCAATTGTTTACAAACAAGTTAAGCGGGCGCATTAATGAAATGGAGAATCAAGGGAAAATGGATAAAACTGTCCTTCCCCCAAAATTTTCTGCGGGTCCGCATGGTCTCGGTGAGTTTTCTTTAATTAATTTTCAACCATTAAAAGACTTTTTGATTGAAATTAAGGAATGAGAAACCCCGTATTGCTCCCGATTACAGATGGATGATCGCGAATAATAATTACCACAACCGTGAAAACCTCTTATTTTCTTTGCATCAGGTGATCCAGATGACCGGAGTCTGAGGAAAGTTGAAATTGAAGTTATGGTGCCAAAGGTAATGCGCGAAAAGGCTAAAGTGGAGAAGTGCCCTGACGAAGTAAAAGGTAAAAGACTCATTAGTTGGCAAAAACTTTGACTGTATTTCAATCCACTTTCAAACCCAAAATTGTCGAAGATGTGTTCTTTGTGTTCCAGAGCAATAGGGAACTTAGCCTTATTCTGTCTATATTTATCACTATGTTGTTATTTATATTGCCAGAAAACGTAACCATCGGGTTGACTTAATTAACGTGACCAAATTTTTAGCGTTCACAGAATGCTGCCGTGAATCCAGTTATGCGATGGTACTGCTGTGCCGTAAAGAAAACTCACGCCTCAAAGAATGCCTTACTCAATGGTACGAAAACGAAGAGTTTCGCAATCAGTGCACAGAGGAGTATCTGCGAGAACGTAGTGAATATCGACGGACAGGTGTTGTCAAGAAGCACAGAGAATTTTTAAAATCAGCAAAAGCTTAACACGTCATTGTATTATATAGTTGCTTTTACAAATTGAGTTTAATAATATATACTTGTAAATTTTCTTATTTAATGACTTTTTTGAAGTTGTCGAATCGACCTTTGCCTCGGGAATCGGGTAGCCCTCTATGCTATTTAACGAACAGTAACTAACCCGTTTTCAGTTGAGGTATAAATTATACTATTTGTTATGTTTAAGCCTGCCAGTGGGATGTGCAGCTGCATCATATTAGGTATGGTAAAAAACAGATGTTAAAATTAGGGTAGATAAGCAGTTCTCACATTAAGTCAACTCTGCCGGAAGGTAAAAATGGTTATATTATAGACATATGATTGTCTTAAATGATGAAAGGAGCATGGATCTAACAAAAGCTGTGAGAACCTCTATGAGAGATAATTCACTAGGCAGAATAGATTGCGCATCTGGAGAAGTCTTTAGCATTAAAGTCAACCATTAATAGTAATTTAGCAATAAAATTCTCAATATTGGCTCTATTTCTCGTAAGTTGAAATACATGAGTTTGGTGGTCTATATATGCCTACAATAATAAATAAATTGGGTAACTGTGAATGAATAAAGAAAAAAACATCTGAATATAATTATGCACAAATGTTAAAAGAGAGGACATCAATGATTTATCCAGAGCCACCAACACTTAATCCCAGAAGAGTAAGATAGTAAGCTAAATCATCTTCAGCCCGAGGGTTAATTGACTGAATACCTCAAACCTCCTATGTCCGGTTCTCTCTTCCTCCCTGCCAGCTGTACTTCCTTTTCTCCAGATCCACACGCTTTGGGGATATTAAGGAAAGTTTGCAATGACAAAGTGGAAATATATTCTATTTCAAGGTTTATAGACTGCATCAAATATGTTGTCAGCAATTGGAAAACATTGCAAGGAAAAATTCAAAGTTTGAACGGACTACTCGGGAAAACTCTGGTTCATAAAAATCTGCTTTGAATGGACACAAATCGTTATAATACTTAAGTGCTGGTGACTCAAAGAATCACTGCTAGATTAAACGCAATAAAAATGACCTCAATTGAGTGATTAGATGTACTGACTTTTAATAATCAAACCACTTTACTTTTCCACATAAACTTAAGTTTATGTGGAAAAGTAAAGTGGTTTGATTATTAAAAGTCAGTATGAAGATTTTCCACCAAGTTACGCCAGAAACTGTTTTATTTGATTAGACTTATGCTACCAAAACAATGTAATCTGGTTGTTAAACTTTGGACCCCTTGGTGCCTTTCGACAAGAGTAGGATAATGCCAATGGTGAGTTCTCCACCCTTTCTTCATTCCCATCCATCCTAAATGGTATAAATGACCTCTAGTTGTCGGTTACCTCCCCGTAAGTTACTACTACTAGGAGGTTGATTGCTAAGCAGCTTGAAAGATTCATTTTTCATTTGTTTAATCCATGATCATGATGCACAAAGAGGGCAAAATACTAACCAATTATGCAATGTCCTCCCCTTCGTAGCCCTTATATCTTACCATCCACTGCCAACTGGCCTCATGTAGTTGAAGATGTAATCCATGCTGGGCTGTTTCTCGTACAGGTTTTTTGTTTCAACTTGCTCTAATGTATCTCGTCAAAGTTCAACATCTCCAAGTAAGACCAGGGAAAGACATGGTGGAGCAAGTATAAGAGTTTTGCTATTTAGGCCGCAGAATTTTTATTAATGGAAGAAGCAAGAGGGATGGAGAGAGTGGAATAGGAATTGTGGAGAAGGCTCTCCATCAGAAGAAGCAACTTCTAATGGTAAATAGTACTAGACAAAGGAAACAATTCATTGAAGCTTATTAAAACAGTATATGGAGTACATATACTCTTCCATGGATGTGAAACATGAAAGAGGGAAATTGATTGAACACATCGTGAGGCCTGCTTACTCAATGATGACCATAATGGAAGGGAAGAATTATAGAGGAAGCCCAAGGATGAACTATGAGAAGCACTTAATGTGGAATTTTGGTGCAAGAAAGTAGGCTTGAATGAAGAGGTTAGCAGGGAACAGGATAATGAGGAGAGCTGCAACTAACCGATCCTCAGAATGTGCCATAACCTATGGTGGTGACCAGCCAGTAGTCTCCAATACTAGCTCTCTGTTGCCCCATGCTCGTAGGCAAAAACTTGATTGAGAAACTAGGACTTGTCACTATAATATGGAGTATAGCCTTTTGTAGGCACTGCATATACTGTTTTCTACATCATGAATCACTGTCTTAACTTCCACCATTGAATCTTCCCAACTGACCAATGAGTTCACAAGTTTGCGGCGAACCTCGCTTTTGTGAGCCTGGTTGAAGAAAATCCAATTTATGTAAGCTGATCTTTGTCAAGTGCCCCTTGGCACTTCTGACTGAAGATTTTACCATGGCAATCCATATTAGTGTAAATTGATCTATTAAAATAGGAATCTACATGCATGAAACTATTTAGCAAATATATATATATATATATGTCCTTGCACTACATCATGACACCCAGAGCACACATGGCCGTGAGCTTGTGATTTTGCGGATGCCTTGTAGAAATGCGATTTGATTGCAGAGAGCCATGAATCCATCTTTCGTGCTTCCTTTGGATTTGTCTCCCAGTAGTCCCTCCCTCTGCTCCCCCATTATGCCATAGCACTTCCTCATTTGTTTCCCTTTGCATCCACTTCACTTTCTCCGCACCCATATTTCAAAAGCCTCCTATCTACGTCAATCATCTTGCTTCAATGACCGCACAAACCATAACCAGAAATTTTACAAAAGTATATAGGAACGAAAAATTAAGAGACTTAATTTTTGATGTTGCATGCTTGGCGTGTAATCAACCCTGCCACACACCTTAGTAGTGGTGGGCAGTCGCTATGTAGATAATTAGTAGTGGGTGCAGGGGCACCCAGTATCCATGGGATTAGTACTTCATGGAATTTAGAAATTAATTTGAAAGTAATTATTGCTTATGAGTCTTAACAACACTGAACATTTCATCCAGCCATTTTCTTTCGTGGACATGGAATAGTAGCCACTTGTCATTATTAAACATTTGAATTCAATGGATTGATGATGTAACTATATTATCAAAAATCAAAAACTAACTCAATCCTAGGATAATACCAGTGGTCTTTAAACCTCAAAAATGGAAAAAAAGCTTCATTGGAGAAAAATTTTACTCCAATGGCGTAACTGTGTATGAAATTTTTGGAATCGTTCAGGCAATCCTAATCATTTTATCTAATTGCTTTAATCTATTATTTTTTAAGTATCACCATTTAATTTGGCCTAAAGCCAAGCTTAAAAGGTTCTTTGCTGAAAGATATCTTAATGTTATTAATTATAAAACAAATGTATTTTGAAGAATTGGTGACAGAAATATAATTCCCAAGTTAGGTGAATATCCTTCCAAATGGACTAAAACCTAGACTTGGTTGAAGGGCTTGTGCATCCTTATGAAATGTAGAGCTCTTAGCTCTAATTTAGCTACCAAAGTGCTTCCAGTAGTTAACTTGACAAAGTTAAGTTAAAGAAATTCCAGTAGTTAGCATGATCTGCATTTTTTTAATTATGAGGGCTTTTTTATTTTTCAATGTAGTCTTCTGGTACACTAATGCCTTTGGTCCAGCAATGTTCTAATGTCTTCATCCCATCTTGAAAATAAGATTCCTTCAGGCCTGCAAAATATCTATCTACTTCGGCTGTTAGTTCTGTTGTCTACCCCCACTGCCTTATTTGATTTCAATTCTCTCAATGACCTTTCTATCTCACCAACATAAAAGCCTGGATCTAAGCCGTCCTCATTTACATAATTTTTTCATTCTATGTCTAAGCTTGTAAAGCTAAAGTCTTAACCATACGGTTCTTCTATATATTTCTTCCATCTCTCTTGGATCTTCTCTGGTTCAACTAACATTTCACTGCTAATTACTCAAATCATCACTCAGTTTCCATTTTAATCCAATAATATTGTCATACATTTTAAAGAGGTTAGAAACAATTTGATAATATTTTGCAAGTTCAGAACTGGTGCTTCACATTACCCTTCAAATGATTTCTGCCTGGAGTGTGGACCTCGGTTATTATCTCAAGAATGGGCTTGATTGCACATAATGAAATGCAGGTACAAGTCACATTGCACCACAAAGGTTGCAAAAGGAAAACACAATTGTTCCATACAAACAGATATTCATTTTATTTTCCCAAAACATGATACACATTCAAGATTGAATCACAGTCTGCAGCAATATGAATGCCAAGAGCTCTTTTTATAGTCCTTGAAAAAATTGAAATTTGAGCCTCCTCCATTCACACCATATACTTTTAATCATCAACCTAATTATTGTTAACAGTAAACATCACTTCTTTTCACACATGAACAATATTGGAAACTTGGCAGGAAAATTTTGGAATGCACAGTTCCTTCGCAAATGGCTCTCATTATGTTTAAATGAGATCATAGAAATAGTCCATTCCCTGGCCAAGTTCCCAGAGCGCAAGGCCAGTCCCAAGCTCTTGCGCCAGCTCTATCCTCTTCTGTATTGACCAGAGCGTTGGATAGAATATCAGGTGCTTCCCTCTCTTGGTCCTGAATGGGAGATTACACAAGCGACAGTATTAAACTGAAGAGCAGTATCTCCAAGCATATTACTTACAGATATTGTGTAGTGATTCAATGAAACTGTGGGTTGTGATTGAGGCAACACCGAGAAGTTAAATGGCAATACTAAAATCATCCCTTTTCACTGCCAATCTAGGAACTTACGAGGGTAGGTTGAAAACTAATTCACACATGCTTGCAGACAACAAACAAAATGGCCTTCAGTAGCACCCCTGGTGGTATGTGGAAGTAACATTACCCCTCAACACACATGTATTTTGAGAAGTGGAAGTATGGAGATGTGTTCAAGTGCCATGCCAACGCGAGTTAAACATCTCTACTATGCTCAAAGAATCTGAGGTTTCAAACAAGGGAAGCAGTCCATCAGAGTATGTGTATGGAGCAGGGCACTCTGCTGATCAAAAGATGGAATATTGGAAAAAGGACCAGTAAAAATTAGAAACTTTTGAAGGATGGTGCTGGAAAAGAATGCTGAAGACTGAATGAACAGACAAAGTGAGAAATGAAGAAGTATCTATAAGGGCAGAAAAAACAGCAAGGAAGATAAGGAGAACTCTTCAGCAAAGAAAAACTAGAGTGACTGAACATACTTTGAAGCAAAACGGATTATTTAGAAACATTAGAGAAGGGAAGAGTCCACGAAGAAGTCCAAGAGACAAGTACACAGGAAAAATTAAGGACGTAAAACAGAAAGTTAAGCTAAAGTTAACCAATCTTTGGATTGAAATACTAATGATGATGTGGAGAGTCAATGGGTATGTAATTGGAATCAAAGCAAAAAAAATGGTAATTTAATTTGAAAACAATGTTCCTTCCAGAACTTGTTTTTGAGGGCATGATCTAATTATGGGTTCCACAAATTAAAATGTCATATGGTTTACCTCTTTTAATTGCCTGATGTTATAACCTTGTTTAAAAGTAATTCTTTTTTTCATTTTTGGTCCAATTTAAATTATGAAGCTTGCCCGTAGTGGGCGTGAGTGTTGTTGTAAGACTGTTTACAGTTAGAAAAAATTATAAAAAAGAACTTACCGTATTTCCACAAAGTGCTCTTCAGATTCAGAATCATAAGATATTTTTGGTGGACGGTTTGAGGAGCTCAAGGCCTCGGTAAGCATCTCCGCAAACCTCTTGCCCAGCATTGCACCACCACCATCGGGAGTGAAATCGTAGCCATAGAGGTTTAGACCGAGGAGTATTTTTGCCCTCTTTCGCACAAAAGCAGCAAATTCTGAATCTGAGATCTCATCATCTTTGTCTGGAGTCGGCACGAGCTTCTCTATGCATCCATGGACCCATGCAAGAGGGGCACTTGGTCCTGCAACGGCACAACAATCGTCTTATCAGAGGGTGACTCACAGCATTCACTTACTGCTTTCACATGAAGATATGCTCATACAAGTGTTATGATACATCCAAAACAAAGAGTAAGCATGCAATACTCCATCAAAAGACAATTACTACAACAAATGCCACCAACAAGTCAGTAATCAGGGCTGCCATCAGAATTTTAAAAATGTGATCACTTTAGAGGAAAAAGTAACCAAAAGTTACTCCACAAATTACAATAAAGAAAGATAGCGAATGTCACTTTCTGTGAACTGACTGACAATTTATAAAAAGGTCTGTCATGGAAACATAAAGTGCAAAACTTTAGTGCAGTTATATTCTTTGGAGAAAAGGACAACATGATCATAATGCGTAGACACTCATATTTGTTCACACTGCAGTGCATTCAATACTTCTTGTCGTGCCATCAAATGGCTGGGTACATTTTTTTTCCAGTGACCATTCACTTCATTTTTTGGAACAAAAATTCTCAACTGGTATTAGTCAGACTCCTGACACAAAAATGGAAGTACTTAAACAAATAATTTTTCTAAATTTGTGTAAATTGTTTATTCACAACAGTAGAAAATTTAAAATAATCTTTTTAATCAATAAACTAGGTACCAGTAGCACATTTCCATTTTTATATCAATAAAAGTTGGTTTTTCAAGGCATTCAGCTAAATGTTTCAGCCATACAATTTTTATTATTATTACTTTTCACTTTGGAAAAAACACAAGACCCTTTTTCTCTACGAGTATTTTAATCCTTTTTTTCATTCATCTTCCTCATGGTTCACACGAATGGAACTGCTGGATCTGGAAATGTCCTGCTCTCATTCTCTATCTCACTGATATCTGTGGTTCTTCTTCTTGATTCCCAGGGTGAATGGGTTATGCGATATTTTGAAGATGCCATAAGTGGCTAAGTTTTGACTAAGGGCTTTGATAAAATGCCATATCATCTGATTTTTTTTGAGGAGCCTCACCATTGCTTTCAGAGTAAATTACCTGTACATTTGATGTATCAGAGCTGAGCTTAAACGTTTTCAAAAAACATAAACAAATACATAAACACTGTTTACCTCCTGGTATTCCTTGCCATGGAGTTGGTCCCAAATAACTTCCCTAACGCATCAAATCCAGATTTTGTAGCGTCTTCAAATGTTTTTTTGAAAACAGCAAAAAGGGCACTTGTTCTCACTGTTAGTATACATTGCACAATAATATGCAATGTCTCTGGAAACCACAACAAAATGAAAGTGGCTCATGACCATGAGGATATGAGAAACCAGTGGAGAGTAGTCTTTTGTTTTTACTTTCTGTTCCTCGATTATTGAATCAGTCAACTTTTACAAGGTTTGAAACTAGCTCAAGACTATTAATGGCCTATACCTGTGCCTATATTATGAACACTATCACCAATTGGCCTAACCAATCTTTTTACCACATCTCTATCAGGATTTCTCAAACTAAATGAACTTCTCTGCCATTTTCCTATGTAAACTTCATGCATGTATGTTTACAAGTTATTAGCATCCAACAAAGAAAATAACTAAACTCAACGAAAAGTGAAGAATCAGGCGTGATATTGTGGAATCGAGACATAATGAAAACTTTGTTGCAATTTTCCACAGTTAAAACTTTATTGCCGACCATGGTTTCGATACACTGTATCATCTTCAGGTCAAGAAGATGGACCTGAAGATGATACAGTGTATCGAAACCATGGTCGGCAATAAAGTTTTAACTGTGGAAAATTGCAACAAAGTTTTCATTATAACTAAACTCAATATTTTCCAGGTTTAATATTGCCTAAATTTGCTCCCGTCTTGGAATTTTGCTAGCATCTCATCAGTGGTAATGTATTCTCCCAAAATAATAACACTTAGGGCAACTGTGAACAAATATCTAAAAAAATCTATCTTACGGGTGTAAGTTTATACAAAGTATTTCTTTCATCGCAAAATATTTGACACCGATACTATCAGTAGACAAATCACTTTTTCTAAGAAGCCACCCATATAAGGTGATCTAAAGAAATCTTTCAGTTTACACAAATTAGGTAATTTATAATCTCCCTCTCTTCCATATTGTTCTTTTTGATAATTAATGAATTTTAAAGTTTTTTTTTAATAGCAAGATGATAATCTATTACAAAACCCTTTCACCACTCCAGCACTGTCTTGTTCAACCGTTTTAAAATGCCCTTTGAGAAGAAATTTAAGTTGAAGGGTGTGTACCTGTGCTTGTATTTGGGTGCACTTAGTGTCTACCACAATGCACAGGGAAACTCTGCGCAATTGTTTGCGCCATTCCCTCAAATTGCCTCACAAAGAATGAATGCCTGCTAGAATGATACCAAGACTTTGAAAAGTATACCCTGGAATTAAACATTTTCAAAGGGAAACGAGAATAAATCTTCAGGATGTCTGGTAAACCGTTGTGCTACATATGATATTTGGAAAGATAGATAGAAAATATGTGGCCGAAAAATGAGAACAAATCAGTGGTATCTGGTGAGTGTTTTGTATGCATGTGTAAAATTAATAGTTGTGCACGCATGGAATGCACCCTACCACCCCATTGAGTGAACTGTGAGGTATTGTGAGATGTAGTCACGGATGTAAATTGAAAAGAAAAGTTGTTGGACTCCCAGAGGTCTGATGTGGTGCCCCTCAGGTTGATTTAAATAGGGGAGAAGTACCTTTTAAAACATATTACATACTGCATCTTTGCAAATTTTCGTTATCATGTTTGGCAAATGTTATAGATGCGCATGTATTCCCTCAATGCTTAGGTGTAGTGCATACATATATAGCAAATGTTCTGTTTCCTTCCAAAACACAGGGAGTCATTTATTTCTTTCTCACATTTATGAATATTTAATGACAAAATATCTTGATAACCACATCAACATTGCCCATTATATGTTGCTGACACCTAACGTCAGTGTTGACAAATTGACAAAATTGTCAATATCAATATCCACTCCATATACCAAAGATTGGGCCCCCGTTAGCACTCTCTTCTTCCATGTGAAAGCATTCCACCATTTGTTCAGTTTTGAATGTTTCAGAATCCCACTTCCAATTCTTTCTCGGAAATTTCACCTTCTGACTTGGGTTTCCCAGCCCCATCTAATTGTTGCTGATCAATTTCTTTGCACCCAATTGCAATATTTCAACCAAATCATTTGCTCTGACATTTCATTCTAATGTTCTGTGCACTTTACAAGTTCATCTATTACATTTTGTTCTTCGAGTCCCTACTGACCTGAATACATCTACGATACAATGACAACTCAACTCATGTCTGTCTACATGCATCTCCAATGAAAAAGTTAAGCTGTCTAATGAGTACTCGACCAGCCTGCTACTGATCTGCATAAGAGTGTCAAACTACAACGTATCATAATAATGCCATTGGATTACATTCAAGTGGAATCGTATAACTCAAGCTTGTTGTCCTTTTTTACACATGTTGCTAATAAACACAATGGAAAATGATAGTAATTTTTTCCTTCCAGACACTTCTAATCAGCAAAACTGAACAAAAAAGCCACATGAACACCTGGAAAATGAATGGAAAAACTCCCACACGTCAATTCATCTCAAGATGAGATCTTGAGTGTTGCTTACCGGGTCTTTGAAAGCTGGAAAAGTCATAAGTCATGAGGGAGAAGGCATCGACGTCCTTTTCCAGGGCATCAAAGTCCTCCTGATCGAACATTTCCTTATCCTGCCTGCAAATCAAAGAGGGAAAGTGCCGTCACACAAACCGTCCCGATCAAATAGCTTCACATTGTGCAAGACATACAATTGGAGCATTACCCTTTTGCTGGTGGGATGACCAGGACACAGATCTGCTCGGAGGCATGAAGGACCCTGCAGATGTATGACATAAGCATGCCCAGTTGCCTGTTGACTTTCCCAGCAAGCTGACTCCACACTTCGAGGACAAAACCATCAAATTTGTTGCTCTGCAGGGAGAAAATAAATGGAAAACCCTCTTAGGTGTGCTCACATTTCCAAAGTCTCAAGAATACCAAGTTCTAAAACTGCAAAGAAACATGGTGATTCCATTCACAATGCTGAGGGACATCCACCAATGACAGTTAAAGATTGATGACTTGAACTCGGGAATAAAATCAGAGACAATTAAGCACATTAGGGGGTATTGATCCCAATGCCCCCTTTCAACTATCCCACTCTAGCAAATGTTCTATAATAGGCATAGTCCTTCCCTAGGTATGCATAGGGGTAAAATATATACACATATATATAAAACTTGACAGCAACATTCCCAGAAGATTAGTTAGGACTGAGCAGTCAGTCCTAACTAATCTTCTGAGGAAGACAGAGCTCAATTCCACCGGAATTATCAAAAAATAACGTGTGAGTGTTCCTTTTATGTGTTCTCATATTGTGTGTTGCTGTCAAAGTTTTATATTTAACACTTCCATGTTACTTTGAAGAAATCATTTATATATATATATATATGTATGTATAATCTTGAAAATGACTCTCTCTGGCGACGCAAAAACACATAAACAAACACTGAGATAATAAATATTACACACACAGAAACATAAAAGAAGGAAACTTACAGTAGATATTTACGTTTCGACGGCACGGCCGTCGTCATCAGAATCTGATGACGACGGCCGTGCCGTTGAAACATAAATATCTACTCTAAGTGTCCTTCTTTTATGTTTCTGTGTGTGTAATATTTATTATCTCAGTGTTTGTTTGTGTGTATATATATATATATATGCGGGTCGCGGTGGTCTAGCGGGTAAAGCGTTGGACTACTGACCACTGGGGGGTCCCAGGTTCGATTCCCGGGCAAGGCACTTTGGGCACCTGCAGCTCCACCCAAGCTAGTTGATTTTTCGGGTACCAGATCTTCCTGGGAAACCATAAGCCGGCACAGGGAAAGGAACTGGCCCCCCTACCCTGATGTGTGAATATTCACACGCCGTTGGGCTTGGTACACGGGTGAGCTCTACCATTACCTACTAAACCGACCTTCGGGTTGATTACTGTGTTTATGGTTATATATATATATCTATATGTATGTATATATATATATGTGTGTATATATATATATATATAATGTTGAAAATGATGCACTCCGGCGACGCAGAAACAAACAGACACTAGATTCTGATGACGACGGCCGTGCCGTCGAAACGTAAATATCTACTGTAAGTGTCCTTCTTTTATGTTTCTGTGTGTTTAATATTTATTAACCTAGTGTTTGTTTGTTTATATATATATATATATATATATATATATATATATATATATATATATATATATATATATATGTAGATTTATATTACATTTGGACAGCACAATAGAACAGAATAAAATACATAACATGTAAAAGGACACATTGTAGATTGTTTAAGCTTTCAGCCTACTCTGAGGCCTTCTTCAGGTCAGACTCTGAGAGACTCTATATATACTCGTACCTGATGATGTTATACTATTACGAAACCTTGGTCGGGTCGGTAGAATAAAAAGTTCATGTGGAAAAGCAAAGTGGTTTTTTTAAAAAAAAACGTCAATATGAAGATTTTCCACCAAGTTACACCAGGAACTGTTTTATTTACTCGTATATATATATTACTATTTCATAAATCCTTCCTCTGTTAACAGAAAAATTTAGAGAAAGTATGTTTTAATTGCAAACAATAATGGCCAACTTTACCGTAGACACTTCAACGAGCTTTTGAGCAAGTTTCTTTTGTTCCATGGAATCAGAGAGCAGGGCAGTGTAGTCCTTTGAGGTCCACCCATCAAACAACACCCGTGGAATCACTGAAGAGAGCCGAAAAGCACATAAATTCAATCATTGAGACGTGAAAGACACATTGTCTGGGCCAATGATTTACACTTGTGAAAATTATATTCCATTGAACTGTAAATACAGTAATCTCAAGATAAGACTTAACTTACCTTTGACTTTGCGAGAAGACCCAGCCTTTCGTACATCTTCTACCCAACCAGAGTCAAGGTCATGAAGTCCAGTTATCTCATACTGGTACTTCCCATTTCGTTTGAGCTGGAACCAGACTGGCGAAATCATCGAGAATTTGCCTCCAAACTGCTTGGCAATGTTGTAGCCATGGTTGTTCCACTGTACATTCAGAAGCAACAAAAAAAAAAGAAGAAATTTGCAGACTCTTTAAGGCAATTGGTTTAATCAGTCAGTTTTAAGAATAAGCTCAAGTAATTGATGATTTGCATAACCATAATTATTAACGATTTAATAATAATGATTAGCATCAGACTCTTTTTATTTGGTATTAAGAAGAGGCCCTCGAAACTCCCCTGTCTTCCCCCAGCCATCAACTGTGTTGCCATGGCGCCAATGGCTTCCATGCCCACAGCCCTCTAAAATTCCACTACCAATTACATTGGAATCAGACAGGACAGTCAGTGACCAAGGAATGACGTATGTGGATGCACACAATGAGGAAACATGTTTAACCTTTTACCCTGTGTAACCAAGTTAATATGTATTTAGTCCACTCATTGAAGTCATATCTACCATTACGAACTGGTACAGGTAGGAAAGGTTCCTTTTAGCATGGTGCACTTGTGGTGTTGACAGAAACAAAAGCATTGACATTCGTCTACTCTAATATCGAATGAAGAGCAACAAATGAAAATGGAATCAACTGAAGCAATCAACCCATGCTGAAACAATGCCAAAGTGAACTGCAATGGAATGATCTGTCATAGCTGGGAAGGGAGCCTAAGATTGCAGAACTTCAAGCAATGATCTCATCTCAAAAACACATTAGGTTATATATATTTGATACATCTACAGCAAAAACTAGTAATTACTTTTTCCCACTATTATACACACATTGAAAGAAATGGCTGAAGAAAGATTCACTCAAAATGTTGCTTTAGAAAATGTATCGACTTAATCCTATTCACGGTGGATACATACAAAAACATATTCAGACATGCAAAAGGAAAGGATGCTAGGTACTTGTTAAGTTCACAAATTTCTATTCATTCATTAAAAATGTGTCAAGTGTTTTGTCATTTTAGCGGCACAGTTATTTAGCTTATCTTAAACAAAGGCGTTTTATTGGGTTGGAACTTACAGGAAATGCATTTTATATTTTTAACAATTGCCAAAGTCATGAATCTGACTGGTTTTTCTCACACCATATCAAAGACTCTCAACCGTTATACCATGCAGCAGATGAGTACCATTATTTTAGGAGATGCACCTACCACATACAGGATACCAACCTGGCCATGATAGGCACAAATAAATTAATACTTCCCAGTGAAGGATAGCACAGAGTTGGTCAAGTCTCCGATTATAGTCCTAATTATCTAATTTTAGACCAAAAAACGTCTACAAACTCAGTGATGACTCACAGAATAATAGTCCAAAGGAATCCATAAGAATTAGTTAAAAATATACTTCAATCTTAAGATTAAAAGAACCTGAGGAATTCACATAAATCTTTCTCAACACTCATCTGAGCTTTATTTGATTCATTATTGGTAGAATTCTAAGGAACAAAGGGTCTGGACATAAACCGTGTCACTTTTCTTAGCATAAGGTTTAACAGTATCAGTTATGAGGAGAAGAGGGTAATTAATTTAAAACCATATACTGTTGGGCTCAGGATTGAAAGAGAGTTATACCCTCGGCTATCTAGTCAGGCTTCATGTTAAAGAATGCAATATGATTTGACATCTTCCTCTAATAGTAGTAAAAGCAGAAAGTCCTGATTTTGTAAACGTCTTTAACTAATTGTCCCTGCAAATGAATATTCTTAAAAAATACAGCCACACATGGCGGTACACTTAAAATAAAAATCGGCAGAATAAGTGTAAATAAGTGGAACTTGGTTCAAATCTCGGTCAAGGCGAATGTTTTTTACACTTTTAAATTGTTCCCTTGCGATGAAGATGACTCAGCGGACCAGTGGGCACCGCACTTGGTCGATTGACGGGTCTTTTGTTCAAACCTGGATGGTATTCCAGTTTTAAAACAAGTTGTCCGTATTCCAGTTTTAAAACAAGTTGTCCGATTTAATGAGTGCTAGACCTTGTAGGAAACCATAGGTAGACCATGTAAAGGAATTAAGGACTAGAAAATGTGTGGTGTACACATTCTGTAAGGGTTAGTGAACTCTACCGACGTTACAATTAATAATTAACGGTAAAACATTAATTGGCTTCTCGTGATACAATACTTCGAAAAAGGCGAGTAACAAACAAAACTCCAATGAATACAAGCAAATGCAGATGCATTAATCCCAATGTTGGAAACCAAAAGCAAGTGGCTTACCGGAGTGACATATCCTAAAACATTTCCTGAAAACCAGTTTCGATTTGTTTCCTTGTAGTATGCCTGGTGGTGGGCAACTATATCCTTTGCTGTAGGTTGTTCAACAACTAGATGCCTGTCCTGGACTGTCGCCGACACGGGTCCCACCTTGAGTATGGATTTATGATATAAATGGAATACCACATACTAAACGAATATTATGTAGGGATATATCACAGCCACTTACCTTTTGCTTCACTGCCTTTGGTGACTTCCTATCACTTTTGGATAGTGTCGAATCACAGTAGTTTACTAAAATTCCAAATACTAACAAAATAACAACTGATTTGTAGATCATTATAATTTATTTAGTTAAAGCAATAAAATCTGTTATAAATAGGATAATGCACGCAAAACATGCGTCGACGGCTGCATTAACAGCGGTACATCTAATACGAAGGAAGAGAAAGTTATTTAGTAATCAGTATCAAGGCACAATATGTTACTAAGAAATGTTACCTAACTAATTGAAAGATCAGACGTACCCCAATGATATGTAATATATATTTGCCAAAATTTGGCTTTCAGTAATTGTGGGCGCACTTTACGCAACGATATTGATTTGTATCCGTATTCATTTTGGCCCTTCTGCTGATAATCTAGTTCAATTTCAGCCGGTCTATATCCATGACGTGTTTTGATCTGCGTACATTATCTCTTTCTATACATAGATGGCAGCGTTGTGTCGATATTCTCGCGGGGCTTATTCAAAATTACTCAAGGAGCACCCTCGGTGCGCGTTTCGAAAATGTCATCCACAGATAATATTTTCAGTAATAAATAACTGAAAGATCAGTCTTTCGACTTTCCAGCATGAATTTGCATTGACTTTTAGACCCTATACATATAGCGTTGCCAATGGACAGGAAATATATTCTTCATAGTTACTCTAACCCAGGAGAAATGAGGGAAACTAAAGTAGACACTTTACACTCAGATTTGAACAGTCAGGAAACACATTAACAGAATCATAGTTTATCTGTTACAACAGCTTCAAGTTTGCAAAGTTTGTTAAGCAATATATTCCCCACAACCTTGGGGTCAAGTATTAAGCCCTTACAATAGTGAGATAAACATTATTCAACAGCCATAATAATGATAAGCATTAGAATTTTACTGTAAAATTCAGGATTTTGGCTTTTGGGGGTTACATTAACCCATTTATAGTCGTTAGAAACGGGTAAGATATTCACCCTTTGAAACCAAGACACATGAACGCAAGCAAAACGCACGCAGGGCCTACAAACATCAGCAAGAACATTGGTAACCAATTCATAACTAATGTTGAAATAGAAGGTTCCAATTTCTTATCAGAGATGAGACTTAGGTGATTAATGTGTTTAAGGATGAATAAAATGGGTTAGTGCAATCTGAAAGAGAATTCAGGAGAGAAAAGGCGCTGGAAAAAAGCGGGCGTTTATCGAGTGATAATCTAGGAATGGGTGCATGGAATTTCTACGAGTAGGTCAAGATGGTACTCTCAGGTTTATCAAAGAATACAATTCAGCACAGTCAATAGCGAATTTTAATATGATGTATGATCTTTAAATTTGTTTGAAGCATGTGATTGGGAAGACTACGGATGGAGAGGGAAGACAGAATGGTGCATGTGGACATTGCAAAAACGGGGTACTATGTGTTTCATTATTTTAGCAAAATTAGGTGCACTGTTGTGCTTGTCTTGAGGTTAGTTGGAGCTTAAATCGAGCCAATGGGAGGGAAAGGCGAAATACTTGGAAGGACAACAGTTGAAAGGTACGTTTGAAGTAGACGAGCATCTCTAATTTCCATGAAGCGGCGTAGGTGAAGGAGAGACATGGCTTTATATTTAACTGCCTGAATATATCCAGGGGAAAAAATTATTTGATAATCTATTAATTCGAATGGACCCTTTAATGAGAGCAAATAGTTCAGTGGTAAGCAATTAACGGTGTAGCTGAAGTCAAAAGGGGATTTTCAAGGAAGATAGACACTGGATTTACATGGGTTGATGTTAAGTTTCCTGAAATTTCACCGTTCTGAGATCCGACTTAGGGCGTCCCGAAGATCGTAAAAGTCTGCAGTACTAGGTGTTTGTGTAAATATCTTGCAGTTGTCAGCTTAGAGCAGGATGTGAGATTGGGAGAAAAGGACTAGGGAGGCTAGATGATCGATGTAAAGATATGGTCCTAGGACTCCGCCCTAATGATCTCTTGGCGATACAGGTGACCAAGTGGATGACGCACCAGACAGTAAATACCCGTTGATTTCTCTTACTAATATATCTGAATAGGAGATTCAGAAAATTACCATGGGCACTGAACCGTTAAATGACCTTATGAAGAAGGAGGCTGTGGTTCAGAAAGTTGCAAGCTTTGGAGAAATCGAGAAATATGGCATCAGGTTGAGTCGAGCTTGTTGTAGTATTCAGAGTATGGTGTTGAAGGACTGATGCGTTTGCCACACATGATTTGCGAGGAATTCAGCAATTTTTTTTGCTAGTCATTACGATGGAGACGTAAAATAACAGAGGCGATCGAAAACAATCCACTCTCAAACAGAAGAAAGAACGAGAAGTAAGTGGAAAAAGATAGATACTGTAGATTTTGGCCAAGATTTCTGATTTTTCCTTGAAAGAGGGGGAGGGGACAGAAGTTCCAAGAGAAAACAGTGGTTTGAAAGCAGGCCTAATGACTCCGAGAGGGAGAAACACATCTACATACTAACATGGAACTAAGGCCATCGGGGTCGAGAAAACAATGATGGGGTATGTACGAGCAAAGGTTTTCGAAAACTCCCGAGGATCGGTCTGCTCTCTAGGCGGTGGCTACAGTTAAGAAAAACGGAGTGGTCACGGGTGAGTGGGGGATTGGAAGGAGGCATAAGGCATTCTGAAAAGAAATTGGGAGGTAAATGTGACCATCCCATCCCTCACCCTCTACAGTTTGATAGGAAACTTAATCAGTAATCCGTGGAGGATCGCGGCGGGGTTTGCCTAAACACCAGATTTTCTTTGGAATTGAAAATTAAAGATGACTTTAGATCCTGCGTATACTTCACACATAATCGCCCTTCCACAATAAAAAGAGGTACCAAGCGCTATTCTTGCTCCCGAGAATGTGGATCGTATTCAACTTAAAATAGGTGGGTACTTTTTTCGTTTTCGGCTTAACAAATTGCAACTATTTCTTTTATGATACACTCAAGCAACAATTTCAGAGTGTAAAAATCATTCGCCTTAACCGGGATGATTTTCACACTCTGAAATTGTTGCATTGAAATTCATATTAGCGGATGACTCGGTCAAAATGTTACTGTTATGGCATCTTCCACAGTTTCTTGGTGCTCTCAAGGATGGAGTGAAGGAAATCCCTCCCTTCTTCGGGCGAGGTCTATCAAGTGGTTTTAAGGTGAACCTTTGACCAAGCATATTTGGATTTCGGCGGGCAGTGGGGAACCTCGCGTTGCTTTCGCGGACCTTGAGCTCAGATCTCGATGGACTCGAGGTTTGGGTCGAACGTGTTCCGATTAGGATCTCAGGAGGTGGGGGAGAGGGGCGGAGGAGAGGAGAAAGGTCAACATTGCCACAGCACGAGTGACTTGGAGACTTCTGGCAAAGGCGAAGTGCATGAATGAAACGCTCAATGGAAAATTCATCTTTCGCTGTCTGTTTGAGAGTTCCAGCGTATGGATAAGTGAAATCACCGAAAAGAATAACGGGTTCGAGGCAAAAAAATTCCTTAAATCTGCTATAATTACGGGGGTTCAATGAGATGTTCAACCGCGTAATTTCACCGTCTACTTCGAGGAATTTGCGGAAATTGCGAATGGGACACTGAGAAAATGGCGATAAGTACTCCAATGCCACTCGAAGATCGATCGAGACGCTGAACACTGCGGGAATTCGAAGAGGATGATTTACAATCTTCCACTGAGGGGGCGATCCGAGTTTCCGAGAGGTTCACTACAAGGGAGGGTATTTACGACGAGTGGGATACTACTGGTGGACTAATACGACGATACTACTGGTGCGTCCAATTGAGAAAGTTCTTGAGTATGGGAATCTTTAATCCAAAGCTTTTTCTTAGTGCTTCACACTTTCTGGGGGTGAATATTGACAGGGGGAGGACGGAAGAGTCCAGGGTTGAGATTTACATCACCCGAGGAGAAGAACAGAACAAGGACGCCACACCGAGGGTACTACGTCAAAGTTGCCGGCGAAAGCCTGAGTAATCGTCGGGACCTATTGGGCACATCGCCGGGACATACAGACACATCAAAATGAAACAATACTTTCATAATGTTAGGTCGTTAAAGTTCCCAGCAATGGATAAATGGCCCTAGGAATTCAGGCTATCGAGAGCAATTGTGACCTTGTTTGGAAGTACGTAAGTGGGATGGAATTTTGCTCCTGTGGTGTTTGTAATGACTACCCTCTCCATAAATAACATATCTGGAAGGCGTATAGTAATTTTCAATGAATACCTTCGGTGTTCTGGTAGCCTTAATTCCCGCAGGATATTTCAGTAAATGTTCCGGAAATAAGGCTTTGAACTTGCATTATAAACGCAATTTACACAGCAACTGGCTCATTGCTTATGAGGTCTTCTGAGTGTGCTCTACAAGGGAAGACTCCAAGGGTCCTCTTGTTTATCCATCGTAGGATAAGGCAGCGTTGAATCGAATCATTAAAATATTCAGAGATATATTGAGTTTAGCATCAGTGCCATGCACAACTCTTGATTTCACTCCAGTGTTCATTTCACAGTGATAGACAAAAGTCTTGGGTATGAGTCTAATTTATCGTTGGCTATTTTGTTTAAATTAGACATGAATGGACTTGGCAGAAATACCGTGGGAATTCATCCTTTTTTAAAAAAAGAACAGGATGGTTGGACGTGAAAGAGCAGATAAAGGAAAATGTTCCAAGGGTACAATGGAAATGATTAAGGGTCGGCGTGAGTGAAGGGAGAATGAATTGATACTCGAGTTGGGTCATTAATTTGCTAAGGTGCTTTAAATAACTTGAATCTATCTAAGTGAAGGTAATTAAAAAATGGAAGGGTTAATAACGCGGTTGTACGTTCCGCCTCATTATTATTTGAAATGATCAGTTTCGTGTACATTAGATATTTGCAGTTTTTCAGGAAGTTGGAATCGAGTTGTTTAACGTTGCGCTCCGACGTGGAGACACAGAAATTCGTCACAGTCTAGTTTTTGCAGGAAACATTGATAATAATTACACTTTAAAGTATCCCAGAAAATAGTATGGCGAGGTGATGATATTTTTTGACCGAAATTTATAAAATTTTTCACCATACCCATCAGGAAATTTTTATAAAATAAACTTGGAAATGTCTCTTTTTAAATTATGTCAAAATATGACTCAGCTCCGAGTTCCTTAGGAAAGCTAATGTGCTATTTTCAAGTGCCATAATTGAGGGTGGATTGTATACTTGGCCTCATCCTCAATGAGTTTATGTACATTTAAAATGTTCAATGTGACAATCGAATAGATGAGGTAAGGATAAGAGGCAGGGGTAGAGTTATACAGGTTGCCTCCGGTCACCATAAACTGGCGCCGTTAGTTGTGGTTGATAAAGAGAAACATTGGTTAAATAAACAAATTCATTTATTCATTTTTAGAGTACAACCTCTTAATTAAGACACATTCACTCGCGCGCGCACACACACACTCACAAACTCACACTGTAACGTTTCGAAATCCGGAAGTGACCAATCAGCGTAGATCCCGTCTAATGGGGCTGACAGATACAATCACAGTCTCGCTGAATATCGTCCGCCATTCGCTGGCCTTCGAACAGGGGAAAGACGAACATGTTCACTGCGCTGTTGTTCGGACCTTTGCAGGCTCACAGATGTGTCTTACAAGGCTGAAGTAGATTTGTCGTAGATTTCCGATACAATCACACACTTAACAGGACGGCGTTAGGTTCAGAATTCTACTGGACTATTATTCAAGGTCCAGTGCATCAATTCATTGGAAATCGTCACAACTGCCGTAGAAACTGTTCAGTTTTCATAAATATATGGAATGAGAATGAAGAGCACGTACATAGAAAATGGGCCCGTGTGAATAACGAAACAAACGACTTCGGAAACTTTACTGCCCGCAGATATGAGCGAACAAGACTACACTGCACAAGGAGCAGAACAATCTATGTTGTCGTTCTCTCGAAATTTTCGCAATAGTTTCAATCTATCAACATCCCTTTCCATATGACATGTGCATTTAAATATATACATCGAATATTTACAAATTTACAACGATAGTCGAAGCTCATATAGAATCTGGTCTTCTGCTAAAAATTTTCCATATTTTAAAAATCTATATCACTGTTTTTATGTATTTGTGCGTCGTCGAAGAGCGTTCTATTTCACATTTATATAAACACACAGACATAGAATGTTTAAAATATAGAGACACAAAGAAAGGACACTCTCAGTATGTAGTTTAATTCATGTGGATTAGTGATTGTCCTCTCTTTGTGTCTCTATATTTTAAATATTCTATATCTGTGTGTTTATGTGTTTGTACGTCGCCGGAGAGCGTTCAATTTCAAAGATATATGCATATATATTTATATAAATGTATATAAATATGTATATATATATAAATATGTATATATATAAATATATTTATATATATATGTATAAATGAGATCGAAAAATCTTTTACAACTGCCAAAAAACGGCGGCCACATCAACGTCACCTGTAATTTGAACACTCTCGGTAACTAAAGCATGAAATCTCGTGAACCACTTAACATATGCTGACGCAAAAATACTATAAAGAAGAATGATGCCGAATAGCACTCGGAAATGAAATTTGTCTCACTTAATCATTAAAAAATTTCATTCAATTTTATCCCACGCCTAGATGATGCCGAGTCTACTACTACACGAAAACAAGAAGACGTGATAGAGGAAGACAGCAGAAAGGGAAAAATCATAGGAAAGCCGAAGGAAGTACGTAAATACGAACAACCACAGAATTCGGAGTAGAGTCACTCACGGAGGGCAGAACATTCAGGCTAGCTGATTAATGGTGTTTCACTTAAAATTCGTAGTTCGCACTTGGGTTGAACCCAAGTTGGATTTTTGTGATGGCATCAACATGAGGGTGGGTTATTTTCATTCCGTTCGGTGTTCCACCCCTAGGTACTCGTTCCCATGACAACCGCACACGCTGTCGCTGCTGCGCGGAGCCATACGACGACTCCGGGCCCACGCTTCACTTTGCGGGGCAGTCGCCCTTGAGGTCCGACCGGAGCCGCCCCTCCACGCCGGGGTGGGTGCCCGGGGTCCAACCGGGAGAGGAGAGAGCGTTCTCGACCAGGGTCAGGGAGTCCCAGAAGGCCAGTCGGTCCTCGTTTAGGGCCTCCTTCACCTGCAGCGACGTGCCCACGTCCAGATGGAGATGCGGGTTGCTGGGCGTCACCGGGGGCCACGTGACACCTTGGATGGCCTTTGGAGTGGGATTCCTGACCATTGCGGAGGTGAGGGAAAAGAGAAACGGATTTACAAAAACAGACAGCCGAGTTACGATATTCGCCTATTTATACGCTTATTTTCTTTCTCTTTTGGTTAGGATCAGGTGCCCGTTTCTCCATGCTACAAGTAAGTTAACAAGTCTTCGAAATTTGAGATTAGGGACTCTCCTCGTAGTAGGTTGGAGCTAAATTTGTGCCCAGCACACATTTGATTGTACACGACTGTCAGAGTTCCATATCGTAATGTAATGAGAAAGTTAAAGAAAGGTGTTATTTTGCTCTAGTTAGATCTCATTTGGAATATGCCGCAAGTATTTGTGATCCTTGGGAGAAAATTTGGCAAAAAGAAGTAGATAAAGTCCAGAAAAAATCCGCCAGATTCGTGAAAAATAACGAAGAGAACAAGCGAGAAAGCGAGACTTTAAGAAAGATTCAGAACCAATGAATTTAACGATGACACTAAAGGAATTATAATGGCCCCACACTTCTTTGGTAGAACAGACCACAAAGATATAAAATAAGGGAGATAGATTCCAATACAGCTAAATTAGAATACTCGTTCTTCCCTAGAATAATCAGGAATCATAATAGTAATAAACCGAAGTCCCTTTAGAAATATTAAAAACATTTAATTTACAAGTCGGGAAAAAATTTAAAATCGCATAGATATTAGGTTTAAATGTAGGTGCATGTGCATGTTAGTTAGTAGTTTGTGGATTTGCATGTCTGTGGGATGAAAGGGTTTTTGCATGAATATATACCATGTTTTGTTTGTGGATTGAATTAATTTGTGGCTTTTGCATGCGTTTTTTTCCTTAAATTACGGGTGGTGCCCTAGCACCTCCCGCCTTGCGCCCTTGCGACGGCTTGCGGGGTATTGAGTAGATGTTGATGTATTGTGTTTAGGATTGTATTCAAATGGTTTGCAAATGCCGTTGTAGTTCAGGGGTAGAGCGTTGGGTTAGGATCCGGGTTCTATTCCCGGGTACGCCTCTCTGGGCACCCTGAGCTTCACCCGAGCGAAAAAAAGGATTTCTCAAAAATGACTATCCCCCTGCTGCCGTCAGTCTGTCCCTTGACTTCTGGTTCTGCAGTATCTCTCGTTTGACCGATGCAAATGAAAAGGATTATTCCCACTCTCCGTTTTAGCGTTCAACTCGACTGATTTGTATGTGTCGCACTTTTTTAATCGCAAATGTTATCTTTGTGGTTATTTAGACTCCTGACATAATTCTATCTTTTCGTTTAAAAATTCTCCACTATACGACTAAGTTTTTTTAATAGGTCAGTTTTCGCCCCGTGAATAATTGATTTTCCTCAGGATCCCAAATATTCGACACATATTTAAGTTGAGGTCTAACCAACGCGAAATAACACCTCTTTCAGTTTCCCATTCGAATCCACCCCCATCATATTGATTTGACGAACGCTAGTTTCCTTAATGCTTCCCCGTATATGTTTATGAAGTGTTTCTTCCATCTTAGGTCCGATGATAGTGTGTGATTCCTAGGTTTTTTTACACTTGACCACCAATCCAATTTCTATTATAAATAAATAAATAGCGAAATGAAAACAACTGTTATAAATATCTAAATAACCTTCCGAGTCCATTAGTGTTAGCACATAAAATATTTACTTTCCCACATTTTAATTACTGAATATTTTTCCAGATTAAATTGAATATTTCAATAACGGTACCAAACACCAATGTTCTTGAGAGAGTTCGAAAGTGCCTAAATAAAATTGCTGCTTGTGCATAAGCAACTCATTTGTGTGATACTGGGTCATGGCAAAATTTTAGCTGAGAAACGAATCGAAAGTGTCGTTAGGTTTTTCTCACCCGAACTTAGCGAAGTTGGTCCACAAGGTCACCATCAGGTCAACGGTGTGAGTCTCTGGGGTGTCGGGGGCGAAGTCCGGAAAGAGAGCGGGTGCATGGAACAGGTAGAGCAGATCATCGCAATGGCTCACGCCTGAAAGTGGAGGAAAAGTTCAATTAGGTGGTGTCAACGATTCTTTCTCCTGGGGGATCTCAATATTATTTAAAGCAAAAAATATAGTATTTCAAAGGGAAAAGATTATTGCATACTAAAATAAACTTGAATAAGTTAAGCAATAATAAATATTCCGTTTCCATCGATATAAGTTGGGCGCTGTAAAAACGAATACATTTTAAACATACAATTTACAAATTTTTTATACAAAGTTTACGGTCCCGGCATTTTTTTGTTTACGACGAATATATTATTTCTATAAAAACGAGTACGCTATTCAATCAACGCAGCGTCGAAAGTGGTTGTAAATAACCGTCCATTGACATCGACATCAACCATTGATTCAACCATCTCTCATTTTTCCAGTACACACATGTAACATTATTTGAAACATACCTTTTGACAATACAAATGAAAGACTCAATCGTAAAAAAAATTCCAAGAAACTGCGGGAGATTCCGCGACATTAACTTTTAACGGAGTCATTCGCTAAATGTAAATTACAATACAACAATTTCAGAATGCAAGAGTCTCTCGCCTGGCCTGGGATTCGAACCCAGATTCGAGCTCCGTAAATTCCTAAAAACACCCTATATAATATTTCTGACTTTGATACGTGAAGAAAAAAACCTTTCTAACGCGATAATTCTCTAAGAAAGTCCTTTGCGAACAAGATTCGTCCCAAAGGCGTCCAAAAACGTCTGTTATTGCATAAAAAACTGTCGATTGCAAGAATATGCTTAAACATTTCGTATTGTTTGTAAAGTTTTATGATAACCTTACTATCAAAATCATCCATTCATGTAAGAAAAACAAATTACTGGTACTCCTTAACCATAAATGTTCTTGGAAAAAGGAATGGTGAGGAATGTATGTTAACTGCAGTTGAAATATTGCAGAAATTGACGATAATATCTCATCTTGAGCATGTGAATGCTTCCAAGGGACCAATGAAGCCCCGGCCTCCGACTTCTCTGTAGAGCTCAAAGCTGCGATTGCAAGCGAAGGGAAGGCCGCAGGAGTTTTAATCCGCGGAGAAAGCATCTGCTTTTTCCGACGACTTAGCATTGATTCAAAAGAAATGAAAGACAATCTGCAGAGCACATTTATCAGCTTGGAGAAAGACGGTGATGAACCTGAGGATGGAATCAAAGTCATGGTAAGGAGGACTGATGGCAAAAGAAAGATTTAATTACCCTATCTAGAAAAGGAAAAAAATTACCCTATTGAAGAAAAGGAAAAGTTGTTTATTTGGAAGCGAAATTAGTGTCGATGAATAAATTGTAATGGACAAATGTAGCACGGAACAAGTGTTTTTCAAAAAAGAAGACAAATGCTCGCAACAAAAAAGATATTCAAACTTAGTAATAAAAAACCTTTCTCTAAAATGTAAGCAAGGATTAATTTCGAAAAGCACGTGGGTCATGGGCTGTTATTTCACCTGAGAAAAGGAGTCAACAGGCGCAGCAAAAAAAAAGGAATTTTTTGAAAAATGCTGGAAGGAAGAAGACACGGTTTGTAGTAAGTAACGGCTTTCCTGGCCGAAGTGAGTCTGGAGGAGAGGAAAAACAGACAAGGGAACCAGGTTTGAAATACACGAGGAAAGCAATAAAAATCATATAAGACGAGATGTCGTTTATACCATTGAAAGACGAACACATAGAATAGAGGACTGACGAGAGCAGATGTACGACGGAGAGGATTAATGACCGCTTGAAAATGATTGTGAGTGTACTTGATTTAAACACGATAATAAGTCTGGAATGTCAGATATAGTCCTTAAATATTTAATGCAATTAAATTTATAAAATAATTAATTTTTTATAGAGTACCATTTGAGAAGTAATTTTGCAATAAAAAATGAAGAGATGCTTTACAAATCAAAAGCTTTCTTAGGTTTTTAACGTGCACACAAGCAAATGGCCAAACGTTAAACAGAGTCGAAGTAACGCAGAAATTTTGCTTTGACATGATGTTTCCTCTTTCAAGGAGTACCCTTCCGTTCGTCCCCTTCCACTCTGACCCTTCGACTACTCACCATAGTCCTTGTCGTTGCCCGCGAACAGCGTAGACCAGCTGAGACTCCCTCGGAAGGTGAATTCGTAGAGATACACGGGGCTGTGCGAGTTGTGCACGTGCAGCTGAACAGCCTTGGTCATCGCGTGAAGGAAGCCTCGGTCAGTGTACGCCTGTCGAAGCGACGGATAGAAAAGACCAATCAATCACTTGACCACCAGACAAGGGCAATCTTTGACGCTACTAAGAGCACCACCACACATCTGGGCACAACACGACGTTATACGCCCCAACACTCCACTCGAGAACAAGAAATCGTTCTTCGAATTCATTTAACGTCACCCTCTCTTCATCCCTTTTAACATTCCGCCCTTCCGCCTCCTTATAGACTGCCCAATATTCTCCTCTCTTTATTGCTGTATTCAACAGTCCGTGCCAATCAAAATACTCCATATTTACCTCTCTCGTATTTCAATTTTGTGCTGAAAAACTCGTACCATGCCATTTTCCCTAAAATTTATTCGTTTGTCTTTCTTTCGCTTTTCATTTGATTCATTTCCTCCATTCTTTTCCACGCCCACATCTCAAAAACCTCCAACTCAAGCATATCCCCATAACTTTTCAATGGCCCTTTTACCCGTACAAAGACACCTTTTATACTAAAATAATCGCCATTTCTTTCATCACTTCTATTCTTAAAGGTCTGTTTCATTAGCTCCATCTTCTTCGTATTTGATCCTTTATCCTCATATTATCCGTTATGCTATTCCCGTCTTCAATAACAAGACTTCCTAATGAGAGTGAAGCGCCCTAACTACCCCGGTTAATGTTCTCCAAATTAGCCTTCATATTTCATGAGAAGTTTGACCAACGGTAGAGACATTTTTGACCTGCACTCCAACCTGACGAGCAAACAGTTTTGGTGCTACAAGGCGACCGTGCTGCCGAATAAGGACATCAGGATGTACCTCACCAACCGGTCCGTTTACCATCGATGCGGGGGCCACGCCGTCGGCATATCCGGGGTGGTAAGTACACCCTCCATCCCATTCACCCCCTTTCGTTTGATTGGTGAACGTATGGAATGTCCCCACCATCTCGAGTGTGTCTTAAAAAAGAAATTCCATTGCAAGGTTTTCCTTCTTTTGCAACCATTTTGCATTCTTTTTTCTCATTTTTTAATTATTCGCTTCGCAGCACCTTTTTCAGAAATTGGTATTTTTGTCGAATGGAGTTTGAGAAATGGAGATCATAGCTACTTTGATATTATTACTCTAGTCCACGGCTGACGAAAAATGTTTTTAATATTTGATTAATAGGAATCATTTGGTGGGAGGAATTCATTATATTTGTGCAATAGTTTGATTGTCTCTACCGTGCAACTTTGTTGCAATGTAATACTCTCGCGTTGATTTTGAACATGAAATAGGTCGCAGAGACCTGTCATCTGGAAGAAAACTTTGGATCGATCAAGACCGATAAATTGTGAGGGCGTCGATTCCCGCCTCTCCTGGGCCCCAATTCTCAAGGATCCGTCACCGGGTCGACGTGCATAGATAGTGTCATTGACTCACATCAACGAATCCTCGGGTCGTGTCCTCCCCCACATGTGGCTCGGCGCCCTTCGCCGTCGTGAGGTAGTGGTCGGCGACGCTGCTCCAGAGGTCGTGAGACCCGGGGGACTTATCGGGGTCCACCACGCTCTTCTCCAGCTCAAAGAGAAAAGGCCCCAGGGAGACCAGCCGAGCGTTCAGGTCCGACAGCAACTCAGGGTCACTCAGGATCGCTACGAAAGGTCAAAAGGAGGAGGTGCATTAGAATCCATTACTGATCGACCCGTTCTAATCTTAGAAGTGGTGAGTGGGCAAATAAACGACGTATTCGATATGACCATCATTTACCTCAGCTTGCTATTCAAAGTTTAAGCTTCGACGAATTCGTCAACGGTGTTCAGAGTAGCTTGAATCATGCATGAAAAATTACGGCCACAATCACAGAAAATTCTATCAGTTAATGGTAAGCGTACTTTTAAACTTTTGTAACTGGAGAGGAATATTGAACTAAGGTTTGTTTTGGTTACAGATAATTACATCCAAAAATCCGAGTGGAAGTGAATCAGGCGGACTAGGGATTACAAAAAAGTGTACACTAAATGACAGCTGAAAGCAACTGCGAAGCAGAAAACAACTGACACTACGACATCAGAAGATGTAGTTACATTGAAACCGGTCGTATTAATAAAAATTTATTTTTGTGGAAAATTGCCAATTTTTAATTAATTAAACATATATAGTGTGAGCTAGCCATTGTTTGCATTGAAAATGTTACTAGAGGGAAAATGAGAATAAGTATACCTTCGATTCATTCGCAGGTATCCATCCAAAATATATACTCAAATTCATAAGTAATGACAACATATCGTACTTCGTGAATGATAAATTAATATTATCTTACTGTTGATATTCAAAATTATGATTAAGTCATTCGCTGTCACCGGTGGTAAACGGTTTTGGAGACGTGGTACGTTGTTGGCCAACAGTCGTTTTTTGTAACAGCTGCAGTGACGGGTAGGAGGTGAATTTCAAGCATAACTGGCTCACGGCGTCATTCTTACTAGCGAAAATTTCGTCTTGTCGAATGTAAACACTGATTAAACGAAGGTTGTAACTCGAATATGTATGGAGAAGTTAAAGTGTAAAAAGTTGGAAAGGAAAGCCGGCAAGGGTCATGAAGATGACTCAAATCAACGAAGGCAACTTAGTTTTAGTTAGCACGTAAACATTTATTCATAAAGATTAAGTGGCCTAGTTGGATTGGTTTGTGAACATAGGTTGAAGAACTTCAGCTAGTTAAATATTATGATAGATACTAGGAATAGGGGTAGTGATTCGTTAACAATAAAATCATGTCTGCTATTTGACCATTATAATTCAAAAAACGATGCAAGTAGATCTTAATAGTGATACATTTATAAATTATGTAAAATTTAATGTAAAAACAAACAATGTAACTAACATCTTCAAGTAGTCATATCTTTTTCGTTTAACAGCAGCATGATATTCGTACTTCATTCCCTTTTCCGTCCGCCAATAACGGTTCATCGCGTCATAATTGAACGGCAAGTGGAGCTAGTGAGCACTTTGGGGTATTAATGCGCGTAAACCAAGAACAGACATGCCAACTTTCAAAAATGAAAAATCGGGAGATTGCCAACTTTCAAAAATGAAAAATCGGGAGATTTTTAGAAGTGTATCACGAAGTAATCACTTTTAATTACCACAATATTTGCATGGCACCTTAATCCCTTTATGAAACTTTGCCAATTTTTAATGAATGTCACACTTTATTAACATGTTAAGCTAATTACACAATTTGAACAGTTCATCAGTTTGAATATATCTGATTAACAGAAGAAATCGGGAGTCTCCCGCTTAAATCGGGAGAGTTGGCATGTCTGCAAGAAACAGAATACACTAAAATGACAGAAAATGCAAAATTTCATAGGTTCAGTCCGTCCCTTGCATCTTAGGCATTGAAACTTTGACAAGGTAAATTGAACAAATACGCATGTATCTGGGTCCTAATTCTTCCATCAGCAACCCTTGAGTTCCTACATTGGTCAATATATACAGTAGAGCTACATGCGTAAAATTAAAACCATTGGCATAATTACTTTTTCATGTTCAACGCCTTAGGAAGTCATTGGTTTGCCTCCAGCAATAGACATTTTTGCAGAGAGTGAACATTTCACGATGATAATAATCATTTGAAGGTATTTTAAGTTCGCGTTTACCATAAAATGGGAGGATACCATGCCGTCGGTGATAATGGATGAATTATTAATTTTGAAGCCGTCCTCACGTAAATATGAAACGTACGGATTTGAAGAGAGCCAACAGAATTCATGCCATTCCAACAGTTGCGTATCCAATCGCGCGTGTTTTTTGACCGTAAGAAGAGAAGTGTTGTAATTCCTCACCGGCGGCCCTCACGACGCCCTCCCCCGGCACCACACCCGTCATCCACGGCATCCGGCGGTTGTACTTCCCCGCAGCCACCAGCACCAAGGGGTGCTCGGTCAGGAAGGGCTCGTCCGGACACCCGGCTTCCACCACGGGCGCGAACACCGTCAGCGGGTCCACCGACCAAACCTGCGAGAAACATGGGGGCAGGGAGGGGTCAGCTTCGGGTTCCTCGTCGGAGACACCTTCTCCCTCCATACACTTCGAAAACTAATTGACGTGGCAGTCAGCACATTACCTTCTCCATTCAATTTTTCTCTCTATGACTAAGGGTACGGACAGAGATGCATGAATGACCAGGATTTGTTACGTTAGCAAGGATTAGTTACGTTAGTGATTACGCCAGGCGAAATGAAGGGATGCTCTCAAAATCCCTTCGTCATACAGTTTATCATTTCCTATCTACATGTAGTTTCCTATTAAAAAATTTCGTTTGTTCCGCGCTGCCCAGGTTGAGCTACATTGGGCTACATGTAACCATATTCTGGGGAGGGCGAATTAAAACACTAAAGACTAACATGTTAATCGAGTATTTATAAATTTTTTGCCAGGTGAACAAAATAATAAATATTAATCCTTGATCCGTGCACACGGGTCTAAGTCACACGCCAACAACTTATTTCTTTTTTATTTAATAAGAAACATTCAAAGGCACTTCTCGGAACTTCAAATGAGATATATTCTTAATACAAATATTTCTCAGCTATTCAGCTCAAATTAAAGTTTTTTGGGAGGTGAGGGTGTGCCACTATCAAGCTTAGTTGAAAGTTTCAAATACGGAATTCCATGCTCGTCTGATAATACATTTGGCATTATCCTGCCCACAAAATACATTCAAGTATTTTCGTTGTCAGTATAATATGGCCAGGGGACGTTCTTTGCGCACTGAATCAAGAAATGTGACTCATGCCGTTCAAATAAACAAAGGACATGTATGTTAAATTTACAAAATTAGCAACTCTTTTAATTCATTTCAGCTATTAACCCGAACGTTTGTTTGGTAGGTGAAGGGAGGAGAGAGCTCTTGTTACCGAGACCGCATTCGGCGCGCTTGGGTAATTCGTATTAAGGGTGATATGGTATATATTTATAGCTATACTTTAGTCGTGGATAAAACGTAGATAGTCTTAGTAAAGAAATATACGCTGAATAGTAGGTACAGATAATTAGTAACAATCGCGGAATTTAAAAGTTCCAAGAAGTTGCCAATCCAAATCGAAGCACACTACGGTGGATTTAAGAATACTTACTAATACCATCAAAGATAAAAAGCAAATAAAGATGTCAATAAGAAAGTACAAAAATATGTCGCCTGCGTGTATTTGCAGATATGTTGTAGTCCCTTATACGGCAGAGATCGCAGAACACCATTGAATGTTACTGTGGATATTATAGAATATTTTAGGTAAATTTACAAATAGTTAGAAAATATTACAAAAGAGAGTAGTTCGATGAAAACTACAACAGACATTAAAATGTATATGGGTAGAATTTACATTAAAATGTAAACGTATAGCAGTGTATTTGACATACTATAATTCCTTGCTCCATATATCGGTATATCTAATATTTGAAATAAGAGCATAGCCCCCGAATGGTATGCAAAACAAGAATCATATCTGTATTGTGGGTGGTAATAATTCCAGGGGCTCACTCCGCTCTGGTTCTTCTACTTCACCTTCCCCTCTTCATTCGAAACGTGGCCATGGCGACGTTCCCTCCCAGAATGCATTCCTTTGTCTTGGCTAGCCGTCTCCTTCGTACTCGCCTATCATGCTATGGTCTCTGCAGTCGCTCCAGATTGCATCCAAGCATGTATTGCCTCGCAGCATCTTGGCAGCGGCGGACGTCTCACATTGGCTATTACTGTGATTCGGGGAGCTGAATTTGTCTTAAGTTTCGTTTCCTACTGCCGTGGTATCGATTTTACAAGACGGAAATGCACTTCCACACCTCGAGAACTGCGTCATGAAATTCATCGACAATATATACATGATTTACGCGTTGCATACATACCATTGAATCTACATAATGGAGTTTGGGGAAAGTTTAGAAACGTAAATGGTGGAAATCATTCGTGATTAAAGAAAACACTTTGCTTTTCCACATAGAGTATTATTATTACACACTAGGTTTTGTTACGGCGTATTATCTTTAGTTCTGAAAAACGTAGGTCGTAATAGTTTAGGAACGTAGTTTAAAATTCCGGTGGACAGTGATAACTCGGAAGAAATGCTGAGTTAATGGATTATTATTAGGTAATCTACCGGTTAAGGTAGGTTTTTGGATGGACACAACTATCAAATAAACATTTTCTAACTCCAAACAAAACCCAATCCAGCAACCTAATCTACATCAGGTCCCTCTTCATCTCCGTGTACCTCTTTCCTCCCTTCATCCCGTCCAACATCCCTATCCTGTTCCTGCCCTTACTTCGCTTTCCCAACATTCTTCCCTCTATTACCTTCTTCAACATTCCACTACCGCTCAATATGCCTTTCATCCATTTTTCCTGCCTCCATACGATTTCTCTCAACAAACCCCTCTCCTCACCCACCAACTCTAGTACTTCCTCATTTGTTTTCCTTTCAGTCCATTTCACCTTCTCCATTCTTCTCCACACCCACATTTCAAAAGCCTCCAATCTACGTCTATCCTCCTGCTTCAGTGACCACGTTTCCGCGCCGTACATAGCTACGCTCCATATCAGAGTTTTTACGAGTCTTGTCTTAACATCCCTACTCAACGTCCCCGTCATCAACTCCCTCCTCCTTGAGAAAGCCTCCTTGCCTAGCGCAATTCTTCTCCTTACGTCCCTACCACTTTGACCGTATTGGTCCAAAACACTTCCGAGATATGTAAACTGCTCTACCTGCTCTATTTTTCCCCCGCCTATTTTAATACTTAGCTTAGCCTTTTTCTTTCTGGAAAATCGCATAACCTTTGTTTTATTAATATTGATTCTCATCCCATATTTATCGCACTGAACCTCCAATTCACTCAGCAATGCTTGCAACCCCTTGGCTGACTGAGCAACTAATGCTTCGTCATCAGCAAACCTAACCGATTTTACGAATTCCCCTCAGACTTTCATTCCTACCTCCAGTTCTTCCCATGCCTCTTTAATCATTTCCTCCACATATACGTTGAACAGCACCGGTGACAATGGGCAACCCTGCCTTACACCTCTTCCTAACACTGCCCATCCGGACTCTCCGTTCCGCACTCGCATCTGAGCATCTGGGACATATACAGGTTGCGGATCAGTCTCCTGTCCCTCCAATCCATTCCTATTTTCTGCAATACACGCATTAATTTTTCCCAATTCACTCTATCAAACGCTTTTTCGAAATCTACTAAACAGGTAAATACGTCCTGATTGTATTCTATATCCCTCTCGATTAGTGATCTCATTACTGCAATGGCATCACGCGTACCTCTTCCTTTCCTAAACCCAAACTGATCATCCCTTAAGTAATCATTTGCCTTACTCTCTATCCTTCTGTTGATGATCCTGAGAATAACTTTAGCTGCGTGGGATATCAAACTTATTGTTCTGTAATCCTCACATGCTGTAGCCTTTGCCTTTTTTGGAATAGGAACTAACACTGATCTCACAAAATCTTCCGGCCAGATTCCATCCACATAGATACTACGAATCAGTCCAGCCTTCTTCCCACATTTTCCTAAACATTTCAACATTTCTACAGGAATGTTGTCCACCCCCACAGCCTTATTTGCTTTCATCTCCTTTAATGCCCTTTCTATTTCATCGTCGAGTATGCCTGGACCTAAGCTATCTTCTTCTACGTCATGTTCCTTTTCCATGTCTAACCTTGTCGGCCTAAGTTCTTTACCATACAGTGTTTCTATATATTCCTTCTATCTCTCTTGGATTTTTCCTGGTTGAACTATTATCTTACCCCACTTATCTTTAACTGTTAGCACATATCTTGCCTTCTTAATTCCCGATAATAGCTTAACCTTGCTGTACAGAGCACCAATTTCACCCTTCTTCTGTAAACTTTACATTTCCTCGCATTGCGTTTTCCACTAGTTTTCCTTCGCTTTATTTGCGGCCCTTCTCAATTTATTGTTTAACTCTTTGTACTTCATTTTGCCTAACTCTGTGTTTACATTCTTCCATCTTCTTTTCTCATCCATCTTTGCAATCATCTCATCCGTTACCCATGGTTTCCTTATCCTTTTTCCCGTTAACGGTTCCTATAGTGTCTTTTGCGGCTCCCGATATCCCTGAGTTCATGTATGGCAATGAAATTATTGAAAGATTGTTTGCGGATTAGAAAAATAAATGCATTTCTGGAATGTAAAATACAATAAAGTTATATCTTATGTATATTTTTCCACAGTTTATGTTAGCTTGCAACGAAAATCTAGTCAGAACTTTATACATTTTTAAATAATTTCCAATTCGAAAACGCAATGTCTTTCTTACCATATTTAAATCTCGAAAAATTTCAAATAAGTCGAATCTAAAACTTTCTACATAGAGAAAGTTTCTTTTTACTTACTGCAGGAGTTAAAGTAAATGTTGTTTGCCCGCGGAAATTAGATGGGTATCAATTAGCACGGCATCGGATCAATGAAAAAAGACGAGCGAAGAATATGCACTGCCGTTTTGATATTTGTGAAACAGCGTTGAAAATTATAGTTGGAGAAAATTCAATTGAACGTTATTTTTCTTTATAAAGAAAAGTAACCCCTTTTGCGGAAGATATTCGGAAAATCTAAAGTATTGAATAAAATATTGAAAAAAATGTGAAAAATTCGACCAGCTATCCTCCACCGAGAAAGTCTTGTGACAAAAAATTCCGAAGTGTAGTGAGCACGTTAATACCGACAAATGGGTTTCCTACTAAGACAAGGACATCGTTTAAAAACGTATATGACACATTTCATGACTCGGGTCTCTTAAAAAGTTTTTCTGTTCCTCTGCCAGAAAATTACATTTACTTATTTGAATTATCATAGACTTTTGGTATGAAATAGGTTCATACTCAAAGGAGATTGAGCTAACTAGGGGAGAGTTGGAGTCATTTCTGTGGTTATCACATTCAAAACGACTAAAAAAATCATAACTGCGCATATAAAGGAGGTTCTTTAATTTTATTAGAAGTGAAGAATTATTGAAAGATGTTTGCCATATGCGAAGCAAATGACAGCTGAGATCCACTGCGTAAAACGACGAAAACAAGTGGATATTTCACCTCTTTATCCATATAATGGTCCAAATCCTATACCATCAACTCAGTACGTTCATATTTTCGAACGGGAAAAAATGTAAATTTTCTTCGTGGAAATCGGTGTCAGTTTAAGTAAAAAAAGTTCTTGTGTCTACGGAAAAAAGACAAACATTCATGTATAACGGGTCAACTTTGGCCACAATCAAATGAGTTCTGCTATTTATACAAATATGAAATTTATAATTTTGTTCCATCTAAGATAATGCTTTTAAGATATCATATTTATTAAAAAAAATACTTGTCACATGCTCAAACACACGGATACAAGATAGTGACCGTTCAGAAAATGGTCAAAACGCGCTCAAATGTTTCAAAACATGCATTTCCGTCAAAATCCCAGCGTCGAATTTTTTCATGAGAGGAATACCCTCTCCCACGTGTAAAGAGAGTTGGAGATCATGGAAGCGACACCGTTCATGAACGAGGGCAGGCCGCAGGGCCGGCTTTGACCCTGCGGCCCAATAAACCGCCCCGTGGCGTGGTCTCTAACCTTTAGATTGGCGCCGCTCTCCGTGATGTTGTGGGCGGGCACCTCCCTGAGGCAGGCGACGAGCTCCGCGGTGTTGAGGTGGTTACAGCCGACTAGATGGCCCTGCTTCCGCGCCACGTCCCTGGCGTTGGGCCGTGGCCAGGCCCATGGGGACATTGCGGATCCACTCTGCGTGATCGCCCGGTGAAAGAGCCCTTTAGCGAAGAGGAGATTGGGAGCGACATCAAGTCTCTGACAATAAGGAAAGCAATGATAAGCACCAATGGAGACAGCTTCTCCCGAATTGGAGTCCCGAATTGTGAATTGGAGTCGTGTCTCCTTTCAGTTAGTGCTGACACTATTAATTACCAACTCCATCCCACTACGTCGGAGAGGAATTGTGGGATAAATGAAAATTTCAATTAACAGGAATGAAATTAAAGAGGTAAACTGTAGAACTGTTATTTAAGGTCTTTTACCGGTAAGGGGCGTTTTTATGGGAAGTCAGGGTCTTAAGCACTTCTACAATTTTAAGCTATTCCTATCACGAACGGTAATAGATAATCTGCATAACCACAAACCATCCTTCGCCTCCACACACTTCCTGTTTCCTTTCATTTCGTCAAACATGCCTATTCCACTTTCCTGATCCTGCCTCTCTTACCCGGTACTCCCTAACCTCCATTTTACATTACAATCTTCAACATTCCCTTGCTCCTAATACACATTACATTGATTTTGTCTGCCTTCTGTGTATTCCTCTCAGCTACAAAGCATGAGGAGCGACTGTGGAACTGTCTTGTTTTTAATATTACCTCTCAAACAATGAGAGTAGAATAACTGCCTTCGAATTCGTTCAGCGGAAAATCTTTGAATATCGTGGGAAGTTCACAATTAGTCCCGTGAGGTTGATATCTCGAAAACTACGTACTTTGATAAAGGTTTTTAATCTATCGTCATGAAAATTAAGTTTTGTGAAGATACATATTGAGTTCATTTGTCAAGGGATTATACAAGGTTTTTATAAAAACTATCGGTAACAATTTTTTTCCTGAACTGTACGTGAAGTGCTGAATTCAGATCGTCGGTTAAGCGCGCGCATGACCGTATTGGCATTAATAAGATGACAGTGCACTCCATTACCTCTGAAACGCATTTGGCAATGCGGAATATCTGCGCTAAACACGGCCCGAAGGTCTTGACGGACGACCAAAGGCAAAGTCGATTGTCTGTTTGCGAAGATCTTCTGCAGTGACATCGCGACAATTCCCCAAACCCATTATAGTCCCGACTTGACACCAGCAGTCTATAATTCCTATTCCCAAAAGTGAAATCCTCACTCAAAAGACACCCCCATGGAACGCTAAATGCCGTCAGAGAAGCTTGCACGCGTACCCTTAAGGACCTTCCGGAATTTGCCTGTCAGGGAACCTTCAAGTCTTGGAAAAGCTGCTGGAAAATGTGTGTCGAGCCTCAAGGGAAGTACTTTGAAGGGATTTGAGGCATTTGTAGCAATATCTGAAATATTTTTTTTCGAAACTTTTACCGACACGTTTTATACAAACCATACATAATAAAAGATGCACGTGATACCGAAATATCTGCCACTTAAGTTTTCCTAAACTTCGTTGCAATAAAAATAAAGCCAGTCTGAAGAGACTTTTTCAACCGATGTATATTTTGAAATTTCTTAATGAGAAGACTTTTCTCTATATGTAAATTTATTCGATGGGCCAATGTTTGAGAACATACTGAGCATATTTTCCGCACTTAAATTCGCTGCCTGCACAGATTGGGAAATCTCCCGATAAAAAAAAGGTTGCCAACACTTTAGAAGTGAGACTTGAATGTCCGGCAGCAGTGATGCGAAATGAGAAGCAGTGTGGCGGCAGCAATTTCTTTTAAATCCAATTTACTCGATAAGTTTTTCCTGTTCTCACAACATATAGATGTAAAACAAATGATAGAAACCTTATTTATATTTTTTCAATTCATATTCTTGCAAATTCTCACTTATTCCTTGCAATGTACAAATGTGTATGTGCATGCTCGCGGATTATTTGTATGGTTTTTTTATATTATTTTAAAGGAACAAAATATCTTAAATGAATCCATTTTCCCGATACTTTTTATACAAACCATGGATTTTTCTGGGGCTACGACTATGTGATAATAATTAAATGCTTCCCAAAGATTCTTTACGAGGAGAGATGGGTTTTCTCTCCCAGCGTCCTGTTCTCAACTCCGAAATTAAGCCCTTACTGCGCTATAGGGTGCCAGCAATGGCCAATGGTAGACGCGTCTCCACGTCGAAATTTTGGAGGCTTTAAAGGATCAAGATGCTGTGACGAAATACCGTGCATACAATTCACAGACATTCGTAGTCGTGCGTAATGCGCCACAGTTCACGAGGTCAAAGATAACTTTAAACATATTTGTTGTTTTATTCTTGACAAATCCCAAGAAACTGCGGGAGATGCCTCGACAGTAACTCTTGATCGAATCATAGACAATTGGCCACCTATGTACTATTGATTTTCAAATAAATACCAATTCATTTTGAAATTTAGCATAATTTATAACATATTTTCTTGAAAGTTTTACATTTTAAAATCATTCAAAAATTCTCGTGAATAGTTCTTGTATATGTCGTATAACTTTCGTCAAAGAAGAAGGAAATATTCCATTCAGAGTAATTTCTGATTTAAACAGGCGATTAAGACAAATGTTTAACATCTTTATCTGTTTTATATGGTTACGTAGAACCATCGAACAACATTAATAATATAAATAGGGCCTCACTCAGTCTTAATTCATTCATTTCCACTGATATCTTTAACTTCGTGAAAAAGTGTGTGTGTTCCGAAGCGGGCGTTTTTCCCCTTCAAGGGACATCGAGTCCTGATTCGTGTCCTCTCTGCGGGAAGGCACCGTTCTCTCACCTTGCGACATGGGCGACAGCATGTGGTAGTGGACGCTGGCGGCTCCGGCGCTCTGCCCGAACAGCGTCACGGAGGCAGCATTGCCCCCGAAGTGGCGGATGTGCTTGGTAACCCACTGGAGGACCATCGCCTGGTCCTTGAGGGCCCAGTTTCCCGTCGCCGCGCCGTCCTCCGTGCTCAGGAAGCCTTGGGTGTCGCGTCGTTTTTCCACGGGACCCGCGGGTGTGGGGATGGGCGAGCAACAAACAAGAGAGGAACGGCATCCGATTAGTCATAGTGTCCCACCAGGAGAAGATCTCAATCACGGGGCGTAATACGGGGGGGGAGGTTAGGGCATCATCATGAATTTGGCCGAGCCCTTCCTGTGTATATTCCCTTTTAACCCCTGACCAACTCAATGAATCCTCGCGCATAAATTATCATTCGAAAGCGCCTTTCGTTCCCTTAAAGAGACACGAATCTTCAATTTACACAAAACTGTATTGATTTTGTAGCCACGTTTTAAATATATAGCCATCAGTCGCAGGCTTTGATAAAACTCTAATGGTAGGTTATACGTAAAAAAATCTTTTTACGCTGTTAATGATTATACAGCAAACGGTGGGGGAACGTAATATAAATAAAATCGAAGACATGTGTTCGTACTGACAACAGGTAGTTGAATAGGACACAAAAAACACTGTCAAATTCATTAAATTTCCAAAATTTCGGCGAAAGTATTTCAATTGGTTTTGCTAAGCTATTCAAATGGTTTTGTCTTTATTTTGATGCAAAATCATGCAACCTTAAAATTTTATCAAAGCGTTGTTTTATGGTAGCTACGGAACATGAAAAGCTTCCAATTTCTGTGAATATATATCATCATTGAAAGATGTGATCAGGTGTGGGTAAATACTTAGCTATAACCATATTGACAATTTATCGTCATCTGCGCCTTGTGACTGCATGTTTATGATCGGTCATGATAAAATGATTTAATCTTGCCGAAGAAATCATATACTTAGGTGATAGATTTTTATCTGATTATGTGTTTCCATCGATTGTTGATGAAACTCCTATTCACCGGAATGCCTCCGGGAAAGGAAAGAATCTTGCACGCGAACCCTTAAGGACCTCCCGGAATCCGCCTACGAGGGAGCTTTCGAGTCGTGGAAAAGCCAATGGCAAAAGTGTGTCTACGCTTAATTTCAATAATTTTGAGGTATTTTAGAATTACAATACATCAATTGCAGATTGTAAAAATCATTCGCCTTGACTGAGAATCGAGCCCGCATCCCTCGATATCTGGTCAAGTAATTTAGCCAGTTAAGCTATCGAGACGTCCTCTTACACTCCGAAAATTTGGAGGCTTATAAGGAACAAAATATCTTAAATGAATCCAATTTCCCAATATATTTTATGCAAAACATGTATTATCCCGGGGCTTCCAGTTTCTCCCAACCCAGACTATGTTAATGTAATCCTTCCCGACGATTCTTCACGAGAAGGGATTGTTTTTCTCCCCCGGCGTCCTGTTCTCAAATCTTAAATTTAGTCCTTCTGCGCCATAGGGTCCCAGCAATTGCAAATGGCCACTTGTCGGCCACGTAACCCTCAGGCGCACTCCATCGGGAGGGGGGGGGGTCGGGATGTTGGTGGAAAGAATGAAAGGGGGGTCACACGCACCCATGGCGCCGAGGCGGTAGTTGAACGTGACGAGCACGACGTCCCGGTCCACGAGATACTCAGGGCCGTGCAGCGAGCTGGCCCCCGTCCCAGAGAACCAACCGCCCCCATGCACGTACACCATTACGGGCAGCAAGGGAGGGCCCTGCCGACTCTGGACGAGGCCCCCGCGGCCTTCCCACCAACGGTGACCCGCGTAGGACGCCTCCACTTCCGAGAAGACCACCTGCAGACAGAAGGAAAGGGAAGGCACTCTTATTACAACACGACTACGTTCACATCTACATGGTGCCCTGCTCAAGCCACCTCTAAGGCATTGGTATAGGATGAGCCAACACATTTCCGTGAAATCTCGAAAATCGATGTTGCTTGAATGTCATTCACTAATGGTAACGTTAAGTGATTCAAGTGATGGAAATAATTATTTCAACAAAAAAAAATCACCATACTCATACTTCGCTGTGCATGATAGACGAGCTTCCGGGAAGGAGAGCAGAAAAAAAGAGAAACTAATGATGCGTGCACATTGTCACTTAACATTTAAAAAATTTGTTTTATTATCGCTGTAGTTTGCAGTTAAATTTATATCAATTATTGTTCGTGGGAAAAATGACACCTTAAATCTTTAGGTTCTGCTTTGATCTCTCTAATAATACCTGTATGTTACCATTGTCTCTCTTTTACTCTAGCAATGTCGAGCTTAGTAATGCAGCACCATCGCAAAGAACGGAATACAGGGTCCGCTCCAAAACTAATGCTTTCATTTTTTTAGTAATTTATTGGATAGATTTGCACAAACATTTAAAATTCTTCAAAGTACTGTCCTTGGGTCTTTACACATTTTTTCCAGCGACTCTGCCATGCCCGGTAGGCGCCCTGGAAGGCGTCATCGGGGACCTCTCGCAAGGTCTTCGTCACAGCTAATTGGATCTCTTCTATGGACGAAAAACAGGTTCCTTTCAGGGCTGCCTTAATCAGAGGGAACAAAAGGAAGTCTACTGGGGTGATGTCAGGACTATAGGGGGTTGGACAGCGTTGGCGCCAGGTATTTGACCAGGAATTCATGGACTCGAAGCGCGTTGTGACAAGACGCGTTGTCGTGATGGAGTTGCCAGGTAGCGGAGATGTCTTTTCTCGTCCTGATGACTCTTTTTCGGAGTATTTCCAGCACATCCACATTATACCTGTAGGCAGCGTTAACTGTCTGCCTTTGAGGAAAAAACTCCTTATGGACCACTCCTTTACTGTCGAAAAAGACAATGAGCATTGTTTTCACTTTTGTTTTGCTCGTTCTTGCCTTTCTGCAAGCTTTTGCTTTCTTCTTCTTTCTTTTCTTTTAGTTTGGGGGACTGATCGGTGCGCCACTCAGAGCTTTGGCGTTTTGTCTCTGGGTCGTATTCAAACACCCAGGTTTCATCACCAGTGATGACGTTATCCAAATAATCAGGTTCATTTTCGATACGTTGCAAAAGCCTACTTGAAATTTCCGCTCGGTTGATCTTTCGTGACACGGTCAGTAGAGGTTTACAGTAAGTGACGTCCTACCGGAAAGCTACGGATTGGAGAGAACTGCGGCCGATTTTTTGGCAATGCTTAGCGTCTTCCCCACCGACTGCAAGTAATTCGATCCCACTCCAACTAATAAGAGCGGCGCGGGAAATTCAATGGCATTAATTTTGGAAAGTACCCTGTATTTCTACATTTGAGAAGCTCTTCTCTACCTGGTTCCATAATACAAATTAGAGAGATCAAGCACCACTGGATAAGTCTTCTGCCATTATGGTGGTTTGAACCCGGTTCCTCATTGGGTAGGAACCGCCATTCTGAACAATTATTTGTTGATTAATTTAGATATGTTTAACCCCACATTTAACACTAAGTAAACGAATGAGAGATCGCTGTATCTCTGTGATGCAATGTGACAGTGAAGCGGCTGTGTTTACACTATTGCTTCACCGTATTATTGCGTTCTGCTATCATGGCACCGGTTGTAGACCATACATCAAATCATGGCTATCACTGTGGGAAACGAAATTTGGCATTGACACGAAGTATCTAAATTGTAGCTGAGTTTTAAGGCTTTCTCTTCACTCACCCCCGTGAATTATTATTATTATTTCCTAAATAATTTTAGTTTCATATTTTTCTGAAATTTTATCAAACAAATATAAGAGAACTTTCAAAACTTAAGGCATCAAAAACAATGGGAATTAAGAATTTCGCATTTAATCTTTGATCATTTAACCATTATAATCGATTGAAAATAACCCATCACTAGTGTAATAGATTAATTAAATTGATTGAAGACAAGAAAGAAATGATAAAATTAATCATTTTTTAAAGAAGGGACAATAATATGAGATTTCGGTATTAACGCATTAATTGGCGTGAGTGAAGTTAATCTTTGAAATTCAACGTGATACGGGGATCGGGATGGCGCGGAGGCTAATGTACAGGCTTCCCACCGCAAAGCCCCGGGCGCGAAGGCTCGGGACTCTGGGAAAATCCCGGAGACTGCAGATATTTTTCAGTGGTATCCCGATCCCTACTTGAGGTGCTTTGTGGAGCGCACTTTGAGTGAGTACGCCATCCGTCGGATGGGACGTTAAACAGCGGACCCCTTGGCCCATTTCGAAGAGAGTAGACTAATGCCGACGCCGGGTTTCTCTCCACCCTTGCTCCTTTCCCACCCATCCCTAATGGTGCAAATGACCTTAGCTGTCGGTCGCCTCCCGTAATACTGAATCTTTAAGTTCACTCCGTTCCCTTTCTTTCTCTCCCGTGTTTACCTCGTTTAATCCCCTCGTTTCGACACGCCCCCCGTTTAATGGCGACGCCCCTAACGTCCCCCGACCCACCTTAGGCTTCTGCCGAGTCAGGGGCACGTAGACGTTGAGATATAGGCAGTCCTCCTGACCCTGCACAGGATATCCCGCCAACAGGTAGTTCTTCTGGATACAGACTGGAGCGTCGCGCGTCGCATCCAGAACTCCTTCCCAAGGACCCAGGGGCTCCGGGGGCTGAAACAGAGAGTATCCGTGGGATTAGTACTTGCTATAAGAACAGAGTGTCGATATTTAAGACCGAAGTAAGAAGGGTGTCGAGATGGCATTATAAAATGCGAGTTTGAATCCGCTGGAAATTCAGGAAAGCGCCCCTCGTATTAAGTCTTCGACCCACTCATGAAAGAGCAAATGTCTCTCTGATTATCCTGACAGTTTTATTCATCAAGTCGGCTTTAGAAAACGAATCCTAATTAACTCCAATTTTTCATCAGAGGGAATTCTCTTTTCCCTTGAATTATTTAAAAGGTCACCAAAGAAGACGTATCAAGCTGGAACGATCATATTTTGTGTCGAGGTATCCGGGTTCGAATCCCGGGATTGGTGAATTTTATTTTAACTTTGAGGTTCTTGCTTACCCTCGATTTTTTTAAATGACTACCATTCGATAACTTGTAATTCGTGTCTTAAACCTAATAATCAGAAAACTTGTATCCGAGGATTCAGATCCCTATGGAAATACTGTTCCTGACCTTCAAGGAGGCTAGATCGAAAAAACACAAATCTTTTAGATGGAAGAGATATCTTTCAACAATTGGGGATTCTACCTGCTGATAGGTTTCATAGATATGTGATTATAATAGGAAACTATTTTAATGACGAATATAAAATACCTGATTTACCAAATAAGGAATTACCATTGAGGGACAATATTAAGTATATCCCAAAAAAATATCATGCCAATTAAGGTAGAAGAATATTTGAGGTTACTCTATCTCTAATTTTATATAAAATAGGTAATGATTTGGTTATATTACGGTCAGTAAATGCTGTGAAATGGAGAATAAAAGACTCAAAAGGGACTAGGGCTTGGAACAAAACACGGCACAGAGTATGTAGCTTTATAATTGAAACATGTTAAGGCTATCTTCTTTTGTTTATGTGACACCTGCTGTCAAGCCAGCACTAAATGGCTTAGCAGGACCAGAATGAATATTCCATTTATACTATTCAATTTATACAACAATTGAAGTTCAGGAGAGTTGAGAGAATTTTCTTAGCTTGTGTAATTCGATAGTATAAAGTACAGGGTCGCACCCAAAAGTGGTAAAACTGATTTTCTCTGGCGCGAACGGAGCGGTGGAGGGGGGTCTGCCTGGCAGGGTAAGGTGGAGGGGGCTCTTAGCAACAGACTGACACCAACCTCAGTCGCCTGCGGGCTGTCGTTGAGTAAGGACACCGTTTTTAGTGAAGCAAGTTTTTTGTCCGCGTCGAAAAACAAAATGAATCTGAATTTAGAGCAACGTTATTCCGTGAAGTTTTGTGCAAAACTATGATCAAGCAGGCTTATGGGGACACTGCCTTAAGCCGTTCCACAGTGGCACAAGGTGTTTAAAGAGGATAGGGAGCTCGTTGAAGACGACCATCGCTCCGGACGGTCGTCGACGGCAAGAACCGACACGAATGTGGACAGAGTGAGGACACTGCTGAACACAGACCGACGCTTAACCAATGAAGAAATTGCAGACCAGTTGGGTCTGTCTGTATCCAACGTCCAACGCATTATTTCACAGGATTTGGCCATGTGCAAGGTGTGAGCCAAGATGGTGCCGAAAATTGCCATGACGTGCTCGTCATCAGACAGCTCCTGGCCAAATACGGCGTTGCCACGTTGCCGCACCCGCCCTATTCTCCCGATCTGGCACCACCGGTTCTTCTTCTTCCCCCTGATGAAAAGACAGCTCAAGGGACGACGTTTCGACTCGATAAAGGCCGTTCAAGAGGCTTCGACGAGGGTCATCAACGGCATCCCCAAAGAAAATTCCCAGCGGGCGTACGGGGAATGGAAGCAACGTTATACTAAGTGTGTAGCAGCTCAAGAAGCATGCTTTGAAGATTATTAAGTCGATGTAAGTATATCGTCAATAAAATTCTTGTAAAAAAATCAGTCCTACCAGTTTTGGGTGCGTCCCTGTAGTCTGTTAAAACTTTATCTGATAATATTTGGGTGAGAGGCGTAAATATGGTGGTAAAACTTCGAGTTAAAAAATCTTTCTTATACCTATCGGTGACTTAAGCAATCCCTTGATTAAAATTTTCTGCAAATGAAAATTTCTCATTTCATACGTGAAATATGAGAAATTCATTACACATTTTACACTTTACACTATACCCAACTCCTGTCTGAATTAAACAATGAATATAAAAAAGTGTTTTTCACTTAAATCCTCTACACAGCCTGTAGGTATGATATCTGAGATTAATTAGTTCATTAACATTTAAAATAGGAGGTTTGCGTGTAGCTTAAAGAGACTCGAGTTTAGTATTTGAGCTAAGTCGTAGCAGTGTTCTATGTTTGTCATTGGCTGATTGCATGATGATTGACCCTCGGAAACTCATCCAAGTGCCAAAAAAAATATTGGTCGGAAGATCGAAGAAGTTCCAAAATTGAAAAAAATCCCATTTCGAGATATTGTTGGCCATAAGGTCTTTCGGGGGTCCAAAGTCCACGATTTCGCCATTCTTGCTTGTTAGGCGACGGATAATTGAAAATGCGCATGTTGTTGATGGATAGATCGCGTGTATGTGCTACTTCGATGAGGTATTTATGTGAGTGCTCCTCGAGCACGTGCGTGCCCCAAGAGAAGATCGGTTAAGTCGCGCCTATGAAGCTGGGTACCCGCGCCCTTGCGAATCGGAGTGAGATAGATAGTTCGGGGAGGGATGGGAGGTGAGGAGAGGGAGGGAGAAAGAGGGAGAGAAATTTCGGAAAGTGGGGCGTGTTATCAACTCGCGCGCGTGCCGGCAGATACGTAGAGCTGCCATCTCCGGGTGCTTTGGCCATCCTCTCCCCTACTGTTTGGCCGCGAAATCACTTCTCGGTCATCTTCGTACGCCCTCGCCTTCCCCCCTCCTCATTTTCCGCCTCTTATCCCGCCGTACACGATTTGGCCAAAGCACTTGGTAAACACTTTGGTTGCAGGCAATCGGATCCGATTCTCAAACCGGAAGTAAATACAATTACTTCACGAAGGTTGGCAATTTTAATTCAAAATAATCTTGGGACGGCGGTAAGACCATCGTAGTAAGACTTTCTTTCTTGGATGATGCACGATAAAATTATTATTTAAATTAGTTGTTTCGTTTTTGTCTCGGTGTTGTTTTATAGTGTCGTCTTAACGTAGTAGAATGCAAAAATGTTAAAGTGTTAAAATCATTCGCCTCGATCGGGATTCAATCACGGATCACTCGATGTTCGGCCGAGTGAAAGTACGAATACCGGTGAAGGCGAATGATTGTCACACACTTTGTAATTGTTGGATTGTACTAGTGAGCATTAGCGGATGGTTCAGTTAAAACTTTCTCTCAAGGGATCTCCTGCAGTCTTTGAATTTATCTTAACGTAGTATTTCATGAGAATTCTCCCGTACTATGAGGGGCTGTCAATTGAAAATTGAAACCACTCGCCCCAACAATTAGTCCGCGCACCAACAAGGACATACTAATGCCAATAACTACGTGCGCCTGTGAGTTACCACTATGTAGCTCTCCTACTACAGCAATGCCAGTATCGATACGTAAAAAGCTAACTTCTAGCTTTTAGAGGAATGTGTGTGTGTGTAATGGCGGGTGTTCGGTTTTCATTTGATTGCCCCTAAGTTTAATCCTGTTTAAGCCTATCCCGGTAAGTTTAATCTTGTAAATGTGTGTGAGGAGGTGGTTAGGTGGTAGAAGAGAGTTCATGGTCTCAATATCGCCCCAAAATAAAGAAGGCTATCTATTTATCCATCCGTCCCTAGCAATATACTATTCTATTTTTAGTTTTATGCCAGTTTGACATGCCGTTGGGGAAGTCAAGTCTATGATCAAGTCAAGTCTATAGAAGTCTGGTCGACCGCCTCTCCAACTACTTTAGAGTTACTCAATAGACCTCTCAATTTATTTATTGCTATTTCCCGTTATCGCATCCCTTCCCTCAGAAATACAACCCGGGACTTTACTCTCCCATCCCTTGGTATTTCCCCTCTCCACCGCCGTCGATTACTATGTGATATGAAATTCTTACATAGCATCTTTAACAAAACTCTCCGTACCAACGACTTTCTTCCTCTATTCTCAATTCGTGTTCCCCCTCCGCCAACACGTAACTTGAGTCTGATGCAGATTCCAAATTTCCGTCTCCCGGTCTCTCAACGTTCCCTATTCCATCGACTCCCCGCTACACTTAATTCCCTGAGCATTCAGTATCCTTCCCTGGGCCTCTCTTCCTCCCTCAACACTTTCACCTCCTTCCTTAAACTCCACATAGTAACTTAGATCTTTCTGCTTGCATATGTGCTCTCCTGCCATCTTATATCTGTTCTTGACATTTATTTTGTTAAATTTTAATTATTTTTTACTGCTTTTACTCGTTCTTTTTCTTAGCGCATATTATATGTCAGCCAATGGAAAAGCCTTTGTGCCGTTTTTAGCTGATTTTTAAATAAATAAATCAATCATTAGTGAAAATCTTAAAAAGGTTGATTGCAAAAATAACACGAGCATCATTTGATCTTTCTGAATGCTGTTGAACTATTTTTAATGTAATCACGTTGATAGCTTCCTTTGATTCACGACCAGCCGCCGTTGTTGCAGTAATGCATCCATCCCATTCACCCCTTCAGTCGCTGGAGCCACTTACAGTTGGATGTACGAGTGGATTCTGTGGTTTTCCGAGGAAGAGAGGGGAGCGAGACTGAGGGGGAGAGGAGGAGCGAGTGGAGTGGAAGAGTGGACTCATTTGGGGAATCTGCCGGAGGGGCGAGGAAGGTCGCGTGCTCCAACGCCATCGAGGCGATGGCAGAACGCGAAACGGACGGCGGGAAGGAGGAAGTGGGAGGTTGAAATACGTCATTCAGACGACAGACAAGAGAGAGATTGAGTGTATAAGAAGTTGTGAAGAGATAAGGAGGCTAGCAGGGAATGGAATGAAGAGCGGCCGAGAACTGAGCTTTGGTTTATCAACAAATGAATGAAAGATATTATCCAGATAGTGTACGCACAGATTGTATCCGGAGGAAGATACCTACGAGGGCATACTGAAGACTAATGCACACATGCATATAGACCAAAAACAAAATGACCCTCAGAAGCACTCCTGGTGGCATGTGGAAGTAACATTCCCCCTCAACACGCATGCGCAGGTTTGAGGTGGTTGCATTCATCCAGTGCACTATTTTGAGAAGCGACAGTCTGGAGATATGTTCTAGTGCTATGTCAACTTGAGTTAAACAGCGTGCTGTTATTAAGAGCTGTATTCACCTCATCGTCCGAGGTGTAATGATTACCCTTGAGGTGTCTCTTGAGTTAAGGAAAAAAATAAAAATCGCAAGGCGCAAGATCGGGGGAATAAGGAGGGTTTTGTTCGTTCTCGTCTGTGAGACGGCGTGGTGCCCATTGTGCACAGATTTTACGGTATCCCAATTGTTCAATGATGAAGCCGACAAGTTCCTTGGATATTCCAATTTGGTTTGCTATACGCTTCTGAGTGATTCGCCGGTCATTTCGAATCAAATCTTTGAAGAGTTTGCGATGTTCATCGTCTGTGGCAGTGATCGGGCGTCCGCTGCGTGTTTCATCAACAATTATGGCTTTTCCAGGCTCGCAACCACGAAATTTTACTACCCATCGATTTACAGTAGACCTATCAACAGCATCGTCACCATAAACAGCCTTTAAACGACGATGAAACTCAGTAGGAGTCACTTTTTAAACGACTATGTTCAATGTTTGCGTTGACATTGCACTAGAACACGTCTCCACACTTCCGCTTCTCAAAATACACTAGATGAATGAAATGACCTCAAACATGAGCGGGCGTGTTGAGGGAGAATGTTACTTCCACATGCCACCAGGAGTGCTTCTGAAGGTTATATTGTTTGTGGTCTACAAGCATGTGTGCATTAGTTTTCAGCCTTCCCTCGTACATAAATTCTGGAGGCGATAGGGAACATGATTTCAAAACTTTGAGTGTCCTCTCAACAAAAAGCTCTCAAACCCGTAGTTACGGGACTGCATAGACATGAAAGCATTTCCTCGAGCGCGTTTAATATTTCCATAAAGATCCTTATCAGATGCAAAAAAATCTTGGAAGGAGGATGGAGCACGTTCGTGCATTTCTGGAATTGTGTTTTATAATAAAAATTTGGGGGGGGGTCATTTCGTCCACCGTTCGCAATTTCGCTGGTGGCATCGTCACGTTTTCTGGTTGAGTCTCGCGAAAAAAAGAGAATGTCGGCAGTATTAAACTCAAGTGATTTGCGCATGTGCGAAAAAGATTCAGTCCTTCTTAAAGTCTTCTCGCCTTTTTGTCCCGTCAACCGAGACTGTGCAATGTGTCGCTTCTGTCTGCCTATCTAAGAATTTTTCCATGGAACTGTTAGCTTGACGAGGTTTTCTGGATTTATGCGATCAAATTTTAACGCACTTCCTCATTAGATTCGCCGAATGATTCGATCAAGTGTTAAGTTCGCCCGATCGCTTCTCACTTCCCCGTCTTCGCCTCGGTGGAGGTCATCGCTCGCTCGCTCGGCCTTCGTTTGTTCTCCTCTCTCATGCCCTCCTTCTTCTGCGCCCATTGCAAAGCGGGGGGCGGGATCAAAAGTCGACAGCGAGGCTTCTTGCGTTTTATTTCGAAGAAGTTCGGAAAAATCAACAAGAAATCTATCGGGTCAACCCCAAGAGCAAGATCCTTGACCCTGAGCGTGGATGACCTCTTGACGGGTTTATTGCGGTCTATTGTTTTTTCAATGAAGATCGATCAGAAACCGTGTGTTAGTAGGCATTAAATCTATTAATCCTATCGTGTTTTAGAGATACGTAGTCTGTGCATTAAATGTGCGAACTGGTGCAATCTGGCGGTCATGACGAGGACTATAGCCCCGCCCACTAGCGGAGCTAGTTGCATCAGGACCAATGTGCTTGGCGGATCGTCGAGCTGTGCGTATGGTGCCAGTTATGTTAGTTTCTGTTGTCCTTGTTCTTACTGTTTGTCGAAAATGGAAATAGACGAAATCACGGAGCAACGAATCACATCAAGTTTTTTGTTGAAGTGCGGTAAAAGTTAATCAAGAAATTATTGAAATGTTGACAGCTGATTACGGTGATAATACTTTGAAGAAAACATCCATTTTCTCCAGTGGATTAATGGTTTTAAAGATGGCCGACAAGACGCCACGGATGATGCAAGGCCGGGACGACCTTCAACCACCTGTGTTGACGACAACATTGATCGTGTGCGGTCCCTTGTCCTTACCGATCGTCGAAAAACTGACCGAATGATAGCTGATGAACTGAATTTAGGAAACTCAACGGTGCACGGTATTTTGACCGAACATAATGGATGGATCCTTCACCATGACAATGCACCTGCACATTCAGCATTGATTGTTTGCCAGTTTCTGGAATAAAATTCAATCACCATCCTTGATCATCCTCATTCGCCAGATCTCGCCCCCTGCGACTTTTTCCTATTCCCGAAATGCTAAAATGTGATTAGGGGACATCACTGGAAAGACGTGGAAACAATCAAGCAAGATATAACGAGAAAAATAAAAGGCCTAACTGCCGAGGACTTCAACAGGGTGCTTTAAACAGTGAAAAAGAAGATGGAATAAGTGCATAGCAACGAATGGAGAGTGCTTTGAAGAGAACAAAATCGATGTAGACTACATTTTACAAAATTAAGATTTTATGGCCTCAGTTCGCGTATTTATTGGACAAACCTCATATGATTTTTGCTGACAGCTGCGATTTATTTTCTCGCCCGCGGTTGTTACAACAACCACGCCAATGAACACAATCAAGTGTAAAATAAATAAAAATTTACCTGAGACCCAGTTGTGATTTTATTTTGTTGCATACACGGGTACGGGAATGATCAGAATTCATTCTCACGTCAAAAAAATGAAAGTAATTCATTGTTGGAATTAACGAACCAGAGGAATAAATGACTTGTGTTACCAAGGTGTTATATTTCACGATAAACTTTTTGCTATTGAGCGCATAGAAAACATCACCCCGCGTGCCATGCTATTAGGAATCTTAATTAATCGCTCCAGTAAGGGAAGGGTGTGATTTAAACGCGTTACTTACTGCTTCCTTGACCTGTGTCCCTTGCCCCATCGTAGTATTCTGACCTCCCAATTGGAGTCCGTTCCACCTTCGAAACCCCTGGACTCCTCGGATGACCGATTAGTATTTATCGTAAATACCTTCTCTCCATAGTTTGATGCCATAAATCACATCACAGGTCTTCTCTTCCGGTAAAAAATTTTTTTTCTTGAAATTACCAAAACTATTTGATCGCAGATATGCGTAAAGTTTTCCGTGAAAATTGATAATTTAATGAATACTAATGATTAGGTATGAAATATGACGAGAGAGGACGGGATGTATTAGTTATTATGGAAAAGCCCATTTTGATGACGAGCATACGGTCAACGTAGTAACAGTTTCAGGCTTAACTTTGTGGAATTCCTTCATGATGAGGGTAGAACAAGAAACTCTTCACTTCCACATAAATATTTAATATTTCACACGGCCGTGGGTTCGATGCTGCGCATCATCATCAGGTTACATATACGAAAAATGTTTCAACTTATATTGCCTGGCTCCTACGGGGGAGAGGAAGGCAGGGGGAGTGAGGAAGAGGAAGTAAGTTGATTAATGGTGCAGCAACCTATTAGTGAGCTAGGGGAGGGAAAAAAACACATTGTGTTCTTCATAGTATACGGTTGTTAAGGCTTAGTTCTTCTTTCTCGCGGTCGAATATATTCTTTTACATTACTGGATCACCCTGACTCAACCCTCCCGACTCCTCTCTAACAAACGCCTCTCCTTCGTCACCCCCCATTTACGGATAATATTCTAGAGCACTCTGCATAATAGATTCACCGATGCAAAAGGTATAATAGTGATCCCGACAAAATCATTTCATCGCTACACTGGGTGATATGTTAAATTATTATTATAAGCTAACGCTTACAGCTGAAGAGGAGAATGCGTATGCTTATTTCACGTTCATCATAATATTTAGAATTACGAAGTTCAATTTCACTGGAATACCATATTTTTATTACAGTGACATCACACAACTTCCTGAGCACTTGGCTCTATAGACAAACGTTTTTCTTCCTAAATAAAAGTGTGGTTTACCCCAAGTTATCATTTACCTCGACCCCGGTGGCGGCGGGGTAACGTCCTCGTCTGCCAACCCAGAGGTCGCGGGTATTTCCACCTAGGTGGTTTTCCCTTGGCATATTATTTCAATGGTTTTTCCAGGTGTATGTCATTGTCAAATTGTTATATCAATATCCAAAGTCCAAAGTTAAGTTCGAAGTTCTGTTTTCGTACTAATGCAATATAAATAAATAAATACTTACCATTAGGTTACTCGATACGTAATTATTTTCATAAACGTTGTTTGTAGAGGCCTTTCCGTCACTCAACCGTTATGTCAACATGGTAACAATTAATTTATTACCATTTGATGAAATCATGAAATGAAAGTACATTTTATATTTAACTTATATTTTCATAACATCACCGACAAAGTTATTTGCACAAGGACGAAAATTGTCGCATCGGTGGGTACAGAAAAACATATCGCTTTTCAAATGTAAACACCGACCCATTCCGTTCATTACAAAAATACAACTAACTATACTGACCTAAAAATGGAATATTGAATTAATTTAATATTTAATGAAGGCAAGAAACACTGAAAAACATTATTCCACGAAGAAAGACCGCTTTGCTAGACGAAAATTAAAGAGAGTTGTGGGCGAAAGAGCGAACGAGTCTAAGTGTCGAGTAAGCTGATGATAAAACTCTCCCGGATGTCACGGAAGATATGTGAAGAGCCACAAATAGAATCCCTATGTATTTTGAAAATTTTCCGGCGTGCAATTGAAAGTCATCCCGCAACAGCAGAGAGACTTTTACTCGGATTAGCTGAAAAAGGAAAAGATACCGCGTAAACAGAACAATATTTTCTGAAGAAATTTGCTCATGCCAAAGAACAAATTTTCTGGATCTTTCTGATTGACGATATTCACAAAATTGTAATCCGTCGTCGCGAGAAAGCGTTCTTCGTGAGGAGTTGAGGTAAACGGTTTAGCGTTAAGGTAAATGAGATGAAGTTAGAGAAAACGTTTGCTCGAATGAGAACTTGACATAAAAATTACAAACTCGATTAAAGCTAAGTATCAAGTTGAGCAATGAAAATTTTATAAAAATAATATTACCAATAAAAAATTCTGATTTTAGACAAAATTAGCAAAATTTAATGACTAAAATTTGGTAGATTACGGCGGGAGGCAAAAATTTTGACTTCTGATTGGTCAGATTGTAACATATGATCGTGAGAAGTCGCTGTTACCGTAATACCTGTCGGCGGTTGTCATTTTCCTCCGAGGTCTCTTAAAAAGCATGATTAAAACTACTCTCGTAGGATTTTCATATCGTTATCACGCTTCGGTTTTCAATATGTGGAGAACATACGCCAAACGCACTGTCATATAAACTACTACAAATTATTCCCATTGATAAGATAATGTTTATATTTTATAATCCACTGGACTGCGGACAATATATATTTTAACAGAAAATATAAACGTAATAACTACGATCGAATCGGTATGAATGTACTTATTCATGATAAGTGCAATGGCAGATGTTATTGGCCAAATTGGCAGAAACAATAATATTGGAAAAAAGGAACACTGGTGTTGTTCTATAAAACGTAACGCAATACCTGGAGTGGCAAAATAACCTTATGATGACAAATCATTTTGAAAAAACTTAAACTCTTTGACTTCACACCATTGTTAGAATGGGTGGGGGCTGGACTTCATGGAACAATTTGAATTTGTGTTTTTACAGTTCGTTTCGTACTTTGTAACGAGCTTGCTCTCCGCACCCAATCGCCTCTCCTCTAAATACTCGCTCCCCCCATTATCTGCGACTTCCTTACCCAGCAAGATGGTACCTGGCCTAACCCTTGGAGGTGATAACACTTCTCCCTTCCCCCCTTGACAGGCGTAGTGAAATCGGAAAGAACCCCGGCCCTTACTCCCTGACCCTTACTTCGACATATTACCAGCACAAAAGTTTTTACCACTACCCACTATCCCACTCACCTCCTATTTTTCAAACAAATTACATATATATATATATATATATATATATATATATATACATACAGTATACATATATACAAGCAGTATTTCTAATCAATTTTACGGGACATATTTCCTATTATATTTGGTATTTTATCAATTTAATATTAAAAAAAAAGAGTGAAGTATAGCCTGTTCAATATCATGCGAAAAACATTTTAGATTGGAAAATTGTAAAGCTTAAAAAAATGCCGAAAGCTAACTTTCGGATTTTTTCGCAGCGTTTCGCTTTATGTCTGATCTGCGTTTAATCCACTCCCTCATTGAGTCGATTTGAATTCCTGAGCTCCTCTTTCCTTCTGTTGCTAATCAAGTCCTCAACGTTCACTTACATTCTGAATAAAATGATCCTCTCTTGTGTCTTGAAAGTCAAAACGATAGAACCGGGTAATCTTGCAACTAACGCCTTCGTCTACAGAAAGCTGCCAGAGGTTTTGTCCTTCTCCACGGACTTTATTTAGAGATACAACGTGTTTCATCGAATTGCGGCATCATCAGATGCACATTTTATTTACAATATGCACCAAAATTGCTATTGTGGTTGATTATTTTTATTTGTTTTGCCAGAAATACTGCATATCTTCCCTAAATGATAAAAAATGGACACCCTCGAGTAAATAGAGACAAGAAGGCACTTGGCAGACCCCAAAAGAATCATTTGTTTCAAGCATTTATACCCTCAACCCTCCCCATTCCTTTCCGAGATATTAAACTTGGGGTAAAAAACAAAACCAACCATCCAACGTACCTGATCCCCTACCTTTCCCGGGACCCTCAACCCCACCCCCATGCCACGGGACCACCGCCTCTTCCCTTGCCCAAATAACTCCAACCCCCACCTTCAACATCCCACCCTCCTTCTCCCCCAACCATTACCACCCGCCCTCTCATCTGTACTATGCGTATATATGCCAGGGATGAAGCTGAAAGTCGGTGAAACTTGTTGTACCTCAAAATAAAGTCTTTGGAAAAGGACAAAATCTTTTATTTTAGACACTTAATACTCCCGCGAAGTGAAGTCTGTAACCGTTTCCGTAGCTTCCAGAAGATATAATTTTTTTCCAAGATATGGATACTCAGCATCAATTTATGATTCAAATATTGCAAATACTCTTCCTTACTCTCTTTTCTCCCTCCTTTTCCCTGAAGGAGTGCTGGGAGGAATATTAATGATTTAAAGTGTTCTCTTCCCCCTGAAGCAGAAGAAAAACGTGGCGGAAAGAGGGGAGACTTCCTCGAAGGGAGGTGAATGGGGAGTGGTCGGTTGGAGTGATCGTGGTGAGCGATTGAACTGTCGCCTATATTAGGGCTACGATGTTAGAAGAGCCACGGTTCCTTGCGTGAAGGGGACTTTGTAAAAAGCGATACTTGTCGCTAGCGGAACCGACGAGGGTCTTCCGAGGGGGAGCCCACCCCGCCGATGCCGCTGGTGTTGTCTCAATGAAAGATAGCACCGGGATTATGCATATGCCCCCCTCTATGGTTTCCATCCCCTCACCGTCCAAAAGTTGACGAAATCGCTTATTCTTGACATTGTACAGGGTTTGTATAAAAAGGTATCGGTAACATTTTTTTCCTGGCATGTGCGAAAAGTACTGAATTTAGATAGTCAGTTGTTGATACTGTGCGAATTATCTCTGATATCGTATTGGCATTGATAAGATGACAGCGCACACACTATTATCACTGAAAAATTGGCGTTGAGCAATATCTGCGATAAACTCGTCCCAAAGGTCTTTGAACGAACGACCCAAAACAGAGTCGAGTGTCTGTTTGCAAAGAACTTCGGTAACGGCATCGTGACGATTCCCCAACTCCCTAACAGTCCCAACTTGGTACCAGCAGACTATTTCCTCTTCCCAAAAGTGAAATCCTCCCTCAAAACACACCACCACGTGACCCTAAGTGTCGTCAAAGAAGCTTGCACGTGTACCCTTAAGTAAAGATCTCCCGGAATCAGTCTATCAGGGAGACTTCGAGTCGTGGCAAATCCGCTGGCGAAAGTGTGTACGACGTGTTTAAATGACTCAAGGGATGTGCATTGAAGCATTTTGAGGTGTTGCAGTTATATCTGAAACGAACGACCGAGTCGTACATCTATACAAATACATTAGTCTAATCTATAGTTAGTAACAAACTACAAATACATTAGTCTAATCTAGTCAATCTATAGTTACATCTACATAAATACTCTGCGAGCCACCAAAAAAGGTGTGTGGCAGGGGGTGTAGCACCATGAGGAAAGGGTAAGGGATGAGGGGGTGGGGTTTTTCAAATAGGTGGGGAAGGTGGTGGGAACCCGTAAGAAAAATATATTTTTTATATATCCATGCACCGTCCCTAACCTGTACAAAAATACTTATTGTAATGAACTGACTCCTGGGGGATTTCGACTACAAGCATTCTGGTCTCTTATTGTAAGAGGAAAAAATGACATTTTAGACCTGTCAGTCTTGCAGTCCATCTCTCAAATCTTATATTCGTGATCCCTCCATCCTTAATACGTTGGGGTTCATATTATATCCTTGATGTCATCGGAAAAGGGCCCATCTTTAAATGTTTATAATAAGTTTAATCTATATTGGAAACGCCGCTGTGTAAGAGAATCCCAACCTAAACTGTCTAACAAAGTGGATACGCTGCTGAGTTGGTCATAACAATGTTTGACAAATCTAGCCCCCCTCCGCTGAACTCGATCTAATCCCGAAATCAAATTTATATTTTGAGGATCCCATATACTGGCAGCATAGTCTAAGTGGGGCCTGATCAAGGCAAGGAAACATCGTTCCTTCACTTTTTCGTCGCATTTACCTAGCACTCTTTTAACAAATCCCTAATCTATTGTTACGAACATTTTCCCGATACTTTTTATACAAACCATCTATTGTTACTTTCTAACAATAAACTCCTCACGGGCTCGTGAGAAGGGCGTTCGTTGTTTGATGTGGACCTCGTTTATTCCTACTTAACGTTGACGCCACTGACTCCCTACTAAGATACGTTTATTTACCGATGATGCAGTGGTTTACAGATATGTCCCTATTACTGAGGATTTAGCAGATGACCTAAACGCTAAAAAATCCAGGAGGGAGGAAATTAAAGCTGATAACAAAAATGTTTTTATTTGTTTCCTCCAGATTACCTACGTTCGGTGATTTTAGCATGGCTCCCAGGGACAAATTTAAATTTAATTTACATTTGGACTAATTTCGTCAACGAAATAAAAAGAGTTACCCAGATATTTCCGGTTAAAGGTTCAATATTCCGAGTATTATTTCAAACATTATTATTCCGAGAATTATTTCAAACGACCTAACATTGTCATGATTAAAAACTCACGTGAACATTACCTGCAGCAATAATGATTCGGTGCGAAACGATTAATGACGACTCAAGGAAATTTTTGGTGTCATTCAGACCCCATAATGAGCTAATTTATGCAGACGAAACTAAACACTAAAAATTCGCATTTGAAAGAAGTAATAAAGAAGTTTTAAAGTTAACCATGGGAGATACGCTAAATGCTGAATAGAGAAAGATAATTCAGTCTTCTATCAGTAAATTGGTTTACATGCCACCGTATGTACTCATTATTTTTACGTTTTAATGAGAAGCATTCGATGGTTCTTCGTAAAAAGTCCTCTAATTGTTTTAGCAAAAATATTCGCTAGTTTCTCATACCGAAAACTCCATTCCGTCATAGACGTCTTTTTTTTCAAACGAAATACTTTTCGAAAGAAATAAAATCACACTATTTTATTCTTTGTTAATCGACACCCAAATTTGTTTTTTATGGCATTTTCACCATGGTCACATCCTGCTGATTACTTTTTATAGAGAGCATCTTATGGTACTCGATTTTTTAAAAGGAAACATAAAGACTAGTGTCTAAGAAAAGACTTGAACTAAAGTGTCTGAAACATAAAGAAAAATTTTACTCACTTGCCTACTTCGAAACCAAAAAAATTCCAAAGAGGTTCCAATATTTGCCCAACAAAAACGTTAAATTTAAATATTTTCGTCCTCAGAAGATAATGAAAAACGTCTGATTGACATATTGAGAGAAAATATCATTTCGAATCGCATAATGATGCGAGTGGTATTGTGTTCGTTTGTAGTGTGAACTGAGGCGTAGAGGAGGGGTGGACCTTTCCCTCCCGCCCCCTTGGAGGGTGCGGGAGTTAGAGTTTCGTCACTCACCGCGAAACGGAGGTCGCCGATCGGCGGTTTGGCATACGGGATGCCGCGGAAGGAGAGCATCGGCCGGCCGTTGTAGGAGAGGCCCCGCGTCCCCCGGAGGACGCCCATGGGGGTCGAGAGCACCAACACGGAGGCGCCGTCCTCCCGGGCGGAGGCGATCGTCGCGGCGGCCACCGCGAGGAGGAAACACTGGCGGGCGGCGTCCATCGTGCGTACTCCCACCCAATCTCCCGCGCTCTCTTCTGCAGGGGTGCGGCGACGCTTTTCCACCTCCCCACACGCTCTGTCGCCCCGGGTGCCGCCGCTGATCGCCTCGCCGTCGACGGCGGGGTGCCGCGTGAGATTCTGGGATTGGAGGCAAGACGGAGATGCGAGTGCCGAAGAGGACTCGCGATTTGGTTTCTGGGGCCAAGCGCCGTTCTACGATGCTATTTATACGCCTCAAGTGTCGCGCGCGGTGCAGTAGGCAAAGTTTCCCCCAAGGGGTGGGAGGGGGGTAGGAGGGGTGATTTCAAGGTGGGAGTGAGTCGCCCGCCTGTGTCGGCGTTTGTGTCTCTTGAGAAGGGGGAGGGGTATTTTGTGCGGGCGGAGGGGTTGGGATATTCCTACGCCCCCCCCTTCATCTTCGCCATTGGACGATCTGGTTTGCCACGCCCCCTTCCACCCCCATCCCCCTCCCTTCCATCATCCACGCGAATGGACCGCAGAGTGCGTCGAGAGCAGTCGACGATCATTTCGGTGGTCGGAGTGGAAGCGAAGGGCGGCGCTGGCGATAGCGAGAGAGAGGACCTCGCGAAAAACACATTTCCTTAGGACTATTTTAAACAAATTATATCGCTTGCCGCGAGTGACCTCGGAGCCAACCGCAGGCTTGGTAAATCGTACGTCAGATCGGAGAAAAAATTCTTTCGTGAAACCATCTCGACTCTGGCCATTTAACAGAAATACATGTTATGAAGATTTCTGAACGCTTTGCCCATTTTCGGAATTATGCCAGCTGTTACTGTATTTTTGTAAAGACTTCAACGGAGTGGCGTTTGATGAGCGCGTTTCTGTTCGGGATCCGATTCGCACTCATTATGTTTTTGGGTTCAACGGTTTCGCCGGGGTATTCGCCTGAAGATATGTAAGACTTAAGTTGGATTGATTGCTGAATTGGATCGCATGCAGTGTAGTGGAGCTAGATTTGTGAAATCTTGTTATGATAGACCGAGTAGCGTATCCAAAATTATTAGAGGACCTAGGTTGAGAGTCGTTCACTGAGTGAAGGTTTTGGATACATTGGAAGGATGACTCTGAAGTGTTGTTTCTGGAAATTTATTCTCCATTGTACTACGGTAGGAGAGACCATGTCAATAAAATTCGAGAGATTAAGTGTAGAACATATAATCTTTTCAAGAACGATAAGGGATGAGAATCAAATAACGTTTGTCCGACCGTAAAGGTGTTTTGGATCAAGGGTAGCCTGGTGTGTGTTCACCCTCTGCCACACACCCTAGTGGTGGCTCGCAGGGTGATAAATATAACTAGAACTCTCAAAATTGGCTGCGAGAACGCCAGCGAATCCATTCCCTTTGAAACCATTAGAAGTGCGGATTAAACCACGACCAGAAATGTGGTCGTGGTTGTTCGTCTGTGTTTGATGGATTTTTTTTGCCTGGCACGATGACTTGTCTTCACTGATGCATAACTAAACAGTATTTTTTATTTCAAATTTTATTTTATTTCATTTTATTTTTTTATTTCACATTTTCTGATATTTTTTAAATTTCACATTTTTATTCGCAAAATTGGACAATGGGACAATTTGGCCAAAATGCCAACACATTGAAGTTGACCGTTTCCGGCTCTTATTTAACCCATGACAATGACGCCACCCCCTCAACAAAATATTTCAGATGAACGTGATATCTGAGAAATATTTTCATAATGGTGGACATGAATTTTCTCGAGGCGCAATTATATTTTTGTCATTAACATCTAGTAATACTGCGTGGATCTAAGATATTTAAACGGTTGAATGTTTGGATTATCACAATTGGTTCATCATTCCCTCTGTCTCAAAAGAAAAATTGATGAAAAGAAGTTCGAATCCGTGTTTTTAGCGATATATTTTTTGCCCATCTTGGCAATCAATGACTTCGCAAAAGAAACCCTCATCTCAATGCCGGCTCGTTATCCGTGATGTTGATTCCCCCATGACCAGCCTATAGAAAAGAAATATCTAAAGAAATAACGTATTCGAATAAATTGCAAGAGGAGATGACTTCGAGAATATTCTGTCATTCGTTTCACCTTGCAGAGATTCAAAAGAAAAAAACCTTAAAATAACTAAGTGACGCGATAGAGCACCGTCGGTTGGATTCTGACCTTCTCATTGGTCATCATAAGCAAATCAGAAAGGTAATGTGCTCGCCACAAAAGATTTTTTTTAAAGTTATAGTCAAGGGTCTGAGCTAAATCCAAACTGAGTAAACATTGGCTCGCGCTTTATAGGGGACATCGTGAATGAGGTTTGTGATTCTCCACGGTCTATGTGATGCTCATCACGGCGCTGTACATACATCAACCTTAACTTTTCTTTGTCTCGAATCCAGCACTAGCTGCCTTCACCTCATCGTCCGAGGTGTAATGATTACTCTTGAGGTGTCTCTTGAATTGAGGAAAAAAATAAAAATTGCAAGGCGCAAGCTCGGGGGAATAAGGAGGGTTTTGTTTGTTCTCGTCTGTCAGACGGCGTGGTACCCATCGTGCACAGATTTTACGGTATTCCAATTGTTCAATGATGAAGCCGACACGTTCCTTGGATAGTTCAATATGGTTTGCGATACGCTTTTGAGGGATTCGCCGGTTACTTTGAATCAACTCTTTGACGAATTTGAGATGTTTATCGTCTGTGGCAGTGATCAGGCGTCCGGTGCGTGTTTCATCAACAATTATGGCTTTTCCAGGCTCGCAACCACGAAATTTCACTACCCATCGATTTACAGTACATCTATCAACAGCATCGTCACCATAAACAGCCTTTAAACGACGAGGAACCTCAGTAGGAGTCACTTTTTAAACGACTTTGTTTAACTCGCGTTGACATAGCACTAGACCACGTCTCCATACTTTCGCTTCTCAAAATACATTGCATGAATGTAACGACCTCAAGCCTGCGCATGCGTGTTGAGGGGGAACGTTACTTCCACATGCCACCAGGAGTGTTTCTGAAGGTCATATTGTTTGTGGTCTACAAGCATGTGTGCATTAGCTTTCAGCCTCCCCTCGTATATCAACCTCTTCTCGCATAAGAGCTCGTACTTATGCTGGTGACTGTTTAGTGTGCTCTTGGGAACCTGCCTTGTCTCTTTGTCAATTTTATAAAAATTAAAATATATAAATCAAATGTAAAAATGAAAAAAAACTGATCGAAATCTCAAAGATGACTCTTTTGGATCCGGAAGGTTAAGCTTCACATGGGCACTCGCACATGAATGGTTCATTCGATAATTGCATTCATATTATTCCTTAAAAATTACGCATTAAAAATATAAAGTTCTTCTAAACTTGACCAAATTTTAACAACAATACACTCATTTTTTTAAATTTCTAATCCTTCAAATTCAAGCGATTGTTGACCCCCTTGGAAGAAGTTAGTGGAATGAAAATTGATATAGTGATCTTATAAAGTATTCCATTTTATTTAAATATATGTTAAATTCAATGTTTTATCTCCAAATGCTTTTATGCAACTAAAGATATGTCTGTTGCTTTTTTCCTCAAACTTTCATTTAACGTAGCAATAGCGTTTGGTGCCTAAGCACTAGGATGCCCATTTAGCACCTCATTCTTCCACTTTCTGTCAACACGTTGAATATTAAAAAAAAGTATTCTTATTCCTCTACCGAACTTTTAATTCCACTTTTTTTTGGGATAATGAAGATCTTGTGTACCGTTCCGCTCATCAGATGTTAGCAATAGGAGAAAGTTAATAAGTTTACTATATTCCCACAAATGACTGAAGTTTTTGAGTATCTTTTGCTGGCTTCTTGTTTCTGTCGTCGAGATTTCCTTCGTTTTTATTGGTCCGCTAAGGACGTATGGGTCTGTTATTCTCACCAAAGATGACAGAGGATTTATTCATAAATTTTCAGTCAAAATAGGAGATTGTTAGAGGGTTCACTACACTGTCGGACATTCCTGGCTGGCCGTCTATAAACTCTAATCGCTGTCCAGAATTATCCGAAGTGTACAATTGAAATGAAATGATAAAGATGTTTCCACGATCCTCTAAACTGTCCGCATGCAACTTACCGTTTTCTTTCAACGGAGCTATCATTAACTTTATCGACGTAATATTCATTTAGAAAGCCATGTACCACTTTTGCCAGCGAATTTTTCAACCATTCGATAGCTCCCTGGTAGGCGGATTCCGGAAGGTCGTTAAGGGTACGCGTGCAAGCTTCTTTGATGGCACTTAGGGTCCCATAGCGGTGGTGTCCTTCGAGGGAGGATTTCACTTTTGAGAATATGAAATATTCTTCTGGTGCTAAGTCGGTACTGTATTGGGGTTGGGAAATCGTCGCGATGACGTTTCAGAAGCTCTTCGCAAGTAGACCTCGGTTCTGCTCTTGGTAGTCCATCAAGAGGCCTTAGGGACGAGTTTAGCACAGATATTTAGCATCGCCAAATTTTCAGTGTGCATTTCAGTGTGTGCATTCTCATCTTATCAATGCCAATGTGCCTGTGCCAATGTAAATCAGGAGAGTTTTTAAAGGAAATGGAAGAGATAATACGTAAGTTTTCAACTGGCAAAGAAATTAGAAGGAATTTGCCGCAAAGGGCCTTGGGTAATTGAAAACGACAATGTAGTAGCAATAGGCCCTCTTGGAACTACTACAGAGTTCAAGCGAATGTTATTATATGTTCGCAGAATTTTGAAGGAGAAGGATTTGATTAGACCCTCTCTCGAGAAAGAGTAAAGCGTCGATATGGGAAGGTATAGCTTGAATTTTGCAATCTAATAACTGAAATTAATAGAGAGAAGTTGGACAAAAGGACTGTAAGAAATTACACTAGAATCTCCTATAATCGCCTGATTAATCCTGCTGAGAATTGCCCTTTGGGTTTTTCCGTTGACCACAGGCAAGTGTAAAATAATAGGTGTCTGGTGTTACCGACTGCCGGTGTTCTCTTCGCCCGTGGCTTAACCTCAAGAGCAGCTTTCTGGGGTGGATGATCTAAGGCTCGCGCAGAATTGAAACGGGAGAAGGGGTGGTGCTCGTTATGTTACCGCCTCGAGCACCGTTCCTGTGGCCTGGAGGCGGAGGGGCGTCGCGATTGTGACCATGGGTCGCAAAACCGCCGCCGTTTGTCGTTTCGGATCCACGCGTGGCGGAATATCCGCTGCAGTTGAAATGTTAAGGGGAGACACCTCCATTTCCTACACCTCCGTTCACTTACTCGTAATTGAACACCCATGACTGAAGTCTACTAATATCCTCCAATACTACTGTCCTTTAGCGAGCAGTGAAATAATATTGTAGCGTCACTGACAGCTGAAAGAAATATATATAAGGCTGAGTGTGTTGGAGCTTCGCTTCACCGTCAGGGCATAGCAATGACCTTCCTTCAGGAAGATTTTTATTATAAGTTTGAAAGACAGGGTTTAGTATATTTATTTTAGAATTTTTAGTTCAGTATTTTTAGTCCAGTATTTTTAGTTTAGTATTTTCATTATTTGTTAGCTTAATATTTTAAACGATAATGATACAATTATCGGGCGTTCCTGCTGGGAAACATTTCATGGTAATGGGGGTTATAAATGCGATGCCAAACGAAGGAATAGATGATAGTGAGGTTGAGGAATACGGTTTAGGAACCCTCAATGAACGCGGGAAGAAAGCAATGGAGTTCTGTAGGAGACAGGGGTTAATGATCAACGACACTTGGTTAAGACACCACAAAAGATATAGGAACACATGAAAAATACTGTGTTATTCAGAAAGGTATCGGTTAGAACATATCATGGTTGGGCGCAGACTTACCAGAGTACAGGAACAGAGTGATTTAAATTAGGTGTCCTTTGATTCACGAAGAGTGCCGGCAAGACTTTAAGAAATGAACACATTTAACACTCGAGTTATCAGGACGAGAAAAGGCATTTCCGCCACCTGGCAACTCCATCACGACAACGCCTCTTCCCACAACGTCAGCGAGTTCCTCGTCAAACACCAGGTGCCACCGCTGTCCCACCCCCCTGTAGTTCTGCCGTCGCCCCAGCAGGCTTCTTTTTGTTCCCTCGGATTAAGACAGCCTTGAGAGGAACCCGTTTTTCGTCCATAGAAGACATTCAATCAGCCGTGACAAAAACCTTACGAAAGGTCCCCGAAGACGCCTTCCAGAGCGCGTACCAATCATGACAGTCGATGGAAAAAATATTAAGAGGGTCAAGGACTGTACTTTGAAGAATTTTAAGTGTTTGCGTAAATCTGTTCAATAAATTACTTTAAAAACATATTTGTATTCCTTTCGGAACGCACTCTGTTGATATGATTGTGTGTAGAATTTTGATTGTATTCGCGTATGAGCTGAAACGTAGTTGTACATCCATGGCTGGTGTCTGGGCACCGCCACAAAACCTTGCGGTGGCTTGTGGACCTGTGAGTGTAGGTGTAATGAGAGTAAGTAAGGGAGAGGTGTCGCTTTGGTGTTAGTGGTGAGGCCTCAATTGTAAAACCCCGCAATTGTTCGGGGTCCAGCGGAGGAGGAGATGATTAAGGATTGAGGAACAGGTGCGGAGAGGGGTCGTTAGATTTGTAAAGACATAATGGGACGAAAAATACAGCATGACGCAGATATAAAATAGAGAAACGAAGAAGGGACACCCTTCAAGCACGAAGGGAGAAGGCAAGATAAGGCAAGAGAGGCACACGGGGCACTCGATTTAGCGATTACACCGAAGAAATCGACTAATCGGATAAGATAACGGAGATGAACTAAGCAACAATACGTCCAGGGACTCTTTCTTTCCGCGTACAATTCGCGATCACAACAAAAAAGTAAACAAAGAAAAAACTACGGTCGATGACCTTAACTGTGAAGAATTAACACCGCTCGCTAAGTCATTCAGTTTTCGAAGAGTTGTGGTTTAACACCACCTGCTACACACCTGGGCGGCTTGCATGTAACGGAGTAATAGATGTCGGTGAGATCAAATTATGGAACGATTCGGGACCTCTATTTTTAAGTGCTCGCGAATTTCTCAGTTATGAGGTCGATGGAAATACAGGAACCCGAGATTAAAGCTCAGAATCGAATGGAATTACGTGCACGATGTAGTGTGACTCGTGCGGGCGAAACCTCTTGCTCGTCCGATTGCACGATTCGCCAGGTTGGCGGGAGTCTCGACGGTTCAGCGGAAATTGGGTCAAAGGAGAACGGAGGGTTGCACGGATAGTACGGGAGCTGGTGGTATGCTGTGAATCTGATATTTACACTTGTAAGATTTGCTCACGTTTAACGAGGATACCTAGCAGAGTACAAAAGGGGCAAGTCTTACAATTTACCAGTTGTCTTTCCCCTGGGGGGGGGGGATGGAAAATATGCGAATCGGACATATTTTTTGGCTTCTTAAACTTGGCCGAGTAGTCAATGGGGATGCCAAGACCCCGTTTTGACCGGGGCCGCAAAGTTGCAAAAAAATTGCGAATCGGTCATATTTTTCGGATCTCGGAGCTTGCGAATCGGACATCAAAATGTTCGATTCGCGATTTTTTTGCAAAATTCATGCACATGCACCTACAAATATACCTGATAGCTTTGCAATGTTTAATTTTATTCCGACTTGTAAATTCAATGTTTCTAAAATGACTTCGGTTTCTTACTTACTTACGATTTGTTCGGGGAAAGAATGAGTATTTTTACCTATCTGTACTGGAAATTCCAAAAAAATCTATTACCACTACTACGAGGTTTTAAGATGACGATCCGATAGCCAATATTGATTTTTTATGGAACTCCTTATTGATATTTCCGTCAACTAGGTGACCACCAAAAGGAGAGAGAGTTTGACCCCGGGAAAGACAATAGCAATGAAGGTACAATAAGCTGTTTTCGGAATTGGCCAGGATAGAGAGGTGAATGAGGAGTCGGCCGTTGAACAAATAATCACCGTGAACGAGCAGAGAATCACTATTACTAAGCCCTGGGAGATGCAACAAGTACGAAGGTCACACGCGCGACTTGGACATTTAGAAAAATGCATATCATTCGCGTTATGAACGACGGTACAGTCTGGAAATAACATTTCTACCTCCACAATGTATTAGCATCTGTAGATGAGTAGATGACAGGCAAATTCACTGCCAAACAGACCGAGGTCGTTGCATGGAAACCGTCTTCCGCCGTCGTTCGGTGTTCGTGACCATAGAAGTAGGAAGCGTCGTGTCCGGCAGTTCGGACTTGCCATTGACATGAGGCGCTACCGGCCATTCGTCCTCCACGGTGAAGCGAGTGACACAGGATGGGAGGCCTTGATTTCGTGCTGCTCACGGCTTCACACGGTCATCCGTTCTGTCCGCACGCGTTTTTATTTCTCATTTTCGAGTGAACGGAGCGCCAACGAGAATTTTGAGAAGTTTATAGTCGTGATGCGACTGCCAAACTTTGACTTTCTGCCAATGGACATCTACATCTATGAGGGGAAGTCAATGAATAAGTCGCAAATTTCAGGAAGATAAACTCAGGAGCTTTGGAAAACATTTCATTGGGAACGCTTGAAACATCCACCGTAACATTTCGACTTAGCTTTCGGTGGTTTTCATCTGTTCGGCCCCCTTAAAAGCCATTTGGGTGACCGAAATTTTGAATGTGATGATGCCGTAGAGGTTACTCGTTGGCTGCGCCAGGAAACACAAGGCTTCTTCGCTGCCGTCTGTCAAGAACTTCTAAAGAGATGGTATTAGTAACTCTGAATACACGGGAATATGTCAGAATATGTCGAAAATTAAGTCGAAGATACTTTGATTAGTTTTGCCTCCATCCAGTTTTGCGAGTTATATATTGACTTAAACTCGTACCTGGTACACTGCAAGCAACCGCTAAGGATGTGATATGGCAAGAGTTATTCCACATGAAGAATGCAAAATCATTATTAATTTTTGCTTAAATATTAGTCACCACTTCACTAAGTAAGCCCTGCCGATGGAATTGAAAAGTTTTTCGAATCCCAAAAGTAAATCAGCCGACTGACCACGTCCTCATCCGACAACACCCTTAATTTCGTTTTATTTTCTTGAAGGAACTCCTGCTTTGCATTGACTGAGACTAGATCAGTTGTCCCCCATGAGCCCCTGACTCGCTTTCCTGTGTGTAGACTCACGCATTTCCCTGTTGTTTCCCGCGACGCCAACGAACTGGAAGAGAATGAAAAAATGCTAAATAGTAGTTCTCCAGCGAGCGAGTGTGTACATATAGTATATGTAACATTTGGACGGCACAATAGAACACAAAATAAAATAGAGAACACGTAAAAGGACATTGTGTGTGTGTAAATGTAAAATGTGAGTGTCCTTGAACGTGTTAAATATTTTATTTTGTGTTCTATTGTGCCGTCCAAATTTTATAACGTTATTTTGTTCTCATGAGTGCTTATGCATCTACTATGTATATATATATATTTTTTTTTGTGTATATATATACATATATATATATATATATTATTTTCACACATAGAAATAGACATATAAGGAAAGGGGATAGGAAAACTAGTCGACACAAACACAGAAACTAAAACATATAAAAGAGGGACTCACTGGTTCTCGAATTTTCGGTGGTGCAACCACCTTTCTCAAGAGGAATTAGGAACAGAACTCTGTTTCTTCTTCAGAACTTCTGTTCCTAATTCCTCTTGAGAAAGGTTTTTGTACCACCGAAAATTCGAGAACCAGTGATGAACCTCTTTTATATGTTTTAGTTTCTGTGTTTGTGTCGACTAGTTAATTTACATTATATATATATGCGGGTCGCGGTGGTCTAGCGGGTAGAGCGTTGGACTGCTGACCAGAGGGTCCCGGGTTCGATTCCCGGGCAAGGCACTTTGGGCACCTGCAACTCCACCCAAGCTAGTTGATTTTTCGGGTACCAGATCTTCCTGGGAAACCACAGGGAAAGAAACTGGCCCCCCTACCCTGATGTGTGAATATTCACACGCCGTAGTACACGGGTGAGCTCTACCATCACCTACTAAACCGACCTTCGGGTTGATTACTGTGTTTATGGTTATATATATATATATATATATATATATCGATATATATATTATATATATTATAGATATTATATATATATTATATATATATATATAATATATATATATATATAATATCTATAATATATATATATCGATATATATATATATATATATATATATATATATATATATATATAGAAACACGTTATTTCTTGACTTTTATGCGTTCTCACATTGTGTGTTGCTGCCAAAGTTATATATATATATATGGGTGGTGGTAGTCCAGTCACTGCAAGGCACCTGCAGCTACACCCAAGATATGTGATTTTTCGGTTACCAGATCTTCCTGGGAAAATATAACCGCCACAGGGAAAGAAACTGCCCCCCCGTACCCTAATGTGTGAATTTCACGCGCTGTATAGTGCGTGCGTGCTGGGTGAACTCTACAATCACCTACTAAACCGACCTTCGGGTTGAATACTGTGTTTATGGTTTATGTATGTACACGAGTATATAGGCCTGGCCTCACAGTGGCTCCCATCCAATCGGTTTTCCAACTAATTGGAGTGAGAGCTTTCTGTCTCTGCGCCACAGTTGTTTTTATATTGAATGCAGCCACTTAATTATGTTTACGGGTATCCTTGGTCCCAAGTGTTTGAGAGACATATTGAAGGTAAAGCCCTGGCTGGCTGGCTCCTCTCTGGGCACACAAGGTTAACAGGGGTAGGTGTCTAAAGCAAGAACACTAAGTACTGGTACCTATGACTACGGTACTAGTATGAATGGTACGGTAGTGGAACGTGTGATTATTGCCCTGTCGGTTAGGACCAAAATAAAGGTATAAAAATGAATCTCTACATCTAATTAAAACCGCCGCCGCGTGGGCGTGTGGCAAGGGGTGTTAGGGCACCACACGTAATTAAGAAAAAAAATCGCATGCAAAAAACACATATTTATACAAGCCACAAACATGGTATTCATTTATGCAAAAACCTTTACAATTCACACACATGCAAACACACAAACTACCAACTTACATACCAGTACACTGTCATCTCTAAGCATACCGGATGTCTTTGCAATGTTTAATCTTGTCCTGACTTGTAAATTCAATGTTTTTAATATTTATAAAATGACTACGGTTTCTTACAATTATGATTTCTGATTGTTCTGGGAAAGAATGAGTATTTGAATCTATCTGTATTGGAATCTATCTCCCTTATTTTATCTTTGTGGTCTGATCTAGCTAAGTAGTGTGAGGCCATTAAACGAGGCTCATTCTTAAAGTAAGTACCGTTTGCTTATATTTAAATATTGGCGCTTCAGAACACAGTTTTGCTCCTGCAGCGCCATCTACTGATTCATTGAGAAGCTATAGCAGCATTTGTTTTGTTCCAGAAGTCGTTTGCTTATCCGTGCATGCAAACAACAATGTCCGCGACAAATCATTGATCCCGCCAGCTGTGAAGTGCGTTCTGTCATACGATTCTTTTATGCAAAAGGATTGTCGGCTGCTGAAATTCATCGGGAATTATGCCTAGTTTATAAACCTATAGTTATGAGTGAAGGAAAGGTTAGACAATGGTGCTGTGATTTTAAAAATGGACGAACAAATGTCCATGACGAAGAGCGAAGTGGTAGGCCCAGTATTCTGACCGATGAAATTGTTTCGCAAGTGGAACAAAAACTGCGATGTGATCGTCGATTGACAATTAATGGCCTGGCTGAACAATTTCCTCAACTTGGACGCACTACTGTCTACAATATTGTTACGGAAAACCTCGGATACCACACATTGCGTGCAAGGTGGGTACCGAAAATGCTCACCGACCACCACAAAGAGCAAAGAATGTCCAGTAGACGAGAGTTTTTGGGTCGTTGGGAACTCTTTAAACCACCCACCGTACAGTCCTGACCTTACACCCAGCGACTACTTCTTCTTCTTGCACTTGAACAGTGGTTCGGTGGACAACGTTTCGAAACCGAAGAGGAACTCAAGAATGGCGTTGTCGATTGGTTCAACCCTCAGGCGGCGAGTTTCTATGCAGAGGGGTTAAAGAAGCTGGTGCAGCGGTACGAAAAATGCTTAGAAGTGAACGGCGATTATGTAGATAAGTGAAGTAGGTTTGCAGCTAACTAAAAGTGCCAATAAAATGTGTTTCATATGAGTATATTTTTTCCTGTGACCAAACGGGCTTTACTTTATGAACACGCCTCGTAATTCCTTAAGTGTCATCGTTAAACTCGTTGGTTCTGAACCTCTCTAAATCTCCGGAAAAAATTCTAATTCTCACTGCCTAGATACCTCAACCTATAGCCTATCCTAGGTATCTCAACCTATTTGTTGACATTATACAAAGTTCCAGGGCCTGCAATCCATGTAGTCGCCCAGTATAGCCTCGTATCTCATTGTTCGCCCGGCAGCTCTCCTCTGTTATCAACCTCGCCTCCCCCCGCCATGCTCGCCTCTGATTGGTGGAGACATGCAACTCGTGGGGAGGGATGAGAAAATGAGAGATAGTCTGCCCTCGTTCTCCTTCTCGTATGAATCTCTACTTCAATACCCACTCGACTCAAATGCAATTCCGCATACGCGAGTCATCGCTGTGTATGCGAGTCACACGGAAACTGGGCCCATGTGACGTGACTTCGAGCGATAAAGTGGGCGGGGTGGGGGGCCACGTGCTTGTTCGGCTCGAGGAAAGACCTTGAGGATTTTGGCCATGCTATCTGGGACATCTCGTCCCGCGAGGAACACAGCCGGCAGACGATCTCGAGGGGAGGGCGACGGCACGTGGCGGATTCGTCATTTGTTTTGTCTTCGCCTTCGTGGGAGCGCAGGGTCGGATATTCTAGGAATGAAAACCTGTTGATTGGGTGGTGGGGGTCAACGGATGGAGAGGGTGGGGCGTGTTGTATGCCTGTAAGCGAACGAAGTCATTCTGACTATCTGACAGCCGATCACGATCAAACGTTTCGATATTGTGTACGCAACACTTGCCTTACGTCGAAATTTCTCTTATTTTATTTTATTAATTTATGTTTACCCTCTAAGCCACCGCCAGGGTGTGTGGCAGGGGGTGAATACACACCGGAATAAATTTTACCCGAACATCACCCCACCGCGGTCGAACAATGTTATTATTATCCCCTATCGTTCGCGGAAAAAAATTACATCTTAAATCTATCTGTTATGCACTTAATCTCTCTAATTTAATTGAAATGATCTCTCCTGCTGTAGTACGATGGGGGTTATTATACATTTTCAACATCACTGCTGAAGAGACCTTCCAGTTTACCCAAGAGAATTAATCGGTATATTATCCTTGGCTCCGTGAGTGATTATCATTTCATAAACATATTAAATACAAAGATGTTTTACGCTGACCATGTGGTGCATTATTCATGGACAAGTTCGCTGTCGCAATAATCACAACCACAAATCTTCCTTATTAACTAGAGATTCATACATACTAATAAATGCATGTATACGTTGCACTAATAGTGTGCTTTTCAGAAAATCCCTGAACAAACGGAGAGGCGCACACCAACTCACACTTCTCGAAATATTTTACTTACTTTATCGTAATCCCAAAATTGACGCATACTTTTGCATGTTCATTTATTTGATGAAGGGTACCTGAGTAAAGTAAAACCTTTCCAGGTTTGGATATCATTCACCTTAACCGCAACTCAAACCCGGATTCCTAGAATGTGGTGCACCTAAGGGATGGCTCCTTGAAAGTCTTCCGCAGATGGTGGGAATAAGGATGTGTTAATGTATTGAGTAGACGACATTTGTTCTTCCTTTCATATGATTCGATATGTTTTTCTCGCGTGTAGTTCCTATTTTTTTTAAGTCATTCTAAATTGGTGTGCATTAATGACGCCATGAAATCGACGGCACGAAGGTTGACAATTGAGAAGGTTAACTGTTTCAATTAATCATGTTTCACTCGACTATTAATTGTAATTTGTAATTTTGTCCATTGTTAAATACAGTTGCGCGTGTTATTGATAGCGTTTGTGTTTCTAGATTGCGAATTTTCAACAAGACGAGGCAGGTTTATTACAGTTTGTTTACATTTTAATTTTGGTCTAATTTTCTTCTTTGTTTTGCGTTGAGCCTAACATGAGGCTCATAACATTAAATTTCATTGAACGGATGCTTATTTTAATTAATTTATGGTGATCATCGGAGGCGTTGTTTTAAATTTAAATACATAATCATTTGCAGTTAAATACGAACATTAATAATAGAAATAAGCAAATATTGGGTTGTTAATTTAGATTTAAATATAATTTTGTAATACATTTATTTGTTAGTTAGGTCCCAAATGATATATTATGTTTATTGCTACAGGAATATTCAGATTCCTTTATTGTAGTTTTCAATTTTCGGCGCTGTGTTGTTTAAACTCTGGTATTCTTTCTTATATATCATGCAAAGCACATTTACACTTGAGCAATCGTTTTTTTATGATACAAATGTCAAAAGTAATACGAACAGTGGATATGTAAATATCGTTGTTCCATCCTACAGCCACTCCGTTTGCAGATATATTTAGTACTAATTTAAGCGTCCCAAAAAATATAAATATCATTCATTTTATTAAATGAGCAAACTTTCTTTATGCCGAATGTGCTTCTCCTGCTGTTGAACATTTTAGATGTAATTGATTGCGGGAGTGTGCTAATTTACACGTTAACATTTGAAACAGTACGATGCATTGAATGAATTAACTTGAAACTTGGCTGCAAAAATTTCAATGTATTTTCGTCTTGACTTCACTGTTTTAACTGCCTTCTGCAAACTCTTCGTGCACTGTCATTCGCTCGTGACCTTTACCCACAAAATTTCACTTGATGCAACAGTTAAGTTATCTTTAAACAACAATTTTGAACTGATTTCGGTTGGGCTGATATTTTCATATAATTTTATTCGCGATCATCAAACTAGTCAGTTAATACTGGCATCAAGTACATTTACGTTACAATTACAGTACTTGCATGTAGTCATTTTGTTTGTCAGTTCATTGATTCATTAAAAATTACACGCACTGCTTATTGATACGCATGAGTAATATGGATTAAACTAGTTGGTAAATAAATGAAATATTCGTTAATAATAGTACCAGAATTTCTTGCAATTTTCCATTTAATAAAGATATATTTTGCACTAGTTTCGACGTACTTCAACATTGTCGAATGAAGCTTTCAAACTGCGGAGTCTAATACGTACATATGAAACATAGGTGATGGGAAAATCCTCTCCAGGTTCTCCACGTGTTGTGTGGGATTGTGGGAGAGAGGTGAGTGGAAAAACCGAAGTTATTGAGGATTGTGGGAATTTCCCGTCCCCCTGTATCCTTAACAACTTCGGTTTTTCCATTCACCTCTGTCCCAGAATTCCACACAGCACGTGGAGACACCCAGTTTCCCCTACTTGTATGTTTCATGTATACGAGGACTGAGCAGAAAGTAACTTCCGTCATATTAAAAAAATACACTGGAAGAGACGAAACAAATTTCTTTTTTTAATCACAAAACTATCTATCTCAACTATTTTATGCAGATTCACCAAAAAGATTTAAACACTTATCATATCTATGAACTAGTTTTCAAATTCCTTCAGCATACAATTGGTCGCCTGTGAAGGCAGCCGACCGACCGAACGGCATCTTGAAGCTCCTCGTAGGGACGAGCAAAAAATATTTAGTAGCCTAACTTTTCAGTCGTGTTTCCATACAACAGAGTCATAGATATATGCGGAAAACTTTCTAAAGATTTCAGCGATCGTTCCAACGAATTTATTTCATGTGTGCGTAATTGTAATACAATGAATTTTTTGTGTCAATCACGAAATAAAAATATATTTTGATTGAAAAATATTTGTTTAAGAGGAAGGTAGTGATGCAATATATTTTGGTTAATGCGTAAAAATGCTTTTGTACCCGAGACTATTGTTAATTACTCAAAATGATGAATGTCAAATCATTTTGATTTCTCTAGTTATCCGAAGAAAGGAAACACCTTAACTCTGGGGTGGAAACCCTGGTTTTTTTATTCGTTTTATATTTTAGCAAATTTATTTAATAAGCTTTTAACAGAAGTCGATAAATCACTGCAGTCAATATTTTAAATATTTTCCTTAGGATTCAAATTTAAATTGCGAAGAGTGAATTATAATCTATTTGACATTATCGTGCGGTTTTTTTGAGGAGAAATATACTTTTCTCAACGACAACATTAAAGAGATTAGGAGTGACGTTCATTTTTGCCTGAACTATTTGCAAATTTCAATTTAATGAATTTACAAATTCAGGGCAATGGTACTAACCTTATAAAGGCAAAATCTGTGGTGACTGTATTTATTTATAAGTTGCTTTTATTTAAGCGCAACATAGGCCGGCGTGAGCTTTATCAATTTCCTTCTCTGCTTAAGCTACGAGAAGAGCAATCTGGTATACAGGAGATTAAAGAAGTTGTAGTATTAGAGGAAGAATTAATTGGACTTGAAAATGAGGTTGCATCGAAACCAAAGTTTAAGACTATAATCTTAAACTTTGATTATTTGATAAAAGTTTAATTATCGAGTAGTTTGGTTACAGACGAGGTTTTTGATCGTTTTCCTGCATTACGAATGAGGGTTAAATAACTCCTCCTTACATTTCCGACTTCACATTTGGTGGAACGTGGTTTTTTTTGTGCAGTCATTCAGTTTATTTCCACATAGAGAAACAGACTTCAGGTTTGTGAACGCGGTGATTTAAGACTCCTGCTAAGTGACATTAAACCGGAAGTTGAAAAACTGGTGCCAAGTCATCAAGACTATCCATCCAGTTAAAATTTTATTTGATGGAAATATGTTATTAAATTTTGGCACGGACACTGGGAAGACTTCCTGTAATTGTAAATACTCTTTCAAGTTGTTAGATCGTAGAGCAAGAATCACGAATGTACCCCCCTCCCCGTCCAAATGTAGATGCTTACGCAGCGGCTCCATTACGGGGGAAGGACATTAATTAAAGTTCTCTCTAATGTTAATAACTACGATCGGGTTCGGACAAAGGTAACAAGGATGTAACGCGCGGCTGATATCGAAGAAGTTTTCGCTCTATCGCATGACGTGACGTTTCGAGAGCGATGGGAAAGTGGGAGAAGTGATTTTCGACGGCCAGCCACTGCTACCTCAATAAGAACTAGCAGACTCAAGGATTCCTTCTTCCCACGGACAATGCGGGATATCAATTGTAAGGTGAAAATAGCAAAAGTCCCACTTGCCACTCTCAGCGTCTAGGGAATAATTAGTTCTACTCAATTGCATGCACTTTCACTAATCTCGTGTTTTGATGTCAAAATTACTCACGCCGTCCGTTACCAACAGCGTTATGTCACATTTTCCTCCTGTGACTATAGGGGCAGAGACTACGAGTTGAATGTCCGTGTGAAAGAAGAAATTCTCTTTCTTACTCTGCAATTCTGCATGACCTGTCTTGTTATGGTGGAGACCTGCTGTATAAATGGTTTTGGTTCATTTTAATTTCCTTTTCTTTGCACAAAAAGGACTAATTTATTAAATGAATCGACCCATGTTTTGAATTAAGTCTTTCTCCAGCCTTTATACAAACTCGCACGTTATTTGATAGTTTTTACTGAATATTTTCCGTATTTCCTTCCCCTCCCTTAACCTCTCTTATCACTTACCCATCCCACCTGGAGCTTGCAACCCCTGCCCCACACCTTTTTGGTGGATCGCGGAGAATATAAATTTATATCGATGAGGGACCCTGGAATCACGAAGAGTATGCTTGAATGACTTTGTCCTTGGGATAAACCCAATTAATAAAAGTTTTACGCTGACCCAGAGATGTAATAGATGCGGAGAAAGCAACACGCAAGTCGATGCAGTATTCCTTGACTTCAAAAAAGCCTTCGATAAAGTCCCACACAATAAATTGTTACACAAACTGAAATGCTATGGAATCAATGAGAGATTTTTTAATTGGATTAGAGACTTCTTGTCAAATCGCAATCAAAGTGTAGTCATCGATGGGTTGTACTCAGCGGATTGAGATGTAACTTCCGGCGTCCCCCAGGGAAGTGTAATAGGCCCCTTCTGTTCTTAATATACATTAGTGACTTAACCGCACACGTTAGTAGTAATCTCAGGTTATTTACTGATAACACGATGGTATACAGGGAAATAAGGAGCCAACTAGATCGCGAGCTACTCTCTAGAGACTTAGACAAAATCTCAGATTGGTGCAAGAAATGGGGATTAATGCTTAATCCACATCTACATCTACTCAATACCCCGCAAGCCGCCTCAAGGGCGTGTGACGGGGGGTGTTAGGGCACGACCCGTAATTTACAAAGAAAAAAAACCGCATGCAGAAAACATAAATTTATAGTCCATAAACCCACAAATTACAAATTATTATCTCTAATTGTACGATATTCGAGTCCAGCATCACTTTTGTAATTTAATGCTATTGTGTCATCTTATTTGATGTTTCTTTCTCATGTTGTGTAATTGATATTAATTATATCATAATACTAAAGAGGGATTAAGTGTGATCAGGAACCCCCTCCACATATCATGCTATATATTTCTTTTTGTATTTGCTTCTGCAATAAAAAAGGCAAGGTGTGATTGGGGAAACTCCTTCACCACCTTTCCTTATTAGTATTATTAGTTCACAAACCAAATATGGTGAACATTCATGCAACAACCCTTTCACCCCACAAACATGCAAACCCACAAACTACCCACTAACATACATATGCACCTACGGATACACCTAATATCTTAGCAATGTTTAATTTTGTTCCGACTTGTAACTTAAATTTTTTTAATATTTCTAAAGTGACTTCTGTTTCTTACTATTTTGATTTCTGATTGTTCTGGGGCAGAATGACTATTTGAATCTGTCCCTTATTTTATCTTTGTGGTCCGATCTACCTAAGTAGTGTGGGGCCATTATTATTCCTTTAGTGTCACCAATAAACTTGCTGGTTCTGAATCTTTCTAAAAGTCTCACTTACGCATAGACAAATGCGCAGTTTTGAAATTTTTGAACAAAGGAAGTGGCGAACAGGACATAAACTACGAAATAGAGGGTTCAGTGCTAACTATGTCCTATCAAGATAAGTATGGGAAGGGTCAATAAGGGAAATTTACTGGCAAACCGATCGGTACATAAGAAATTAATTATTCTTCCCTTCGTGCAAAAATACACACCACGACAATAGAGAACGTCATGTGCAACAATTTCAACTCTCTCAAAAATACTCTGATGTCTCTGATGACCTGTCGCACGCTCTCGCGGATTATTAGGCAAGTTTTGGATGTATAAAGGAAAAGAGCGTAAGGTGGGGATCGCCAATAGCGAATGCCCGGCAAGGGCAATCGCTATCGGCGATCGCTAAGGCAAGGTTTCACCCGCGGACGCCACCACTTCTTCCCACCACTGAAGCAAGTGGAGGAAGGAGTGGACCCTCTCTCTTAACATGAAGTTGGTTGAAAATGTGTGCAGTTGGAAACTATAGTGCAATTAACTTTAAAACTATGGAATAAAACATATCATGGCATCCTAAATTTCCTTTGCCATGGTCATTCAACCCCGTCTATTTAACGAATTGCTAAAATTGATCCGAGAGGTTAGCGTAGTATTATCCAGTAATATTTTGACCAGTTGGAAGATAAGCTATTAGTAGAATCCCTTTTGCATCCCAGAACACTGAAGTCATTAACTTTCTGGCCGACCGGTTTCCTTTGGTGGTGGTGAATCAACATGTTTCCACTTCTTTGACTGCTCTTTTGTCTCAGGAGAATAGTAGTGGACCCAAGTTTCACTAAGGTAACCCTGTGTTAACAAACCGGGTCAGAAAATCTTCTTGGTTGCTCTTAAAATGAGTCAATTATTTGTCGGAAATTTCCATTCGGATGCGTTTGTGATCCTGCGTCAAGAGTCGCGGCACTCATCTAGCAGATAATTTTCTCATATCCAATTGCACTGTTAAAATGTGACACGCCCATTCAGATTGACATCCCTACAGCTTCAGCGATTTCTCGAACTTCCAGCCGGCAACCTTTCATGATCATTTAATGAACTTTTGCAATCATTCCTGGGGTAGTGGTACATTTTGGCCGACCACTACGCGGATTATCATCCAAGCGGTCCCGAACAAATTTAAACTCGTTTGTCCACTTAGCAACAGTTGAATATGAAGGAGCAGAGTGCTCTGAAAGTCGGAATGAATGTCCTTTTGCTTTCACACCTTTCTTTACGAATTATTTAAATACTTCTCGAATCTCAATTTTTTCCATCTGCACAAATCATTAGACAAGCAACGGAGAGGCATCCGCACTACAGATCTCTTCCTAGAGAACTGAGGTGTTATGTGTTTACTCATGAAGGAATACCTATTACTGCACAGGAAACTCGTTGCGCTAGCATTGACATCTGAAGGTGATTCCAAGAACCTTTCAATCTACCCTCGTATTATTTTATTCCTTTCTATTCTTTAATTCCAAAACTTAAGTGCTATAAATTGTGTTACATTTAATTCAAACCTTTATTCACATTTTCTTTAATACCATAACAACTTGCCTTCCCCGGTGGCGGCGGGGTAACGCCCTCCTCTGCCAACTCAGAGTTTACGGATTCGTTTCCCGCCTAGTTGGGTTTTCTGTCTCCTAGGGCTTGAGTGTTTTTAATTGTCCTTACTGAATGCATGTATAGGGAGTAGATGGAGGAAGAGACTATTGAGTCTCAATCTCCCCTCAATTAAAGTCGTTAAATAAATAAATAAAATAATATCTTAGTTTGTGCATCAATTTCTCGTAAGAGACCTTGCTGAAGGCTTTCTTGTAATCTAAACATACAGAAACAATGAACGCAGTAATCAACCTGAAGGTCGGTTTGGTATGTAATGGTAGAGTTCACCCGGGACTCTATAGTTGCATAGCATATACCAGTGTGTCCTTGCCCCCGATTTCAGGATATCATAAATAAAGAGCCCAAATTGTGTTTCGTGTGATCTGCTCTCCTTAACCCGTGATGGTTACGGCCGATGGTGCTCCTGATTTCGAGAAAGGCCATTGCATTACTAACAATGATGTGCTCTAATTTTTTGCAGGACACCGATATTGAAGTTATTAAGTTTGTTATGTGAGCCGGTGTCCAGTGCGAGGTTCTTCTTCTTATATCGACTAGTATAAAATGGTTTTAATAACTTGAGACAAATAATGCAAGTTCTTTTAGTGTTCTAGTGGAGGTTGCGTCGGGAAAAGGGAAATCGCTAGTTTTTATATTGCAAAGATATCATCCATTCCTTCGTGTAATGATAATATTTTAATCACGAGCGCTTTAAGTGTGTAGGAGACCTCGTTTGTGCACAAATATTATTGCTATGTTCATTTTGAGAGAAATTGTTTATGATATTGGCCTTGTTTACGCTGTTTGTAATAATTTCGCCATTTTCCATCTTTACAGAATAAACAATTTAATGCTTCCTTGACAAAATATCAAAAACATTTTGGCCTATCCGCTACATATTCGCAAAACATTTTACTCTTAAATGTAGGTTAGACTTTTCCCATAATATTTAGTCAGCCAACCAATTAGTTTCCCTTTCCAAGTCCTCGCTTAAATTTCGTCACTGCCTTCCTAAATATTTATAAAATTTGAGTGGAATATTCTTCGGCTGCTTAACGCCGGTCTGACTTCTCAGTATTGTTGATAGAGAATTATTTCTGGCATAAATATTTGTGCATAATCGGTTCCAACGCCAGATGAGACCGAATCAAAAGAGAAAGTTTGAGAAAAATTATGATTTAGCAAAATAAGCCATGCTTTCCCACAATCCCAGGCAATCCCACGATACGCGAGAAATATCTCAGAGCCGTCAAAGGTAATATGGAAAACAAATTCTCTTTTTTAATAAAAATCCTGTACCAACGAACATTAACCATACGATGTGTAGGCAACGGAATTCCGAGAAAGAGTGTAAACTGCTCTGCCATCTTGCAAAAATTCGCTAAAATCTAAATTTTTGTACACTTCAGGTGATGAAAATTTGGTAAAAATGTTTAAAATTGACGGTTTTCGTTAATTTTTCTAAATTTCCTCCGCCAGAAAACAATCCAACCCACCGCATCCCGTAATTTTAAGATTTCGGCTGGTGTGACGCCACTTGTTTTCAGAGATACGAGTATCGTGCCATCGACCTTTCAAGAGGCATGAGGTGTCAAGATTATCAAATTTGATGGAAGTTATCTTCCGGGCAGCTCTTATCTTTTTCTCACGGGCAACTCATTGCTGGGCGATTGGCTGCTCCTCGACTCTCCTACCCTGCCCACAAGATGGGAATAGAGAGCGATGATGCTGAGGAAGATGAAACCCTTGAAGAAAAGGATATTTTTATAAATTTCAATTCCGATTTTTAACCCGGCATTCAATCGCACCCCAGTCGTGCATTCTCTTGTAAATTTCGCATGCGCTCAAATTAAGGGAATCAACATTCATGTCACCACTATTTTTAGCTCGTTTATGGCAAGACTTGCAATTTCAGAGCTTTTTTACTCAATTTATAAACATTACCTTCATTACTGCGATTCCGTCAACCCTTGTTTTGTCTTGCATTTGGACCCTAAGAGACGCCGCAGTGGTACCATCCACTGACACCGTGTCGCAGTGCCTCTATTCACCGTAGAGGAAACTCTTCATGGCAAAGTAAAAATACCCGTTCCTATTTTCAGGGCCTGATGATAGAATCAATAACTGGGTCCTTCAAGGAAATTGTACCCTTGTAATCTATCCCTTTGAATTTACATTCAGCCTTCGAAACATTAATAACGTTAGCGTTAATAATAATACAATGACATTAACTCCATGGTCAAAAGTAGGATGCGTTTATTTGCCGACGATGAAGTGATTTCATCTATCTACATAATACCCCGCAAGTCGGCTCAAGGGCGTTTGGCGGGGGATGTTAGGCCACCACCCGTAAAAAAAACTACATGCAAAATCAACACATCCAAACAAACCTAAACATGTGGTTTACAGAGATATCCGTTATTCTGAGGATAAATTAGCTTAAGCTGCTGACTACAACGCTGGTTTGATGCTTACTTATCGGGGTATAACCTTAAAAAGTACGTAGTGATGCATTTTGGAAAAAGAGAAATTTCATCCCGAACGCTTACAGCATCGGGAACTCCGAAATGGAATTTGTAGACTCCATTGAATACCTGAGCGTTACCCAAACTCACGATCTCTCCTGGGTGAAACACATACGGGGACTATGTGGACAAGTTAACCAAAAATTATTATGATTTATCAGAAGAGTACTATGTAAATGTGATGTCAATAGTCAAAGATAAATGTTATCAGTCGCTGGTTAGGCTATATTTAGAATATGCTGCAAGTATGAATGGGATCCTCACGAAGTTGGAGTAATTGCCGTGTGCAGCGTAGAGGAGCTAGATTTGTAAAACGTTGTTGTGGTAAACTTAGTATCGTACGCAAAATTAATTGATATAGATTGAGTGCAGAACAGATGGATTTAATATATCATATTTACTGCGAACGAAAAGGAGGAGCAAAAAAACATCTGACTGCAGTAGGAGGAAAACATTCGGGTCTACATTTGTTCGGTGTGTGTTTGCTCCCTCTCACAAACCATGGTGGTGGTTTTCTGGCTGCTTCAAAATACTAAATATTGGCAGATTGGAACAAGGTTATAGATTGGAGAACCAATCCAATCCTCAGGAATTCCTTTGATGATGAATGATGAACGTGTAGTGCTTTATCATAAGCAACTCCATTGGCTAAAGATTGAGCAAAAGCGTTAGATTCAACTATTTTATTAATTAAAATTGGCAATTTTAATTAATCATGATATTCCACCATATCACGCCTGAAACGTCTCTTTTTATTCAACTATTTTATGTATAAATTAATAAAATCAGCATCATGGTCTTTACATGACATTCAGACATTTTACAACATGTACTTAGGCAAGTAGGCATTGTATAAATGCCTACTCGCCTAAGTACATGTTGTAAAATGTCTGAATGTCATGTAAAGACCATGATGCTGATTTCCTCACTGAGTGCTAATTTTTCTCATGAAAATTAGAACCATGAAGTTGAAAAAGTTAATAATGTTGTGGACTGAAATTTTTTCTAAATAGTTTAGCCCTAAATTCTTCATTGAAACAGATTTTTTACCAGAGTAATAAGAATACATTTTGTTTCACATCTCAAGACCTTCCTATCTACCCTAAACCTTATGACCTGAGCGAAATTAGTCAGGTGTGTAATCACTCACTGCCACACCTTCTAAATGTGCCTGGCCAGGTATTAAAAAACTACGAAAAAACAACCAAGTTGGGAGTGGCTCTGCTGTGAAAAGTACAGAATATGCTGTAATTGACTCTTTAGTTATCTTTTCTAAGAAAGATAAGGGACGGAAGGATAACGTCCAACGGTAATAACGGTAGGGGTAAACATATCCGGGCCAAAATTGGTCTGGTGTGTATTTTTTGGCCGTGTGGCATCCCCTGCCACACGCCCTAACGGTGGCTTTCAGGATACTGAATTATATCAAAATATAAAAATAGTAATGTGTCTTTAGAGCAGTCGTAAGGAAAATCGTGGCGTGGAATCTATGTTGGCATTCTATGATATAAGATAGCAACAGACTGTCGTATTACACTAAGCGTTGAAGAAGATTTTTGAGTAGATCGTGACTTGTAAATTTTGATCACGTGTCTTAATGATATAATGAATCGGATTATTGGTGAGACATCACCGGGAGTTGAACCTAGTCCCCCCGATGAGTAAAAAATTGGGATTTATTGGAAGAGTAATGGGTAAATGTGATGAAAAGGTGAAAGAGAAATGTTATCTCTCGCTGGTTAGGCCTCATTTAGAATATGCTGCGAGTATATGGGTTCATTCGAATTTTCGCCACGAAATTGGATTAATTGCCGAATTGGATCGCATGCAACGTAGAAGAGCTAGATTTGTAAAACGGAGTTCCTGGGGTATTCAAAATATTAGAGGAGCTAGGCTGGGCGAAGGTTAAATTGCAGATTAAATCTCTTGCATTAAATTTGTTGTACCCGGCGTAATTTTATGGAGTTTACATAACATATTGAACTGAAATGAAACCTGATGATGACGTTCGACGTCGAAACCTTCGTGGTGTTTTTAAATAAAGTGTGTGGAATTTTCAAGTCAATAATTTCATTTCAACTCTTGCATAAATTGGAAAGATGTCTCTTTAGCGGTGATGTTGAAAATTTGTTATTACCCCCATCGCAATACGGTTGGAGATCATGTCAATGGAATTAGATTAAGTATAGAGCAGTTAAATTTAAGATACCATTCTTTCCTTGAACGATAGGGGATCATAATAGCATTGTTCAGCCACGGTTGGGTCATATTCGGGTCAAAGTTAATCTGGTGCATGCACCCCTGGCCACACACCCTAGTGGTGGCTTGCAGGGTACAAAAAAACCTTTCTGCTGACAGATGGGCGGCTCTCCAGCTCTACCGACTGCTGTCTGCCGGCATTATCAAGCGCCGAAAGGCCGGGTGGTAAGGAGACTGTTCCTTGTAATGCTATCGCGTCTTCCTCGATGGAGGGAGGAGATGGCAATCTCCCGCCACAGATATGAGTGCAAGTGGCAACTTGACGGCACGTGGAGACGGAGGGGAGAGCGGCTTGTTGTTTGTGTGGGTGGAGGGTTGGGGGGAAGAGAAGGGCACGTGCCCCGGAGGGCCCCTTCCCCTTAACCACAACCAACACCAAACCAACCCCAAACCTCCCCCCACCCTTCGTCACGGAAAAAGAATGCCACTTTGTAGTCCAAGGGGAGCATGGCGACTGTCGAGGTCAAGATCCTCAGGAGCCAAGAAGCTCTCCGTTCGCAAGGAAAGTTTTGAGCACAGAAACAGGGTAATCTATGATTTGGATCTCTGAAGGTCATGTGACAAGGTCCATATTTCCGCACCGTATTTTCACCAAGAAATTTTCTTCGAACTGGCTCGGCGACACATCTCGTGGCGCCCTTGACATTGGGGCACAACTCAACGAGGAAATATGCTCACGACGATCGTTCGAAGGTAGAAGGCTTATTGGGAAACAGATGTTGATTTTTCGGTGGTAACAGGCGAGGAAGCTCCTCTCACGTTAGGATATCCGGCCCATCTTTATTCCAGCTTCTAATCATATTTCGTGGTATTCATTGTCGCCCATGGTCACCTACTGGGAGTGTTAAAGCTAGACTATAACTGTTTTCATTTTGACTATTTCCCACATAGGGGATTAATATCCGTAAAGTTACACCTTCAGCTATTAAGGGGACAAGGAACAATTCACACACTATTTTGAGAATAGTTTAAAAAGGTAACGTCGGATATGTAAAGAATATCTCAGAGAAGAAACTCCTAGAATGACGAGAAAACGTTTTTTTTCAATTATACACAAAACCGTGAGAATTTTTCGATAAAAAATCTGTGCCAATGAATAGTTTTGGTCGAGGGGTTGCCATAGTATTAAATTAAAAATTAGGAAGAAGTGTAGTCAACATAGAGAAAGCAACTGACAGAGTAATATAGTATTTGTTGAAGATCATGTGGTCATGTCATGGTTGAAGGTCGGTCACATGGTCATTGCTCTGGTCCAAGCAAGCATAGGCAGGAAGAAGTCGATAGGGCACGACCAATTGTTATTATCATTAAAACTCACATGTGCAGGGAGGCAATATCAGGTGGCACTAAGTCCCAAGTTTTACAATCAAACTTGCATTTGGAAAAATAAATGGACATATTATGACATGAATCAAAAACAAAAGATTATAAAGAAAATCAATTCGAAAAAAATACACTTAAAGGAAACTTTCAAACGCCAAATTCTAAAACAATAAAAAAGAAAATCCCGCCTCATTAACATTAGTCACCCAAATTAACAGGAAAAAAAATCAAAATTAAGACGTTACATACAATTTTACACAACGCATCAATCAATCAAAAGAATTAGAGAAAATAATCTCGTGCGTTCCTGGAGGGAAAAATTTGATAGTGATGGGGGATTGGAATACGACGGTAGGCGAAGGAAGAGATGGTGGTGAGGTGGGGGACTACGGTGTAAGCACAAGGAATGACCGCGGGGAGAGAGCAATTGAATTCTGCTGGAAGCGGATTACCAACACTTGGTTTAGCCCTATCTCAGAAGAATTATGTGAGTGAAGTTTGCAAATGTTTTTAAATATTTATTTCATCATTCGAACATACGTACATTACTCTTGAGGAAACAAATGCTATTGTTTTGATCGTTAGGTTTCAGTCAGTATTCAGTACTTTAGATCTAACCCCAACTCCCAATGGTGGAAGTTACTCAATGGCGTCGTTCGTTACATATTACGTTTAGACTGGGACTTGACAACTTTAACATCGACATAAATATCCCGCGATCGACTAAAAAGATGGTGGCGGGGGGTGCAAGCAATAGGTGGGAAGGGTAAATTATAAGGGAGAATATGGGAGAGGAAGGAAAAAGGGAAAAATATTTCGGAAAAATCTATGAAAAAACACGCAAATTTCTACACATGCTGGAAGAAGAAAGAAAAGGCTCGTAAAAACTTTTGATATGGAGCGTAGTGGCGCGGAAACGTGGTCACTGAAGCAGGAGGATAGACGTAGATTGAATTTATTCGGAGATCCGACTCCGAATCTTTAATAAAGATTCGGAGTCGGACTTCTTTTCTTTCTTTCTTCTCCACACCCACATTTCAAAAGCTTCAGAGCCGATATTTTTGAAATATGGGTGTGGAGAAGACTGGAGAAGGTGAAATGGACCGAAAGGAAAACAAATGAAGAAGTACTGAAGATGGTGGGCGAGGAGAGAGGCTTGTTGAGAGAAATCCTAAGGAGGCAGGAAAAATGGATGAAAGGCGTATTGATCGGCAGTGGGATTTTGAAGAAGGTAATAGAGGGGAGAATGTTAGGCAAAAGAGGAAAGGGCAGGAACAGGATAGGGATGTTGGACGGGATGAAGGGAGGAAGGAAGTACACAGAAATGAAAAGGGACCTGATGTAGTTTCACTGGATTGTGCTTTGTTTGGAGTCGCAAGATATTTATTTGATAGTTGTATCCATCCAAAAACCTACCTTAACCGGTAGATTACCTTAAAAAAATTGCTATGCCAAAAGAGGAAATAAAAAAGAACCAGAACCATTTATACGATAGACCTCCACCATAACAAGACAGGTGATGCAGAATTGAAAAGTAAGAAAGGGAAATTCTACCATCACGTGAACATGGAATTCATAGTTTCCGCCCTTTAAGTCATAGATCACAGGTAAAGTGACACTTATCATCAAGGGCATGGATAGCCAAGGGAACAGGCTAACCCGAATACCAAAATTCAATCGATTCGGTTGGCTGTCTGATCGAATTAGTCTATTCTACTGTGGAAACCCCTTGAGTAGTCCCACAGCTGTGTAACCTAAGACCTAACTAATCTAAGACCTGACTCTGTAAGGAAATCCGATCCCTTTGTTATTACCCTGCTACTACGGGTGAATTACACATACTCTGTGAGAACATCCCTCACTAGCCGTAGGGTTTATTATTACTGTGGTCAAAAGGAAAGGCGATCGAAAGACCGTCTATCCGAAATCGACTCGTTATCACGTGCTATTTCTCCATCCCGTCGGACTTCGTCCCTTTGCCTCGAGGACCTTCGATTAGTGTCCTCGCCCTTCGTTTGCGAGCGTGTTAATCGGCGGCCTGGAGAGCGCTAACGAAAGCGACCCCCTGTTCGTTTCGTCCCGAGGGGGGATCACAGGATGGGAGGGGGTGTCATCGCCTCGCAAACGTCAGTCACTGCGACAATTGGACGCCCACCCTCTCTCTGTAATCTCTGAGGACACCTATTGTTTTCTTGTGGTAAATCATAATCCCATACCTCTTGCATTATTCCTGAAAAGCAGTAAATAATACGAGGGCTGTCCAGAAAGTAACCTCCCTAATGCTATAAAAAGTTCAATGGAATAGATACGGAAAATGTCTTTTTTTCATCTGAAAACTACGTTACGTCGTGCAATGCACATTTACACTTGGACAATCGTTTTTTATGATACAAATGTCAAATGTAATACGAACAGTGGATATGTAAATATTGTTGTTCCATCCTACAGCCACTCCGTTTTCGGATATATTTAGTACTAATTTATGCGTCCACAATAAGAAAAAAACATCATTCGTTTGTTAAATGAGCAAACTTTCTTTATGCCGAATGTGCTTCTCCTGCTGTTGAACATTTTAGATGTAATTGATTGCGGGAGTGTGCTAATTTATACGATAACATTTCAAACAGTACGATGCATTGAATGAATTAACGTGAAACTTGGCTGCAAAAATTTCAATGTATTTTTCGTCCCGACTGCTCTGTTTTAACTGCCTTCTGCAAACTCTACGTGCATTGTCATTCGCTCGTGACAATTACTCACTAAATTTCACTTGATGCAATAATTTAGGCATTTTTAACAACAATTTTTGAACTGATTTTGGTTGGGCTAACATTTTCATACAATTTTATTCGCGATCATCAAAATAGTCAATTAATCCTCGTATCAAGTGCATTTACGTAAAAATACTTGCATTCAGTCATTTTGTTTGTCAGTTCATTGATTTATTTAAAATTACACGCTCTGCTTATTGATACGAAGGAATAATATGTATTAAACTAATAGGTAAATAAATGAAATACTCTGAAATGAAATATTTCATAATAAATATGAAATAATAATAGAACCCGAATTTCTTGCAATTTTCCCTTTAACAAAGATTTATTTTGCACTAGTTTCGACGTACTTCCATATTGTCAAGTGAAGCTTTCAAACTGCAGAGTTTAATATGTATATATGACACATAGGAAATGGGAAAACCCTCTCCAGGTTCTCCACGTGTTGTGTGGGATTGTGGGGTTGGGGTGGGGGGGAGTTCCCACAATCCTTAATAACTTCAGTTTTTCCATTCACCTCTCTCCCACAATCCCTCACAAAACGTGGAGACACCCAGTTTCCCCACCTCCTATGTTTCATATAATATAGACGAGAGCTGAGTAGAAAGTAACCTCCCTAATGCTATAAAAAGTGCACTGGAATAGATACAAAAAATGTCTTTTTTTCATCTCAAAACTGCGTATCTCTACTATTTTATACACATCTACCAAACAGATTAAAACCTTTGTCATATCCCTACACTAGTTTTCAAATTCCTTCAGCATACAGTTATGCCGCCTGGGATTGCAGCCAACCGATGAAGACACCTTGAAATTCCTCGTCGAAATGAACGCAAAACATGTATTAGTCTAACTTTTCAGTTGTGTTTTCATGCGGATGACTCGTAGAAATTTTTGGAAAAATTTTAAAGGTTGAAGTCATTGTAAATCGCCGCTTTTGATGAAATATTTGGTCGACTTTGGGGCGCAGGTCATCGTTCACCACTGACGGCCGGCCACTCCTGCCATCGTCATGGACATTTGTACTCACTCTTAAACGAACGATAACACTGACTTACGACTCCTGTCACTGATCACACTTAGTCCGTACAGATCATGGGTTAGGTGGAAGAAGGGACTGCCATAGTCTCAATCTCACCCGGATAAGGCCTATTTATCATTATTATCCCAAATTTTCCGATGAATGTCAGCAGCTTTGAAGTTTATTTATCAGTAAAAAACTTATTGCTGAACGGACTTCACATTTGGCGGGAATTTCAATTGCCGTGTTCATTTTGACTCGCTATTGTAAACAAACGACATGTTGCTTGAACTTTAAACCACTGCAACTCGAGGCGTACTGACCTACTGTGTGCGTCGATACAGCGACCATTCGGCTCTCTCCACTAGTTCTCACGCTACACGAAAACGGAGGTTACTTTCTGGACAGCCCTTGTAACTGTAATACCTTAGCTGACGAAATATTAATTGATTATTTATGAACTTGCCTAACTTAGCGATATTGCCACCCACTTCTATCCCCGTCCCCAGCTCTTCTTTTCATATTGCCTTTATTTATTTAAGCATACAAAAGTGTGTCAAAAAGCACCGGCCAAAATGGGAAACCCTATCTCAATCCCCTGCTTACAATTACTGCTCATCCCGATTATCTCCTTATCTGTGCCATGTGATTCACTTACAGATTTCAAATAATTCACCTATACCTCCAGTCTGCTCCCTTATTCTGCAATATTTTACTAACTTAGGTTCGCTATACGGAATTGAAAGCTTTCTAAAAAGTCACAAAACACCCCAAAACACCTCAATCAAACACCTTTTCAAAACAGACAAATAGTACTGCTTATTTTGTATTCTATTTTCCTCTCCATCGGGTACCTCAGTTATGCTATGATATCACGCGTGCTTTTCCCCTTCCTGAACGCAAGCTTACCATCCCCTGATTAATCTCATCCCCTGCTCTTCACCCTCTTATTGATGATCTTGAGAACCACTTTGGCTACGTGTGAAATCAGACTTATTGCTCTGTAGTTCTCAAAAATGATTGCTTTTCCCGTTTTTGGAATAGAATTAACACTGGGCCGACTAAGTCTTCCGGCCGAATTCCTCTCTTGAATTATTTACACTTGAAATTTATATATTGTGCTCATTTCACTGTACTCCTTTTAGAAATCACTGGTGAAGTACAATTGTAGCCATTCGGAGGCACCCTTTCACTTTCGTCTTGCTCAATTTTTATACATATAGTATATAACCGTCTAAGAATACTCTACAGTAACTTTCCCTGTTGATGCATCGCTAAGTGCGTGAGCTAAAGAACGTTGGCTTTCCATTGCCGAGTAACTAAACCGCCAATAGCGAGCCAGCCAAATGAGACGTGTATGCATTTGAATGCAGTGTTACGTACTTTAAGACTTCTCCGCCCGAGTGACTTTATTTCCCTTGGTATCCTCTTCACCGCTTCTCGTCTTCCGCGCGCTCACCTACGCACAATATAAATCCCCTCTCCCCGTAAAATAGAACTCCCATGACCAGAATAAAGCCCCGTCGTCAATGCTGAGAAATTTTGAGCGCCTGGTACGCCGGAGCCCCAGTCGTTAGCTCACCGATGGAACCACTCTTGTCTTTCTGTCCTTCTAAGGAAGGCCCGTGTGCTTCGTGGCCAGCTACGAGGGCAAGGATGGATTTGCCGCGCGGATTTGTCTATGACAACGTGAGAAATTCTGATGTACTTATCCAAGTATTATACTGACGCCTAAACATATCGCTTAGTCAAATGATGATGAATGCCTGCCCCCATAAGAAAAAAGTGATAATTTGGAGTTGTTTTATCGAATACAAGAATTATGTAATTTTAATTTATTTCTTTGCAGACTTAAATCCAAAGAGGAGAGGAAACATCACGATTGAGTTGATTAGCTTACGGGAATGAAGCTATCTGAAGGTTGTCGGTGAGTGAATTATCTATTTCTTAACTTTGACATATTTTTATCGGACGTCATAATCGAGGCGAGGAAGTGAAACTCGGTTAATCTGTACATACATACATACAGAGCCATAAATTATTGTTGACACTTTACCTCCTATTGAGTTTTTCCATTAAATTTTATGAAGATATTATATCCCTTTCCTCCGTATTTTTCTTTATTAGGCTTTCCGATATAACCCTCAAATCTAATCTTTAGAATGAATTCGTATTTGTCCTTGACGACATCATTTTAAAATCTGGATCTAATAATATTTTTCGTAAGAATTGAGCAATGATGAATTGTTGCATTGTAACAAAACTCATAAAATACTCACATTCGGAATTTGAATTAGTAATTGAATGGCATAGATTCACATTTCAAGCTTCAGAATCAGAAAAAATTGTATTCATCCTAATGGGTACTTCACTGGCCTATTTTTTTTACTGCCAGTTGCCGTTGGTGAGTCCTACGAAATCTATCAGCTTGTCAGCTTGTCGTTCAGGCATACATACAGCCTACGTATATGTGTCAATAATTTTTCGTTTATTCTGAATTTAGCACGACGGACGTAAAACTTAATAGCATTTATTAAAGGATTGGCAAATTGCGAGAGAAATCACTTAAGCCTTTTGCGTAACAGCGGACGAAGGCTGAGAAATCCGGAGAATGAGCCCCGACAATTTAGATCAGTGCGTGTTTGGTGGCGGAGCTGGAAAGAAAATTGAAAACCGCGACCCATCCCGTGTAATGGAGATAATGCGTTGACGAAAAGAAGGCAATATCTATTCTTAGTTATAAGCTAAGGAGAGCGTAGCCTTAGTGGGGGAGGGGGAACTACCGTGCTCTTCCCGGTTAGATTGTATACCAGATATTACTGTAGAACGATTTATTTATTGCACCAATGTACCATCGGCTAATTGCAGCAATTTCGATACTCTAACACATGTATAACCATATATGTGGTTTTAAATATATTTTAATATTTTAGTACCCTGCCAGCCACCGCTAGGGTGCGTGGCATGGGTTGAATGCACACGACTAATTTTTACTCGAATATAACCCAACCACGGTCGGGCAATGTCATTTTGATATCCCTTATCGTTCGCGGGAAAAATGATATCTAAAATCTATTAGTTCTGTACTTTATCTCTCTAATTTTATTGAGATGTTCTCTCCTACCGTATTTGAGAGATTAAGTGCAGAACAGATAGATTTTAGATATAATTTTCCTCGCGAACGATAAAGGATCATAATAAAATTACGCTTTTTCGATCATGCTAGTAGATCAAGGTGTTTTGGGGCAAGGGTAGTCTGGTGTGTGTACACCCCCTGCCACAAATCCTAGTGGTGGCTCGTATGTTACTAAATAATACTTAAACTATCTATGAACCAATGTCAGGATTACTGGTTTGCCATCTTAAATCTATCTGTTCTACTCTTAATCTTGCTAATTTTACCGACATGATCTCTCCTACCGTAGTGCGATGGGGATAATAATTCATTTACAAAAACATTGCTAAAGAGACACCCTTCCAATTTATGCAAGAGATTCAATTTACAATTTAATCTTCGCTCCGTGAGTGATTCCTCGCATAGCTCCTCTAATATTTTGGATACGCTACTAAGTTTATCATAACAACGTTTTACAAATCTAGCTCCTCTACGCTTCACGCGATCCGATTGGGAAATAAGTCCAACTTCTTGAAGATCCCATATAACAGCCGCATATTTTAAATGAGGCCTCCAAATGATCTAACGGTACCAGTATTGCAATGCGCGAGGAATATTTAGGGAGGAAGTTGAACGTGACAGCGTGAAATATAGAGGAGTTTAACTAAGCATAGGAGCTAGATCGAGCGGAACGTACAGGTAGATTTTGAAAAACGTAGCAGTGTGACGACACTATTGGAAGAATTGGGATGGAAGTCTCTTGTTGGCCGTAGGTTGAATTACATATTGAATATGCTACGTAAATTTGAGACAGGTCTCTTATCCGAGAATGTTAAGTAAATATTACAGGTTCCGGCTTATTATGGTAAATCAGAACGAAAGTAGAATGGTGTAATCACGCATACAAAATAATGGAGATAGATAATAGAAAGGATAGATTTCAAACGTTGGTTTTTTTCCTCGTACAATTAGAGATAAAAATAGATATGATCGCAGGCGCGAAGGTAATCATTAGTTTTGGTAGTGTATATCTGTTGTCGATATCTTGCAAATTGTACATTTTAAATAGACCCATCTGAAAAACATTGTTTCTGCATGATTTGAATATATCCTATTACTGAATATTGTAGTCTGTAAGTGCCTTTTTTGTGTGATTAACTTTGTTCGTGAACATGTTTGAACTGATATCTATGTAGAGATATAGTTATTGTGCATGAATGGCTAGTGACCTATCAACCCCCGCCACACGCCCTTACAGTGACTTACAGAGTATTATGTATAGGTAGAGCTATCAGCTCGGAAGCAATTCAAAACTGAGAAAGAACAATGCCATAAAATACCACAGGCACTTATAATGTTAGTGGTGTTAAAATGCATATACGATAATAAAATGAGACAAGCGTTTCGAAACTCATTTAATAGCTTGATAAGTGCGAACGTTATTTGGAAAACGAGTTTTGTTTCAGACTATTCGTCGCCCCCGATTGAGCAGGAGAAAAGGAAAAAGGGTGAAGGGCATTCTGCCCTCCACTTTACCACCATCTTATGTGATGTGCTCATCCGGATAACAGACTAATTAAATATATTTTATATCTAATGACCAAAGTTTTCTTTATTTTCATAATATTCTGAGTTTGACTTCTCCTTATCTGTATGATTTTAGGTTTTAGCCCAGGGTCATTTACCATCGCGTAAATATGGCAAAACGGCATGAAATTTTCGCCGTGTTGCGAAAAGATACAATTAGTGTGCAAGATGGATTTTTTGACCGTGTCAATTGCTGTCTTTAGCATTGCCTGCGGGTGGTAATTGGTGAATTTCTGTGAACACGTGCCCACCGGTCGTTGACTCTCAAACACTGGGATACGGGCTTCTGGCTGATCCCACGTCCTTCTCGTTTTCCCAGTCTTCCAGATGAGCAGCGGCCCTCGAAAGGGTATACGCCCATATCGCACAGGCGCAGTGGCTTTCGTTCCCCTTACCTGTCCTTAACCTTCCCTCCGTCCTTCCCTCTTCACTCTTGAAGCTGCTTCCACTCTTCCCTTCTCTTTTTCCAAGACGTAAAAAAAAACGGAATTTAAATATACAAGGAACGTAGCTACGGTCGTGAATCAATGTAAACAAAAAAATTACCGAGACCGTAAACTTGATATCAAGTTTACGGTCTCGGCAATTTTTTTGTGTACATAGAAAACTGAAATTGATATTGGAATTTATTCACCGAGAGAACAAATGCAGAAATAAAAAGGACTATAGGTATTAAAGTGAATGGAAGAGGAATTCACAGTATCCACTTTACTGATGATATTGAAATAATTGTAGGCTCTGAAAAGGACATGAATAAGATGCACAAAATACTATCCGGAGACGTAGAAGAGTTAAAATTGAAAATAAATAAGAAGAAGACCAAGACAATTTAAAAAAGAAGAGAGAAAATAAATTGCCAAAACTGACATAAAAATAAACAAAACCACTTTGGAACAGGTCGAAAATTTATGCTACCTGGGGAGTATTATTAACAACAAAAATACATTTGAGACTGAGATTAAGAGAAGCATAGACTTGGTAAAACAAGCGTTTCAAAGGAAAAAAGAATTTTACCAGTCAATAACCATATAAGGATAGAAACCAGAAAAAGGTTCATCCAAACATTCGTTCGGAGTGTACGATATTATTATATTGGAGACATGGACAATCAGGAAAGCAGAAAGAAAAGAAAAAGCTTAGGGCAATGGAAATGTGAACTTGGAGGAAACTAAAAAAAACAGGCTGGGTAGAGAGAACAAATAATAAAAAAAGTATTAGCAGAAGTGCAAGAAAATAAATTACTCTTAAGAACAATAGGACAAAGAATATCAAAATTAATCGGACATTTACTAAGACATAATCAATTCCTTAAGAATAGATAGGATGGGAAAGTTGTAGGGAATAAATAAAGAGGACGTGCAGCGCTGCTTTCTTCAAGAGCATAGAGCATGTGATAGACTTCAGATGATACATGCATGTCAGCTTGGAGGAAGCAGCGGTGAACAAAGATAGGTGTAGCTATCGTAACAAAGCACTGTCTTTTGTATTTGCTGATGGATTTTTCTCTACTTAATCTTACCTTCTGTTTCATGTCCTTCACTGACGGAGATTCTTCTTTGCGTGTGTGGTCATTCCATTATTTGTCTTTTGGTTAATGAGGTAATCATTCATCGTTTATTCTCGTCAGTTCCTTCTCATGTTGTACTCAATCCATATATTAGATATCTGATATTCTCCTAAAAAAGCAACATATCGTAGGCTTTAATTTTACATAGGTGAAATCGAAGACAAGTCAAAATACGTCCAAGCAAAACAGCTGTCAACAATTAATTAAACATTCAAAATGGTCGAACTTTTCGGCAGCAGTGAGAGACATAGGTACCAACATAACGCCACAAAAAAATGGAAAATCAAGTATACGTAACCCGCGGAAATTCAAAATTTTTTAACGGACATCGTATATAGTATTATGCGGAATGTACAAGGTCTCTCTCAAAAGTAGTAGGATTGAGTCAATTTTAAACATTATTGCCAGAATTGATACATCACGCAGAAATCTTCAAAGTAGCACCCTTGTGTGTCTAACACCGCTTCCAGCAGGTCGTCCACGCCTCGTACGCCTTCTGAAAAGCGGCGCCCGTAATTCTGCTGAGCTCCCTCGTCACGGCCTTTTGTAACGCTTCCCTGGAGTCGTGGTGACGGCCCTTGAGCACAAATTTAAGGCGAAGGAAGAGGAAGAAGTCTGGTGGAGCAATATCTAAAATATGTGGATTCTCACTTACATAGTCGAGAAGCTCCTGGCAGATCCGCGTGCGAGTTTCCTTTTGTTCGTCCGAGAGCACTCGTGACACCAGCTTCGCACACTCCTTTCTAATGCCCATGTTTTTGGTCACAAGAAGATATATATAAATAAATATTCCTAAAAGATATATATATATATATATCTTTTAGGGATGGCAAGTTCATCAGAAACCATGCGAACACAATCTCTGATTCTTGTCCAACAAAGCCTTCACCCTTGGAAGACTTTCGTAACTTTTTGAGATCATAGGGCGTCCTGAACGTCCGGCCTCTTCAATATCTTCTCTACTCTCCTAAAACAACTTGTGCCACTCAAAAACACCCGATCTCTTCATGGCGTTATCACCATAAGCTGTCTTGAGCATGTCATGAGTCTCTTTCCTGGTTGGGAACGATCCGAGCTCTGCAAAGACTGGGAGTCAACTGCCACCGGCCTCCAGCCTCTTCTGACACATCCGTCCCTCAAACCCAGCCAGAGAAACCACCGCCCGTTTGTCTGTCTATTCGGGAAAAAATAAGTCATTATACTTTTGGGACAGACTTTATTTTAGTCGACAGCCTTTTTTGTCACCCCAAGAACTTAAAAATATAATTTTTTATTTATTGACATCCTACCGTTTCTTATGGACACTCACTACTATTTCTAGTATTTTTCCATCCATGACAAAGAAATATCATTAATCAAGGAATTTTTTAGTCAGGTCGGAGACTTCAACGCTCGTAAAAAAACTACTGGTGCAATCCATAATTGGCCAGAGGCTTTTTGCGTTAGATCGATGATCAACAATATAAATTATCGATTATTATGGAAAGAACACGGAATACACTTTGCCCAAAATTATTTAATATTACCCATTAAATCCCTCATTACTCCGTCTGTGAAGTAGCAAAAGGCCGACAACTGGCCTCCGAGTTAATGTCGGCACTATGGCCATATCCCACGCTGTTCCTCCTCCTCTGCTCTAAGTCCCTACTATCATAGCTTTGGTTCTCTTTTGCCGTTGCTGGATCTATCTTTGACTCGAATTTGCAAGGAATTTTCAAAAAATATCAAGCTACTTATCTATACGTATTCTTGTAAATGTCATGGCTGAAAAATCGAAATATCATCAATGAAAATTTTATAGAATAACTGAATTATCATCTAATTAATGTGATCACCTAATAAAATAACGTGTATACAGAAATCGTGAGAATCAATGGATAATTTATGAAACCAAGGACCAAAGGGATTCACGGCAAGTGCCTTTTACAGCATATATTATTAAGAAGGAAATGTGCACTTACTTATTGTTATTTCTGAATCATGTATTCGCTACTAATAACTCCATTAATGACTACTATGACGTATCTAAGAGAAAATTGATGAATATAGCTAAATAAGGAACGAGAAGCATTGTGGGATAGCTAAATTAAGCTGAATGCCGAGTTAACTCCAGGATAGTTTAACAAGATTGGTAATTTGTGAAAATTCGTTAAAAATCTCCAAATCTAGAAAAATCTTCGTGTAATCGTTTGCGCAAGTAGATTTTATCTTTTTTAAAATAAAAGTTGTCTTCCACGGTGCGAAACCCTCAAAATGAAAATAAAATGAATAAAAGTATATTGACATAGTCGATAATGCTTCTATTTACTTACGCTACCTGCTATGCTTTCTGATTACGCGCGGTTCAATAAATTCCGTGTCGCGATCGATCAGAAGCGATATCAACATCTGTTACTGTTTCAGTTCAGTTACTGATCAATAGTAAAAAGATGAAAATAACAAAAAGACGTTGTGTAAGGATGTCAAGGAGAGACTGATGAGTATTATGAAGCGTGGTTCTATATGGCGTGGAAACATGGCCATTTAAGGAAGATGATAGGCGTATATTGGAGGATTTTAAAATGTGGGTGTGGAGAAGAATTGAAACGGTAAAATTGGGCAGAAAGTAAAACAAAAAATAGTAAGTTGCACTAGATCATATAATATTACACGTAGAGCATTTTCATTTGCAAAGGAATGTTAAAGACTGCAGTAGATGGGGCAACGTTAGGTAAACGAGGAAGGAAAGGGGTGGGCATATGTGATTAAATAAAGGGAGATAGAATGAAACGGAACTGAAGCAGAGTTAATGTACAAGGAGACTGATAAAATGGTGGCGAAGCATACCGATTGTCGGTGGGGTGTTGAAGACTGTGACAAAGCGAGCGTTAGGCAAACGAGGAAGGGGCAGGAATAGGATAGGGATGTTAGACGGAATGAAGGGAGGGAGGAACTATAAGCAAATGAAGAGTAGAATATTGGGTTGCGTTTTGTTAGGAGAGACCAAATAATTATTAGGTAGTTTTGTTCATCAAAAAACCTACTTTAAACGGTAAATTACCAATAGGAATTATTGTTTTGTGTAGTTTCAGGTTATATATACATATTGCTAAGCAAGGCTAGGAAATTAAGCCTGTGTCCACCCAAAAACCTTCTTTAAACTTTAGACTAACAAATAGAGATATTATTGTAATATACGAGGCGTGTTCATAAAGTAAGGCCCGTTTGGTCACAGGAAAAAATATACTCATATGAAACACATTTTATTGGCACTTTTAGTTAGCTACAAACCTACTTCACTTATCTACATAATCGCCGTTCACTTCTAAGCATTTTTCGTACCGCTGCACCAGCTTCTTTAACCCCTCTGCATAGAAACTCGCCGCCTGAGGGTTGAACCAATCGACGACGCCATTCTTGAGTTCCTCTTCGGATTCAAAACGTTGTCCACCGAACCACTGTTCAAGTGCAAGAAGAAGAAGTAGTCGCTGGGTGTAAGGTCAGGACTGTACGGTGGGTGATTTAAAGTTCCCAACGACCCAAAAACTCTCGTCCACTGGACATTCTTTGCTCTTTGTGGTGGTCGGTGAGCATTTTCTGTATCCACCTTGCACGCAATGTGTGGTATCCGAGGTTTTCCGTAACAATATTGTAGACAGTAGTGCGTCCAAGTTGAGGAAATTGTTCAGCCAGGCCATTAATCGTCAATCGACGATCACATCGCAGTTTTTGTTCCACTTGCGAAACAATTTCATCGGTCAGAATACTGGGCCTACCACTTCGGTCTTCGTCATGGACATTTGTTCGTCCATTTTTAAAATCACAGCACCATTGTCTAACCTTTTCTTCACTCATAACTGTAGGTTTATAAACTAGGCATAATTCCCGATGAATTTCAGCAGTCGACAATCCTTTTGTATACAAGAATCGCATGACAGAACGCACTTCACAGCTGGCGGGATCAACGATTGTCGCGGACATTGTTGTTTGCATGCACGGACAAGCAAACGACTTCTGAAACAAAACAAATGCTGCTATAGCTTCTCAATGAATCAGTAGATGGCGCTGCAGGAGCAAAACTGTGTTCTGAAGCGCCAATATTTAAATATAAGCAAACAGTACTTACTTTAAGAATTCGCCTCGTATTATAGAAAGAACAAGGTGATATATGTCCCTACTCAACTAACTTAAAATAGTAGCAAACTGTTAAAATAAAATGCGTTAGATCAAGAATTCGGTTAACATGAAATATTTGCCTTGATCCCCACAGCCTGAGCCATCTGGTGTTAATGTATTCAATTGTTTCAGGCTCAACTGTGTGGAAGTTCATGTTCGTTAAATGAAGAACTCAATGTATTCTTCCACTGTTCTTTATTTTCGTACAACTAGTTTCAAGACGCCTAAGCGTTTAAACTAGTTGTACGAAAATAAATAACAGTGGAAATATACATTGAGTTCTTCATTTAATGGTTTTAATGTATTTCTCTTAATTTACTAGCGGGGTGTGAAATAATTTATGACAGGGAAGATATAAAAATATTTCCAAAAATTGAAATAATATTTTTCGCTTTAAATACTATGATAAACTAAGGGTTACTAGAAAATTTTAGAAAAATAATTATGGATTTAGTTGTAGCTGTCATGAGCTGAATTTTTTAATACATCCCATTTTTTAGATACAATTCCACTCACTTTGAAATTCACGCATACTTTTTGCATGCCTTTCCCTTATTTCCTGACTTCTTCCAGTTTGTAGGTCTGTTATATGCACATCTTACGAATCTTGACTGAGTAACAGGTTCTCATGCTTTCGTACTCTCCACATGGCAATATGCACTCCACGGCACACATTGTGGAAGCAGTGGCTACCATACATTTGCCTCTGGGGTAATGCATTCTCTTCCTCTACTGAAAACTCAAATTTTTCCTGCACTGATTTTTGAGAATGCCAAGTATATTTAATTATTATTATTATTGTCCTACTTACTCTGCTTACCTGCTCATTGAATATTTTTTGGTTACTTTTTCCTATGGTTTCCCTGTACTCTTCCTGAGGGAAAAGACGTTTCTTGCCACTGAGGGAAATTAGAAGAAGCCCAAATTAACCATCCACTGGACGTTATGCACTATCATAATCATTACGCCCAAAACTCACATACAAATGAACAGGAATTCGTATTCTGCATCAAAATCCGCAAACAGTGCAATGGTATATACGCTTTATAATGGCAATAAAATGGTGCAAGACTTCTTAGGGTTTCTCATTCTTTCTATTCAATGTTCCATAGCAATGTGGACAGTTTTGCATCTCTTGGTTAACCTGGAACATTTTTTATCCAGTCTGTAGTGGAAGGCACCTGCGAGGCAGACGAAGCAATGTTTATTAGCATTTTCAAAGGACAATTGATCCAAGTTATTCTCAAAGACTGCTGCATTAAAATTACTAATATGAAATTGTGATGAAATGCATAGCATACAGCAAATAAATTATCACCATATTTTATGATACGTAAACGTGATGGGTACATAAGATGTTCGCTAATTTTGTGGGGAAGATGTTTGCGGTGTTGTTTTCCGACATCACTTTTCTGAAAACACAAGATTATCTGAGCTCAGAAAAGTAGCATTGCTTCGCTATGCAAACTGATGGAAGAGAATATTCAGCGATTTCGATTAGTATAAATTGAGGGCGACGTGTCTCAAAGACGTTTTTGGACAGTTAGAATTTTGTGTCATTGTCTCAGAGGTCGTGATATCGATTGTTTGACTTCGTAAAATCGATATCTACTCACGTGGTTTACAATGGTGGATCATCGGTGGACCACATTAGTTAGCCAGAGGGAGAGACTTGTGGGGCAGAAGAATGATAGGGTTAAGGTCGGGGGTGGTGTGCTTAGGGTGGCTATACTTTCTTTCCGAGTTCAGATGAAACCGACCTAAAGCAGACGATGAACCTTCCTTGGCTTCTAGTCAGTCATAGAGGAGTCAGTTGTATTACATTGAGCTACGTCAAGAAGGAAGCTAATCTTTACGTTACTGCCACGATACTTACTTTGGTTTCCTCCCCCTTTGTTGTTCATATACCGCGTCTTGAATACATACACTTAATGGCTCCTTACAACGTAATTACTTATATCTAACGCAATTTTTTGTTCATTAAGGAATATTAATTTGCTGGTGAATGTCCTAACTTATATCTAACGCAATTTTTTGTTCATTAAGGAATATTAATTTTGCTGGTGAATGTCTAGCTTAAAGCCATAATATAGCATGACGCACTGTTGCTCTATGAAAACGAGTTTGGGCCGATGACTTCTGGAGCTATGATTATGAAATAATATGCTCAGCAGACGACCAGAAGATAGGAGTTAGTATCATCCTAAAGTAGAAATAGGTAAGAAGAGTCAAATCGTGCTGTAAATACAACGAGAGGATTTTTACGATAATTTTGAGGGAGATATTACGGATACAATGTTGTATATGTCAAAGTACAACCACGCAGAAGAGGAAATAAAAGTATGTGATCTCAATGCATTAGATACGAATGAAAGTTACCAAGCGACTGAGCCAGATTTCAAACAAACTTTCTTCTGGTCGAATAGAGGTATATGAATGAAAGAGCACAAGATCTACCTCGGCACAAATCATGTCAAATTGTCCAACAAAACCAAATTGTCATGGAAAGGGGCCTGCGAAACAATAGTTAAAGAGGGGAGAACATTAAATGAAATAAAGCACAAAAACTTTATAGAAAAAGAGAACCGGAGAATTTGAAAGAGAACAGCATGTAAGGGCGATTGAAAAATAAGAGACTATGTAAGAAGTAGCTGAAGAGCAACTTCCTTGCAAGAGAACTGAAAACCAGCGGCCGTACGCAACTGAGCAGATGAGAGATATTATCGAAGAAGGGAGAAAAGAACCCAAAACTCAATCAATCTGAATGAGTAGGCCCTATATAGTGAATTATTTAAGCAAGTCATTCGAGAGTCAATGAAGGTAATGGAAGAGAATTACCACCCACGAAAAGGGCGATTGGTAGGCTGCGACCACAGTAATAACCTCACAAATGCGACTACAGTAATTACAGACCGATTTCTGCGTACATATTCTGCAAGATCACAGAAAATATCTTTGCTTGAAATATTTTGGTCGATCCCGACAGTTGGAAAACACTCTACCGTAACCAACGCGAGTTTAGCAATATTTGATAATGTTAAACACAACTGGGTCTTTTTATTTATGCTACCCTTAAATCAGAGGGCGAGAATAAAGAAGGAGATGGTATATTTTTAGATTTCAATAAAGCCTCAGACAAGTTTCCTCACGAAGAATTGATAAATAAACTAAAATATTAAGGAATTAATGCAAAAGTGACCTACCGGATTCGAGACTTCTCCTTTAACCGTGAACAAGAAATAATCATCGATTAATTGAATTTATTATAGGCAGACGTAACTTTAGGAGTGCCACAGGGTAGTTTTTTGGGGCCCCTACTTTCCTTGATCTATATACGGTCACGACTTAAAATTGAAGACAAATCGTTCTAAAGCCAATTAAGATTCAGGAGAACAGGATCACAAAGAAGGCTATACTGACAACTTGTCCAAGGATTCAGATCGAGAAAATGGCATCTGATTATTCGTGGACTTGGAGAAGGCCTTCTGTGATGTCGAAATGGTATAAGATACTCAAGCTGCTGAAAAAATTTGAAATGATGAAAGACCAAAGAAAAATAAACTTCCGGCGTAATTGACAATGATTTACTAAAAAGAAGCGGCAATGGAAGCGCGCAAGGAATCAGCATCAAATGAATTAGAGTAAATGGAGAGTCAATTACGTGTAACATGATTTGCTTCGCGAATGACACCGCAGCTAACCTTCTTCTCGAAAAGACCTTCAAGCACCCTAGAAAATAGTGGCTCAAGTATTGCATGAATATAATATGAAAATAAATAAGGCTAAAACAGAAACCCTAATTTGCGGAAGAGAAAGGTTTATGGCAGTTGTTGCGCTGATAGGAGAGAAATCAGGATAAGTGGAAGATTTCAGATACGCCAAAAAGTGGCTTGAGGAAGTTTAACGGATATCAACTGCAGGAGAGTTTAAGCTGTTCATGAGGTATTTATGATGAAATGACGACTCCTATGCCCAGAAAGGACGCGACCACAGACAAGAAAGACAGTTTGTGAAAACATTCGTTTATAGTGTGACATTATATGGGTCAGATATATGGACCATAGGAAAAGTAGATCGGAGGAGATCAGACAACGAATGCACCTCTGCTGTGAAAATAAGGATAGACTGGACGTAGAAGGTACATGAAAATAAAGAGACTCTTTTAGGAAACAAACACATGAAATAGGAAAGTAGAAAATCTTTTGGAAAAACGTTTACTTGGAATACTTACATTATTACATGGATGCGAAACGTGGACATTGGGAAAGAGGGAAAAGGCTCAATTGGAAGCAATGAAAATGTGGATTTGGAGATGAATAACAAGAACAAGATGGACGGACAAGAAAAGCAGCATAGAGAAGTATTGAGAGAAATTTAAGAGGAAAGGAATTTAATGAAAGAGGTGCAGATAGGGGAAATTAAATTGGTTGGACATGTTCTGAGACATAACAACTTCATGGAAAATATAATGGAGGGGAAAATAGGAAGAAGAAAAGGAAGAGGAAGGCCAAGAAAGAAATTTAAAGATGGTATAAAAAGTAATATGAGAGTAAAATCATACGATGAACTGAAAAGAACGGCAATGGAAAGAGACCTATGGTTACAGCAACAAGGCTCAACCTTTAGATATTGATGATGATTATGAGGGTAAGAAGTGAAGGAGTACGTATTTGGAAGGGTGTTAGAGGAAATGAGCATGTGGAGTACCAGATGGATTGGTCACTCCTTGAGAGGCAAAGAATTAGTAATAATAATTTGCTAACAGTGAAAATAGAGTAAGAGGTCCCAAAAGGAAGGTCAAGGGACCAAAATTTCGTCCTGATAAATGATAGATGATGGGAGAACTATTGGAATTAGCGTGTGGATTAGTGTGTGGTATTGGGAAGAATGAAGGGCTGCAGTCGATCAAACTTTCAGACTGAAGGAGTGACGATGACGTGCATGCCGCCCGGGGCTGCACGTTCGACGCAGCACGAACGGTCGGGGGCAACGGCGCCATCTGCCATCTTGCAGGGGCCCGACCTTGGGCGATGCATTTCCTGCACGAAGGGGGAGGGAAGGGGCGGGGAGGGCCGAAATTTCGAGTGGAGGAGGCGGGAGGGCGGCCGGGGGAGAGTGGGTCAGTGCATCGGCGCGGCGAGCGGTGTCCTTGAGGCCGCTGCGTTGACCAAGGTCAGGGCGGAAGGGGGAGGCCGGGAACTCCCTCCCGATGGTACGCACTTATCAATTTGTAAAAGATTAAAAAAACAGAGAGAGTAAAAAAAAAGCCGGCCTTCTCGGCGCTGCACTATTGGTTTAAGGAGGGGGCTTTGCGTTGCATGGGGAAGGGAGATGCGATTGTATGATGGGAGGCGGGCGAAAGTGTGCGTGCGTGCCTTCGCTACCTCCGACGGAATGAAGGAGAGCTGCATGGCAGAAATTTCGTCAAGTCACAGCACCGCTGCAACTGCCTCCCTTCTTCGACCCACAACTTAAATAGAGAAATAAGTGCCACTGGTCCCCATCACTTCTTAAATGAAGTTACTTTTTGTTTAATTTGATGATTAAGTACTTTAAAAAATTCTAATCTTGATTTATCAGTCTTTCAGATTGATAATCTTCGCCCAATCAGGGAAGCGTACGGGTTAAGTGCAATGATTATCCTGAGTTTCAATTAATGCGTTTAATACAAATGTTACGAAATGAGAGATATATTAGGCATCGAACCAATAGGGTTGTGCGAATTAATTCAGCAGGTGAAAGTTATTAGAGAACGGCTATAAAAGACCTCGACCTCTTCAAACTCAGCTCTCTGCAATGAGGGAAAGATAAGGAAGTGCATTTTGAAAAATTTTAATATTCTTATGGACTTACGAGATGAGTTTTAGAGGATCAAATGGATGTACCAACCAAAAGGGGGGATCTATGAAAGGATAATGATAAAGAACTGGATTCGCGAATTTCTCCCCTATCATAAACGCAGGGTAACAGTAAACAATTCGAATATTTACGGGACAATAATTCGTGGTGCCCCGGAGAGTGACATAAAAGGGTATCCACTTTCATGTTACCTATTTCTCCACATAAAATTTATCAAATTGGTTATAAAAATCAACGTTAAGATTTTTTTTGGACAGCGCTATGCTTTCAAAGAGAAACAACAAACCAATTAAGTCGCAACATACTTTCATAAAATATTTGGTATACATAAAATGTATCGGGTAGAATTTTGGAAAAATAGCTTTATTTCAGATATTGCTACAATGCCCCAAAATTCTTCAAAGTACATCCTTGAGCGTCGACACACTTTTGCCAACGGCTTCTCCTCTACTCGAAGGTTCCCTGGTAGGCGGAAGGTCCATAAGGGTACGCGTAGAAGCTTCCTAGATGGCTTGACTTAGGGGATCCCATGGTGGTGTCCTTTCAGGGAGGACTTCACTTTTATAGGGAATAGGAAATAGTCTGCTGGTGGCAAGTCGGGACTGTAAGGAGGTTGGAGAATCGTTGCGATGCCGTTGCAGAAGGTCTTAGCAAGCAGGCAATCGGCTCTGCTCTCTTAGTCGTCCGTGGTAAGACCTTTGGGACGAGTTTAGCGCAGATCTTTCGAATCGCGAAATTTTCAGTGATAATAGTGTGTGCACTGCCATCGTATCAAGGCCAATACGATATCTGCGAACATTCCCTCACTTATAACCGACGGTCTGAATTCGGCACTTCACGCACACGTCAGGGAAAAATTGTTACGGATACTTTTCATGCAAACCTTGCATGTGGGGCATTCTCAAAGAGTGCATCGAACAGAGTTTAGAAAAAAAGGTACCTCAATGCAATTTTGGTAAATGAAGTCACTAGCATTTCTCACTCTGGGAGATGCTATCTTATTAGAAGCGTTGGGGGACCACGTGAAACACTGTTTGGCGAATATGTCATGCAGAGACTGGTGTAAGAGAAGGCGTGTGACCAGTCACTAGTCCACCTTGAAGAAGTGAGAGAGGACCCCGAAATATGGAGGGCACTTGGAGATGGAAGGACGGACCACAGGAGTAGGATGCGAGAATCCGGAATCCATCTCTCACAAATTTCTTCAAGAATCGAGCAAAATACTCGGGAAAAACCTCCCTTTCGTGAACATCTGCAAGGAAGGCACATTAAACCTCGAACATTTAAACTAACATGGCCCAAACCCAGTATCAAACAGAGGAATATCATGAAATATGCAGTGAATGAGTGAGAAATACTGGCCGTGAGGAAAATCTTTGGAGTAATAAGCCAGCAATTTAAATGCATGAAATGAAGTTAGAATCTTGACCGTTTTATCCAATGACTGGAAAATGACCAAGGTTACACCTATATTTAGAAGCAAATATAGGGAGGAATCGAGCAATTATAGATCGATTTCCCTCTCATTCACATCATGCAAGGCCATGAAACATGTAATTTTTAAAATTCCAAGGAAGGAGGTACCGCAACAGTAACTTTTAACGTAGTCATCCGCTAAGTGTTAATTAAAATACAACAATTTTAGAGTGTAAAAATTATTTGCCTCGACCGGGGTTCGAACCCGAATCCCTCGATGCCAGACCCCAAAATTTCGTTGGCTCGATGGCTTAACTGGCTAAAGCACTCGGCCGGACATCGAGAGATCCGAGTTCGAATTCCGGTCAAGGCGAATGATTTTTACAATCTAAAATTGTTGCATTGTAAGTAGTTTTTAATTCGATAATGAGAGACCTCGATTCTCAAGAGTAATTGATGAAAAACCAGCACGGTTTCCGAAAGGGTAACTCCTGCTCGACACAACTTGCGCTTTTTATGCATGATATTTTGGGTCAGGGAGAAAATAATACTCCAGTTAACGCGTTTTTCTAAGGCTTAAAAAAATATTCACCGAAGTGTCTCATAGCAAATGTAGAAGTCCTAGAGTTAGGTAAAAAAACATCGCTGGTTAAGCATGGAACGTGGTTGCTAGCTCTGTAGATCCATGTCTGCGGAAGTACGACTTCAACGTATGATTAATGGTAAATTTGCAGCAAAGTCAATTATAGACATTCAATCAAGACATCGCCGGTGCGACATTTGGCAATTGATCTTAAAAAAGTGCATAGTGATAACAGTTGAAATCTAAGTAGCTCCCGCCCGAAAGTCTACTGTATTAAAATTTCTAAATGAGCTGGTACAGTTTTGATGAAATACGTAGGTGTTACCTGTTGCATGTGCGGAGAATTTGTGGAATATTAAATGGAGAAAACTATGTTTTAACAAAAGAGAATTGGGTAAATACCAGGATAGAATAAAGGATTTATGTTGTATTTTGACATTTCGATCTTTTATGGAATATGCTACTTATTATATGTCTTATGTATACATTCTACTTATTGTATGGTATTTATTATATTCGGCAGTCAAATCTAGATGATTAGAATAATTATCTTCACGAACTCTGTTCGATTGCCACATTAGATCACGTGCTGTGAAATGTAACCAGATTTTTTAAACGTCATTATGATAATCTTATTCTTAGCTACATGTCTGAAATTTTGGAAGAATTAGGTTGGGAATCACTCGCGGAGGGAAAGTTGAACAGTTGAAGATTGCATCTCTTGCATAAGTTGGAGATAAATTTCTTCCATGATGACGTACAAAATTTATTACTACTCTCGTCGTACTTCGGCAGGAGAGATAATGTAAATAAGATTACATAGATCAAGTATAAAACCTACAGGTTTAAATATTATTTTTCCCAAGAGCAATTAATGAAATCTGAATAACCACAAGCGACGGCTCAATGGAAAGAAAAAATTCAATGCCATCAAGGCATATCATTCAATGTCATACCCTAGAATATAGTTATTGCGTTTCTCTTTTAATTACTCCCTTTATCAAGAGGTAATTTTGCATCCGTGCAAAAGTGTATTGAACTTAGATAATGCAGTATATGTAGGGTGTTGTAAAAATTATTTCCATCTTTTGAATTATTAAACACTTCAATTACCGATTGAAATTTAAGCAACTTTAATGTTGCATGGCTGGGGTGGAATCATCATCTGTCATACCATTTAACTGACTTTCAGGTAAACATGTTCCTGAAAATGTGACCATTCCAATTGATTTTTCACAAATACCTTTAATGTATCTTATTCCTTCAATTCGCTGCCTTCTCGGTAATTAAAAGCACTTGAAATAATGAGAATATGGTCATTAAGGGAAAGCCACGCCGGAATATTCTAATAATGTATCGTAACACTATAATTCATAATGTGTCGATCTGTGCCAATTGGAACTCACACACAAATGAAAACCGCGTGGGAAAACCCTCTACGTGACATTGGAATAGTGAGAGTTGACGAGAGGAAGGGTATACATTTAAAAGAAAAAAAATGAGTCATACTTGGGTAAATGTGTGGATTAACACCATCAAGTTTAGTCCAAGTCCCGATAAGATGGCGAAAAAGTCAAAGCTTATCTTTAATATCGTTTTTAATTATTTTCATGATGTCTAGCCTGAATATACAGGGTTCGTCCGGAAAATAAATGTCTTGCCAAATAAGTCTTTTTTGACAAAAGGGGAGTCGTCCACTACGAATTTGTACCTGAACGACAAACTGTAAATGCTGCATTTTACGTCCAAGTGCTCGACAGGCTTCGAAAACGAGTCGCCCGCGTCCGGCCAGCGATCAACCGTATGACTGACAACCTGAGCGACAATGCACCGTTTCACACTGCGCTTGTCGTGTCGGACTTCTTGGCCAAGCACGGCGTGGCAACGCTGCCGCACCCGCCCTACAGCCCGGACTTGGCACCACCGGACTTCTTTCTGTTCCCGAAGATAAAGAGGAGTTTGAAAGGAACGCGATACGGGACTTTGGACGCCGTCAAAGAGGCCGTGACGACGTTTCTTCGAGAGGTTTCCGATGATGCCTTCGCGGGAGCGTTCCAGGAATGGGAACGCCGCTGGAACAAGTGTATCGACTCACAAGGGTCCTATTATGAGGAATATTAGCTTAAGATATGTAAAAGTGTAATACATTTTTTTTCCTGAGCTCAGTACACTTATTTTCCGGACGAACCTTGTACTTCGCTGTTAATAATATAATAATAATTTTGCTGATCTAGCAGTCAAGTCCTTCCAAGAAAAGCACCCAACATTACAAAATGAATCAGAAGGTATAATATTATCTCTGTGTTACCTAAATGAGGAAGAAATTAAATACAGATAGTGAGAAAAATATAATCAGATACCGATAACACTTTTTCAAGTGATAGTTACAACGAAAATGTTCATGAATATTTTGATGATATGGTTTTAAATGGTGTGTATTTTTTATGTTTGTAAATGGATCAGGAATATCATTTCCAAATCTCATTACCGATGTACTGCTGATAGGTGATAAATATTGTTTATAAATTTGGGTATTTTAAAGCACCTCCACTCTGTTATAGATATCTTTTAATTATTCGAGGATAAAATAATCACTTCATTTGCCCACACACATACATATATATATATATATATATATATATATATATATATATATATATATATATATATATATATATATATATATATAATTAGACACATTACAAAATAATATGTGATATATGAAGACTTATTATTGAATTTTTTTATTTTTAACCAAGCAGTCAATGGCACGTCTTCATGTGTTCATACGTCGTCACGTTAAATTATGTTTAACAAAATGTGACATTTATAAAGCGGTTAATCGGGTAAATCAGACATTACGAGAGAATCGATGCGTGCGTTAACAATTACTAGAGCATTACTTACGTGATTCAAGACGGGTTCAACTCTTAAAAGTCGCTCCAAAATTGTGTAACGCTAATCTGAGTTCTCTCTGAGCCACACATTCTCAGTCCAGGAAGACTGGATTTTAGAATCTTCCAAAGATATGATCCATGAAAAGCATGTTAAATGAATTTGAAAGAAAATCGTGATGATGCCGTCAAAAATTGGGATAGCTTGTATAATTGGCAAAATATAATAATCAATACACATATGTTTGGTATCCAATAACTTTGGTACTAAAGTCACTTCAAATCGAAATTGGCATAGTAGCCTAGAAGAGCTTTCGAGTACTTCCTAGTTAACGTGCGACTCAAAATATCCCATAGAATTTGATCAGGTCGGAATATAAAGGGAAAAACAAGTAACATCATTGCCAAATTCACTAGGATATCGCCAGTGATGTGATGGAATAGAATATATTCCGATATATATTATATATAGAATATATATATTATACTCAACTCCCAGCTTGAGGACAAACAAAACAAAAGTCATATGGACTTTGATCGGGTCTGTCGACGGCATTGGCTTATTGCTATACTAAGCCTGTTCAGAAGGAAACTTACGTTTACGTGTAGCGAGCGAAGTAGTGGGGTGAGCTGAATGTTTGTTGTGTTTACACACACAATAGGGCAGTGCACCTCGAGCTGCAATTTTTTGGAAGGCCTCTTGTCGTTTGTTTACAGTTGCGAGTCAAAATGAGCATTACAACTGGAAATCCCGCCAAATGTAAAAATAGTTTAGTGATAAGATTCTTATTGACAATAAACTTCAAAGCTGCCGAAATTAACCATTGGAAAATTCGTGCTGTGAGTCGACTGAAGTGATGAGTGATAGTGTTGTGCGTGAGTGTTGTTGTTAGTTGAAGAGTGAACGGACAAATGTCCATGATGTTCAAGAACTGGCCATCCGTCAGTTCAGATGTCACGAGGCTAGGCCACTGCGGTACTCATCGTGAACATTGGCGATGTTGCCATTTTAAAACTTAATGCACCACTGCCTCACTCCGCCTTCACTCATTATTCCGTCTCCGTACACACTTCACAAGTTTCCCATGAATTTCAGTGGATTTTTGCTAGTAAAAACCTAATCACAGATCGCACTTCACGATTCGCGTGAATTCATGTTGCAGCGCACATTTTAACAGTACTCAATGTGAGCAAAGTAGAAGAACCACGGTCTGCATACAACACCACAGCAGGATTTGTACTGAGTGTAGGGAGATTTAGACACCAAAATGGTGGCTCTGACCATAACCACCGTCACGCTAGGCCGAAACGTAAGTTACTTTCTTGATTGACCTCGTATTTACTCATGAAAAGAAGGAAAAGAATCTCTTTGTTGAATGAATTCGAATGCATCTTTGGCCTGCGAGAGCGTCTCGTTTTTTGCTCATAATACGACACCTTGATCGAACAAATTCAAACAAAATGTTGAATGTCTAGCTACAAGCTATTTTACGCTCGTAAAACCTTCAATGAATTTCGCCACCGGGAGTTCTCACGGATCCCCTGATCTCATGTGACTCGAGTTTGGACACAGGAATATTACCATATGGCGATAGTAAGTTGATAAAATCGATTGAGGTCAATTCTGCGATAAAATCTACCCTGCGCACGACTCACCAGAGGCAGCATCTGCATACATGTCGTTTTAGCGCCCCTGCATCCCACGTCCCTTGTCCACCACGACTGGGCCCCTCCCTCCCTCGTCTCTAAGAAGTCATTTCGGCTGGCATCGTATGGCCGATTCGGTGCAGCCCGATTCCTCGTTTAACCTTCGAGCTAGTCCCCGCCTGCCTCCTCGACCCTTCGCGAAAAACGCCATCGGAGAAGGGCCCGGCATTCCGTCTACTTAAGAACCCCCAGACCACGTCGCTGCATCATAAGATTGCATTTTGGACAGCGGCGCCTGGAAAGCTGTGCATACAAGCGCGTGTGAAGCGCGCGAGTGTCTCTTTCCTTTCAACACTTCACTTGACGTTTTACCTCTCCTAACGTAAAATGTTCCTCGGGTAAAAATAAGATAATCCTGCAATTTCGCTTCGCTTTTGGAAGACTCGACAATAGATATAGAACGAGAAAGTAGGTTGCTTCAGTCGCAATCTGAATATTTGTATCTGGAGTCATTCTGAAAAGCTGAAGGTCCTACAAATTCAGGCCTACCAATCTCATTTCAAATTGTTTTGGAGTTCTATTCATAGGAAATTCATCTGTTTAAATATTTCTAATTCATTAATCTTAGAGCTTAATTTCTCAGTATTTACTATATGCTCCTGAAAATAATTAATATTTCTTTTCGATTAAATTTGTGCCAAGTTACGCCCATCTTATGGATTATATTATCAACCTCCTGAGTAATCCTGGGAATTTTTATTCTCTTCGATTTAGTCTTTCTAGAAAATTAAATTACCAACCTTAGGTTTCTAGCTTAAGTACCTAGCCAGTAGATGAATATCTAGCTTGTCTCAGTAAGATGTAGAAATGGCAAATTTAATGTTGATAGAATGGAAAGACATAATCGCCGTGAAAAATTATCAAAACCCTCTCCAAATTTAGTGACATCAAAGCGACGGACATGTCAATAGTTAATGCAAAAATATTTACACTAAGGTGTGGGAATCATACATTAAATATATATCAAGTCATGTCCTAAAAAAACAAAGAAAAAGAAATCAAAATTCACATTTCATAACAACAATGATTGATGAAAATAAATCAATATTTATTAAATTAAAATGAGCTTTCTTCGAAACGGACATTTTACATTTTAAATTCGGAAAACCGGTTTCGAACCTATAAGATTATTTTTTTTTCAATTACGGTTTTCTGGAGAAACTTTTAATGGGAGTCCAGACTGGTATCTATGGAGACACGTTGTTTCCTACAACAAATGAGCACGAGATGAAATTGGAATGACAATGATGAATGCCTTAAAGTGTTTGCTATTGGAAATATTCAATAGCTCTGCGAAGTTTACGATGGATTTCAAAGGACATGATAGACATATTGCTAAAATTTGAGGCATAGATAATTTTGGAGTCGATAGGTAAAACTGAAAGGAATAATTTATGGCTTCCTCTGGATATTCTAGCTCAGTACCCACACTCCCTCGGAATAATAGTATTCTTGACTTCTAGATGGACTCTGGAGATAAAATTGTAAGTTTAAAAAAATAGAAATGTCTTTTGTCTAGGATGAATAACAGGAAAAATATCATCAAATATTGGATTGGCCTGGCCGGTTGTCTTGCACGAAGGAACAAATGGGAACGAGCAGAGAGAGAAAAATGGAACAGAAAGGAATGTCGAAATTGACAAAAGGCAACTTGGAATGAACGAGATGAAATTACCGATTAAAGAAATAGGGAATTGGAAAGGGAAAAAATGTTAAGAAAGAACGAATATTTGGGTTAGAGATGATATTAATAGGATGGGAAAGAAATGGCAAGAAGAGATGAGAGCTATTCGAGATATAAATAATTGTGCACGTGTTCGCATTGTTTAATTCGTACAAATTGGACCAATTGACCATTTATTTAATTATTTTTCACTCGCATCTCTCGATTGTTTTACATTCATAATTTCACTCGTAAAATTTCTCCAACGAATCGATGTCTTCTGCAAACCTCGAGCACATGAGGGAACAACGAACATGGTCCATTCCTCCGCCTCCCTTTCCAGCTCCCCTGGGGACAGTCGCCTATTTCAATCTCTGCCCGACCCCGTTGCCGAAAAAATAACTAATACTAAGAGGCAGGATGAGACGGGAAGGGGGAACCAGGGGGTTGAGTGGAAGGGGTGGGGCGCCTGAGATTGCGGCCGTCCACCCTCCCTCCCCTTCCCGGACCCTCAACGGACGATGAGTGCTGCATCGTCGGTCGCATTGACCCCAATCGCACGGATGCACACGAGGCAAGACCCTGGATGGGCAGGGAGTCGGTGGCGGGCGGGCGGGTGGTTGGCCGCGGAGCTTAAAAGGGGTCAGGAGGAGGGTTGATTTATGTGCAAGGAATTGACGGCAGGCGAATGCTCTGATCGAGGCCACCCTCCCCGATCACCACAAACCGCGATGGTGACGACGGAGTGGTGGTGCTTTTGTGAGCGGAAGGGGGTAGGGGGGAGGCGTCCAGGGCCGACGACCCGAGCCGGGAGACTGCTCAGTGCCGCCCCTTGCTCGTCCGTGAGAGAAACCACGCCCACCATCTGCAGATTTGGGTAGTCACGCACTGAATACGCTAAACGTTAAGAAGTAGATTTTTCTAGTCACCTGTGACTCTTTCGTTCATTTCTTTGTTAACTTGAAAACTTAATTTTATTGAAAATTACGTAGAAGGTGACGTCTTTGAAAGTCGATAAGTCAGACGAATTGGGATCCTCGTTAGAATAATATTAGGAGGTCGGTAAAAAATACGATACCGAAGGAGAGAGAGAGAGAGAGAGAGAGAGAGAGAGAATGAGAAGTCTTCATCAGTTGGCACTTATTTCGCATTTCCATTCATATAAATGCAACTTTTTCACTCTCATTAAAATCCATAACACAGTAATAATTCCTAAGGTAGGTTTAGTAGGTGATGGTAGAGCTCACCCGTGTACCAAGCCCGACGGCGTGTGAAATTCACACATCAGGGTAGGGGAGCAAGTGTCTATCCCTGTGCCGGTTGTGGTTTCCCAGAAAGATGTGGCACCCGAAAAATCACATAACTTGTGTGGAGCTGAGAGTGCCCATAGAGGTTTGCTCTGGAATCGAACCCGGGACATTTGGTGAGTGCATTCGTATTTTCTTTGTGGAATGAATAGATATTTTAGCGTGATATTTCGGCGAATGTAAAAATAGTTAAGTTAAATTCAAATCTTTTAATTGAAAAATTAATCATGAGATAAGTCAGCTGTAATTAATTTTTTCACTTAGTTGACAGTATTTTACATTTAACTTAACTGAGTGTTAAAATTTCCAGTTTACTCCCCCAAGTGTGATAATAATTCGTAAATACATATTGATAAATACCAGAGCTGTCCCAAAAGTATTCGGACTTATTTTTTCCCGGACAGACGGACGTACGGGCGGTGGTTTCTCTGGCTGGGTTCAAGGGAGAGGAGTCTCAGGAAAGGTTGGAGGTCGGTAGTATCTGGCTCCCAACCTTTGAAAAGTGCGGATTGTTCGTTTGCAAAACCTCTATAGCGTGACCTCGTCACGCTCCATCGTGAAATAATTATTGGAACAGCGCTACGCCATCAGATTTTGCGTGAAACTGTGAAAAATCGGGTAATAGGCTCATGACATGGTCAAGGCATCTTATGGTGATGACGGGTGTTTTTGATCGGGTGTTTTTGAGCTGATCAACTTGCATGAATATTCAAATTACTGTAGAAATATTAATTGAAATTGTGAATGCATCAAAGAATTAGAATGGCCTAATATACTTAAGTGTTCACATAGGTCTTGTGGGTTTTCGGGACATACAGTATGCTATATGAACTCGTGCACATACGAACTTCTTATTTTTCATGTCATCGTTTTCTTGAATTTTTAGTTATTTTTTTAAAAATGTCATATAAAAATGTTATGAAATGCAACGCAATGGGTTAAAGCCTGTGATGCTTAGGAAAAGTCGAACATCCAAGTGATACGATCGGAGGTTGAGTGAGAGAAGAAGAGAGTGAGTTGTGTGATGCCGTCCTCACCTCCGCTTCGGATTCCGACTTAATTTCTATTCGTGCGATTCCTTCCTCAGTCATTCTCTTTGTGCTTCTCATTATGAAATGCATGCGAGTCGCGTCTCTCGAGGGTCGCGGCGGCCCCCCACCTCCTCCTCCCACCTCGAAGACACCACCCCCTCAATGCATCCTACCTCCCTTTGGCCGTGCCCTCCCGGGAGGCCTTACCGTCTGAGCCACTCCCCCCCCTCTTCCCACACTGCTCCGCGACCCCCTTCTTTCCCCACCAACTCTCTTAAGTAAGCACCCGACTGATCTCCACCATTCACTTCCGCGCCCAAACTTCAAAAAGTGCTCATCTTTGGCCCTCCTCATTTCTTGCAGCTACAGTCACACTCCAAACCAAACATTTTTCATCAAGAAATAAATAACGTGTGAGTGTTCCTTCTATGTGTTCTCATATTGTGTGTTGCTGTCTCAGTTTTTTATTTAACACTTCCGTGTTACTTCGAAGATAACATCTATATATATATTTATATTTATTTATTTATATTTATTTATTTATTTATTTTTGGCCTTCTCTGAGGCCTTCTTCCATTTAGTCTGACTAGAAAAAGGGCTCAGAGAAAGCCGAAAGCTTAAACTTTCTGAAATGTGAGTGTCTTTTGTTCTCTATTTATATTGTTGTGTTGTATTGTATGTTCACTATGTTTATACATATGCAAACATAGTAAAACACATACAAATGAAACTCAGAAAAATTTCATTGGGTAAACCAGCATCCTCTGGTGATGGAAGGAACTGAGGAGGTGTCTAGAGAATAGGACGAGGGTTGGAAGGGGATGACGGGGAAAGGTTTGGAACCGAAGATTTGGGGGTGGGGGAAGCTTTCGAAGTTTGGGAATTATGTTGAAGGTTTTGGGAGAGGGGGTAGGAAGAAAATACATGGAGATTGGGGTAATTAGTCTCTGATATTGAACCCTGGCTCATTTCAGGAATCAAGGAACCAGTTGTACGATATATATATATATATATATATATATATATATATATATATATATATATATATATATATATATCGTACAACTGGTACGGTGATACAACTGATATATGTATATATATATATATATATATATATATTCACATGGATGTATTAGGAAAAAAGATTGGAACACATTTGTGTTCCTATACCTTTTTCCTGATGTCCATGTGAATGAATATGTGTTCGCTTAATGTGTGAATTTCACATGGAATCGGGCTTGGTACTGGGTGAACTCTCCAACCTTCGGCTTGATTACTGTGTTTATGCAATATGGCGAAAATATACTCATTTACATGAAAAAGATATAAGGAAAAGGGATAGGAATGCATAAAGAGAAGACGAACACAAGAGAGGTGGGAAAGGCGAAATCGAGCAGATCACAATTGTAAAAATAATTCCTTCACCAGGACTTGAACCACGGATCTTTCTACTTACCGGGCGTGAAAAACTGTCTTTAAAAAAACCATAACATACATATTTTCTTGAAATGTCTAATCTTACTACATTATATTCGTCAAAACTAAATATTCGAGATACGTATTTTAATAGTTATATTGAAATATTTAAGCTTATTTAATTTTGAAGTACTAGTTTCTCAGCGAATCCTCGTATTAGCCCGGCGGACACTTATCAGCGGCCCCGTCTGCCTCGGAGTGAACGCACCCCTTTCCTCTCCTGGCGCCCATCGGTCGGCGCCCTTCTGCTGCAACGGCGAGGCATGGGGCCGCACCATTGAACGCACACCCCCTCGCGACCCTCTCTGGTGGCCGTTGGTGGTGACCAAGGTCATGGATATGCGAAAGGGAGGAGCGGCCCTTGTTGGGGGTCGACGCGCCCAAGGCCGCCCGTCGCGATGGCCCCGGCGAGCCTGCAGCGCACGGTGTGGCGGAAGAAAGCCTCGCGTCACTTCCTCCCCTACGTGCGAATTAAGTCCGCTTTTTCAGACACACTCGCCACCTAAAGGGCGCCAATAATTTTGCTGGAGTCGCCATTGATAAAAATGAAAAGAACCCCTCTTTTAAGAGCTAGTCCTTGAGCAAGTACAGGTGGCTTGGAGAACTTAAATATTAAAATGTGAGTTCTTTTAATTTTATCAATCGTTTTTAAAATCATTATTTTATCTACATCAAACATCCTTGAACCCTATGGCGTTCACCTATGTTTTACTCACAGACACGCACAAACACATAAAAACGTGGGTGATCTGAAAAATTTCCGATCTAACAAAGCTACAAGACATTTTTTCTGAAAGTTTCTGAGTCGGAAACTTTTCAGGCCACCCACGTATATTTTAATAAATATATATATGCATATGTGTGGAAATATATATGAATATATATACACACACATACATATATTTTTTATAATTATATGTATGTGTGTTTATGTTTTCAAGTATTTATATATATATTATATATATTACTCGTGAACACAGATCTCAGACTGGCTGGGCCGATGTTATAGCCATTGAGCTATCGAGGAAACGTATGTTACACTGAAATCTTCAGGGGGTGTATACAACCAAGTTTCCTGACTCTTTGGCCAGAAGATGGCGTCGGGGAGCTATTTTGCCCCACAGAGGAGAATTCGACGAGAACACAAGAGGTAAAAATAATAAGGAAAGCAATCACATAATGCCACAAAGGGTAGGAAAAGTGTATTACGTACCATGCATAGCCAGAAGGAGGAAACGAGTAACATTGGCCAAATACACCTTCAAAAATTATTATATTCATATGTATGTATATATATATATATATATATATATATCGATGATGCAGAAGTACTCACGAAAGCAATATAACTTTTGAACGGCACAATAGAACACAGAATAAAACAGATAACACGTAAAAGGACACTCACACTGTAGATGATTTAAGCTTTCGGCCTACTCCGAGGCCTTCAGGTCAGTGAGTACTTCCGCATCATCGATATATATATATATATATATATATATATATATATATATATATATATATATATATATACACACACACACTCGTAAAAAGGGTACTACTGTTTCTTCTGAGGAAGACGGAGCAAAATTCCGTCGAAATTATTTAGAAATGACGTGTGAGTGTTCTTTTGTGTGTTCCTGTATTGCTTGTTGATGTCCAAGTTTTTTTTATTCAACACTTCCGCGTTAATTCGACAAAATCCTCTATTATATATACATATATTTTTTATACACACCGTAAATATATATCTTAAATGTGTTCTTGCAAACTTTGCTCGGCATTTTATATAGGCCAATGCGCTACACCCCTGAACCTCAGGGTGAACAATCATCGCGCCTCATGTAATCCCTCTTCCCCGTCCGCGGGTCTTCCCATCCCAAAACATGTTACCCCCATCTTCAACCACTGTTACAAGGTTTCCGTTCTAGCATCCCTTCCCCCATCCGATAACCCTATAAAATTAAAAACAATGGAAATGTCATTTATATGCTGTGTAAAGCCTGTCAACATCCGAGTCTCAATGTCGTTCCCTAAACGGGTGGGGGGCTGGGGTGGATGGGTGTGGATTTGTTTCTTGCGAGATGGTGGGACAGTTTATTCATCCGCATACATTTTGTCATCCTTGTCCTGAGTTTTGACTTGCCGAGTCCTTATGATGACTTTGTGAGTTGACGCCTTGGTCATCGGTGTTGTGGTATCTGTGGATGAATTTTTAGTTTTCTGTGTCGCTTATTACTATTTCCGCATCCTCCCTATTCCATCTCCTCTCCCCTCTGGCCTCCCTTTCCCCCTCCATAACCTCCTCCTTCACCCCCTCCCCCACCACCTGTTCTCCCCCCCGCTTTCTCCTCCTCCACATACCCCTCCTTCACTCCCCCCCACTACCTGTTTTCCCCCCTCCCTTGTCCCCTTCTCTCTCTGCACCTCGTACCCATACACCTCAGTCATATCTTATCTTCCGATGAAGACGGAGTTCGAGCCCGTCGAAATTATCAAGATATTATTATGAGTGTTCTTTTTATGTGTTCTCGTGCTGTGTGTTGCTGTCTAAGTTTTATATATATATATATATATATATATATATATATATATATATATATATATATATATATATATATATATATTATCGAGAATCGAGCCCGGGAACCAGAGAATCGAGCCCGGGACCCTCCGGTCAGTAGTCCAACGCTCTACCCACTGGACCACGGCGACCCACATATATACAGGTGTATGTATGTATATATATATATATATATATATATATATATATATATATATATATCCCGGATAAGGAAATATTTTTACTTTCGTGATCTGCTCAAAAACCGCCTTCCCCACATGTCCTGTGTTCACCTTTTATGTGTTTTCCTATCCCCTTTCCTTATACCTATTTCTATGTTTGAATGAATATATATATATATATATATATATATAAAAGAAGGGCTTCCAAGACCTTCCAAGAACCTTAATGGTTTCTGGTACCATGTAGATTAACTTATCAAACATATATACACATATACATACACACAAGTACAAAAACACATACATGTGAACTTTTCATGAAGAAAAATCTTTCCTTTTTGATAAAGTGATTTAGTCAAAAAAATATCAATGTCGCCATGCAGTTTACCGGGATAGATTTAGTGAAAAGTCGGAAATCCATTTGTGTGTTGGACCAAAATAAGTTCAGGACTGTAATGAAACAAATCTTTCAGTTGCTGCAGCCTTATTAACGGACACAACTTTCTCAGAGTTACTCCTCGATATACTGTTTATATGAAAAGATTCTGAAAAGTTTAGAAGGATTCTTGATAATTTAAATAACTCTTAAACTCTCTAGTACTTAGTAATCTTAGTTGCCGTAATATATTACAGTTGGAGTAAAAAAATATTACCATAGTTAGAATGGTTTCACTTTTATATTGATGAGTTACATAAGGCAATATTTATATTTTATTTTACATTTCTGATGTGGATTAATTTCCTTCCAAGAACTTTAATGGTTTCTGGTACCATGTAGATTAACTTATCAAACTCTGCTTATCGTTCCAAGAGGAAGTGAACACAAGACAAGTTCAAATGAACTGATACATAGATTCTGAGGGCTCTTTGAGGTTCCAACCTGACAGCTGAGGTTCTAAGGAACTTATTTCTTTTTAAACTAGAGACATCAATCATTGTCCTTTTAAAAATGAGAGATAATCAGAGGGTATACCTGTAGGGAAATTCGCTCTCTTACTCTTTGGAACAAAGACGGAAAACTAGAGGTAGCGTAAGGTAATGTTGGCATTTAAATTGACCCGTTGCGCGATTAGTATGTGAGATTTACGGGTGGTGACCAAACACCCCCCGCCACTCGCCCTTGTGGTGGCTTGAGGGGCATTCTGTGGATTAAGACGTAAATTTGTGAAACAGGACCCTGATTGAGGAATGAACAACCACAACAAAACGCTCACGCAACTACTCGAAGAAATTTTGCCCGGCAAACCTAAATCCTCATCACATAAAGAATGAGCAATTCTTTCATATTTTAGCTGTTTAAAACCTTATCTCACGAGGTAAAATCATTTAAGTGAAACGATTTGATATTATGGTACAATTGATTAATAAAAATCATCGATTAAGCATTGGTTATTTTTATATTTACATTAAATATCATCTCGTGATCGTTTGAAACTCTTGAATCGATTCGTTTCAAATCGTAAGCAAAATTCTCTAGGTAAAAATTTAAGACCACGGCGAATCATTTTCTAAATTCCTCAATATTGTGTCACTTAATGTTCGAAAGTGAAGAAAGTCCTCTGGTCTTAGGAACCGGAATAGGATTTTGGACTCCATTATTCGTCTCTATGGTGGCCGAATTCAATTAGGGGCAATAAAAAAAATAAAATAAAACAACAAAAAGAAGGATAAATTACAGATTTAAGCTCTTGCATAAATTGGAAGGACGTCTATTTAGCAGTGATGCTGAAAATGTATTATTACCTCCATCGCTCTATGGTAGGAGAGATCATGTCAATAAAATTAGAGAGATTAAGTGTAGGACAGATGGTATATGGCTGCGTAGGTTTTTGCGGCGGTGGCTTGAAGGATTCTGCATTCTCAGGTTTCACCGCGTTGTTGTTTAAAGCTTACAACAGTTTCGCCAAAGTTGTTTCACCCTCGACCTGAAGACGCCGAATGCAACTTCGGTGAAACTGTTGTCAGCATGCGGTGAAACCCGAGAATGCAGAATCCTTCGTAGAACAGATAGGTTTACGATGACATTTTTTCCATGAATGATAAGGGATCATAATAAGATTGTCCGACCGCTGTAGTGTCACGTTCGGGTAAAAATTAGTCTGGTGTGTATTCACCCTCTGCCACACACCCTAGCGGTGGCTTGCGGAGTACATAAATGAATTTCCAATTGATAAAAATCCGCATATATGAAGGACGACATATTGATATTCCCCGTGAGATACAATGAATGAATGACGAACAGAATAAGAAAATTCAATCCTCCGATCGCATGACGTTTCAAGTCCCGTCCCCATAACTCCCATCTTTCCTTTTCTTCGACGAGGAAAAGAATAAAACGCGCGCCTCGTGTCGCGTCGTGAAAGTGCATCTCCGCCCGCCTCCTCACACCACCCCTCGCTCCCCCATGGAGGGAGGGCGGGAGAGAGAGTGCACCCATGGCCTGGCCTCCAGGGAGGGCCCCTCCTGCTGCAGCTGTCGGTTCCAGGCAGCCTTGAGCCACCGCCGGGGAGAGGAGAGGGGGGAGTTGGGATATTGCACTCCAAGGCCGAAGGCCGATGCATTCCGAAAATAAAACGCCCTCCCTCTTGGGCGAGGGAGGCGAAAGATCTCTCCGTCTCTCATTCCTGTCGCGTGCGCAGTTCATAATTATTTGGATGGTTTTTTTTCATCTGCTCATCTTTTGTTCCTCCTCGCCCCACGTGCCTTCGATCTCGATCGACGGGACAGGAAAGATGAGACGTCTCCGTTTGCGAGGATATGCACCCGATCGTGCCCTCAGCCGCCGATCCTCCTCCTCCGAAGGCCGCCGCTGACGTCGCGGGAAAGCCTTCCTTCCCTCCCGCCGACCCAATCCATCCATCCGTCTGCAAATTGTTTACTTTGTCGACCAGCGTATCGCATTCTTCACTTAAGGATTTCCACGCGAGGAATGGAATATAAAAAGTGTCACATTTTTTTTTAATCGATTGTCTCCCGAGGAACGCCTTGGCCCCATTCCAATATGAATCTTCGGCAGACCACAACGATCCGTGCGAAAGGATGGACTTTAATCGTGACGTAATGTTACGAATGTGATTTGTTTACACTGCGACCGATATTTATCGTTGTGGCATCGGGGTGATGTGGTTTGAAAGGAAGGAGGGAGTGGAGGAGCAAGTGATGCACTCTCGCTCATCTCAAATACATTTACTCCAGTGCAATTGATTAGAGGAACTAGGTTGAGAATCACTCACGGAGCGAAGGTTAAATTACAGATTAAACCTCTTGCATAAATTGGAAGGATTTCTCTTAATCAAAGATGTTGACAATTTATTATTAGCCCCATTGTAGTACGTTATCACAGGTCATATACGTATATTATATTTTAATAGATTTAGATTAGAACAGATAGATTTCAGAGGTTATTTTTCCTACGAACCATTAGGGATCAGAATATCGTTATCCGACCGCACTAAGGAGGGATGTGAAATTTAATATTTTAATACCCTGCCAGCCACCGCTAGGGTGTGTGGCAGGGGGTTAACAATCACCAGAGTAATTTTGACCCGAATATGACCCTACCGCGGCGGGAAAACGTTATTCTGATCCCCTTATCGTTTGTGGAAAAAATGACATTTAACTCCTTTAATATTTTGGCGACACTACTCAGTTAATCATAGCAACGTTTGACGAGTCAAGCTCCTCTACGCTGCGCGCGATCCAATTTGGAAATCAATCCAACTTCGTGAGGATCCCATATATTTGCAGCATATTCCAAATGAGGCCTAACCAGCGAAAGTAAACATTTATCTTTGATCTTTTCATCATATTGACACAGTACTCTTCTAATAAATCCTAATTTTTTGTTAGCTTGTCCACATATTCCCCGTATATGTTTCACCCAGGAGAGATCGTGAGTGAGGGTAACGCCTACGCATTTAATTCAGTTTATAACGTACATTCCATTTCGGTGTTCCCGATGCAGTAGGCGTTCTGGAGGCATTTTGCTTTTTTCCAAGTTTTTTTAAGTTTATTTGTAATTGCCAAGTATCGCACCAGCGTTGTATAACATTAAGGTCACCTGACAACGCTGCTGTGTTCTCATGATCACAGATATCACGGTATACCACTGCATCGTCGGAAAATAAACGTATCATACTAGTGACAACGGAGTCAATGTCGTTAACGTAAAGTAGGAATAAAAGAGGTCCGATGACACATCCTCGGGGAACATCCGATGTAACGTCTACTGCACTTGAGCTAACTCCATCTATCACTACTCTTTGAACCTGACCATTCAAAAAGCCTTTGATCGAACCCCGGATATATTTTTCTATGCCATACGCTTCTAGCTTTGCGAGTAGTTTACTATGAGGTACTTAAAATCTAGAAAAATCGCGTCCACTGGAAGATTGCTCTCTCCCGAACTAAGGACATCATGAACAAAAAGCGCAAGTTGTGTCTCGCAGGATCTACCTTTTCGGAAACCCGGCTGAATTTTCATTATTAAATACTGATTATCGAGGTGTCTCACGATCGAACTAGCGACTATAAGTTCCATAACCTTGCAAGGAAGGGGTGTGAGGGAATTAGGTCTGCAATTTCTTAGTTTTCGTCTGTCTCCGTTTTTAAGTATTGGTGTTACGTTAGCCGTTTTCGAATCCTTGGGAACCTTGTGATTTACCAGCGACGTCTTAAATATGATTTCCAGATACGAAACAATTTCCGAAGTTAGATCCTTAAATAAACGAGCGGGTATTTCATCGGGCGCGGAGGATTTTCGAGCTTAATATTTTTCAGCAAACGATATGAAGATAACGACATTGTGCGACTTTAATTTATAAACTTTGGAATTTAACTACCAATATACATAATGTTTCCTTGACGTTACGGTATTTTTAGTGTTGAGAAAGGTTCGTCTTCTTATTAATATTGAATCCCTTATAAAATTTTCCGTCCGATGCTATCTGATTCGTGTTAATTTAACGATTGCTAGCACTGACCCTCACTTCATTCAAAGGCAATTTGGCAAATCATTTGGCACTTCATTTGGCAAAGAAGAGACTCACTACACTCCCGTAAGCCTGGTTAATCATACCGACAGTTTCGGTAGACGATTTCCAAAGCTTTACCGCAAATTTGATGGAATAACGCTGCTCCAAAAACTTCGGCATCGCGTTCCGTGACGTGGGTCGAGCGAGGAGGTTCGCGTTAACAGAGCTCCTCACTACACCACAGCCCAGAGCCGACTGACTTTTTCAGCGTCGCTTGCCAACATACCCCCCTCCAATCACAGCCCGTCAGAGCGGTGCTGGCGCGCCTGGAGCGGCGGGAAAAAATCAGTACAATTATTTTCCGGACGAACCATGTATTTGACATGCACGCTGATCTACACTGAAATCATCGCTTAAATAATAAGCGATGTTCATTCTTAAAAGTACTTTCAAGTTATGTCATTTTTAACTTATAGCTTCTCAGAGCCCTCGAGTTTTTTTTTTATTTTTCAGACTCTTCTCTTAATCTTTTGCATCGTTCGCATTCCATAAGACTTCACCGCCAACAAGTAGACACAGCAAGGGAATCAGCATGTTTTTCTTTTCAAAGACACACGACCAGTCAATGGGTATGTTTCCCAAGTAACGATACAATGAGACGATTGAACTGTTTTCCTTATAATGAAATTTAACTTTATATACGAAATTCAACCTCGATGAAATCTTAATTCAACAAAGACCGTTCTTTCCTTTTAACTTCACCTACTTCCTGCAGGGACGTACGAGAAAACTTATCTTTTTTTGTGCATGGATACATACGCTCTTCCGAGACATTCTCAGTTGCTCCACTCGGGCTTTTACTTTGGTCACTGACTGTCTTGTAATCTTTCACAAACACTAATTCTCGGAAAGCTTTCGCTCAATATTTGATTAAGCGTTATCTACAAATCCGCAATTTCATTCGGATCGCGCATGTGCCCTTCCTCCTACCCCCCGAGCCACCACATCCTCCCCATCCTCCCTAAATCACCCCAACCACATATCTAAAAACACGGCGTTCCTTCTGACCAGATCGGCTGGCGTCGTACATGCGTATTTTTTCTATTTTATTTTATTTATATATACGCTGCAAGTCACCGCCAGGATGCGTGGCAGGGAGTGAATACATACCAGAATAATTTTACCCATCATTGCTAAAGAGACCTCCTTCCAATTTATGCAAGAGCTTTAATCTGTAATTTAACCTTCGCCCCATGAGTGATTTAATGCCTAGCACCTCTAATATTTTGGAGACGCCACTAAGTTAATCATAACAACGTTTTACAAGCCTTGCTCCTCTACGCTTGATGGGATCCAATTCGACAAATAATCCAACTTCGTGAGTATCCGAAGGACTCGTTTATTTACCGAAGAAGAGGAAAAAGACATCACGGAACGAAAAAGAAAAATTTGGTGGAACACTTTATCTTAGACGAGACGACGCCTTTCTAAAATGCCGACTTAATTGCAGCGAATAATGGACCGTGCCGGGGCTTGCAAATTTCAGGCGGAAGCGAATGAAAAGGAATCTTTGTGAAAGTTACACCGAAGAATTCGCTCGCGAATTAAAAATATTGCTCCAAACTATTAAAATGGCATTGGAAAAATATCAAACTGACATTTAGAACTAAACTCGATTAAATACTTAGTCATTATCCTCGCTCACAACTTCTATTGGGTGAAGCACATTGGGGGAACACATGGATAAGCTATCCAAAAATTAGGATTTACTGTATTAGAAGAGTCCTGTGTAGATTTGTAAATAAAGTGTAGAAAAGATATATTTTAAGATGTCATTTTGTCCACGAACTATAGTGGTTGAGAATAATATCGTCCGACCACGGTAGACTCATATTCGGCTCCAAATTAGTCTGTCAGATGTGTATTCACCCCCTGGAATCCTTATGAAGTTCCATTGATTAGTAGTTAGTATGTTTTAGTACCCTGGCAGCCACCGCTAGGGTTGGCGAATTAAATTGTAGAGGAGCTAGATGCCTAAAAGATTGCTATGATAAACTGAGTAGCGTATCCATAATGTTAGAGGAGCTAGGCTGGGAATCACTCACGGAGCGAAAGTTATACTCTTTTGCGTTCATTGGAAGGATGTCTCTTTAGCAGTGATGATGCAAATGTACTATTACCCCCATCGTACTACGCTAGAAGAGATCATGATAGTACAATTAGAAAGATTAAGTGTAGAATAGATAGATTTGAGAAGTCATTTTTTCCACGAAGAATGAGGGATCAGAATAACATTGTCCGACCGCGGTAGGGGTATAAATATCCCGGTCAAAATTAGCCAGGTGTGTATTCACCCCCTGCCACGCACCACAGCGGTGGCTTGCAGGGCAGTAAATATAAAAAAGTACAAACTAAGAAACTTGGCGCCGCGAGAATCGCCCTCGGTACAATCAATCATCGTAGCCGCGTCGCCTCGGCCAGCCGTCGCGTCGGCGCGGCCCTTCGTCAGCGGTCCCACATGATTTAGATGCGCGTGTCTGGATGAGGTCGAGTCCCAGGATTCGCGAGGGTGTGCAGACCCTCCTCGAGGGCATCCCGCATTCCGACCTTCGCACGTGGGAACGCTAGCGCTGTCTGCCGCTTGGAGTTGCGCCACTGTTTAGCGGAGGAGGTCGCGTTGTGCAACCGAGCCATCAGAAGGCCACCGGCTAGTAAACACAGACGAGTAAACTCCTGTCTCTCCCGCCGTTGACTATTTCTGTGAATGAGACGGAGCCACATGAAAGAGAGTCGCGACGTCGCGGCAAGGCCACGTCTCCACGGTGACATCCACATCATGGCGGTGTCGCGCACCTGAGCCACGTGTGCACAGCACCTCGCCCGATTCCCCCGCACTTTTTTATTTATTTTGTTATATTATATACCCTTCAAGCCACCACCAGGGATAATGGCAGGGGGTGAATAGACACCAGGATAATTTACCTGAACGTGACCCTACCGCGGTCGAACAATGTTATTATGATCCCCTATCGTTCGTGGAAAAACTGATATGTTAAATCTATCTGTTCTACGCTTAATCTCTTTAATTTTATCGACATGATCTCTCCTACCGTATTATTTATGCGTCTGCTCAGGGCCGCAGGATCATGCCCTTCGGGAAGGGAGATCGTATGCTCTAAGAATAGGTGAAAGTTTGCATACGTAGTTAGTGTGCGCGGGATCCCTTCCTGGAAAAGTGTGCTGAGTACCCTGCAGGCCACCACTAGGGTGTGTGGCAGGTGAATAAACACCAGACTAATTTCGACCCTACCGCGGTCGGACATTATTATCATATTCAGATCCCTTGTTGTTCGTCGAAAAAATGTCATCTTAAATCTACGGTTATGTGTTCTACACTTAATCTCTCTAAATTGATATTTGATAAATTTATTGTCAATTTATTTATTTATTATTTATTTATATACCCTGCATGCCACCACTAGGGTGTGTGGCAAGGGGTGAATACACACCAGAATAATTTTACCCAAACATGACCCTACCACGGTCGAAAAATGTTATGTTGATCCCCTATCGTTCGTGGAACAAATAACATCTTAAATCTATCTGTTCTACACTTTATCTCTCGAACTGCATTGACATGATCTCTCCTACCATAGTACGATGTATTTCCAACATCACTGCTAAAGAGACGTCCTTCCAATTTATGCAAGAGCTTCAATCTGTTAGTTAACTCTCGCTCCATTGGGTGATTCCCAGCTTAGCTGCTCTAATATTTTGGATACGCTACTAAGTTTATCATTATAACGTTTTACAAATCTAACTCCTCCACGCTGTACGTGATCTAATTCGGCAATCAATCCAACTTCGTGAGGATCCCATAGAGAAGTGACTTCGACTGCATTAGAGCTAACACCATCTATTTCATCACCTCCCATTTGCCTTTTCTCGTCTTTTGGTCAATTATTTTTTCAGCATTTCGTTAAGTTTTTTTTCCCTTTCTCCCTCAATAATTCCCTAGCATTTATGGCTCTTCTGCGTGCTCTGGCTAAATTCATTTTTGCGTGATTCCCCCTTCACATGTCCGCTTTGCATTAATTTTCAGCCTACCCTCGTACAATAGATAAAGATGATAAGCGAATACCGGAGTATTTAGAAATCTGTATTATGAGAGTATATTAAAAATTCAGTTGAGAGATGAAGTAACCAAAGGGGAAAAGTAGATATTCTTCGAAGAATATCAGAATAAAGGAAATTTGGAAAAAATATGATCTTGGAAAGATGAGAGCAATGATTGATTAGATTGTTAATCGATATGTACTTATACAAAATATACCAGAAGGATACATTGAGAGGAAACAGTAGATAATTGAATATTTAAATGCACAACAGACAATGAATTATATCCATCCTAAATCCTACGAAGAAATGCATTGTAAAGCACATCATCATTCTACACCTGAAAACTCCTCTGCGGAGTAAAGACGGAAGAAGGGAAATATAAGTTGTCCTCATTCAACACGCCATCCTCAAAGACAAAAATTAATGTAAATTATTGAGATAAGACGTCTCTTATTTATACAAAAGTCACATTGTTAATACTTAATAAAAAATTACATTTGATGAGAGTCCACAACATTTTTATCGTACCTCTTGTACAATGTACTTAATGGTGCAGTCATGGGCGAAAACAGTCTCGAAAAGAATTGAAAGCTATTGAGAGTTTTACGAAGTTTAAATTACTCGGGAAGCCTGAAAACTAATGCGCACATATTTGTAGACCACAAACAAAATGACCTTTTGAAGCACTCTTGATGGCATGTGGAAGTAACATTCGCCCTCAACACGCATGCGCAGGCTTGAGGTCGTTACATTCATGCAATGTATTTTGAGAAGCGGAAGTATGGAGACGTGATCTAGGGCTATGTCAACGCGAGTTAAACAGCGTGCTGTTGTCGAATTATTAACTGCTGAAAAAGTGACTCCTAATGAGATATTCATCGTCGTTTAATGGCTGTTTATGGTGACGATGCTGTTGATAGGTCTACCGTAAATCGATGGGTGGTAAAATTTCGTGGTTGTGAGCCCGGAAAAGCCATAATGGTTGATCAAACATGCAGCGGACGTCCGATCTGCGGACATCGGATCTCGTATGTATTTTACCCCTGCAGAGATTCTACCGAGTAACCTGGCCAGGCAAAGTTTATTTTCTTGTTCAGGTATTCCATGTTGCCACACCGCGACACCATGTGATTATTTTGAAAGCGAAATGAGACGAATAAATGGGTCTTCAAGTTGGCAGAGAAAAACCTGCTCAAACCACTTCTCCAAGAAAGGAATCCGTCCGCTTCACTCTAGCGTCGTCGCTTCTGTCGAATGAATAATTGCATCGGAGAAAGATGCGCACGCAGGATTCATTCTCCGAGTGCCGCGAGAGTGCTAAGTGCATTCGTTTAGAGGTGCGAATCTCGCCCCAAAACGAGCGAATGCTGTTTTTGCGATGCACTTCTCGCGAAAATAGCGTTTGCTCGTAATTAGCGAAGCAAGGAAAAAAAGCGATCGGCGAAAGGGATTTGCATAAGAAACGTCGGTGACTTCACCGGGAGCTCCTGCATAAAAGTACTTTACTCCGGTGACGTGGCGTTTTTATTGTGCTTATGCATAAGTTGTTTGCGCGTGAATTATTGACGTGAGAATAGAAAATTACGAAGCGATGCTCACCAAAAAAAGTCGATGACTGCGTGATCATCAAGATTGTTTTAAAATACCAAGGCGTATTGAAAAGTAAGGTCTCCAATTTTTTTCATGGAAAATCATACTTATTCCAAATTTTGCGTATATCTTTAGAAAGGTTGAGCATTTAGCTATTTTTCTACATAGTTGCATTGACGATCAATCACTTTTTGCATCCTTGTAACCAGCTTTTTAATACCTGCGTCGTAACTTCTCCCGCCGCGTCGTGAAGCCAACTGACGACTGCCTCTTGCAATTCTTCCTCGTCTGACTTGAATTTCTGTCCCCTTACGTGTTTTTTGAAAGCGATAAACGAGTGGTAGTCACTGGGGGCAACGTCCGGGCGGTAAGGAGGGTAGTTGATGATATCCTAGCCGAATTCATTGAGTAGGGTGGTCGTTTGATGTGACACATGTGGACGCGCATTGTCATGATGCAAACACACGCCTTTGGTGAGCCTACCCCTTCTTTTGTTTTGGATGGCTCGTCGAAGTTTCTCTAGAGTCTTGCAGTAGCTTTTCGTGTTGATTGTTGTTCCTTTCTGCATGAAATCCATTAGCAGAGCCGCCTCCCTGTCCCAGAAAACGATAGTCATAACTTTTCCCGCTGACTTCTCTGTCTTGAACTTTTTGGGCTTCGGTGAGAACGGGTAGCGCCATTGTTTCGACTGTTCCTTCGTTTCCAGGGTGTAATGATGTGCCCATGTTTCGTCTCCAGCCATTATCGAATCCAGAAATCAGACGAGGAAGTGCAAAAAGCAGTCGTCAGTTGGCTTCTCGACACGGCGGGAGAAAGGTACGACGCCGGTATTCAAAAGCTGGTTACAAGGATGCAAGAAGTGATTGATCGTCAAGGCGACTGTGTAGAAAAATTGCTAAATGATCAAATTTTCTAACGATGCATGCAAAGTCCAGAATAAACTTGATTGTCTATGAAAAAAAAATTGGAGACCTTACTTTTCGATGCGCCCTCGTAGTTGATTGTTGTTGTCGACTGAATGAAAGGTGTTTGCAATTCTAAGAACAGGTATTTCGTCTCCCTCTCTCTCTCTTGTTAGGGGTTAAGTGGAAGAAGGGACTAACTAGACTCAATTTCGCCCCAAATAAGGAAATTATTTTTATCACTATCGTTAGTATCGCTATCATCAGTGCCCTCAGCGGCCGTTGCTTCGTCTGAACTCCTCGTTGCCTCCATTCCCTCGGTTGCCCTCTCTCTTACCCGTAGTCACCATTCCTTCCTCCCCATTCGGACCCGTCGTCAAACTACAACTTCCCTTTACTCTCATTTCTACTAGTTTTGCATAAAAAAGGTATCGGGAAAAGTTTCTTTGGGGGGGGGGGGCATAGATTTATTTCAGATTTGCTACAATGCCTGAAAATCCTTCAAGGTACATCCATTAAGGGTACAAGCGTGGAAGGTCCTGATGATTACGAGCGTGCAAACTTCTTTGACGGCACTTAGGGTCCCATGGTGGTGTCTTTTGAGGGAGGATTTCACTTTTGGGAATAGAAAACAGTCTGCTGGTGCCAAGTCGAGACTGTAATGGGGTTGGGGAATCGTCGCGATCATGTTGCAGAAGGTCTTTGCAAGCAGACACTCTCGGCTCTGCTCTTTTGGTCGTCCGTCTCCAAAGACCTTTGGGACGAGTTTCGCGCAGATATTTCGCATAGCTAAGTTTTCAAATATAATGGTGAGTGCACTGTCATCTTATCAATGTCAATACGATCTGAAATCGTGCACATACTTAGCCGACGGTCTGAAACTCAGCACTTTACGCGCACGTCGAGAAAAAATTGCTACCGATACTTTTTATGTAAACCTTTTATTATACTTTCCCGGAAGGTCGATCCACTCCTCCAATATTTCCGTTTCGTTTAGCTTTCAAAACATCTGGCGTGCCTCCTCTTCGTCTGGAGGAAGGCTCCTTCCACACATTTAGATGTTCGCGAGTGGAACTTTTTGGAGAAAGAGCAGTCAGCGATCGCCGGCCCGCGCTTCGACCCCTGGGTGCGGCGGACGCTGCGATTGTCTCCTACTCTTTCGCCATTATTGCTGAGCTCCCTCTCCTAAGCCTCACACCCACCCTTCACACCTCTGTCGTCATCCCCTCCCGTGACTTCCGTCAGCATGTCTCAAACTTTGTCCGACGAGAAGTTATTCTTTTTTCATTTAAACTTCTTCGATGCGTGAATCGCTTTCATGAAACAAGTTCTACCTCGGTATTTCAATCGAAAGACGTGTCTTGAGTTATATAATATACGTATTTTAGGTATTTCCTGCTTCGCCTTGAGAATATTTCTTCGAAAGACTCGACATTTCCTTCTTATAACAGAGAATGTCATCGGGAGAAACTGACCGAAGAGTTTGTTCTATTATTGCCATCCTAGCAATGCATGTCTTGCAGAGATGTCCATTGATCAATGGTTATCATGTTCCCAACTTTTTTGAGTCACCAGAAGTCTGCAAATACTCATCGCTGGTGTTTTTACCACACAGATCTAACATGGTAACTATTTCCCCTCAATTAAAATCAATCTGTTGAGTGACTTTCCTGATTATTTCTCGGGATCAGATGATTATAATGAAACTCGATTTTTTTTCCCAAACTATAACTTCATCGAAGAGTCTTGTGCTCCGTGATATGCTCAGCAGTGGCTGAGGACATCCACTGCCTTGCGTCAAGTGCTCTCTTATGTCCCCTCTACATGGCCTTTATTCACCATTTCGTTTAACACAGAACACAGCTCGAGCGACAAGAGTCATGCATGCATACCAGGTCTGCCCAATAAATACGCGAACTGAGGCAATAAGAAATTTTATTTGCAAAATTTAGTCTGCATCGTTTTTGTCCCCTTCAAAGTACTCCCCATTCGTTGCTATGCACTTACGAAAAAAGGACTTGCATGCAATAATCTTCAATAACAGGATACGTATTATTTTTATTTTGTTATTATCTTGCAGGTTTTTTGCAAGTTTTTCACACCCCCCTTCTTTGTGAGTGTTTTCCTGCGTGGATTTTTAATAAGGTGTGCCATTAAGGAAATATTTTTACTTTCGTGATCTGCTCAAAAACCGCCTTCCCCACATGTCCTGTGTTCGCCTTTTATGTGTTTTCCTATCCCCTTTCCTTATACCTATTTCTGTTTGAATGAATATTTGTGCGCCGTACGGCGGGATTTTCAAGTTTGAATATATATATATTATGACTTCACCATTTTTTTATTTCCTGTTATTATAATTATTATTGTTAGGTACTTGACGAAGGATTAAATGGAAAAGGGGATCTTACGGTCTCAATTTCGCCCGAGTAAAGACGTTTATCCATCTATTTTCAAATCATACGGGAGGAGTGTTGAAAAAATGGATATATTTAAAATTCATGCAGGATATCGACCAAATACATATTCTTGCATTATTAATAATTATCTCCTTCGCGCCAGCGGTTATATCTATTTTAATGCCTGATTGTACGAGGAAACAATGACATTTTTAAATCTATCCGTTCTGCTATTTATCTCTCTGATTTTACCTACATGCTCTAATCTACCATTGTAAGTTAGTCATAGTAAGCAGCTAGGTCATCTTGGTGTCCTCTATGGTGATGGTGTCAGGAGACACAAAGATCCTTAGACAATACCGAGATGCGTTCCGTTCTCGGGACAGCATCAGTGAGGCTGTGTGCATTTGAAAGCAATCTTTAATCTTTGACCGCGTCTTTACAAAAAGATTCAAAGGTCATCGAGTATCGTTATTTGATGGGTATTATGGGCGATGAACTATTCGCGATTCAACCAATGAGACTGCAGCACTCCCGTGAAAGGCCACTCAATAATTCTAAGTTTAGTACACTCCGTCGGGCACTGCAGAAGAACGAAGGGTATAAAACGAGCGCGCTGACTCAGCAGATGGAACCCGTCGCACCGGCCGAAGGATGGCCTTGTCTTCTGAAGGAGTTTGAATGCGATGTTTGATCTTCACCCAAGAGGGCGCCCAATCGCATTCGTGAGAGATGAAAAAAAGCAAGTAATTTCTCCTGCAAAGGCGCCCCAGCCTTCTTGTACGCATGTCCTCCTCCTCCCCCGTAATTTTGTCAACGGACATTCAGTTCGATGAGGAAAACTACGAGGGGAGGCTGAAAATTAATGCACACATGCTTGTAGGCCACAAAAAAATGACGCTCAAAAGCACTCCTTGTGGCATGTGGAAGTAACATTCCCCATCAACACACATGCGCAGTTTTGAGTTTGTTACAATCATCCAGTGTATTTCGCTTCCCATAATACACTGGATGAATGTAACGACCTCAAACCTGCGTATGAGTGTTGATGGGGAATGTTACTTCCACATGCCACAAGGAGTGCTTCTGAAAGTCATTTTGTTTGGGGTCTACAAGGATGTGTGCATTAGTTTTCAGCTTACCCTCGTACAAGGTTACACTTTTTACACTCTTTGTTTACTTTTGTACATTCGAAGTTAATGAATCGTCCTCCACGCCCGAATCTTTTCGAGCGTGACGGTTTTGGAAAGCAGATTGTCTCCAAGGCATTTTAATGAATCGTTTGTTTCTACTGTCAGTTGACGTGTTTCAATTGCACATCCATTTCGTATATATTTATTTGTTTTGACTCGGTTTCTGTTGATTAGTCCGGCATGTAAGGGCTTTTTAAGTTGGCCCTTTTTCTAGTAATTATTTTCAAAATCCTTTTGCAATCGACACAACATCAATAAACCCTTTTGTTAAAAGCCAATGCCGTTGAAAGTCAGGGGTGGGTGATAGTCCAGTGGGTTCAGCGTTGGAATTAATACTGACCGGATGGTTGCTTCTTGAAAGGGTCACCGGTGTCAGATAGGTCGAAGAGTAGTACCCAGAGGAAAGGCATTCCTCACAGTGGTTGCTCCTTAGTGAGGCGTCTGACCCCAGTGGGACGGCCATTTGAGTGATGATGTCACGTTGAAAACACTATCGAGGAAAGCTACAGTAAACCGCCTCAATTGAATATCCCATCCTACTATGATGGACATATATCAGAGTACGACTCCGGGCAACTACGAGACTCGGCCCAATCGGCTCGGCAGAAGAGGGAAAGCTTCCGCGACCACTTCATTATACGACATCCTTGCAAGGCGAAGTCAACAGCATCGGCACATAAGTTTAGAAGAGGACCGAATCAGTTAGAATAGGGACTTGGAGTTTAGAACGATATTGAGGACGGGGAAATTATAAAATATTAAACCGGAGATGGATAGGGAAAATGTACAGGTAGACATTTTAGGGCCGTGCGAGGTGAGATAATTACAGGAGTGATAGTTATAAATTAATATAGAGTGGAGGGGAAGAGAAAGCAAGAGGTAGCAATAATTCTGAACCAAAAGATATGAAGAATAGTAGCAATAATAGATCATGCGAATAATAGAATAATATTGGTATAAGTGAAAGCGGAAAATACGCTCTTTGCCATTTTTCAGAGCTAAATGCCATCAAGGAACCGTAGAGAAGGAGAGTCCGCCAAAGTATACTATCAATTTGAAGAAATAATTGCAGCTCGTGATTCATAAAGATAAAACCAGGAAGACGTGTACGAAATGGAACGTAGAAGCATTAACCGGTAAACAAAATAGTAGTATCAGCTGGTCGTAGAAAAATTAATGAGTTAGGGCAGGAAGCTGGTTGCTACAGAAGAAAAAAATAGGAACATATCAAAAAAGGGATAACGCGAGCCGCAAATGAAACTACAGTCAAAGTGAATCGTAAAAGACTGAGGAAATCATGGATTGCGGACGTTGTGATCAGGAAGATAAACAGAGAAGGAAATGGATTAATGTAAAAATAGGTTTACCAGGAAGAAATCGCAAGTAGTTAAATAATAAATTGAGGCAGGAAACTTCGTGTAATAGGGCGAAAGAGGTGTCGTGGAAGATGCAGTGCGAGGAAATGGAAAGTTTACTAAGAAAGGGTGAAATTGGTGCGCAGTAGACGAAGGTTAAAGGAAATTTAGGAGAATGCAAACCGTCAAAAATAAGTCAGGAAATGATTAATTGAACCAAAGAAGATCCAAGAGAGATGGAAGGAATATGTTCCCTATCTATTCCTTCAGTAGCAATCATAGATATAAGAACAGAATATGGCGTAGAAGAGGATAGAGTAGGCCCAAGCATACGTGTATTTGATGGCCAGATGGATAGGTTATTAAAGGAATTGAAATTAATGAGGTTATAGGGAGACATACCATTCTCGTGAAACTCTTAAGGGTTTAGGAACAAGTGGGAAGAAAAGTTTTTATGAATTGTTGGGGGAGCAATTTGGCCGGATGATTTCGTCAGATCTGTTCTAGTTCCTATTCCAAAAAAGAGAAACACGGCAATATGTGAGAAATTAGCTTGATTCCGCACGCAGCTAAAGTGGTTCTCGGAATCATCAATAAGAGAATGGACAAACATCAGTTACGGTTCGGGAAAGAGAGTGACACGTGTGATGCCATTGCGATTACAGTAAGAGGTCACCACTAATAGGAACATAAAATACAATCAGAATGTTTTGTCTGTTTTGTAGATTTCGGGAAAGCGTTTGATGGAGTGAATTGTGTAGAAATAAGACTTAATTGTTATTGGCTCAACAATTCGAAGTATTTTCCTTATAACTTTACTATTAATTCCATTTATTCCAAAAGAATCAGCTTTTATTGCTGTAATAGTTTAGCGCCCAATGAGAACCATTGTGGAAATAAGTATAACTTCGGGAAAGTAGATGTATGAATGTTTGCTGAGAGCTTCTTACATTAAGGTTTGGTGTTATGGCTGATATGGAATTACAGGCTCTGTCACTTATTTCACTGCGTATATTTCAAGAAAGAAAAGGGATATGAGTCATTAATACCCCCACCAAAACCTGCACACCTTTCGATCCCACTACTTCCCCTCCAATCTCTCCTTCCCGCCCTCTCATCCACCTTCGGGCCTCCTCAATCACCACTCACTCCCTCTGTTCATCCCCCCATGTCCCGCCGCATCCCTCCCTTCAACCCCTTCCTCGCCGCTCCGCCTCTATTATTCTCCCGTCCCCACCCCCTTGACCCCATTCAGAGAACACTCCCTCATCTGATGGAAGATTTTGGTTCAAGGAGCCATGAGGATGGAATGAAAAGATTGGCATGATTGAATGTGATGTAGCATGGAGAGAGAGGCCACAGCTGTAACATCTCGGATTAAAAACCTGTGAGAATGACGTCTTGACTGGTGAATTTGGTGAAAACGACAAGAAACGTGAATACAGTGGCCCCTCCGTCTCATTTATTAATCATTTCTCTCGCTCTCTCCGAGATGACTGTCGTGGACCTTGCGTTATCGCCGGGGCCCTCCGAGGGCATTGAATCGAGCCCCGCGATCCCGACGCCCTCCTGCTACTGCATCTCTTCCACTGGGCGCACCAACTCTGCCAATTATAACACACGCTCCCACTTGCTCTCATTTTGCAATTGAAACTCAGATCTTTCATCTCTAAGGAGTTTGTGGTGAACAAATAAAAAACGCGTAACCATTGTCGAGCGTAAATCCATGCAAAAATAATAACATATGCTGTTTACACGCTTTAAAAAATGTTTTTCATGGAAAGTGACAAAGAAATGTATATAATTATTTTCCATTCCTGTAAGTTTAAGCTCTCTTTATGATTTGGTGTCTTTCTTGAATACTTGATAAATAATTTCTTTCTTTAATATTCGATAGCTGTGATTGGGACATACATTTTTCAACTAGGCATATTATTGATATTGCACTTCTATCCGGAAAACATCATTCACATCATGGTCGTATATTTTAGTGTCAAAATCATAGAAGTCCCTTAAATAAGGTAGATTTTATTAGTATAAATACGATAAATCATTTAATTTTAGTGATACACTAAATTCATACACTGATTGAATTCACTTTGGGAATGATTTGAAAAGGTATTTGTTCTTTTATCAAAATATGATTATCCTAATATTACGTTGACGACATGAGCAAGACGGTACTTATACGTAATATACATATAAAATTCGCTTTAAATGTTTGTCGACTTTGCTATTCTGTCTCCAGAATATTTTATGTAGAAATTTGGGATATAATATAAGGAAAGACGTGAGGATAAAGCTTAAGGGAATTTGTGACTTTCATAATAGATGCGTTATAGATAATTATGAATTCTCATGCACTTGGGTGTAGGTAAATTCATCAAATGCCAATCTTTATTTAATTCATGAAAATCAATTCAATCTTGGATAAATTCAAGTACGCATCAAGGTCGATATCCTTCCTTTCCATCTTCCGATATAGAAGCACCATTTATCAGTGAATCAAAGGCAATCAATACATTATATAATTAATAAAAATTAGCAATTTTCCACAAAAATAAAATTTTATTAATACGACCGAAGATGATGTAGTTGCATTGAAACCGGTCGTATTAATAAAATATTATTTTTGTGGAAAATTGATAATTTTTATTAATCATGTTATTCCACCATATCACGCCTGAAACGTCTCTTTTTATACATTATATATTGTGTCAACATGTTGTCAAACACTACAAGAGGCATCAGTATTCCGTATGTATAATATGGAACATGACTTGAGTTGATTGGCGACCGTAATTTTTGCTGAGACACTCATTGTGATCACCTGTCCCACCCCATTTCACGTTCTCTTCACAAATCGAGGGGATGATGTTCGCTACGAGTACGCGTGGGTTGTGTGTGTTGCAGCCGTCGCAGGATGCAAACAAAAAGAGCGTCCGAAAATATGGGAACAGTGAACACATTCATCCAGGTAGATCACTATTGACTCCCGATGGTGCATTTCAAGAGTTTGTGTTAATTGGGGGAAAATGATGAAAGGCGGCGAAAGGTGGAATAGATTAATGAATTATTTCCTGTAGGGACTATTCATTCCATTTCACTCTGGTTTCAGAAATAGCTCGGCGACTAGGATATGTGCCGCCCCTCCTCTATTCCCATTAGTTCCCTCTGTACCCCAATCTGGAGGACGCACTCCGAGTCCATGACCCACGCCCGGGGCCCGAAGTACCGCCCGGGGCGGCTCGCATCCCCTCACCTTCCAATGGGTAACCAGGTAATTATAATGAAGTGGCCAACTGCGAACACCAATATTAGTCCAAATGAACAGCCCACTTCAAAAACTTATTTCCCCAGCCATTGGAGATAACGTCTCGTTTGGTGAGACAAAACACAACGAAGGATCGCAGTGACACTGCCGATGGCTGTCATTCAATCGCGAACTGTCTGTTCGCGCGAGAGGGAAAAATACACAGAACTGGACGCATTTTGCTTCTCATTTTGCGCAGATTCTTTGTAGCAGATGATCCAGTATATGTTAAAAATAAAAAGTAATGACTTATTCTGCAATAAACGTCATGTTCGTAATCATTATACGTATCTCTTGAAATGTCATGTGCGTAAGGATTACTCGATGGCGAGCTAGAAAGGGTATTAAAGGAATTTGAATCATATAAGGTGGCGGGGGTAGACAACATTCCCGCGGAACTACTTAAAACTTTAGGAAAAGGTAGGAGGAATAATTTTTAAGGACTAATTCGTAGCCTTCATGAGGGAGGATTTGGCCGGAAGACTTAACTTCCAACCTTTCCCTCTCCCAATCTCTAGCCCACCCCCACAGCCTATACACATGTACATATGGGTTTTGCTTTACAAAAGAGGAAGTTATGTCGCCACATCTGTTTGGATGTAATTTATTTGCCTGAAGTTGCTGCACTGCAGTGAAACCTGGGTCGCAATACAGCTTATTTTTCATTCGGAGTAATAACGTTTAATTTTTAACATTGTTCATTATATAACCACTCCAAAAAGTTACACCTGAAACTATTAACTATCTCTCAACCTGAATAAATTTTCAGTTTCCAAAAAAGTCAACTTTTAATCATCCCTCATTACTCACACAAAATTATTTCAACTGACTCTCACTGTAATATTCAGAAGGATTATAAATATGAATATTTAATTAAACATAAATCTGAGTCCTTTTAATGAAAAATCAACAGTTGATAGAAGAATTCAGAGTAATAATAATAATAACAATATTATAGACATTCAAGCAAGAGTTGTTTGTAAATATTAAAAATATTTATTTTGAGCTACATGCTCACATACATAATTTATGCCAAATAAAGTTATTCACATGTAATTTCAATCATACACTTATAAACAGTTCTTGGCAAAATAAATTTGAGTGAATGTTTACAATCAATAATAATGAAGTTATGAAATCTCTTTTATATATAAAACGATTGCAACATTGGCATGGGGGAAGGGTTAGTTCACTCTGATAACCTGTAGAGCTGTGTGGGTGGGAGAAATGATTTTTGCTCCAGAGAAGGTCAGCCATGCCAGACAGGTCGAAGGTTAGGAGACAGAGGAAAGGCTGTCTGCTCAGTGTCTGATCTCAAATGAGGTAACTGCATCTGACCATCTGGGTGGCCATTGAGCAATGGTATCACATTAAAAGGACAGTTGAGGAAAGCAGCAGGATCCTGCCACAATTAAATATCCTATGCTAATATGATGTGCATAGAGCAGATTATGAATCCTGACAACCATGTTGATGGCAGAAAAAATAGCAACAAGGAAAAGAAAACCAAATGTGAGGTCTAGACAACAATAAGTTTGACTTTACAAGCAGCTAAAATGATTCACAGAATCATCAAGAAGAGGATGGAGAGCAAAAAATATGATTACTTAGGGGATGATCAATTTGGGTACAGGATGGGAGGAGCCATCAACCTGATCCCATAGTAGTAATGAGGCCACTAATGAAGAGGAACATAGACTATAATTAGGATGTATTTGTTTCATTGATTGGGCATCATTGATGAGTGCGTTGCATAAGATAGAAGTAGATTAGAGGGATGGGCAACTTATCTGCAACCTTAAATGTCTAAGGCTGCTCAGATGAGTTGGACGGGGAAAAGGGTTGTGTTAGGGATAGGGGTCCATTATCACTCATGCTTTTGAATATATGCTATAAGTGGAGAAATTGGTGAAAGTGACACAGGAAGAATTGGAGATATGAATGAAAGTCAACGGGCTATTCATGAAATCAGGTTTGAGTAGGATCACACTTTAGTAAGCCAGTCATTCAATTGGTTTTATGAATTCTTGAGCGTAGTAGTAAATCAGTGGGGATGAGAATAGATGCATAGAAAAGGGAGGCTTTTGAAATGTGGGTGTGGAGAAGGATAGAGAAGATGAAATGGACCAAAAGGAAAACAAGCGAGGAAGTGCTAGCTGTGGTGGTGGGGAAGGAAAGGGGTTTGCTGGAAAGAATCATAAAGAGGCAGGAAAAATGGATGCAAAGCATATTAATTGGCAGTGGGATGTTGAAGACTGTGATAGAGGGAAGAATGTTAGGAAAACGAGGAAGGGGAAGGAATAGGATAGGGATATTGGATGGAATGAATCAAAGAGGGAAGTATGCAGAATTGAAGAAAGGTTTATTGGAGCACCATTGTATTATCTGTGTCCATCCAAACACTACCTCAAACCATTGAATAACATTAATATTAATCTTAAATAAAATGGCTATTTTTATATTCTCTCAAATAACAATGATACATTAGAAATCACTTTAAAAGATTCATAGAATAACACATTGGATGATAACAATAGATATAATCGCACAAGGTGTGATGTATGTAAAACTATAAAAAGTAAAACTTGGTCCAACCAAGTTAGAACACTTCGAACATGTATTTAGAAGATTTGTTTTCAATATTTTATACAAAAAAATTCACTTAATTTACTTTTTTTACAAAGTTAAAAATACTGTCATCTCTAAAACTGATTTTTTTCATTGGCTCTTCAAATTATTTAATAGGTCCCTCTTTTCATTTATCACAGTAATATTTATAGAATATATTTCTTTCTGGTCATACCATGAGGAATACATTATTAAAATACCTGGCAGTAAAATGCTTTAATGTTTTAACCAGCAGTATTGACTGTAATTTTGTATAAAAGATATTGTAGAATGTGTAAATATAAAATATTTACAAGGAGACAAACAGAAATACACTGGAGTTATAACTCCATAATACATGGGTGGTCTGAATAGTTTCTGACCTCAGAAAATTTCAGAAAAAATATTTTGTATCTTTGTTAGGTCGGAAACTTTTCAAACACCACCCTTGTATGTACAATAACTTTGAATGGCCTGAAAATGCTTTTCTTTATGTTATTTCCATTGAGTTAAGGAGTAATGCCTGTCACAGAACCAACATATACACTTCCTACCTGAGCTTGCATCCCCACCAAATCTTGTTGAATGTGTCTGATAGCATGAAAATGACTTCCATGAGTCATGAGGAAACAGAATAAACCCCAAACGTGTGGTTGATGAAGAATTATGATCTAGCAATTCTTTGCAGAGCATCTTTGCACTTTTTTGGACTGGCAAAGAACTCTTGGAAGAGCTGGTCGAAAACAATTCGCTGAACGGAGAGGAGTGTGGCTTTCTTCATGGCGTTAGGTTCCAACGGCAGCATCACAGGCCCACGTAGAGTGGAATGCAATTCTGACATCATTGAAATAAGACACAGCTCATCATTTTCACTGAGCAAAGAGCTCTTCTTGTCGAGGGAAGCATTCACAAGGGTGAAGACATCGAGGAGACTGCTGTTTGGCTCCCGCCCCATGATTTCCGCATGCAAGTTCTCAATGAACCAGGACCCTGAGAGAAAACAAGGACGTTGAGCATGAGAGAGACTAACTCTACATACTGCCCTATCTTATGCAAATATAGCCAAGAGTGAAAAGAATGGTTTGAGGCGTCACTTTGTGGAAGCGATTCATAACGGAAAAAGAAAATACTCAGTTCTTCCACACAAATTTAATTACACACGACCTAGGTTTCGACTTAAAAAGTCATCATCTGGTAAAGAAACAGAAGACACAGCGCTTTATATAGTGGACAGAGAAGAGGAGAGGGGAGGTGTTATTCAAGGTCGGAGGGGTAACTGGTGTGTGAGAAGGTAGGAAAGGCAAGGGACGGTGGGTATGGCGTCAGGGTGGTTGAGGGGGGGAGAGGGCAGTTGGGTATGGTGTTAGGGTGGGAGAGGGGCTTTGGAACAGAGGGAGGTCAAGTAGGGGGGAACGGGAGGTATAGGTCAGGTCATTAACCAATATACCCTTCTGATGGCTGCTTTTGGAAATTTACAACTGTTCCAATGTATCTAATCTTAAACCTTTCCCCTCTAAGTGAAGAATTTCGGGAACAAAGTCACTGGTGTGGTTATTGTCCATGAGGTCTTGGCAAATTGAGAGGAGGGGTTTCCATTTTAAAACAGGCGTGGTGTTCTTTCGCTAAACTTCCTCCCGGTTTGTCCGATGTAATAGGCAGAGCACTCACAATGCAATTTGTAAACTCCACTCTTATCCATGATGGGAATTTTGTCCTTGTTTTTGGATAATAGGTTTCCTAAGTTGCCTTTATTGTAGAAGGCTGGTTTAATTCTTTTTCCTGGGAAGGTTCTGGTCATTTTACCGGATGTACTACCTTGATCAAAAAGTTCCCGGAATTTATTCAGAAAATTAAAAATACAAGTTTATTCATCTAAATCTATATTGTCCCCTTCAAAGTAATCCCCATCGACTGCATCACACTTATGCCAGCGCTTGATCCAATCCTCGAAACATTTTTTATATTCGGTTTTCGGTATGTCCATCAGTGCTTCCTGCGATTTTTCCATTACTTCCTCTCGGCTGCTAAAACGCGTTCCCCGTAATGGTTTTTTAACTCGATTGAACAGAAAGAAGTCACAGGGAGCCAAATCAGGTGAATTCGGTGGCTGTTGGATTGGTTGCATTTTTCGTCAAAAAATTACGAATAATGATAGCACTGTGCGACGGTCTCGACGCACTGTGCGACGATTTCTGGTCTCTTTCGGCGAATTGCTTCACGCAAACGTCTCATAACGCCCAAATAATACTCTTTGTTTACTGTCTGGCCTTCTGGCAAAAATTCATGATGCACTACACCGTTGTAATCCATGAAAACCGTCAGCATTGCCTTCTTTTTTGACTGAAAACGACGTGGTTTTTTTGGTCTCAGCTCATTTGGTGAACGCCATTCACTTGCCTGATGTCTGGATTGCGTGTCGTACTCATAAACCCACGTCTCGTCTCCAGTAATGATCCTTTTGATGAATGTGGGATCGGATTCAGCCTCGCAAATCATGTCTTTTGCGACGTCAACACGGTCTCTTTTTTGCATGAAATTGAGGTCTTTTGGCACCAACTTTGCTGCTACACGACGGAAACCCAAATCATTAACCACAATGTCTTGGGTGGATCCATAGGCAATGTTCAAGTCCTCCACTATTTCTCTGATGGTTAATTTGCGGTTATTGACCAACATTTCTTTTACTTTATCAATTTTTTCACCGACTTTTGATGTCGATGGTCTGCCACTGCGTTCATCATCTTCGATTGACTCACGACCACTTCTGAACCGCTCGTGCCACTGGTAAACGACCGTTTTTTTTAGAGAATCGTTGCCGAAACACTTTTCCAATATTTCCAACGTCCGTGCGCCACTAAATCCGTTTTTTACGCAAAATTTAATACAAGTTTGTTGTTGCAAATTTAAATCCATTTCTGCAATTGTAAAAAATCGCCAACACACACAGAGATAGATGTACTCTTGGCTACGTAACTTTTGCAAATGTCAAGTTATGACACTAAGATTTAAAGGGAATATCAACAACAGATGTACCAATTTAACAAAAAAAACAGAACTCAAATCGGAACGATGGGAGCGCCACACGGTGGTTATTCCGGGAACTTTTTGTTCAAGGTAGTATTGCCTAGAGAGAGAATTCTTTTCCATTTCGAAGAGTCTACTTTGGGAATTGGTTTGAAAATTGATGCCACTGCTATTTTTTCTAATTTTTTCTGATACAAATTGTCAACTAATTCAGAGCGGAAACCATTGCTTTCAGCTATCACTTTTTGTGTTGAGTTCTTTTTGTGTGTTTTGAGGGGACAAGGGAATGGTGGTTAAGCGGTGGACCATAGCGTTGAAAGAAGCTAATTTTTGTGGGAAGTGGTGTCTAGATGTGGAGTGAATGATATGGTCTGTGCACGAATCATTTCTGAAAATGGAGAAGTCCAGATGCCGTTTATTTTTTGTTATGGAAATGTCTAAAAAATTAATGGACTCGTTAAGTTCTTTCTCCATAGAGAATCTAATGTTTTTGTCCAAAGAATTTAAAAATATCAAAAAACTGTCGAGTTGTCTATGTAAACCAGCCCATACAAAAAATACATCGTCTACGTAACGGTGCCAACAGACTATGTTTTTTACCAAGTAGTTGGAAGAGGAGAACAGAACACTTTCCATCTGGTCCATATATATGCCCGCTAGTAGAGGGGATAGAGGGGATCCCATGGCCAGACCATGGGTTAGTAAGAAGTACTTTCCGTTGAACTCTTTCAGTGACTTTGTTCACGAAATTCTTCACTTAGAGAAGAAAGGTTTAAGATTAGATACATTGGAACAGTTGTAAATTTCCAAAAGCAGCCATCAGAAGGGTATATTAGTTAATGACCTGACCTATACCTCCCGTTCCCCCCTACTTGACCTCCCTCTGTTCCAAAGCCCCTCTCCCACCCTAACACCATACCCAACTGCCCTCTCTCCCCCTCAACCACCCTGGCACCATACCCACCGCCCCTTCCCTTTCCTACCTTTTCACACACCAGTTACCCCTCCGACCTTCAATAACACCTCCCCTCTCCTCTTCTCTGTCCACTATATAAAGCGCTGTGTCTTTTGTTTCTTTACCTGATGATGACTTTGTAAGTCGAAACCTAGGTCGTGTGTGATTAAATGCGTGTGGAAGAACTAAGTATTTTCTTTTTCCATTAGCCAAGAGTGTCTCTTCCAAGGGAACCGTATGGTATGTTGGAGAGAAAAAGAGATGGGGAGGGGATGTTCTCCACACATGCGAGATCAATTGGTATATCACAAAAGTTCATTCCTTGCTCTGCTTAATTTGGGAGAATGTTTGGCCTATTATGAAGTTGAATCATAGCCAAACACCAGGGTCGAGCTACACGAGCTGCTGCAACAGTATAAACAGGCATGATGCACTTAATAAAATGCTAATCAAATTGAAGCAAAACTAATCACCTGTCACTTTATGACGCAATGAAGCGTAGCCTGGAACAGTTGATAAAAACTTCACATAATCCTTGACTCCAGAGAGGAACCTGTCAGGGCCATCAGTTGCAATGTAAGGTGCTGAAATGGAACAAAAGGTCAGAATTAGGAAATGCAAAAGCCTCTGAATGCAAATGAAATACAGTCACACTTTATAGACCACATAAGTATATGCAGCAAGCATTAGACATTTAGACAATGTCTCCATTCATAGAGTGTACTCCTTGGGCATTTCCTGCATTATTAGTGTTTGTTTATGAGGTCGTCAATCTTGAAATAGCTACACTGATCATGAATCTCCTCGGTAATGAATCATGGATTTACTAGGAGGTGAATTTCTTACGAGAGCCTCACTGAATGATGGCGGAAGAATGGCAGAGTATACTATATATAGAGGATAAGTCAGCAGAAATTGTGAAATCTGGGTGGATGACTTGATCAGGATATTAGATGTGGCACTGATAAGTGGAGGGGGTACGGATGTTTCCAAAATTGTAACACTCACTGTATGATAAAAAAAATTAAACTTTCACTTGCAAAATAGAATCCATTCAACTTTGGACCATCTTGTAGAACAAACAAGTGATCTCACATCCAAATGGAGCCCACTTGCTATGCCACAGCATCTACACAAAAATAGTACCATGATTGGTTGTTGTTTGGCTAAAAAATATTCTGAGGAATGCCCTCATAAACTAATCACATTAAGTATTATTATATTTTTAGTGAATTGTTGAAAAATTACAAACAATAATGAAATGATACTTCTTATACAACTGTTGATATTGAAAGTTATCCTCAATATGACTCAGGAAGGTACTTGATGATTGGAATTTCAATCTGTATATAGAGCTCTTATTAAAGTGAAAAACTGCATCTCTTTTATAGTTTAGCTATTAAAGTTTTACTGATTTTTCCATAAAGTACTCATCCATACTTGATCATCAGAATATTATATATTATATAGACAGCCCTCAAGAGTCATGTACGAATGCAAGGGGGAGGGGGAAACATGACACCCATTTCAGAACCATTTTGAAATACAGTAAACTCTCAATTATCCATTTTGTGGATTCTCCATGCTACTCTCTCCCAAGAACTTTGAAATATTAATAAAATTACAGTCTTTTAATAATCAAACCACTTTACTTTTCCACATAAACTTTTTAATTTTTACTACCCAGGTTTCGTTATAACATAACATCATCAGGTAAAAATTGACAAGTCCAACACCGTATATATACATATCTCTGGGCGGAGGGGAAGAGGAGGGAGGAAAGAAAGGATTGGTTGAGCTATGAAGAGGGGGGCTAAAAGTCTATGGTTTGAGGCGGATAATATTATATAATTAGCTGGTAGGATATGGTCAATACAATGTTGCAAAAAGCCCACCTGACATCAGATTAGTTGGCAGAGGATTAGGGAAATGATTATTATGAACTGGGAGAACGGCACTTAGTAATTAGTTAGGTGACTCAGTAGCGGGTTGGGAGGAGTCGCTACATTGTTGAAAAAGTCTCACTTGTTTTCAGGTGAGCTGGCAGGGGGTGAGGGAAAAAACAATAACGGGGGATGTGAAGGGTAAAGAAAATCATTGGTCAAAACATCTTCCCCGTAATTCGTGTGCTGAAGGATTTCCAACTGCTCCAGCGCATCAAGACGGTACCCTTTCTTCTCAAAATGTAAAAATTTGGGAGTAAAATCGCTGGTGTGGCCACAATCTCTCAAGTGCTTGGCGAATAGTGATGCGGAGATGTTATTTTTAAAACAAGCTCGGTGTTCCTTTATTCTTGTTTCAATTCTCCTCCCCGTCTGACCTATGTATAACCGGTTGCAGTCTTTGCAGCGGAGTTTGTATACTCCACTTTTGTGTAGTGGTTCAACGTGGTCTTTCGCGTGGCATAACATGTTGCTTAAATTAGTTTTATTGTAAAAGGCCGGTCTCACTTTTTCCTTTGGAAGAATTCTTTGCACTTTTAATGATAAGTGACCAAGAAAAGGGAATCTCCGCCACTTTGGCTGGTTTTCTGTATATGTGGGTGAACTATATATGGATAACTTTGCTAAACGGGATAGTTTCTTACGGTAAAGGGTATCAATTAAATCTTCTCTATACCCATTGTTCACTGCAATTTGTTTAATGATCTTTAGTTCTTTAAGAGTGTTTTCTTTGGACAAGGGGATAGAACATACTCTGTGTATCATAGCGTGAAAGGCCGATAATTTTTGAGCGAAATAGTGCCCAGAATTATAGTGTATGACATGGTCCGTATAACACAGTTTTCTGAAAATAGAAAAATTAAAACTATTGTTTTTAATGGTAATATTCAAGTCCAGAAAGTTGAGGGATCCATCCACTTCTAATTCCTTGGTAAAATTTATGTTTGTCTCTGGAATTGAGGATATTGAAAAAAATTTCATGATGATGATGTTATGTTATAACGAAACCTGGGTAGTAAAAATTAAAAAGTTTATGTGGAAAAGTAAAGTGGTTTCATTATTAAAAGTCAGCATGAAGATTTTCCACCAAGTTATGCCAGAAACTGTTTTATTTTTAAAATTACAGTCGTAAAGATAATAAAAAATGATAGGAAACTTTGATATACTTTTTTCAAATAAAAGTTGAAATATCTGGGCTTTCTCAAAAGAATTTAATTTCACAAAATCAATAATTGTCAACAGTATTTAATGTTTTAATTTAAACATTTTCGTACCATCAGTATTTTTCTACTATCAATTCCCTCTCATTCATTCACTAGATTCCTGCAAATTCCATAATCCCCTTTAAGGCAAGCAAATACATAGCTTTACAAAGTAAAAAATCAGTCTTTGCATATCTACACTGCATTATTTCAATTGGTTAGTTTAGTTAGTTTTCCAGGATTTGAACCTGGGCCTTCACGGTGGGAAACCTGTACCTCCTTACCATCCCAATCCCCCTTTAATTGGTACATCATACGACAAATATGAATGCGTAGCAGCAATCCTTTATCAACATTCATCCACAGCACACATCATGCATCCATTAGCACTCAGATAACATCAAGAGTTTACTGTACTATGATTGTGTGTTTAAAGATGGAATGTGAATCCCTGAACTGATTGAAATGATGGCAATGCACACCGCTTGGAAGTCAAGGGAGTGCCAGTTAGTCAGGTGCTTCTGTGCCTTCGCCTGCCCACAAAGCAAATGGAAAAATCAATGTTGTGTATTTACTTACCTTTCTGCAATTTGGAACCTTGGCATGCCTGAAAAATAAAAATTTTAGGCTTGCCAATTAAAGCTGGACATTTGGAGCCACAGAATATCTCCACCAACTCAGTTATTTCCACGGGAATACTGTTGCACCCATAGACGACATCTGTGGAAAGAATATTATGTCCATTATATTATGTTGCAGCAAGTGGAATCCTTCATCTACTTGGGCAGCAGTACGACTTGGGATGGAAGAAGCTTGACCAACATCAAGCAAGAATAGCCCAAGAAAAGAAGGCATTCATTGAGAAGAGGCAACTACGATGTTCAAAGAACATAAAATTGCAAACAAGAAAGCAGTTTGTCAAAACTTTCGTGTGAAGCATGGCACTCTATGGATCGGAGACATGGAATATTAGAAAAGTTGACCAAAAAAGAATAGCAGCATTTGAAACATGCCATTGGAGGAGAATACTGAAGATTAAATGGACAGACAAAGTTACGAACGATGAAGTATATAAAAGAGCTCAACAGCAAAGAAGAACTAGATGGATTTGACATACCTTGAGGCACAATTGATTAGATAGAAACATAATAGAAGGAAAGTTCCCGCAAGGAAGGCAGAGAGTCAAGTACATAGGGCATATTAAGAAGGATGTAAAACAGGGAACCTATCAGAGGGTGAGGGAATTAATACTAAATGGGGAAGAATGGAGGGATGCTGTAAACCAATCTTAGGATTGAAAGACAGATGATTATGATATTATGTGGCAGTGAATAGGCATAATTAGTGCAAGAAAACAAATTAGATGTCTTAATAATTGTAACATTTATTCACCCCATAGTAATATTTATTAATGCTCTACCCAATGGACCCGAAAATGCCCCCATTACTACAACAGAATGTTATTATTATCATTGGCAGTCTACCGATAAAGGTAGGTTTTGATTTGACAAAGAATGATCACTGCTACACAATCCAGCTCCATCCAAAAAGACACAACCAGACACCCCACACTATATTAATCTACTCTTCAGATTGGTATAATTATCCAGTCCAACATGCTTATCCTTTTCCTCTCCTTACCTCGTGCAACACTAACGTCCTAAGGTAACATTAAATCAGTTCTATAGATTTGAGAGAGGGAATATCAAAGAGAAATGTGAAATTGGGATTGAGACAGAAAGCTATTTTTAGATTGTAAAGGCAACCTATAATCACACATAGCCATACGTTTTTGAATCACTCACGTGTTCTGAATCTTAAAGTTTCCGATGAAGTTATCTGCCAAGAATTCTACCCAAATTACCTGTAGGTGTTCAGAGATTCTTAAGAGTCTGGCAATAACTATTACACACATAAGTTGAGGAAATTAAATTATGCCACTGCAACTGTTTTCATACATTCTAATGATGATGACTTGCACGAGTTTCTGGATGAAATGCATGGAGTAATCAAAAAATGATGAAAGTGCCGAAGATGAATAAGTCTAAATGCACACCTTGGAATCATGTTACTATGGAATATTTTTGCTAGACTCTGAATCTCATAAATGGTCTTGTACTTATTCCAATGAATTTTAGCAGCAAGAATAGTGTTATTATTTTTTTAATCTTTCATTGTTTGGCATATGTTTACTAATCCTTGGAAAAAGATAAATATCAAAATGAACAAAGACATAAAAAAATGTTCATATCAGTTTAAAACTTAACATATGCTCTTTCATTACAATAGAAACACTTGATATTTTTTCAGACCAGAACATTTTGTTCAATTTACAGTCATGTAAAATGGTTGAGGGGTAAAATGATTGATGGGTAGATGATATTTAAGCAATAGGATTCAAAGCATTAATAAAATTCGGCACCATATTGCATCCTAGGAAGAAGAAAGTCACATTCCCAGGCTAATCGCTGAAATTACCTTTCTGACCATGGGAGAGGACGCAGAGGACAACAGACGAGTGCGTCTCCTTCACCTCATCGGCAGCTGTCTGCCTTGCAGCCTCCACAAGCTGAGTGTGGGTGAGGTTGCTCATCACCTTGATGTCAAAGCCAAGGGATGTGAACGCCTCAGTCAGCCTATCCCTGTCCACGTCTGTGCCCAGCCGATCCTCAAGGGGTTTACTTGGCAAGTACCCCTGCAAACAAAATTCCAGGGCAAGTTTAGCTGTGCAAAGCTACAGGACAATTAAAAACCCCTGTAAATTACTTGTGCAGGACCTTCTTACAGAAATAAACGTCTGCACATGTAACATGTCTACTTATCAGAGGTGTGGTTCAGAATGATTTATATTACACTGGCATTATTTTTTAGATGACTTTTAAATTGTAATGCAGCTTTTAGACACAGGCCCTGTTTTTTCCTTCTCTCAAGGGTCTAATACTGTATATCTTTTGATTTTTCTGATTTCCCTTCACATTAATCGATATGATAACATTTCCATCAAGGTGTTCAGATTAAAAGCCATGGAACTCTACAATTAGTCAACATTATGTATGCTGTCAGAGCATTAAAACTGAGAAACAACTTTCTTCCAATCACTGAGCAGCTTCCATTATCTCTGATGAAGTACTACAAAGTTTCTTTAATCAGAACATCTTTTATCAGGTAATCTGGGACAGTACTTGCCACTCTTTACGATTACTATTGCCTCTTGGATTGGATGCCAAGCCCAGCTTGGTTAGCTCCAAGTGTTTGGAGGTGTTTTAAACTGTTTATTACATGTTAACCTCTGCCTGCATGTTGACTCCCATTTACCTGCAGGTTTCACCCCAGACCTTCTGTAGGTGCACTGCACTTGTTTTACTCTTTCCTGCAGGCATTATGGAATTTTGACAACTTCAAAGCAACCGTTTGATCTGGCAATCAGAGCTAAACTTTCACTTCTGTCATTACAATGACATCAGTAACCAAATAAGGCTATCAATTATAAGAGAATTTCATATTCAAACAAAGAGTGAGTGCAATTCAAAAGGGGTTAAATGAAATTTTTTAAAAGGATTCACAGCTTATTCAGAAGTTAATAAGATGCAACAGGTGTATTTGTTTACCTAATGGCAAAAACTATAAACCAATTTTGAATCAAAAGTCATTACTTGCATGAAATCGAGATAGCCAAGACCGTACACTTGATTGGCACTAAGTAGTAAGGGGGGGGGGGGGGAGGGAAGAAATAAAACAAGGTTACAAGTAAGGGGAGAAATAGGGAACACACACTAGGTCACTTGGGTGTGTTTGAAAAACAGTGACCCACGTTTTCCTCAATTATGCACAAAAGGCAAAATTAATAATAAAAAAATGAAACAAACTTACAACCACTTGATCACTAGGCTGTGTTAAGGAATAACAGCCACTCTCGTCAATCACATTCAGACACACACACTCAGGGTTTACAAGGATCCCTCCTATGCCATTGACCCATCAATCACAAAGATGAATACAAAATTATAAAATGGATGTAAGCACGCTCTCACTCATTCACTCAATTACTCAGGTGTGTAAGAAAACAAGGACTTTTGGCATTTACAAGTACTCACGCGTTCAGGGTTTACCAGGATTCGTCCTATGCCAGGGACCCACCGATCAAACAGAATATAAAAGGACTTATGTAAACACACAGTCGCTCAATCACTCGGGTGTCTCAACCCAATGCAAATTGCACACATTCACTCGTTCAGGGTTTGCAACCCGTCAATCACACAGAAATTACAAAATGAAAAATAAGAGACTTCTTAAACACGCAACCACTCAAGTGTATCAGACCTTTGTGAATCACACACAATCACTGGTTCAGGGTTTACAAGGATTCCTCCTCTGTCAAGGACCCGTCAATCAAACAAACGCAAACAAAAAATAAGGAAATAAGAATCGGGGGCCTAGAGGCTATCTCGTTTTCATTGATTCTCGACCGTAGCTATGTTCATTCTATATTTTCATTACTTGCCGTTTAACTAGTAACACACACATATTTAATTAAGTAATGCGTACACATCAGCACATATTTATAAGTGAGAAGAGATCAAAACATTACTTTTCCTTTAGTTTGTTTCAAAGATAAACATAGTGATCATCCATAATCCAAATATATATGCCTTATACATGGTACGGCGCTTAAATCTGGACAATAACATGTTTCCTTGAAGGAGGTTTCCTTGCCGGGTTAGTGAATTCTTCCTCGAACTCCTCCGATGCATTATACTTAGCCACAATATCGTAAACAGTTGAACTGGGGTACCCAAAAAATCAAACTATAACGCCTAGCGCAAACACTTTTGACAATAGTGGCTCTTTGATTGTATTCTGCACTTGTACGTAACATCTGGGCCATTTTGAGGTTATGACTGTTTACTAGATACCTATAGCTTTCAAGAACACCAATCGCGATCTCCAGTGGAACTATGATATTGCATGAAATTCAAATTGAAATTTGTACGGATTTAAGCACCGCACCTTGTATGTAGCTCCTTAAGCATTGGGAATCTTCTTTCCATGCTTCATGGAAACCACCCTTCTTTTTCCAGTTCACAAGTACTTGGGGATTACTAGTTTCATTCGGTGGAACTCACTCACATATTTTCTGAGTTAAAAACATTTGGAAAAGGAATTGGAAAAAAGAGTCCGGATGGGCAGTGTTAGGAAGAGGTGTAAGGCAGGGTTGCCCATTGTCACCGGTACTGTTCAACGTATATGTAGAGGAAATGATTAAAGAGGCATGGGAAGAACTGGAGGTAGGAATGAAAGTCGGAGGGGAATTCGTAAAATCGGTTAGGTTGGCTGATGACCAAGCATTAGTTGCTCAGTCAGCCAAGGGGTTGCAAGCATTGTTGAGTGAATCGGAGGTTCAGTGCGATAAATATGGGATGAGAATCAATATTAGTAAAACAAAGGTTATGCGATTTTCCAGAAAGAAAAAGGCTAAGCTAAATATTAAAATAGGCGGGGAAAAAATAGAGCAGGTAGAACAGTTTACATATCTCGGAAGTGTTTTGGACCAACACGGTCAAAGTGGTAGTGACGTAAGGAGAAGAATTGCGCTAGGCAAGGAGGCTTTCTCAAGGAGGAGGGAGTTGATGACGGGGACGTTGAGTAGGGATGTTAAGACAAGACTCGTAAAAACCCTGATATGGAGCATAGCTATGTACGGCGCGGAAACGTGGTCGCTGAAGCAGGAGGATAGACGTAGATTGGAGGCTTTTGAAATGTGGGTGTGAGGAAGAATGGAGAAGGTGAAATGGACCGAAAGGAAAACAAATGAGGAAGTACTAGAAATGGTGGGGGAGGAGAGGGGTTTGTTGAGAGAAATCCTATGGAGGCAGGAAAAATGGATGAAAGGCATATTGAGCGGTAGTGGAATGTTGAAGAGGGTAATAGAGGGGAGAATGTTGGGCAAGAGAGGTAAGGGTAGGAACAGGATAGGGATGTTGGACGGGATGAAGGGAGGAAAGAGGTACACCGAGATGAAGAGGGACCTGATATAGATTAGTTTGCTGGGTGGGGAGTCACAAAATGTTTATTTGATAGTTGTGTCCATCCAAAAACCTACCTTAACCGGTAGATTACCTAATAAATAATAAAATAGCACAAGATCGATTGAAGAAGGATATTGGTAAATGAAGACTGGAGTTTAAGTAGCCATGAAGAAAACTATATGCCAAAGGACATTTGTTAAAAGGAAACCATGGTTCACTAGATTAATATTTGACTGAATACAAGAGAGAAGAAAGTACCATAACTGCAAGACTTAAGGAAGGGTTGATATGTCACAGTAGGTTGCCAAATGAAATCAGCAGAAGAATGGGAAGGGCCAGAGAAGACTGGATGAATTCCCTATGCGTAGAAAAGCAGCATAACCTTGTCCAGATAAAAGTGGAAGAAACTTAGAAAAACCATGAGCCAACATTTCAATGAATGAAGAAGAATATCAATCCTTTCACTAATCTCCTGTGTGTTGTTGTCAAAACCTTTCCCACATGCCCGCATTGGAATGCCATTAAGTAATGTAGTGCTGTTTACAGTATTGTTTGCTCTGCTTCTGGTACCCTAAATTTCCCCTTCCATCCCTTGTCCCTCTCCGTGGGTGAGCCCTCCTTCTACCTGCAGCTTTGGGCCAGATTCCTCACCTTGGGTAGGAGAGAGTTTTACGTAGCACGTTCTTGTGGTGGTGGTATTTCGCCTAGCTACTTACTAAAATCTAGCTTGCACGTTCCTGATAAATTTCTTGCTGCATCCTGGGGTACAATTATTTGTTGTAGTTAAGTGTATGTCCTTGCATGCTTGTATGGTGAAGGTAGGTGGATGTGTGTTTGCATGCTCGTGGAATGATGGGAGGTTTCTATGAATGTGTGCACTGCTGTGGATTGGGGTCTGCATGTGTGTGTTGGTTTTGAATGTGATATTTCTTTTTTCCTTTTTTGGGTGGTGACCTAACACCCCCCGCCACACGCCCTTGCGGCTGCTTGCGGGGTATTATGTAGATGTAGATCAATGAGATTCGTGATAGCAATGCTGAACTTTTTACTGAAGATGAAGACAAAGTGAAAAGATTTAGACAAAGTAAGTGTTCGCGCAAACTTTACACGGAAAAGAAAGGTATGTGGGAGTAAAGGAAAAAGAGGTTCCCATCGGCAATGGTGAGAAAGGATACTATAACCATTGGTCAGAAATTTACTTTGCACTCAACCCAAGGGCAAACCACGTTCTAGGGATCAAGGATACACCCTTGGCACTACAAAAAATTCAAGAAAGAACACACAGCTACACAACCTAATATGTAATATATACATGTACCCAGCGAAAACCCATATTCCAACGATAAAAGTGGCGCTGTTCTATGTCATTTAATTCTAGCACGTAATTTAGATAGCATTAATGAATGGTGTTCAAAATGGGGATTGCCTTTAAATCTTAATAAATGTTCGGTGGTAAATTTCTTTAAAAGATCCACGGGATTTGTTTACAAATTAGCTGGAGTTGACCTTGAAGTAGTTGATACGGTGAAATACCTAGGTGTTACATTCACTAAAGACTTAACTTGGGGGACCCATATACGTAAAGTCTGCGGGCAAGCATATAAAAAATTAGGATTTATTAGACGCATTGTCGGCAGAAGTGAACCCAAGGTCAAGGAACGTTGTTATCACGCTCTGGTAAGGCCCCATTTAAAATATGCATGTAGCGTATGGGATCCGTGTGAAAAAGGCCTCATTCGGGAAATTAAGAAGGTCCAACGCCGGGTAGCTCGCTTCGTTAAAAACTGTTACGATAAAATGAAAAGCGTCACTGAAATGCTTACGGAGTTGGGATGGGAATCATTGGAAGAAAGAAGACTCAATGCTAGGTTAAACTTACCAAATAAATTCAGGTCTGCATGTTTCAGCACCGAATTGGTCGCTTGGATCATGTATACAAAATTCCGGAAATAGATGCCAGAACTAGCAGACTCAAGGACTCCTTTTTCCCACGGACAATACGGGATAACAACTGTAGGGTCACACTCGGAGATAACAAAAACTCACTTGTCACCCTCAGCAACTAAGTAACAATTAATTATACTCAATTGCATGTACTTTCACTAACCTCCTGTGTGTTGTTGTCAAAACCCTTCCCACATGACCGCATTGGAATGCCATTAAATAATGTAGTGCTGGTTACAATATTGTTTGCTCTGCTTTTGGTACCCCAAATTTCCCCTTCAATCCCTTGTCCCTCTCCGTGGGGGAGCCCTCCTCCTACCTGCAGCATTAAGCCAAATTCCTCACCTTGGGTAGAAGAGCGTTTTATGTTGCAAGTTCTTGTGTTGGTGGAATTTCGCCTTGCTACTTACTAACATCTAGCTTGCACGTTCTTGGATAAATTTCTTGCTGCACCCTAAGGTACAATTATTTGTTATAATTAAGCATATGTACTTGCATGCTTGTGGAGTGAAGGGAGGTAGGTGTGTGTTTGAATGCGTGTAAAATGATAGGATGTTTCTATAAATGTATGCACTACTGTGGATTTGGGTTTGCATGTATGTGTTAGTTTTGAATGCGGTTTTTCTTTACTCCTTTATTTGGGTGGTGACCTAACACCCCCTAACCACACACCCTTGTGGCAGCTTGCGGGGTTTTATGTAGATGTAGATGATGTCAAACCCAGGTTGTCATAACAAAATAAGTAGAAAAACCAAATTTTGTGCCTCAATCATAATCAAAAGGTATTTACTCCTTCTGTTAACCTCAACATACGTATTGAGAAATTTCATCAAAGATGAACTAGTACTTACCCTGAGATATGGATTCCTTTCCCTGTAAAAATTTTTTTGGTTTATTATCAAGCAAGTTCCCATGTTCTTCGGGTCCATTTTGTAACATTCCATTCTTTCTCTGACAGATGTTTTCACCATGGTGTCTTTGAGTGCCTCTTTGTGAGTGTCAGGCCTCTTCTGAACATTATTTCTCATCACCGTCTCAATGCTCCTAGCAAGGTCATCCATTTCAATAGATAATGATGACCCTGCTTTGTCACCATAAACTCTGTTGCTCTCTGGTAGCTGACTGGTAATAGATTCGGAGATTGATCTTTCCATAATGTTTTGGTCAGGTTTTACAGCATACGGGCATTGAGCATCAAGCATTCTTGCCAATCCTATTTCACCAAGCATCTGCAAATATTGGTACCAGTGTTTGATTACAATGAAAAACGCAATTGGTATGAGATCAATGGACATTTAAAATTATTTCTCAATAAACAAAAAAACTAATAGGATAAAAGGGTATCTCCAATGGCTATAACAATCTACCAAGATGGCTTAAATGAAATGCTGTTTCCTTATCATGTGCAAATGTCAGCAAATTTTAGCTCTAATATTAGTAAAAAAGTGTTTAATAAAAAATATTATTTAATGGGAAACTAAAGGCTTAACTGCTTCACCCTGCATTTAAATCAATAAAAATATAAGTGTTTTAGCTATATCAAGAGCTGTGTACAAACACAATTTTATGGAAATTCATTCCATGATCAATAAATGTTATTTAATTAAATACAATCTACTTTACTAGTAATGCGAGTAAAATCAACTCCTGACCATTGGCATACGTTCATTGTTCAAGGTTCCAATATTGTAATTGATTTTTAACAGCTCGTTGGTGAAAGCTATTGTGCCGTGGGTCAACTATTATATCGGCATCTATTTTTATAGGCAGTAATATATTATTTGCTCCAAAACTTTCAACATATTTTCATAGCAATAATAAAGTGACATGCAGGGAAATTAACTAAAACGTTCTTTTCAATACAAATATTACTCACCAATAAATGTCGACTCAAATTTCGAATATCCACATGCATATTGTTATGTATGTCAATAAAACGATGAGATGCCCAATAAAGTAAAGAAACTTCAAGTAGACGGGCATCGGAATGAAAAGGGCGTACAAGATCTGTCCTCTCCTTCTCAACTTGCTTTATAAGGTTCACTGCTGTGGTAGGACTAAGGCTCTCACATATCCTATAAAGGACATTTCTTGGATGATTCACAAAATATTTATCAGGTGTTGTTAACGACAAGTCGCGAATTGTAAGGCCATCGGACCGAGTCCCACAACCTATTCGAGCCACTGATTTAAAATCTTGTACTATGCATAGCGCTTCCACGAAGGCCGATTGGTTTTCATATGAAAGTGAGGTCCCATCCTCACTTGTACATCTCCCACATCCTCTGGTCGACGCCCGTGCCCAGTCCGATAGCAAACAGATTTCACTTACCGACGACAACTGATTTGACATAAGATTAGCTTCCACAGCTATTAAACGTTGAAGAGCCAAACCTATGTCAGGATAAAGGAGAAACACCAGTGACACTTTTTCATATATATCCATGTCTCTTTCCAAATCTTCTATCAGTTCAACAGTAATAAGAGTTTTTTCAGCACTGATGTTTGGGCTGGTGTCGGGCGCTGGAGAGGCATCTGTAGAAATGTTTTCCATGTTAATTCTTGCGCCTACAGCAAATTTCACGGCCAAAATAGTGTCGACAAAACTTCGGTCTCTTCAAACCCTATCATCCATTAATAATGACTTCACTTATCTTCCCATTGAAATCCCACTAACTCGGTTCTTCCCGTCTTTTACGTCATTCAATTGTCAACCTTTCCTATTTTGTAAGCATGATGGCGCCACATATATATCTCGTCTGCGATGTTTTGCTGACCCAGTCGCGAACGTGTATATTTTAAAAGTAAATGCCATGTGGCAGTATTGATACTATCGCAATCTTGTCCGCCGGCTATACTTCCTACGATGGAGAAAAATAATAAGTTTATAATGTCGGCAGTTGGCATATTCATTTGCTACTTCTATTTTGGGGTGCTCCAGGAGAGAATCACTCGCGGTAAATACGGTGGAAAAAACGGGGAGGAGGAAGAGAGGTTCACGTACACTTTATCCCTGGTTTTAGTGCAGTGCGTTGCCAACTACTTATTCGCCCGCTTTGTCGTGCTTATGATAATACCTCAAGGAGAAGATTCAACGAAAGCGTTTTATTATTCCTCGAGTGCTCTTACCTATTTATTGGGCATGGTGTCCAGTAATATGGCTCTACAGTGGGTGAATTATCCTACTCAAGTCATAGCTAAATCATGCAAACCCATTCCAGTGATGGTGCTTGGTGTACTGTTGGGCAAAAAAAGATATCTTCTCAGGAAATATATCTTTATCGTCCTTATTGTTATTGGCGTGGCTCTCTTTATGTTAAAAGACTGTAAGTCTGGACCTGTGAACGAAAGTGGGATTGGAGTGGGTGAATTGCTGTTGTTGGCTTCCCTTACCATGGATGGCCTAACCGGTGCTGTTCAGGAACGAATGAAAGCAGAGCACGAAACTCGGTCCTGGCACATGATGCTTAACATGAACAAGTGGTCTTGTTTGTTCGTCGGTGTTGCTGTGATTCTCACTGGAGAGGTCGTCACTTTCTCTGCTTTTGTTGGCCGACATCCATCTGTGGCTTGGCAGCTTGGGTCTCTAGCGATCGCTGGTGCTTTCGGCCAATTCTTTATCTTAGTAATTGTCAGTGAATTCGGTCCACTTCCATGCTCTATCATAACCACCACCAGGAAGTTCTTCACAGTTTTGGGGTCTGTATTACTCTTTGGCAACTCGCTTATGATGCATCAGTGGCTGGGGACCACATTCGTATTCACAGGATTGTTTCTAGATGCTTTATATGGGAAGTCGAGCCCCAAGAAAAAGTGATCTCAATGAATTATTGCCACATATAAATGGACTTTTTTGACTACGTGATGACTTCATTTTGATCTTCTATTAATGTATACTGGATACAAGTATACCAAGACTTGTTGCGTGCTCTTTGTTTTCCTTCTAAATGACCATTATATGCATTTTATTATATAATTATCAAGATTGTTATAGTTTTCAAATGTCTATGTGATTTATTTACCATTTGATTTTTGTACCTGAATTATTGTATGTAAGTTCGTTATGATCACGGTAGTTATTGCAGGTTGTCAGATGTGCAATAACTGGGGAGATAATCCACAATTAGCACAATTTTTACAGCACACTGAATGGCTAAAAATGAATCGAGCTGGTTGGTTTATTAAATTTATACTTTAAATTATATTTATTCACATTTAATAAATTGTTTTCTTTTAATACTCCATAATACCAACGAAAAATGTTGAACCTTGGGCTACTTAGGGTCCATAGGAAAAAATATTTTTATTGCATTTACCTGCATTTTGTGACTTAATAAATGTTTTTAATTTCTGATGATACTTGATAGCTGTAATTTAACCTTTATTCTTCCTTTCTTGTTAATTGGGCAGTAAATGAAGGGATTCTGCGATTTTTGCTATTTCCTTGGAAGTTAAAACAATAAAACCATGGGCATCAGTGCTGAAGATATGGTCTGAAAAGAGAGGGTAGAGCTCCTCCTAATTCTCACACTAAGCCTTAACTGGCATAAAAAATTCCCATGCAAAAAAGTGTCACAAGGTGTGCTAGTGTCTTTTCTTGTGCTCTCCCAGGATACGGCTGATACCCTGAACTCACAAAGTTAGGTGTCCATCTAATGTATCTCTAAGGTTAAACATGTCCACTGATTGGAAACTCATCATGTTCTAGCCTCTAGACCATTACATCCCCCCATATTGAGTAATTAATAATCACATGAGTTTTAATGGCAATAGTGATTAATTAATGCACTTATTAGTGGCCATAGTAGCAAGAATGCTGTGGTGATTCCAATTAGATTCGATTGTTTTTACAGTTCAGATAATGATTAATAGTTTAGGAAATATACAGTTTTCCTTAGAATTCATTTATAAGGCAACAGTTAATTTTTATTACCATGTTGGTTTGGCTACATGTGCACACAGTACTCAACCTAGAGTATTAATATTTTTAAAAGTTTTATTCTGTCAATTTACATTAATACATTTTAATTCTTGGGGCATTATATCCAGTGGCAATGACTTATAAAATTGCATGATATCATTGTATCTCTTTTTTCACAGAGATGCAGTTACACGATATGCTATTCCATAACTTTTTGCCTGCTTGACAACTGCTTCTTGTTTAAGACATTTGAAGAAGTTTTTTCAGCTCTATCTACTAATTCCGAATTTAGGAGAACTTTATCCAAAAAACTATGCTTGCATGCTGTAGTTGAACATATCTTATGAGATAGCAACAATTTTGCTAATAACAATGTTGCTGGGAGTTAGTGAAGTTGAGAATTGAAAATTCTCAACTTCACTAACAGAAAAGTTTCCATGAGCAAATTTTCATATCATCATCATCTGCAGCTCTACAGCCCAGTGTGGGCCTTGGCTTCCTCTATGATATGCCTCCATTCAGTCCTTGTTCTTGCTTTTTCCTTCCATCTTATAACATCCCATTGCCTTCAAATCATACTCCACATCCTGTAGCCATCTCTTCCTTGGTCTACCTCTTCGTCTGACTCTTTCCATCTTGCTATTAAGTATCAGTTTGGGCATTTGGTCAGGAAATTAATCAAAATGATTATCCAGTGCTTAGGCAGACAATTCAGCCAAGAAATAACATGAATATTATCTATTCAATGGTAAGTCTTGTGCAATTGGGTGAAGAGGAATTTGAAATTTCTATTTTGGTATCTGTCATTTCATTATAATGATCCTTTTGGGCATAATTATTTGCAGGACATGTCTTTGTGTGTCTATATGTATGTATATTTTCAGTAGATACTTAGTTTTTACATCTCACATAGGTCTTTAATCATTCAGGTTATTTAGCATATCATAACAATATTTGGGCATAACTACAGAATTTTATTACCACCAAATTTGTTGAAATATTTTGGAATATCACAGCTACTATATACCTTTATTGCTTCCATATTACTTTAATCCAACTTCAATGTTTGAAACTAGTTTCTATTGTAATTTTCCATTAATGATATACTAAACAAATCCTCAAATGGCATTTATTTAATGCAGTATACAGTATTCCGAAAGTAATGTAATTGAATTTCCTGCGCCGCTCCTAATGGTCGGAATGGGATGAAACCACTTGGAGTAACTGGGGGGGGGGGGGGGCGGTAAGCTTTGCCACAAACCCTGACTCAGTGCTCTCCAAGCTGTGGAAACGGTAGGACGTCAGTTATTGTAATCCTCTGCACGCCGACAGTTTCACGAAAAAATGGATTCGACAATAGAGCAACGTTACGCGATTATTAAGTTTTGTTCTAGACTGAAATAATTTCTTGAGGAGACTAACAAAATGATTCGCGAGGCTTACAGCGACTCTGCTCTGTCCTACTTGCAAGTTTCGAGGTATTTAAAGGCCTTTAAGGAGGCCCAGGAGGAGGTTCACGACGAACAACGCTCTGGGAGAATGTCAACCAGCAAACCGACCACCATGTGTCTCCTGTTCGACAATTGTTGGACTCTGGCCGTCGATTGAGTATCAAGATGGTTGCCAATGAACTAAACTTGTCTTCTGTTGTGTTTCGCATTGTTACCGAAGATTTAGCAATGAAGAGAGGGTGTGCGCCAAGCTCGCGGCCAAGGTGTTTGCCACGACGTGCTACGGGTCCACGAGGTCCTGATACCACCCCCCTATTAGTCCTGACGTCACCCCAGTAGACTTCTTTCTGTTCCCTCGGAATAAGGCAGCCCTGAAAGGAACCCGTTTTTCATCCATAGAAAATATCCAATTAACCTTGACGAAGACTTTGCCAAAGGTCCCCGAAAACGTCTTCCAGGGCGAACCGGTCATGGCAGAGTCGTAGGAAAAATGTGTAGAAACCCAAGCACAGTACTTTGAAGAATTTTAATTGTTGGTGCAAAGCTGTTCAATAAATTACTTTAAAAATAATTTCATTACTTTCGGAACGCACCCTGTATATTCTTCAATCATAATCATTCCTGTCTTCAGCTCACCCAACATCTTTATCATATTTTTTCTGAATGCACGGGTTATTTTATGGGCCTGTTTTCCTAGTTGATTCACAAACAGTAACTTCAAACCTCAACCGATGCAAAATAATCTACATAACATTTACACACACAGACTCATTTAATATACATATTTAATTGACCATACCGTAGGTAATCTGGAACATAACCCATTAAAACAATGCTCACTGAATATCCAATGCCTACCATTTTATTTCGAGAAACCGCTTACTATACCACATGGAAAAATCCAGGAATCATTATTGCCCCTGGTTTCATATTACATAAGGTCTTCACCAACGAAAATCTATTATAAATATATTAATTCAGCCTCTATGCTGTTGTTGTTGCAACCTCTGTGAAAACATTTTGTTAAAAACCTACTGTGATTGCCGCCAGGAGATGACAATAAGCAAGTAACCTCTTTTTCATTTCACAAGATACAATTTCCCTGTTTCCTTCAATCCCTTGGCTAATGAATGAAAATACTTGAACATTGCAATGAATTAAAAAAAATAGATTTGCCATTAAACGATGTGGCACCAAAGAACAAATACCTAACATATCACGTATTGGAATCACCAAAGTATTTAAAACATTCTTCATTACCTCATTCAATTTGGGTAAAGCGACCATATCTAGTTAGCTTGGGATAGACAAGAAGGGTAATAATAACCACAATAGCTCTGGACAATCAAGAGAATTTGATTGTAAAAAAATAGATTAATAAATTTGGTAGTGCACGTAAGATTTAACACTTAACAAATGTTATACAGGAACACAATATTACACAAATTCTTTGCTACATATTTCTAAGTGGTCACATGGATCCTGCGTGCATATATCCTTTCGCGAATTTATTTTAAAAGTAAACGTTTTGTTTCGCTCACAACTTCCGATTTTGCTCTAAGGACAAGTGCGATTAAAAGTAAAGTATTTACAATGAAACATTAAAATGCTAAGTATTGAAATTTAATAAATATATGCTGCATAAAATAATAGTTATCGCTATACAATAAAATTATTAGTTCGTAGTCCTTGTGACATATTTTTGAGGAACCAATGTTGCTACTTTCATTTCACCTGAATAGACTGAACAATCCTGTTCACATTTTTAGCAGAATAGTTGCGTTTAAAGCCCTCCTACACGCAAATTAAATGCTTTGAATATGTCAGCTGAAGAACACTGATGTAAACAAACAGCCGCCATAATGAAAATATAGCCAAAGGAAGGATAGATGGACATGGTACCCCGCCCAAAATCGCTCGTGATCGCTCGGAGCGACGGGACTCATTTCCGGTGGTATGACACCACTCGGCCGAGTTCTAAATCAATTCGTTATCGCTCAAGGCGGTGAGACTTTTTCTGGCGATATCATTCCGCCAGTGGGGAGAGGTTCTCTTCAGGTGATAAACGGGTCTAAAACTCCCCGATGCATTACTTAAGGAGTTAACAGAATTGCAATTGATAAAATATGTAATCTCTAGAATATCGTTAAAATACAGTCCTGCTGGTTAAATACCTGTTCCTGAGCGGTAAGACTCGTCTCGGGCGGAATCCTACAGCCGGCGAAGAGATAATCTCCGCTGGGGAAAAACGGTTCGTAATACCCGTGATGCATTAGGTAGGGAGCTAAGGTGATAAAATTATCTCCCTAGTATCAATAAAAGAACAACTTAACTGGTGAAATACCTGTTCCTGGGTGGATAGCGACTCCCTGAGTTACCAGATATTCCATTACTTTCTCTTTTGTCTTAGAAGCACAGGAAATTCTTATTCGTTTCATTTTGTTTTAATATTGTCATTCTATTGCTACATTTGTCTGGGCCATGGAAAACTATGAATGGTGTTTAAGTCAATCAAACATTTCTGAAATGTTGATTTCTTACATGTTGGCCCATTGTCTGAAGAAATAATTTTGGTAAACTATGACGAAGTACGATGAGTTTTTACTTAGACACTAGTTTCTAAGCTGCGATCGACTTCCATCACTTACAAGCGATAAATATACAAATATAGTACTAATTGCAAATTGTCTCCTGAAGGGAAGAGGCCGAGGAAGCCCTTTCCGCAGTGATGTAGTGGTTTTGATCATATCATTACTTCTGTCTGATCCCACCTAGCCACGAACTAACATTAATGGCAAGATTCGAACCAGTCTCTTCGACCCATTTGCATAGTTCAGCACCGAACATCAGTTCTAAATTTAGTTTCATACCAACTACCCCAACGAGTCCTTCTTGAGTTAACAATATTCCATACTTAGAGGGTCTCTTTGGCAACAGTATTCTTGTTCCTCTAAACTACAGTTACTTTATGTCGTCACTCAGATGTGATAATCCTACAAAATCACGTTTGTTTTGGCCATTTACCACTTTGTAAACAAGTTTTTGTTTCAGTTCATTATCCTGCTTATCCCTCTGTATCTGGGGTAAAATTAAATCATTAGGAACTGCTTTTTCTATTATACTCCTCGCAAACCTTTCGTTATCTGAACCTAATTTTTACGTATATATTTCATAACAAACGGCCATCAGATGACTGCCTAGCAAACGAAGTTTACTGGAGACACATTTAGCGAAAAGACGTTTTGGCCAGGTATTCGCGAAATGTTTAACCATAACCACGGCTCTAAATTTCAATTCGAAAGCTACTTCAAGTAAGGTGTTTTGTACTATTTTTAAACAGATGAATATCGAAATTCAGATGTTCTTGCTGGCCTACCTCCTTATAATGCTACTCGGTGGGCATCTTAAGAGATCGTTGGTTGCCTGGTTGCATTTGCGCGCCTTTTTCATTCTTTCTTAATTCATTTGTTTCTTCAGAAATATTTATGTATGGCTTGTACACTGAGCGTGTAAAATTTTTATTGTGTCGTTCCTTAGGTAACGTTGATTGGCATTTAATATTTCCATTAAGGGTATTTATTAAGTGCTTTCCTTCAATTGCTTCGCATATTTGTACCAGGAAAAATGTTACCGCCCACTTATGTGGAAGGTTTTCACGATTTGGAAGCTGTTGAAGCTATGCGTTACTCGACATTAGGGAAAACTGGATTAGTTGTTTCTCATCTCAGCCTAGGAGGAGGAGCCTTGGGTGGTTTTTATGGGTGCGTAAATTTCGTCAGTAGCCTTAACTGTAAAGTTCCCAATTTTAATACTCATAATTCTACGATTGAAACCCGGTTGGCTGTCATAAAATGAAATGAAGTATCAAACTTCATCTGAAGAAATGTAAAATAAATGGCAACCTTACATAATTACACTAAGAATTGGTATTTCTTTTGCTTTGTAGGGAGTTCGAAGAAGCGGAAGCTATCGAGGCAGTACGAGAGGCTTTACGTAAGGGTGTCAATTACATAGATACTGCGCCATGGTACGGTGACGGAAGATCTGAGGCAATCCTTGGAAAAGTAAGATAAATATATCGTTATGCTTAACATAACGGGCGAGTTGCCATCCTTTTAAAGGGAAAACTACCCTTGGGCGAGTAGTTTTCCCGTTTCTAGCGCAATCGAACAATTTGACAATAAATTTAAAAAAATATGTTGGTAGTTTAACGTCGTCGTTTTAATACATGCACACAATGCTCCTCTAGGACGTGTGGCGGGGAATATTGCTCTTCGAGTGGTTGAATTCACCACCACCTGTGTTGGAGCCTGTTTCCTGAAGCAACAAGTCACTTTACTTCTTTCGGCATTTCTCATGACAAACCTTATCAAACAAAAATAACTTTATGTTTTCCACCCTTGATACGTGGCACAACGCGTTTCAATGAACTGTGACATAGTCATATGCGATGCAATTACTGAAAATCGCCGATTTTGTAGCTCTTGGTATTGAGAGGAGGAAGAGAACGGTGAAAGTCGAGGGAGAGGGGTTGGGTTCCCTGATAGCACCGGCCTTTCAGTGGTAGCCGATAAGTGGCGGGGAGGGGGGAGTCACAGAACGAATTTTTTTTAGCTAGGGACAGACGAGGAAGGTGGAAGTTGAGATATTTTTATCTGGAGGTTGCGTGGGCGCGTAGTGCACTATTGTTGCGAACTACTTCTAGTCCCCCATTGATATCTAACAAGAACAAATGTAACATTCTCTCTCAGATTTTCAGTTTAACATGCCCAAGCAGCAAAATTTGACTCGGTGTATGTTGCCCAAACTTGCAGATCGTTCAGAATGAGGATGAAGGAGCACAATGTCTTTGCCTCAGGAATTTCGGCCTCAAGTCTCGAACTCCCTAAGCGGCTTTTTGAGGGCGACCGCAACTGCGACTTCACCGAGTTGCCGCCGACATTAATCAATGGAAGTTGCCATCCACAAAAAAAGGCAAAAATAGAGCATTCTTGTTGGCCCCAAGCTTCCGCCAAAACAAATGTTTCATTTTTCCCCCTGTGTCCACTTTGGAGGCCTTACCTCTTTGTTCACCCTCTTAAGCCTTGTTGCCTCATTAGCCCCCCTCAATAAGAACACTGATCTCTGTCCACCTCCCCCATACTCCCTTGGCACTTTGTTGCAAAATGGAGAATCGATCCTTCTTACCCACCTTTCTCTCTCCCCCTTTCCTTCCGAGGGTTATTAAAATGGCAATTTCCTCCAATTATTGTCATGAATATGCCACTGCAGCAAAATGCATTTTGCCGCATACTAATTAAAAAGTGGAAAATATATATTGTTATTTTAATTGTAACTATTTATCATTTCCTTGAGGTCTTGCTTAACCCCCTGGTAAGGCTGTAATGACAAACCTGTTGATTACAATCATTTCTCATGCCTCACAGGAGGTTTTAGGATGAACAGAATGCATTCGTGACATTTCGTGAATCCTGTCATTTGAATGCCCAGATATCCCTGAGAAAAAAAGCATACACAAGAAAAGCATTCGCACATTTATTTGATTTCCTTCAAAAATCATTAAATGATGAAATAGACAGCCATGGGTGTTACAACTGTTAAGCGTACATGCCACCTTTGGTGGGCCTTCTGAATGTCTATTCACATTAGCAAGTAATTTAAACCTACAAAGAAATTGGTAAGTTTAAAGATGTTGAATATAGTAAAAATATGATTCGCTATAAAGGGCTTCTATTTATAGTCTTGGTTTCATCAAAATCTTGATCAAAATGAGTCACTAGAAGCAGTCGTGTCTACCACGTTAGTGGTATCCCAATTTCTAAGCCACCCAGGCATTGAGGGTGTCTTGTTTTTCCATTGTCCCTTGGTTGATGTTTGTGACTCACTGGGTGTAATTGTTTCCATATGGAAGATGCACCCTTGAATCCTAGGAATCTTGTCAGTCTCTTTTCTGCGGGGAAAGTCTGGTGCTCCTTGGGTGAAGGGAGTGGTCTTGGTTCCCCAGGAGTTTTTTTCTGAGAAAAGATTGGATGCATATGCTCCATGCCTCTCCTATTTGAGGTCCTGTGCTGCCTTGGAGGGCGTGGCCAGTGGGCAAGAGGCTCCTCACTCCATGGACACCTCTCAGCCATGAGAAGGTTTTTGGAATCCCAGAATAAAGCCACTCTCTAGCTCAGTGTGTAATTATGATTGTCACTGTGACGAGTGACAATGACCTCTATTGATGGCCGGCACTATCAAGCATCTGCCCATTGTCGACAGCTATCATTGTGCATCAGTCTGGCCAATATTTTGATACTCAAAATTGAATTATTGACTTTGTAATTCCACCAACTTAATTTAAAAACACAACCCAGGTTTCGAGGAACTGCAAGGTCAATAATTTCATTTCAGTATGTTATGCAAATTCCATAAAATTACACCAGAGAAAAAAAATTTTTTCCTCAACGCGGGTATCTTTGCCCTGAAGACCATACCCAAGTTGAGCATTGAAACATCAGCCAGAATGCAGACGCTCACCTGATGGAAGACCCTAGATGAATTTTTACAGGCAAATGAAAGGATGAGTAAATGATATGAAGGTTGGAATGAGTAGACGACTTTTTAATATTGGAGTCTAAAATTTGCCATTTTTAATTATTGTATTGCCAATTGTACTTAGCTCAAATATGGTAGCTTAACTAGCAGAAGCACTTGGCCGCACATCGAGGGATGCAGCTTCAAGTCCCGGTCTAGGAAATTGATTTTTACCCTCTGAAATTGTTGCATTATAATGCACATTTAGTGAATGACTCCATTAAAAGTTACCATCGTGGCATATCCTGCAGTTTCTTGGAATTCACTGAAATATTGTTGGACGACAGTTCTCCTAATCTCTTCATCATTTCCTTCAGCCACCACAACCTGCTCCACAAAATGTAATGGTGGCTTTTCAATTTTTGGGGATTCTTCAATGTAAATAATCGCAGCCTTTTTAACGTTTTGTTGTGGTGTGATTTCAAGATGTATGCATGAATAAATTATTAAACAGTATGAATACACAATATTAGAACTAAATATATGCCAGTTACCTGTTTTTGTATGTCCCTTACCAAAGGTCGTTCGGGATTTTATGAGCCTCAAGTCAAGTTTTGCAAAACTTACTTTTTGGGTGTAATTGCTCAAATCAGCATGGCCAACTGCAAAATATAAATCTTGGGCAATAAATCTCTGGTAAGAGTTCTCGGAGGTAGGGGCGAAAAACTTGAATGGCAATTAGAATCTAATTTTGGGTAAGAAAGACACGCATTAGTATCAGTAGAGTTTATTATACTTGTTGCTGGAGTCTCATAAATTAGAAGTAATAATTTGCACGTGAACTGGTAATCCCATAAGAATGCATACAGACTCAGCTCTTGAGCAAGATGAGCTATATTCTTAGGAATGTCGAACAAATGTTTGAAATTTTGCTCATCCATTGCAAAGCAATCATGAGCATCTCTCTGTTGCTTCCACAATATTCTAAATCGTTGTGTGTCATGTCTTGTCTGGAGTTTGCCAAGGATTATTAGGAGAAAGTACACCACTTTCATGCTTAAGAAGAAATCAGTGCCATAAAATGTGGTGCATCATGCCACTTAAAGTGAATTGATATTTTTTTCAGTAACTACTGCTCTTGCTTGCTTACCTGTCTGCCTCTTGGTAGTAGATTCAACTGTTAAACTATAGACAAAAGTCAAATAGGTGCAGTGTCATCAATTTGAGAGAGAGATAAAACCAAATGGTCCACACACATGTCTCAAATGAAAACCAACAAGAGAAGTCCAAGTAAGTCGGGAGAAGAAAAAGGGAAGTCCAGAAAAACCAGGGGAGAAGTCCGAGATAATTTCAGGGGACCAAGCAGAGAAGGCAGTTGAAGGTTTTAGCAAAATGCTAGTGACTTCATTGTGTCCAAATCAAAAGTGATTATTGAACACTTTTTGCCCACCTTCCCTTATGTCCCTACAATAGCAGCTCATTAGGTTTTTCACTTTAAAACTCTTAGTGAATCCTCCATCAATAAGTCCATTAAACAACACTTAATTTCCAACTGAGTGGTGAAACACAGCAATTGTGTGTTTCCACTCAGGAACATTCAATTATGTGTTTCCCGGCACATGAGATGCACCCTGATTTTTTCTGGTTAGAATTTACAAAATAAATTCTTGAATCAGACAGAAAATGATGAAACTATTTTAATGCTAACCCTTTATACAAAGAAAATTGAATTGTTATATTAAAAAATAAGGAGCTACATACAGGGTGCGGCACTTAAATCTGGAAAAATGTTAATGTGAATTTCCTGCAATATCGTAGTTCCACTGGAGGTTGTGATTGGCGTTCTTGAAAGCTATAGGCATCTAGTAAACAGTCATAACCTCAAAATGGCCGAAATGTTATGTACAAGTGCGGAGTACAATCGAAGAGCCAAGTTATTCTCGAAAGTGTTCGCGTTGGGTGTTAAATTTTGAAATAGTTCGATTCTTCTTCAGGTACCCCAGATCAACTCTTTACGATATTGTGGCTAAGTATAATGCTTCGGAGAAGTCTGGGGAAGGTTTCGCTAACCCGGCGAGGAAACGTGTTGATCCAGATTTAAGTGCAACACCCTGTGTATGTCAAATGTTTATTCGGGGGTCCCATGTTGGCCTGACGTTTTGATGCTCAATTCAAGCATCGTCCTCCGGACAGATGAGACTGAGGACGATGCTCAGGTCAAGGAGAGAAATGTCGGCCAGCATGGAACCCCTGACCCAGTGGAAGACCCGAGAAAACTTAATCAGCTCTATGACAATCTCTCATGAGATACCATGTGGTTATTATCGTTTTAACTTTTTATGCGATGCTTAGTTTCTGTATTTATTATGATATCATCAAAATTTGTATGAAAAGCAGCCATTTTCTATGAAAAAGTAGTAGCTGTAAAAGTTGGCTCTAGATGGCTTATTTTCAGTTTTCAGCTGATTTTAATAATTATTTCTTCTTTGTCTTTGGATCTTAGGCACTCGCTGGTGTTCCAAGGAATGCTTACTATATTGCAACTAAAGTTGGGCGCTACAAACCGATCACTGAAAAGATGTTTGATTTTTCTGCCAAGAAGACCTTAAGCAGTGTCAATGAGAGTCTCAAGCTTCTAGGTCTTCCATATGTGGACATAATTCAGGTTAGTATGTTTTATATGGCTGGCTGGATTTTCTTGCACAGATGCTAATCAATACTCATTGTAAAGAGGTTGTGAGTTCACAGTTTGCTGCCAGGGCCAGCGTTATGGTACCAATTTTTTAGTGTCTCATTATTATTGCCATCTAAAATAGTAGTCTGGAAGAGATGATATGTGTCATGATAACTTTGTGGTGTTCCATAATAATGAAATGCAGAATGTGCATTACACATCATAAATTTTTTGTTGTTGTGTTGCTTTCCCAAGGCTTCCCACCATTTTTCCCACCACAAATCACCCTGCTCCAGCTGTTTACATCAGTGGGAAAAAATCATTGACTTCTTTTTGCAGCTGACCCTGTAGTTAATCATTTCCACATGTAACCCTGGAATGACTTGTTTTTATCTTCCTGTTATGGAACTTTTTATTTAATTTTCTGAACTCAACTTTGGTAAATTAAGTTTTTTTTATGGATACTTTTTGTTCAGTTTTCTCTTTTTGGTGAATTTTGTAAGTTTTGAGTTCTGCTAAAAAATTGATTGCTTCTACCTAGTGGTTTTTCCTAACCCTGTATTATTCGTGGTATGTGTTTTTTTATAATGTTAGGCATTTGATCACCTTTGCTCTTACTCTTCAACAATGATTTCTTGTTCTCAATTTATGAAAACAAGGAATACAAGTATATGGGTCGATTATTTTTCCAAATAACTTACTATTTTTGTTCCCAGTAGTAGCGGTAGTTGTTACTCTAAACTGTGTTAACTTAGGTTTGTTCAATTACATGGGCCTACAAAAATTTTTTTTTTTTGTGCTGGGAATCTTTGTGATGATTTTAACTATATTTGTAGAGCTGAATCCAAATATGAAATCCGTTTTTATTTAACAGCTCTACTTTTTTAGATATGGCACATCTTACGATTAGTTGTTTTAATATTTGATATATTCCGGAAAATAATTTTCAAAGTTAAATAAATCTATAAGTATACTAATTTATAACCACTCTGCGGTGTTCCTTTTATTTTCAATAAACTGTCAATAAGTTTTATGTATATTTCTATATTGTAGGCCAATGAGATAATTATTAATATAATATTCCCATATCATTATGTAGAAGATTTTTTTACGTAAGTAACAACATATCTATATCTTGAAAACTATAGCTGATAGGAAAAAACTAGTGTCATAATTGGATTCAGCACCCCAATTGTTCTTTAAATCAGCATTAAAAGCTCCGGCACCAAAACCACTGTTGGCCTGTGTTATTAATATAATATTCCCATATCATCATGTAGAAGACTTTTTTACGTAAGTAACAACATATCTATATCTTGAAAACTATAGCTGATAGGAAAAAACTAGTGTCATAATTGGATTCAGCACCCCAATTGTTCTTTAAATCAACATTAAAGGCTCCGGCACCAAAAACACTGTTGGCCTGTGTTATCAATGTCGTGAGTCAGAGAGCCATCACTTTTCGCATAAAGTTCTGAAATGAAATCTTAAATCGTAGTTCTTAAATGAAATCATGTAATATTTGATTATGAGTTTGCCACCACTTCCTGTGAATAATTATTTCATTTGATTAACACTTTTTTTTACTTTTCCACCCTTTCATGCATAAAAGAGGGTTTCACTGTATATTTCTCCATAAGGGTTTAAGTGTGAGTTTGTTAAGATTTCTGTGCTTGTGCAGTGGTGCCCTTTTGAAGGAGACTGAGCGATAGATTTATGAAGTGAAGTGGAACTCTTTGTGCCTCTAGGTTCACGACGTGGAGTTCTCTCCAAGCCTCCAGCTCATCCTGAGTGAGACTCTGCCGGCTTTGGATTCGGTCGTGAAGGAGGGGAAGGCCCACCACATTGGAATCACGGGCTATCCCGTCTGCACCCTGAAGGAGCTGCTCAAGTTGAATGATTCCCTCCGATCCCCTTTCAACATCCAAATGGTGTTGTGCTACACCCGGGCCACATTTTTTGATGATACTTTGCAGGAGTACATGCCTTACTTTGAGGTTAGTTTTATCGATTGTCTACTGTAAGTTCCTGTCATCAGTGCCACAGCCTTTACAGTCCATTTTGTTTCACATGAATTTTCGATTCCCCAGCCCCAGTCACCCTTTGCTTCCTTCTGTGGCATCCAACTCCTTTGTATGGTATTACATTGCATTCCATGTTTAGATCTCTCTTGTAAATGCGTTGGTTTGCTTTACATGTGACTGCCCTGTTTGCCCTGTTATAAAAGTATGGGTTTCAAATGAGTATTTATGATTTAGACCTCAGTTAGTATGCAGTTTTGCAGCAAAACATATTTGAGTGTACATAAAATATATTTGAGTGAGTAACTGATGAAAGAGTCGAAGTAAAAAATTAGGTATTAGCCATAAATATAATGGAATGTCACCGTCTGAAGAGAAGTATATTCTGAAACAGTTTTTCCAATATCGTGGAAATTTCCAAACCCACAGGGAACTTATCATGAAAGATTTTTGAGTGATGTCTCCAAAAACACCATAAATCCAATGAGTTATCATTCAGAAGCAGCTGTGTCACAAATCCATTGTGGTACATTTCAACTTTGAAATGTGATGTCCTATCAAGTCCATTAACTCAACGGCCATCATTGAAACAGGAAATGGCCAGTTTGGATTTATGATGCAACAAGATGTATGCAAATACTAAAAAAAATAATATTTCTTATTTTTTGCTTGGCACATATATCTGCTACCATCTGTAACGAATGGGTGGAGCCGTCAATTAGATGGTTCTACTCTTGGAAGTAATATTTAATGAAGAGAGCATTTAGATGGTTTGTACAACCATCATATGTAAACAAACGTATGGTGGGAATATATTTGGTTGTCAGAACATCCAAGCAAAAGGTGCTTTTTTTATTATTTCCACCAAAGTTCTCATTGAATTACTGACAGTATGAATTTTGAATGGCAGAGCTGATTCACTAGTTCAGAATTGTTCATTATGTACTGGAGTGAACATTTTTCAATTTAAGGTAGAATCTTTGTTTAATGTATCCTGATTTGCTGAAAAATTGGATTTTATGCAAATGAACGAGCATTCCTAGCCAATTCTAATGTATTTATATTAAATTACTATTTTAAATCACATATATTTGCCATAAGAATTTTACGTAAAGCTATTTTGGTCACTAGAAGAAGCATTAAATTGTTTTTGCAAAGTTGACGACAAAACTGGATGGAATTTCAGCAGCGGATGAAAATTCATTCTGAATAAACTGATTTCTATTTTGTAGTTCAATAGTTTATAATTCCATTCATTTATGATAAATTCTAGTACAACAATGCCACTAATTAGTTCTGAGAATTTTTTCAGCCTGTTTACTTTACCATTTAAATGTGTTTTCACATGAAATAGAATTGGTATTTATCTAAAAAGTATTATTTCATTTGTAAATACTGCAGAAATGATTTAAAAATTGCATCAAAATGTTTAGTGATGCAGAATTATTGCCAAGGTATGCAGATATAGTACATGAAAATGGTGATTAATTTATCATCATAGAATATAATTGCAATTTTTACATGATTTGATTTTGTGTAACATTGATGTTGATGGTCACCAGCTGTGTTATGCATTAAGACTCTATAGTGTGCAGTTTTCAGCTTAATATGAGTATTTTTGGGATGAATTAGCTGTATAATTTAGAGACTTAAATGTATGCACATATTAATTTACTCTTTTGCCCATGTCCACAGTCCAAAGGCCTTGGAGTGGTGAATGCAGCCTTGACAGGAATGGGTCTATTGACGAATGGAGGCCCCCCAGACTGGCACCCAGTTGGTGATGAGATCAGAGCAGCTTGCAGGAAGGCTGCTGAATATTGTAAGGTGAGCACTGGTCCAGTGTTTGTGGAACATCTAGCGTACCCACAGTGAATTCCATGGAATGCTCGTGTGCCTTACCAGGTCCACTACAATGTATGATAGTAGCGATGGGGCAATTCCAATCAACCATTCCTCGATTCCGGGCCAAGAATCAGGATCGAGTAATTCAAAAGTTGAAATTTGATTCTAATTTGGTGTGTATTCTGTTCAGTTTCTGGCATAAGTGTGTCTCATCTCTCTCTTGGTACAACTCTGAAACAAGTGTCTTGGCAATCCACCAAGTGTGGGAAATCGAGGATGCAGAAGTTGAATTATAGTCTTAAGTTTGCTGGGGTGCAAGCCAATGGCCACTTCAAGAGCACTGAAACGCCAGCAAAGTAGATGACCATTCCATTTCTGCATCCTCACTCCAAGGCCTAGTGCTTTCATATAAACTACTGCAGTCTTTGGGTTGAAGCACTCACCTAGTGTGATTGATGTCATTATACATGCTTATTGCAGTCACATAGTCAAGAATAAACAAATGATTGACAAAGGATCCCTGAATAAATATACGTAGTATTTTTTACACAAAAATATTATTGTACTATACAAGTTTCGGCACATAGACAACATCATCAAGTATCAATATGTTGCCTGTGCATCAAAACTGGTAGTAATATAATTAAGTTTTTTGTGTGAAAAAATACTAAGTTTATTTATTCAGTGATCATGAATTTAAGAAAAATGAGTGTTTATGGTACGAAAATTAATAAAATTTAATTAAAACAAATTCTGCTGACAACTTTGGATTTTGTGAAATTGAAAAATTTAAGGAAAGCAAAGGTATTTTAAACTTCTAATGTAAAAAAATGTGTGTAAAAGTTTCAAAGTATTTAATTATTTTTAAGATTGTAATTTTATTCTAAGTTTTGCGGTGGTGGGAAGAGAGAATAGCAGGGATAATCCACAAAACTGATAATTCACTCACACCGATAATTTAGAGTTTACTGTATGTTGAAAAGTATCAATGATAATGGGCAGTCGTGTTTCACTCCCCTGCTCATCATTGCACATTCAGATGCTCTCTCTTTGCCTGTGTGCATGATTCAGATACACGTTTTGAATCAATTGCCTATCCTTTCCTGTCAGTTCCCATATTCTGCAATATTTCCATAAATTTTCCTACCCTTAAACTCTTTTTTTTGAAGTTTCTTCTCACAAATCCGCTAAGTACACAAAAACATCCCAATTATATTCCGTTGTCCTTGCTGCTGATGTTGTCATCACTGCAATGGCATTGTTCCCATTTCTTAACCTAACCGAATAATTTTTACTTGCAAACCTACTTACTCTGCCACTCCTTTCGTCAGGATACATTCCACCGAGGCTTTCGACATCTTGAATTGGCTGGTTTTTGGCTCGAAGCAAAAACTCATATGTAGGTTTGTACGAGGCGTGTTCATAAAGTAAGGCCCGTTTGGTCACAGGAAAAAATATACTCATATGAAACACATTTTATTGGCACTTTTAGTTAGCTACAAAACCTATTTCACTTATCTACATAATCGTCGTTCTCTTCTAAGCATTTTTCGTACCGCTGCACCAGCTTCTTTAACCCCTCTGCATAGAAACTCGCCGCCTGAGGGTTGAACCAATCGACAACGCCATTCTTGAGTTCCTCTTCGGTTTCGAAACGTTGTCCACAGAACCACTGTTTCAGGTGCAAGAAGAGGAAGTAGTCGCTGGGTGTAAGGTCAGGACTGTACGGTGGGTGGTTTAAAGAGTTCCCAACCACCCAAAAACTCTCGTCCACTGGACATTCTTTGCTCTTTGTGGTGGTCGGTGAGCATTTTCGGTACCCACCTTGCACGCAATGTGTGGTATCCGAGATTTACCGTAACAATATTGTAGACAGTAGTGCGTCCAAGTTGAGGAAATTGTTCAGCCAGGCCATTAATTGTCAATCGACGATCACATCGCAGTTTTTGTTCCACTTGCGAAACAATTTCATCGGTCAGAATACTGGGCCTACCACTTCGCTCTTCGTCATGGACATATGTTCGTCCATTTTTAAAATCACAGCACATTGTCTAACCTTTCCTTCACTCATAACTGTAGGTTTATAAACTAGGCATAATTCCCGATGAATTTCAGCAGCCGACAATCCTTTTTCATACAAGAATCGTATGACAGAACGTACTTCACAGCTGGCGGAATCAACGATTGTCGCGGACATTGTTGTTTGCATGCACGGACAAGCAAACGACTTCTGAAACAAAATAAATGCTGCTATAGCTTCTCAATGAATCAGTAGATGGCGCTGCAGGAGCAAAACTGTGTTCTGAAGCGTCAATATTTAAATATAAGCAAACGGTACTTACTTTAAGAATACGCCTCGTATTCTGAAGGACATTTCTTTTCAACCTTGGATCAATGAGAGTTGCTACAGAGTAGAATTGATTCTATTAGTGAAATCATCTCAGGTTTTTCTCCGGGTTAGGTTCTCCATCTTTGTCAATGTTACAATGAACCATTCACTGATTATTAAACTTATTCAAATTCTCAACTGAGAATAAGAAGAGCTGTTCCATCAGGAAACCCGCAGCTTGGTTTTGTTGGTCAATAGCTGAAAAATGATAGCCAAGATGTACCCTCTTTCCATGGATCAAGTGCCAGCTGATTGATCTGCATCTCTTTTTCGTCTCCTAATTTGACCTCCCGTTTTTTCTTTTCTCAGTTACATTCATTTCAGTATAGGTTTCCGCCCATTGCTCATTGTTATTATATGTCATTTTCTTTTTTTTATCATAAAACTAATGAAAACTTCTGCTTCTCATAGCCTTTTATTTTAATTAAGTTCTGTTCCTCTCATTAGTTAGGTCTCTCTCTAAACACTGCTCTACTGTTTGGTCACCTTATTACAAACTCCATATTCATACAATCAAATGTTTTCAAAGAAAATTCGTGCACCTAATTGCGTCCAAATTCAATCTTCACAAAGATCTTTATAGTTATCATGAAATGTTACCTCTACTAAATCTTCCCTCCTTGCGTCAATGTAGAAAAATTAATAACATAACTTTTCTTTATAAATTACCGCATAACAAGATTGATTCCTTAGAACTCCTAAGGGCAATATCTTTCTGAGTACCCTCACATAACACAAGGTATGAAGCACCCGTTGCAATTAGTATCATGCACAAGATTACACTTACTACTCATCTATGAGCCAGATTATGAGAGATGCCAACAGTTGTGAGAAAATTGACCTACTTTTTGTCTCACCACAATCCCTTAAAAAAATTTTATTAAAAATATCTGAAGAATTTGAGAATGCTAATTATTCCTATGTGAATATCTGCACATGCCAATGATTTGCTCCTAATGCCTATTGGGAAAATTTTCTTAATCGGTGCCACAAGGCCTAGTTAATAACTACTGCTAACTGTATAAGGCGAACGGTAACTACGGCCCTATGAAATAATGGGAAGAGTTAACCCCAGCCGTACTCTTATAAATAGGCAAAGGAAAGGTAAGGGTAGTAAGAAAAGATGTAAATTAGCAGAAAATAATAAAATAAATACAATAAAAGATACTAAAAATAAATTAATTAAATAGATCCCTCAAACGGTCAAAACATCCGTGTGTCCAATGATTAAATTGTAATAACTTGTACAATATTTGTTTTTTGCCTTTCTTTGTGTAAAAGGGTTATTCCCGTAAATAAATAAATGAATTATCCTTTCCTCGGTGAAACCTTTGTTGAGGTGCATTCCCCCCAACTTATTGGCTGGTTGGCTGGATTAGCAGTTTAAGCAACCAGTGCAGTTTTGAGGCTTTCATGATCTCTCTGTATATTTGTTTAATTTCGTGATCAAGAGAAAACTTGAGTCATTGGTAACTCCGTCCATCTCATAATTAACTTTGAAATTTTTGTTGTTTCTTGTTGATGTGATGGAATCATGTTGAGTTTTCTCCCTTGCATGGCACAGGTGGCAGGTGTGGAACTGGGGCGGTTGGCTGTGTACTACGCATTGAATGAGGTGAAGGGCCCAGCCACCCATTTGGTTGGGCTGAACAACCAGGACATCCTCTCATCCAATTTGAGCCTGGCGATTGGGAGCAAGGCTGGGAAGAATGCAGAAGCCTTCACACCAGCCGAGGAGAAGGCGCTGGAGCAAGTGAAAGAGATGTGAGTGTGGTAGAAGTTTATTTGGATTGAACTCTCAAAGAATTCCACAGCATGAGACTCGTTTATTATGTTTGGGTATTCATCCTCCGGTATAATTAGATTTGATTTGAGAATGGTGCCTTGAATGGCATTAAAAGAAAGTCTCCTGAAGACTGCATGCGTAAGATGTACCAGAAAATATGTACGGGTTTAGTACTTATATTTGATCTGTGAGGTTAAAGTTTTTTCCATCATGTTGGACTAATTATACACTGGAACCTTCTTTATTGAGCCTAATTCATTCCTGAAACTTACTGTTAATGTGAAACAATTTTCCCATATAAATTAATGTAAAATATGATGGTGCGTTTAATGCTGAAATAATTATATTATCTTTAAAGTTCATTGAAATAAAATTATATGTATATACACCATTTAGGACCATGAATCATCTTTTCTTCTATGGTGGAATGAACCAACTTGGAATGTGAATTTGATCTGCAGAAAATAAATCACATTTAACCTTAGTATGGATGTTAAATACTTCCACAAAGTGAAGCCTGAAACAATAGAACAAAATAATGCCTCTTTTCACGCATGCTTTTAGCGAGGAAATGGCCTCTGAAACAAAATTCCTCTCTTACTTTTGTATGTTGTTTAAGCAAGTTTAGAAAATAGTGTCCAGTGTGTGGTTTAACTTTTCCATCAAAGTTTCGGTCATCCCTCTTGGTTTTTGTCAATTAATTTTAGCAATTGCACACAAAACATGTTCTAAGACTTAAGTATTAAGAATAATTATGTTAAAAATGTGGTCTTGTTTTAAATGGTCTACATTGGCACCTATTTATCCTCTATTCCCACCATATTAATTTTCTCAAATGAAACATACAGTAATGCGAAAGCTCCTCATATTGTAAAGTTCTGATACAACTTTTTTGACTTCAACATTTTGGCAACATTCCGCTGCAGCACCATTTGTGTTGATGATCCAGGTGAAACCTTGCTTAATGAGCACCTCGCACCGGGAGTAATTCACATAAAAAGCAAAAATATTGGTCCCAAAAATGGCTCGCTTGACAGACAACTTTTCGCATAATGAGTGGTGAGGAGAGGGAATTGCCGAATTCATTGCAAGCCTGCTACTGCAATTTGTCTCTGACACATGTTTCACCAGCATTTTAGCATCGGTAGTGATCACACATTTTTCTGAACTATAAAGTGTTCAACTATATTATTAGTGATTTTTTGTGCAGTGTAATATTTATAATAATATTTTGTGCATAGTTTCAAAATTGACCCTGTAGACAAATCCATTTGAAGAAAGCCACAAGAGAACAAAATAAAAAATTACAGTAGAAATGAAAAATAAAATCATTGAAAATCAGGACCAAGGTGTGACCGTGGTTGAACTAGTCAAACCATTAACATTTGTTGTATTTCAACGATTGGCCTTTTCTTCAAGAAAACAGGAAAGACTAAGGAGATAGTTGCTTCAAATAGAGTGGTGAGAGTGTCTAAGCAATGGTTATGTATTCTCAATGATGCTGAAAGGTTACCTCTTATATGAATAAACAAAAAGCAATTGGGAGAAGGGGAAAGTGATTTTTGCTGACCTCGTTAATGAGATGTCAGGATCATCTGTGGCCGAAGAAGTATTTAAGGGGAGCCATGCATGGTTCGAGAAGCTAGCGAGAAGACCCATCATCCACGGCACAGTGAGGAGGGAAACTGAGTCAAGGGAAGCAGATAACTTAATAGATATGACTCGGTATCTTGCACGATAGAAGAAAAAGTGAACATGATCCATTATCCTTTACAATGCATTTTCTTTGAGTAAACCTTGTACATAATTTATTTTTTTCCGGTATGGAACACATTATCATATTTTACATGAATTTATATGGCAAAAGTTGTTTCACTAAGTGAGTGTTTCGCTTTACAAGAAAGATCACGGAACATACGAGGGTCATCCGGAAAGTAGTACCCGTTCGTGCCGCATGAAGTGCTGACGACGCGAGTAGCCGCTGGACGAGGTCAGATAGCTTCAGTGGCTTGTCTGCCTTCTCTGAGCCAAGTTGCGTGACGCTAGCATTGCCTGTGTTGTTTCTGTGATTGTTTACAATGTTTAAAAAAATTGAGAACGCCGCCAGTTGTGAAGTGAGGGCAGTGATTAAATTCCTCAATGCAAGAAACGTTCGCCCATGTGATATTCCTCGCCAATTAAAGGAGGTGTATGGAGACAATGTAATGGACGAGTCGTCTGTTCGGCGGTGGTGTCGCAACTTCAACATGGGGAGGGGGAACACACACGACAATGAGTGTTCGGGGAGACCGTCTGTCATTACAGACCAACTGGTGAGCTCAGTTGACGAATTCGTGAGGAACAATCGGCGCGTCACAATTGATGACATCTGTGAGCATTTTCCCAATGTTTCTCAAACAATTGTTCATGAAATTGTTAAACACCATCTGCATTATGCAAAATTTTGTGCAAGATGGGTCCCTCGCATGCTTACAGATGAGCACAAAACCAAGCGTATGGCTGCAGCACTGACGTTTTTGGGACGTTATTCTGATGAAGGAGACTCTTTCTTGACTCGCATAATTACTGGTGACGAAACATGGGTTTGTAATGCATCACCTGAGAGTAAACGACAGTCAATGGAGTGGCATCATGCTCATTCACCAAACAAACCAAAAAAATTCAAGACAGTTCTGTCCACCAGGAAACTCATGGCAACCATTTTCTGGGATCGACGAGGTGTATTGCTTATTGATTTTATGGCCCGTGGAGACACTATTAATGCCAATGCGTATTGTGAAACATTAAAGAAATTACGGCGGGCAATACAAAATCGGCGGCGAGGTCTATTGTCTACTGGTGTCATTCTCGTTCATGACAATGCCAGGCCTCATGCAGCTGGGATAACACAAAAACTTTTGCAGCAATTCAAATGGGAAACTTTCGACCATCCACCGTATAGCCCGGACTTGGCCCCTTCAGATTTTCATCTCTTTACAAAGCTTAAAGACTTTTTGGCAGGAAAAAGATTTGACAGCAATGAAGAACTTAAAGAAGGAGTGACCCTGTATCTCAATGAGCTGGCGGCGAAGGACTATGCAGCAGGAATACAGAAACTTGTCACACGTTATGACAAATGCCTTAATTTGCTTGGAGATTATGTTGAGAAGTAGTTTAAAGTATCCTCTTTCAAATAAAATTTTTTATGTTTGTTAATATTTACTTTTGTGTCTTTATTTCACGAACGGGTACTACTTTCCGGATGACCCTCGTATTATACTCATAAAATGAGGTTAAACATTAAAATAGGAGGGGAAAAAATAAGCAGGTAGAACAGTTTACATATCTTGGAAGTATTTTGGACCAGTACGGTCAAAGTAGTAGGGTCGTAAGGAGAAGAATTGCACTAGGCAAGGAGGCTTTCTCAAGGAGGAGGGAGTTCATGACTGGGACGTTGAGTAGGGATGTTAAGGCAAGACTCGTAAAAACTCTAATATGGAGCTAACTATGTACGGCACGGAAACGTGGTCGTTGAAGCAGGAGGATAGACATAGATTGGAGGCTTTTGAAATGTGGGTGTGGAGAAGAATGGAGAAGGTGAAATGGACCGAAAGGAAAACAAATGAGGAAGTACTGGAGATGGTGGATGAGGAGAGAGGTTTGTTGAGAGAAATCCTATGGAGGCAGGAAAAATGGATGAAAGGCGTATTGATCGGCAATAGTGGGATGTTGAAGAAGGTAATAGAGGGGAGGATGTTAGGCAAACGAGGAAAGGGCAGGAACAGGATAGGGATGTTGAACGGGATGAAGGGAGGTAGGAAGTGCACAGAGATGAAGAGGGACCTGATGCAGAGTAGGTTGCTGGATTGGGTTTTGTTTGGAGGTACGAAATGTTTATTTGATAGTTGTGTCCATCCAAAAACCTACCTTAACCGGTAGATTACCTAATAATAATTATGAGGTTCCACTGTATATTCATGAGTGTGCTATTTATTGCTACTTATTTGAAATTTCTCTGTGGACCACCAACATCTTCTCGAAAGCCACCAGTTTGTGACCAATGCTCCAGATATGGATTTTACTATATTCATAATGTTATTTACAAACATTCGTATTCAAGATAAAAGATTGAATATGAATGGATTTGGAAAAAAATAAGCATTACTCAAATGTTTGTATTGGTTAGTTACATTTTTGGTTATTCAAACTTTCACTTGTGAATAAATGATTCAACCATGTGGATAATCACAAATGATCCCAGATTATAAGGAAGAGATTTTTTTGATCAATGTAGTTATGTGATAAATTCCAAGAAACTGTAGGAGATGCCATGACAGTAACTTTCGATGTAGTCATCTGGTAATATGCATTACAATGCAACAATTCGTAGTGTAAAAGGATGCCTTGATAGCTTAACTGGTGAATGCACTCAGCCGAACATCAAGGGATCTGGGTTCGGATCCCGGTCAAGGCGAATGATTTTTACGCCCTGAAATACTTGCATTGTAGTCATGTGATCTTATGTTGAAATTCCATGAGTATAAACCACAATTGGTTCAATAATTATCGCAAACAAGCTGAAATAAAAACATTTTTTTGCTGGAACATACAGTAACTGAGAATTACATCATTGAGATATAACAATATTGAGGTATTGTTGCCTATCGTTAAATATTTTGCATGTGCCACTTCCCCTATTGCTTTGTTTAATTTTGGACTTAAATTTTTAACTATTCATTTCAGGTTCTTCAGTGACTTGAAAACTCACCACTGGGAAGGAATTGAAGTTTCACGATACTGGAAGAACATGAACAGCCTGTAGGCAAAATGTTCTCATTGAACCTTTGTGTTAATCCCTTAAGTGCCACCTGCATTCATTTATTGAGGGACCACAGGGATTGGGTTCGATAGTGCAGGATGGAAAACATTCCACTGTGAGAGCCAGGTCAGAGAAGTGGGTGTGCTGGTTATGAAGCAAGAAGTTCTTCGTCATGGGTCGAGGTGATTAGAATTGTTTTGTCTTTTCCTTTTGCCCTAGTTTTCAGTTATCTTAATTTGTCGAGTAGCTTGCAGTAGTCCTGTAGTAGTACATGGAAATTATTTTGAGTAGATGATCGAAATGCCTTGATCTCAACAGTCACTTTTTGGCATCTTCAGGTGCGTGCCATTGAAATGGTGGTGGTGGTGGTTTAAACTGTAGATAGCACTTTTGGGTTAATTTCCATGCATTGACCAGTTTTCGATGAATGCCGAGCCTTGATGTGACTCAGTCCAAGGTGAATGTTTCATAAGGAACAGGAATTTCAGAGCACAAGATTGCTGAGATTGTGGTTTATAAACGGTGGTGCAGGAGTACACATATCAGTTGTGGTCCTGAAATTCAATCGTTTCTTAATGACCCATTTTGGACTGAGATAGATCAGAGTTCCATTTTCCAAAACGTCTCAAATAATGCATGGATTCACGTGTAGCTATTATTTCGTGTGATGTTCCTGTTTCCTTTATGGGGAATCAAAGAACTAAAATTAGTGAATGTGCGTTGTAGAATACCTTTTCCCAAACTAATCAGGTTCAGTGTTTCAGTTCAGTTATTTAAAATGAACGTGACACATGACGAAAGCCTTCAGTAACACTCAATGCTCTTATTATACTATGTAACATGATGCAGGTGGTGCTTCTACGTGGCACTTAAGAATTGATTTAGTAGGAGTGCATGAATTTCTTTGATACGTTGAAGTAAACACTCACATTTATTGTTTCATCATTTGGGCAAACTGACTGCCATCATGGAGGGAGTGCGTGCCGAGATGGGGCGGAAGAGAGTGCAATTATTCTTCATTAGTTGTTAGTCACTGATCAAAGTCTATGTTGGTTAGCATTGTGATGAAGTCAGGAGCAGCAGTTTGCTAGTTGATGGGATGGAAATAATGAATTAAAGTTTCAGCAAGTGCCATACAGCCTGGGTGGCTGCAGGAGGGTCGGTGGCCTGTCCTCATTTGTTTTTGAAGTGTTTTTATGCTGAGGCAAATGAAGTCCATGATATTTTTCTGTCTACATTGTCAGTGCCATTATCATCCAATTTTTTAGTTTATTTGTCTTGGATGAGCTTATTTCTCCCAGATTGTGATAAACTTAATGCATGAGTGGGGAATTCCAATTGATTAGAATTGGAAAATTTTTCCCAAGTAAGCAGAGCCATCCCCATGTGCAGAACATCCCAAAAGAACCCTTATCAACCATTTTGTATTATTGCCATTGTTTTTTCCATTTCCTTCACTTGAAGATCAACTTGTCCGAATTGACATGGTTGGTCAGTATCGGTGCCATATTTGAAAGCACATGTGACTTTATTTCACCTTCCATGCTACTATTTAGTGCTGTTGAAAACTGGATGGGTGGATTTTAAAATGACCTTGTTAATGGGTATATAGGAATGCGACATGAGGGTGTTTAATCCCCAGATTTATGACACCTCGAAATACTCCCTCTGAAAGCACCCAGATTTGAAAGGCCCTGACCAATCCACACCAGGAGAACTCTTCCTTTTAGAAGAGCTCTGTCACATGTTTCTTTCCTTGTTGCATTTGGTGGGTGTTTCTGTTGTTATGCCATTCTCCCATTTGGGCTACCCTAAGGAGGAAAAGAAAAGCAATCTGCCTGAAGCGGAAACAAGAAATAAATCAAAACATTAGTGGAAATGTTTCCCTTGGGATGGCTCGTTGAAGGTGCAGAATAGGTGGTAGTTGTATTTCTGGAGAAGCCCAATTTGTTTTTGTATTGTTAAGTTAAGCAGCAAACAGTGGTGGAGAGGATGTTTATCTTAGCGTGGAGTGGAGAGGAACAAGGGGTGAGGGGGTGAGTAAAACCATTAACCCTGTTCTCCTGGAAAACCAGGAGATGTCATTAGTTAAGGTCAACAACATTTTTTTTTGTTCTGCGGGTTTTGCCTCCTCCTGTTTGAGATTGTACATCCTATTCCAGGAGTTTGTTATGTTTAGGATCATAATTTGCAGATTAATTTTAACAAATTGAATCACGTGGCCAGGTGCATCTTCTCTGTGAAGACACATGAACCTGACTTTGGGATTTGAATATAAATATATATATTTGGTGTTAATTTCTCTAAGGCACCATTTTATGAGTCTGATTATTATTTTATTGTAATTGAAAAGATATGTCAAATGTTATATTTTTATATTAAATTATAAATAGAATATTTCTTTATTACAATTGTGCCTCCATTGTGGTTACCTAATATGGATGCACTTAATTGTTAACGTTTTGTATCAACCTGTAAACTTAAAGATAAATTCCTATTACAAAAGTTCAGTGGGATTTTTTCTTCAGAAAATTCTTCAAGCAAGTATATTGACTGCTGAGAAATGGTAGGCCTACAAAATTTCTAGTGCATAAAGTGGCAAAATAGAAGTTATCAACCAATTGAGATTAAAATTGCATGCTGAACAAGATGACATTTATTTTAAAGCGTCAATTTTCATTGTAGAAGCTGATTTTTCTGTTGCGTTTTCATCTGGGCATTGCATCTTGGCAGTGAATATGCTGTGCTTCATGTTCTTGCCGACTCATTGCCTTTTGTTGGCTCGGTCTGTGTTACTCATGGAATCATATGACACAATACCTTTTCAATGTCATGAACCCTTAATACAAGTGGTACTTCATACACGCTGATTTTGGTTCTATTTAATGAGTATTACTAAAATCTCAGGGTTCACCTAATCAATAAAACTGATGGCATATAGGGTACGGCGCTTAAATCTGGACAATCACACGTTTCCTTGAATGAGGTTTCCTTGCTAGGTTAGCGAAACCTTGCCCAGACTTCTCCGAAGCATTCTACTTAGCCACAATATCGTAAACAGTTGATCTGGGGCACCCAAAGAAGAATCGAACTATTTTGAAATAGAACACCCAGCGCGAACACTTTCGATAATAGTGGCTCTGCAATTGTACTCTACACTTGTACGTAATATCTCTGCCATTTTGAGGTTATCACTGTTTACTAGATTACTAGATGCCTATGGCTTTCAAGAAAGCCAATCGCGACCTCCAATAGAACTACAATGTGGCAGGAAATTCAAATTGAAATTTGTCTGGACTTAAGCGTCGCACCCTGTGTATTTAGTCTGTTGGAAAAGATGAATCTGTGTTCATATCACTTCTGAAATTTGTGATACCTCATATGAGATTTTTCCAGTGTTACATGCTTGTCAAATTTACTTAATTCCCTTAAGGTCTTCATCAATTTCCATATGTATCGGAAACCTCATATAGTGAGTGCAGTATTAAATGAGAGTATTGGAAAACAAGTAATACAGGAAGTACGGTTTATTGCTCTATCATTAACTTTTAAACTAAATTGGTAATAGTGAGGCCTAAGCCTAGCACCCACAGTAGTCTTGCAGTAGTCATTCATTATAAGTGGTCGCTCTTTATGAGCAATCTAAATTTCATCAAAATCTGCATAAAGATTGAAATCACATGATTGAATCTTTAATTTATGGTCAAGCTAAGCACACATTTGTGATTGTCTCAAGATCTGCCATTCGTAATTTACAGGCAAAGTAACTTTATGTGGCCCATGTCTTTTCTGCAGGGCAGCATTCAAGTTAGTTAGTGGCACCAACAGTACCCATATGCGGATTAGAATTTAAATTCTGGTAATCACAAAATCTGCAATGTTTCAATTGATTTTGTCTCCAGAGATCAGCAGCCGAAAAAGGTGTTGAATACCAGCATTAGTGGGCCTTATGTTGCCGTGCATTTCACCATCTCATTGGGACGAGGAAAGCTTTGAAATCAGATTTCATTTGAATGTCATTCAAACGATTCGAATCAAAGTTAAAAAATTTTGTTGAATTTGAACATGATCCTTTAACATTAGCATATGGCATATTTCCAATACAACCTGCATTTAATGTATGAACATTGAAGTATTGCATACTGTGAATTTATTGGATATTCAAGTACAAAGTGCTTACATTTCATTATCACTTGTGAAAAGAAGGTAAGTGCATGCAATCATTTTGCTAATTTTTTTTCATAACCATATCAAAGTATTGATCATTAAATACACCTCCAAATGCATGTAGTTGCAACATGAGGTACATACTCATCATAATTACAATTATTTCGCTAAATCCTCTTTTTGCCTCCTTCCTACTAAAGTCCAAGATGAGAAGTAAATTTCAGAACAATGATAACCAAATAGATCTCAATGCATTGGTCATAAGAGAATGTATGACTTCAGCCATTTCATCTCTTTGGATGTGCCTTGACAATTTCACTTTAAGCTTAAATACAAGTGGATACTCTAAAACTGAAAATATATTGGCCAAAATTTTATTGCACAAGATTACACCAACTGCACTGTTTTGAACTTTTAATGTGATAAATTGGCCACAATGATATTCAATTGAATGTTGTATATTGATAGTGGATTTGACATTCGATCAAACCTGTCTTGGATGCCCAAACTTATATTTTTTATTCCCATCCCTTTTATATTAGAGTTCAGCTTCATTTGAGATTCAATATGTTGTATACTACCACAAGACATGACCAGCTATGTTATACACACCATAAATAATTAACAACCTTGTTTAAATTTGACAAACTGTGTGCCAATTCTGACTCTTCCTCACTGTAAATCATCTTAAATTAAACTATAGGCACAGTAATCAACCCAGAGGTAGATTTGTTAGGTGATGATAGAGTTCACCCGATACTAAGCCCGATGGCGTGTGAAATTCACACAGGGTAGGGGCGTGGGTTCCAATTCCTGGGCCATCTTTAGTTTCTCAGGAAGATCTCTGGTACCCAAATAATCAGAGAGCTTGGGTGAAACTGAGGGTACCCAGAGGCATACCTGGGAATTAAACCTGGACCCTCTGGTCAGTAGTCCAACACTTTACCCTCTGGGCTACCATATTCCCCCATCATCAATTAGTGAATTTTAATTGCAGTTCGGGTGAATAGCAATCTCCGTATTGTATTCCAAAATGGAGGCTTTTAGTTGGACACTGAAATCACAACATTGTTACTGTACTGATATCTACTGTTAGCTAGTGATATTGTAAGGCTATCTAATCTCCTAACCCCTCCCGATCGACGACAACCTGCACATGGTGAAGTGCTTGGGAGTTGTAAGCTGTGCTTGTAGGAGCAGTTATAATAGATCCTGGTAGGGTCACCCATGCCAGATAGGTCAGAACCAGAAGAAAGGTAGTTCATGCAGCATCTGTTGCTCAGTGAGGTGGCCATTTGAGTAATAGTATCTGGTAAAAATGCTATTGAGAAAGGCAATGGTAAGCCACCTCAATTGTTTATTGGAGGACTTGTGATGGAACATTTTATGGAAATTGCCGTGCCTGGCAGCAGGAAAGGTAAGGCTTCCATGGTTGTCATAAAATAAAATCCTTGAAAAGCAGAATTGACAGCGAAGGGATGAGAATAATTTTTAAGGGAACAGGTTATGGGGTTTTTGAGGAGGAAGGTAATAATACATATTGAAATATGCAGGAGTTCATTAACTACAGGAGGTGGAACATTTTTCCTATCTTGGAAGTGTTCTGGACCAAAATGGTCAAAATATTAGGGACATAAGGATAAGAATTGCACTAGACAAAGAAGCTTCCTTTCACAAGGTTGAAGAAATAGATGACGGGAACATTGAATAAGGTTGTTAAGAAAAGGCTCATCAAAACTTGGATATGGAATCACGCCTGAGACCTCATCATTCGTTGGATATGGAACATGGTTTTGCACAGGGTGTGTTCCAAAAGTAATGCAATTATTTTTTGAAAGTGATTTATTGAACAGATTTGCACAAACAATTAAACTCTTCGAAGTACTGTCACCTTGGGACTCAACACATTTTTTCCAGCGACTCTGCCATGACCAGTAAGCGCCGTGGAAGGTGTCTTTGGGGACCTCTCAAAAGGTCTTCTTCACCGCGGATTGGATCTCTTCTTTGGATGAAAAACGGGTTCCTTTCAGGGCTGCCTAAATCAGAGGGAACAAAAAGAAGCCTGCTGGGGCGATGTCAGGACTATAGGGGGTGTGGAGCAGCGTTGACACCTGGTGTTTGGCCAGGAACTCGCAGACTCGTAGCATTTTGTGACAAGGTGCGTTGTCGGGATGGAGTTGCCAGGTTGCGGAGATGTCTTTTCTCATCCTGATGAACCTTTTTTTGAGTCTTTCCAGCACATCCACATAGTAGGCGGCATTAACTGTCTGTCCTTGAGGAACTAATTCCTTATGGACCACTCCTTTACTGTCATAAAAGACAATGAGCATTGTTTTCACTTTTGATTTGCTCATTCTTGCCGTTTTGGGCTTTTGGTGGCTGGTCGGTGTGCCACTCACTCAGAGCTTTGGCGTTTTGTTTCTGGGTCGTATTCAAAATCCCAGGTTTCATCTCCAGAGATAACGTTGTCCAAATAATCAGGTTCATTTTCAATGCTTTGCTAAAGTTCACTTGGAATCTCCACGTGGTTTGTCTTTCATGACCTGGTGAGCGTGCAGAGGTTTACAATCATTGACGTGATGCCGCTTCCACAGTGTGAAGAGCACTGGGACTGCTTTCAAGGCTAAGCTTATTGTCCTTCCCACCTACTCCAAGTGGTTCAATCCCACTTCAACCATTAGGAGCGGCATGGGAAATTCAATTGCATTACTTTTGGAATGCACCCTGTACGGCAGGGAAACATGGAATTTGTAACAAGATGATGGAGGTAGATTGGTGGCTTTTGAAATGTGGATGTGGAGGATGTAAAAGGGAAAATGAACAGGAATGAAAGCAAACAAGGATGTTAGGCAAGTGAGGAAGGGGTAGGAATAGGATAAGCATGTTGGACAGAATGAAGGAATGTAGAAAACATGTGGAATTGGAAAAGTTTTTTGTATTTTAGTGTATAAGATTTTCTTTCATTAGCTAAGGAAGGTGGTGGTGTTAAATATGTGTCCATCCAAAGCCTATCTTAAACATTAGACTACCTTGATGTTCATTCATTAGACTACTTACCACGTGACAATAATAATAACAATCTTTAAGCAGTGACTTGAACTGTTTTTGTAACCCCAACTTCACTTCCCCACCTTTCTAAATATGTGGGATTTGATTTGAGATATTATGTGGACCAGGTAATATGATACAAGGGAATGCTAGTTGTAGCTGGGTGCTAAAATTGCTGTGGAAAATTCTGAATTTTAATCCATGGGTGACGTGTTCTAAACAGCAATGACTTGGTTGTAATGGTGATCCATAACTTAACTGGAAGGAAAACACCAATGTATTTCCACTCCTGTCCAAAGCAGCACTTATTTAATTGCTATCCAAGCCACAGATGTTCATCGGAGGGTGCTAATTCAGTTGAGGGGAATATGGTGACTGGCACACCTTTTAATAATTCCAAACATAATCAGTAAAGACCTCAAAAGACTAATGATTTATTATTTTCATGTGTACCTAAAGAGGACTGGAAATTAGGTTAACTATCTCCAGTGTAGCTTAGTGCATCTCTTCCATATTTAAGTGAAAGCATCTCCTCTTCCTTCTGTAAATGATACTATAAAAATCTTTATCTTGTTACTACAACTGATGATATAGGTTCTCAACAAAACATAGATCATGTTGTAAATAAAATTTATGTTGGAAAAACAAAAGGTAGGCTCTTCCATTCAAAAAAAATGCTAAAACAAAGGTTTTCAGAAGATTTCCAAAACTTTTTTGCATTATATTAAAAAAATGAATACCAATTTAATTTTCTTTGTTAATTTCAGTAATATCTATAATATCAATTCTTAAAATTTTCTTATGATTATATTTTTTCTAATTTATGTACGTTATTGCTTAATTTTCAATTTTTTTCAAAGTTGAAGGCATTTTTTATTAGGTAATCTACCGGTTAAGGTAGGTTTTTGGATGGACACAACTATTAAGTAAACATTTTGTGACTCCCCACCTAGCAAACTAATCTATATCAGGTCCCTTTTCATCTCGGTGTACTTCTTTCCTCCCTTCATCCCGTCCAACATCCCTATCCTGTTCCTACCCTTACCTCGCTTGCCCAACATTCTCCCCTCTATTACCCTCTTCAACATTCCACTACCGCTCAATACGCCTTTCATCCATTTTTCCTGCCTCCATAGGATTTCTCTCAACAAACCCCTCTCCTCTCCCACCATTTCTAGTACTTCCTCATTTGTTTTCCTTTCGGTCCATTTCACCTTCTCCATTCTTCTCCACACCCACATTTCAAAAGCCTCCAATCTACGTCTATCCTCCTGCTTCAGCGACCACGTTTCCGCGCCGTACATAGCTACGCTCCATATCAGAGTTTTTACGAGTCTTTTCTTAACCTCCCTACTCAACGTCCCCGTCATCAACTCCCTCCTCCTTGAGAAAGCCTCCTTGCCTAGCGCAATTCTTCTCCTTACGTCCCTACCACTTTGACCGTATTGGTCCAAAACACTTCCGAGATATGTAAACTGTTCTACCTGCTCTATTTTTTCCCCGCCTATTTTAATATTTAGCTTAGCTTTTTTCTTTCTGGAAAATCGCATAACCTTTGTTTTATTAATATTGATTCTCATCCCATATTTATCGCACTGAACCTCCAATTCACTCAACAATATTTGCAACCCCTTGGCTGACTGAGCAACTAATGCTTGGTCATCAGCAAACCTAACCGATTTTACGAATTCCCCTCCGACTTTCATTCCTACCTCCAGTTCTTCCCATACCTCTTTAATCATTTCCTCTACATATACGTTGAACAGTACCAGTGACAATGGGCAACCCTGCCTTACACCTCTTCCTAACACTGCCCATCCGGACTCTCCGTTCCCCACTCGCACCTGAGCAGTCTGAGACATGTACAGGTTGCGAATCAGTCTCCTGTCCCTCCAATCCATTCCTATTTTCTGCAATACACGCATTAATTTTTCCCAATTCACTCTATCAAACGCTTTTTCGAAATCTACAAAACAGGCAAAAACGTCCTGATTGTATTCTATATTCCTCTCGACTAGTGATCTCATTACTGCAATGGCATCACGCGTACCTCTTCCTTTCCTGAACCCAAACTGATCATCCCCTAAGTAATCATTTGCCTTACTCTCTATCCTTTTGTTGATGATCCTGAGAATAACTTTAGCTGCGTGGGATATCAAACTTATTGTTCTGTAATCCTCAAATGACAAAGCCTTTGCCTTTTTTGGAATAGGAACTAACACCGATCTCACAAAATCTTCCGGCCAGATTGCTTCCTCATAGATACTACGAATCAGTCCATATATGGCCTTCTTCCCACCTTTCCCTAACCATTTCAACATTTCTACAGGAATATTGTCCACCCCCATAGCCTTATTTGCTTTCATCTCCTTTAATGCCCTTTCTATTTCATCGTCGAGTATGCCTGGACCTAAGCTATCTTCTTCTACGTCATGTTCCTTTTCTATGTCTAACCTTGTCGGCCTAAGTTCTTTACCATACAGTGTTTCTATATATTCCTTCCATCTCTCTTGGATTTTTCCTGGTTCAACTATTATCTTACCCCATTTATCTTTAACTGTTAGCACAGATCTTGCCTTCTTACTTCCCGATAATAACTTAACGTTGCTGTATAGAGCACCAATTTCACCCTTCTTCTGTAAACTTTCCATATCCTCGCATTGTGTTTTCCACCATTCTTCTTTTGCTTTATTTGTGGCCCTTCTCAATTTATTGTTTAACTCTTTGTACTTCATTTTGCCTAACTCTGTGTTTACATTTTTCCATCTTCTTCTCTCATCCATCTTTGCAATCATCTCCTCCGTTACCCATGGTTTCCTTATCCTTTTCCCGTTTACGGTTCCTATAGTGTCTTTAGCGGCTTCCAATATCCCTTTCTTGATACATTCCCATTTTTCTTCGATAGTACTCAGTTTTTTTACCGTCATCCATCATTTTCTCTACAGCCTGCTGATACTCCTTCCTCGTTAATCCATTTACTGCTTCTAAATTCCATTTCCTAACCCGCCGCCCTTGCCTTATCTTCTTGAAACGAACATAAGGCAAGGGCGGCGGGTTAGGAAATGGAATTTAGAAGCAGTAAATGGATTAACGAGGAAGGAGTATCAGCAGGCTGTAGAGAAAATGGTGGATGACGGTAAAGAACTGAGTACTATCGAAGAAAAAAGGGAAGGCATACAGTAATCACTTCATTTTCCAAAGGTCAATTTAGATAATGGAGGATTTCAAGAAACTGTAACAGTAACTTTAACGGAGTCACCCGCTATGTGTGCATTATAATGCAACCATTTGAGAGAGTAAAAATCATTCCGATCAAGGCGAATGATTTTCACTCTCTGAAATGGTTGCATTATAATGGAGGATGTTATTTAAATGGAAAGGGAAGTTACAGTTGGGCAAATAATAACCTTGGGTGACAATGTGATATTTGCTCAATATGGCTTAACTGTGCAAGTCAGATTAAGTGTTCGATTCGAGAGTGCTGATACAATTGTGAGTAGAATTAGGGGAGCATTAGCATGCAGTACATGAAATAGTAATGATAATGTTCCATTAAATAATTAACTAATTTAGCAGGATAGCTATTATTGTAACACATGGATAATGTTTGCTACATTTTTATAATTATGCTTAAAGTATTAAACTGTCAAAGAGAGTGGTAATGAGTGAAATTCTTTCTTTATATCCTAATATGCTTGATGATAGGTTTTTCATAATTCTAGCCTCTAGCTTGATCAACATGAGTTTGAAAAACATTTGAGGAATTATGTCTCTGCTTGTAAGAGTAGCCCTCCTTTGAGCAGTTAATACTCACCTCTGAATTTTATGAATTTATTTGCATGAGACCAAATGATTTGAGTTTGTTCTATAAATCCAGAGCTTAGTACAAAGCTAATTGCCCAGCAAAGGTAATTACTGAAATCATGAGAGTAAAAGTGTGAGGGTCCATGTGAAGGTATGCTGTGCATGCAATTGACAATGTGTTGGCATATACACAAAAATTGCAATTATTTCCTCCAAACAGATAACTATAAAACTTTTCCTGGGTTTCTCTTGATGCTCACTATGAATAATAGTACAATGAAAAGACTCTCATGGTCCTCAATGGGAAACCTTTGAGGCTTCATTTTTTGAAGCAATTTTTCCTCTTAATTAGATTGCATTGGTATTATTGCATTGTTACATTTTTTTGTTGTTTTGAAAAACATAAAAATATTTAGGCATATATTTTGAAGTAGATGAATGGAAACCATAAGAGGAAACAGGATGCATGCTTCAGTATTTTTAAGAATTTTGCCCATTCGTCTTGTTTAAGATCGGTCAACGTATCAGTTAACAGAGCTAGACACTGGGAGAAATAATAATATTGTTCCTTTCAATTTTGGCTTCTTGCACTCCACCTCCAATATTTTCAAAATTGGATGACATCCACAAATGTTTGTGGGTTCTGTGAGCCTTTGTTCAGAAACTTGTCCTGTGCGGGTTCCACGTACTGAAATTTCAGAGCTCACAGAAATCTGTTGGCTTTTGTGGGTGGCCAGCACCCATTTCGTTTCCAGCACCACTATAAGTATATGGTGTCAGGAAGTCAGGTACCAAAAAAGTGGGTTCCAGGTACTCTAGTTCCAAAGCATACATCAAATGTGAGGTTCCAGGGTCTGTGGTTTTGGAATCACACACCACACGAAAAACGTGGGTTTTAAGAATCATGGTTTCTGTACCCAGAGAGAAGTGTGGAGTCTAGAGGTCTCCCCGCCCTTCCCTAATTTTCGACTAGGTCCTATAGTTTTCAACTGACAAGGAGAGAGAAATCTTTGCCATTGGTTTCCAAGTGGAAATCATCTCAAACAGGAGTTTGGAAATAACTTTGCAGCTTCCACATAAAATAACTTATTTATTTTCTACTAGTTTCGCTACACTGTAGCATCTTCAGGAACGTACAAAGGAAATATTCTCTTTTCACACATATATATACTAGTCCAAGTTGGTGTGGGTTGGGTGGGTGGGGGGGGGGGAAACTGCGGGACGCACTGCCTGGGTGGGGGCGGTCAGAGTGGGTGAGAGTGGTTGACTGTGAGTAGCGGGGGCTAGGGAAGGATTATGGAGGGACGTTATTCGCAGGGGGCGTAGATGGCCGTAGGCGTCATTAGGGATGAGTTGTGGAATGTCCAGGAGAGGGGAATGGAAGGGAAAGAGGTGGTCGTTTGTTAATGTTTTCTTCTCCCTTAAGGCGGTTAAGATCTCCAATTGTTCCTTGATGTCCAACCTCTTTCCTTTCTCCTCTTTGTGTAGTAGTTTTGGTATGAAGTCTGCGTTGTGGCCTGCGCTGATGAGGTGAGCTGCAAATTGGGAATTCTCTTTTTTGGTACTGAAGTCCCGCTGATGTTCCGCTGCCCAGACGCGGAGGCTCCTTCCCGTTTGTCCTATGTAGGATGCCGCGCAGTCCACACACTCCAAGCTGTAGACTCCACTTTGGTCCAACTTGTTAGTGGAGTCCTTCACATCTCAATTGCCTAGCGTTTAAATTGAACTGTTTCCAATTTTACCATGTGGAATTTTGCTGTTGCAAGGAGAAGAGGACAAGAACAAGTTTGATCCCAGGTGCACATGCGCTTACAAGAACAGAGTTCTTAGTTTGTGTGTGATCATTAGGAGGAAGTATATACTTCAGCGTTTGCAATGGTGGATGGCATAACTTGGTGAAACTCCTTCATGGCATGTAGGATAGAATAATACTCTGCTATTCCACACAAATTTAAATTTATTTTGATTGATTTCAACATGATGATACACTGTATCGAATGCAATAAATTTATATTTACGTGTAATGGCAAGGTGTTTTTCTTTCTGCACAACTTATAAGTTTCTCATGTTGTCAATGCGCCCTCTTGGTTTCCTTTAGGCAAGGAGGAAGGATGAGTTTTAGGAGGAAGGCTAAGGATTGAACAGGAGACAGGAAAACCTTTACTGTGCTTATTGTTTTGCATAGAAAATTGTCTATGGAAATTAGTTGGAGATTTTGGCTTACTCAAATATGCTAATCTAGTTATACTCTTTAACATATGATCTGTTGTACATGGACAATAAGTTCAAATGATGAGTAAATGTTGTTTGGATGTGTTCTTTGGCTGAAATCCATTTAAGAATAAAAATGCTTCCCTGAGGACATTGGTGTTTTTTGAAGAGAAGCATTGGCTCTGCTATTATAAAGGGTCATAACTTTATCTTGGGAATATACCTATGGGGGTTTTCTGTTATGATCTGTAGTATGCTTGAATTTTATGCCTTAAATATATTAATTTTGTGTATTCCAAGTTTTCCCTTAAACTTAATATCCTATGGAAGGGTTAATATTTAGGTAAATAACCATGAAGACAATATTTCCTTGTGTTTCATTTTTCCATTTTTTTCCACCATTTTGACTTGGCTAACTTCTGATGTAGCAGTAAATGCATACTTTAATTTTCTAACATTTCACTTCTGTAGTTCCTGGATTTTTAATGTGATCCAAAGACTGGTGCAATATTGCATAGAACCAAGAGCACTAATGATGTCACGTCCATGTCCAAGTTGTAGTTTGAATGCCTAATCTTATTGGTTTCTTTGGTGCTTGGGTTGGCTCTCATTTGGACCTTTGCCGTGATTCATAATTGAGGATTGCATTTTTCCTCTTGCAACCTTCGCACCACCTGAGGAACAATCCTCTGACAGCATTCAGCATGTGGTCTCTGGTTTTGCCTCCCCCTGCTACCATTGTGGCAACATAGGCTTTATGGGAGGAGGCTCTCAGTTGCTGATCACTGTTGCCATTTTCATGTGGGTTGGCTCCACAGCTAGCAAAGACATCTCATGCCTTATTGAAAACCAATTCAGAACTGAATTTATCTGCATTTATGCAATCATCACTGATAGGAACTGAACAATTCCATCACAAAATTTGATTTAGGTCTGGGATTAGGGTAACTGTGAACAGCCTGATCTTCCATGTAATTTGTAATGCAAATGTCATGGAGTAATATGCAAGCCTTTATTTGGCACAATTTCTTGGGGCAAACTGTTCTTTGATCAATAGTTAACTTTGAATGTCTAAGCGTCTTTCATTCCTTCTTGACTGATATGGATTACCTTTTGTAAAATCAAGATTGAAATCAGTGACATTTTTCTAGATACTCTAATATCAGGGCAGGAGGTATATGTGGAGCCATGACCAAGGTTCATGTTTCTATGAGTCACTCCAAAGAAACTCACAAAATGGAAGCCTTGCAAGGCATGTACCATAAGTTTGTTGTGGATACAAATTATGCATTTGGGATGGTGGACACAATTATTTATTTCCAGACAGATTGAATTCGGAGGGAATACTTCGCAAATAATTGACTAATTGCTCTTACATTTGTTTGTTTTATTGTAGCTGTGGTGATGGGGTGCCTTCTTGCGCCAATGGTTACAGGAGAATCAGGAGTTTGAGTGTATGATCCTTGGTCACATGGCCACTCCACCATCAGCATGTATTACTTGGTGAGTGCCCATTGTGTGTTAGCATTGAATGAAATTGGTTTGTTCAGCTGTGTTACACATTGCTCCCTGATCATTGGGGATGAATTGTTGATATTTTCTCCAAAATAAATAAGAGACCAACATGCTTTGAAGTGAAGGTCTGACTGCTAATGGAGAGATTAACTGCTGATTTGCAACAATTTCAGAGTGTAAAAATCATTCGCCTTGACCGGGATTCGAACCCAGATCCCTCGATGTCCAGCCGAATGCTTTAGCCAGTTAAGCTATCGAGGATGTCACGATAGCTTAACTGGCTAAAGCACTCAGCCGGACATCAAGGGATCTGGGTTCGAATCCCGGTCAAGGCGAATGATTTTTACACTCTGAAATTGTTGCATTGAAATTTATATTAGTGGATGACTCCGTTAACATTTATTGTTGTGCCACCTCCCACAATATCTTGGAATTTGCTGATTTGCGTTTGTTTAGATGGGTGTTTGCACACTTTTCTTTTTTTTTTACTTTAATCCTTCGGCTGCAGTTCACTCTCCGGGATTCTACTTCTCACATGCCACAAAAATGGAGGGCATAGTGTCTTCGTAACCTTTATTACTCCTGAAATAATAAAATAATTTCATTATAAAAATATGGAATAAAATAAGAATAATCTAGATTCACTGTTTATTTAATGGAAATGTTGTATTAATTTATGTGTGACAAACATAATGTTTATAAAATTTCAAAGCATGATAGCATGCCACAGAGAGGGTGAAAAAATACGTTCAAAGCAGCATAAGGGTTAAAATGTTATTTAAATACAGTGATAAAATGATTCTACAGAGTGTGGCAACATAACTTCCTTTTTGTAAAATGCAAAATGCTTTCAAAAAAAAAGGAAGTTATGTTGCTGTAGTATGTATTAGTAAAAATAAAATTAAATATTAGTAAAAATGAAACTGGCTGAACAAGCTGAAAGTAAAGCATGGCAGTTGATATTCCATAACAGCAGCTGATACTTTTCCTTCACAATTGCCATTATGTCCACATGTTCTTCTCTTGTAAAGAAAAATTGCATTTTTTCTTCGGGAAAACAGAAGATATGTGCACAACTTTGCAGATGAGTCTTAAAATACCAACTTCCGATAGAGATTTAATGAAGCCTGATTAACCAAAGGAAAGTTTATCACTTATGAGAAGAACTCCCAACACTCTTTGTTGCTATTAAAATATGTAATGGCAACTCAGGATTCTGCTTAGCAATAAATAAGCCACAATTATGGAATCCCTACAGTGACAAAGTTCTTGATTAAAATTGTCCCAGCAGATGCCAATGTTCGAATGCAGTTATTGAGATTTTTGTAACATTATACCATGGCTATTTTCAAGTCTTAACAAATTCAAGTCCCACTTGGAGGAGCCATCTTTTCGCATATTGTTTATGTGTAATACTTTTCCGTTTTGTTTGTTGAATAACATCTTGGGATAATGGATAATTTGTGGAAAAAAACTCAAAAGGTAATATCACAGACTAACTACTCGTTTATGATAGTTGTGTCATCTGTTATCATCCGTATCTAGGTTTTTCTTGTGATTATTTTATGATTTTATGGCAACATGTATGGATTTATTTGTGAGAGGCAAGGAATCTTGCAAAATCAATGTAGTTATTGAATATCTTAACCTAAAGTAAAGAAGCGTTATTTCTTTTTTCTCATGATTTTGTGTATTTGTTGTAGGACTAAAAAATTAATATGTAATAGGCAATTTGTGGAGTCTAGTGGCAATAATATAATGGTAGTGCATTAAATATACACATAATAGAATCACTATTCTAAACAGCACATAGCAACCACAAGCATCATAATGATAGCTTGGGACTGAGGATAACATCATTACTATTGTGAAAATTGTGACCCCGTTTTCAACAATGAAACAGAGCCCCACACTCGTACTTGAAGACATTGGTGGGGCCTATATACTTGCATCTGTTGCAAATTCTTTAAATTAGCACATGGAATGGGATTGTAGAGAAGGGAACAAATGAAAAAAGGAGGAGATATGTTTACTATTTGGTTAGCTCAAATTTTTTTGATTTTTTCATTCATACTATTGCTATAAGCAAAAAATGAATTCGTACATTTGACATAAAAGGGAAATATTTCCACTTATGTTAGTGGTAATGAAGTATAGTCACAATAGAGTATATGTAGTTTTTTTCTCTGTGATAGAGCTTAACAAGATTCCCATACTCTATGCAGCCACATTTCCATTTGTTGAATGAAGCATCATCTATGATGTTATATTTCTGACAATGTGTAATATAATTTGTCTCTTCTAGGAAATATTCACTCAATTTTGCCTGTATACTCTCTGTTTGTAAACTGTCAAATCTTATATCTCGTTATTAACTACTGATTCATCAGCTAGTAATTCAGTAGTGGGGATGGTGTATTAAACCTATGATACAATGAGGATGTATCTGTTAATTTCGTAGACTTTGAAAAGGTGTTTGATAGAGTAAATTGGGTTGAATATATCACAGAAAATAGGAGTAAATTGGAGGGATGGGAAACGTATCCACAACCTGTATGTCTCAGACTTCTGATGTAAGTGATGAATGGAGAGTCAGTGTTAGGAAGAGGGGTAAGACAAGGGTGTTCATTATCGCCTGTGCTCTTTCAACGTATATGTGGAGGAAATGATTAAAGAGGCATGGGAAGAATTGGAGGTAGGAATGAAAGTCAGAGGGGAATTTGTAGAATTAGTTAGCTTTGCTGGAGACAAAGCTTTGGTTTGTCAATCAGCCAAGGGGTTGCACACATTCCTGAAAGCACTGGAAAGTCAGTGGAGTAGTTATGGGTTGAGAATCAATCTAAAGCAAAACAAAGGTTATAAGGTTTTCGTGGAAGGGGAAGGCTAAGATAAGCATTAAAACAGGAGGCCAAAAACTAGAGTAGGTGGAACAGTTTACCGGAAGTGTTTGGACCAAAATGGTGAAAGTAGTTGGGACTTAAGAAGAATAGTTGCATTTGGCAAAGAAGTTTTCACAAGGAGAAGGGAATTGTTGACAGGGATGTTGAGTGAGAATGTTAAAAGATCCGTTAAAACTTGTTATGGAGTGTGGTTTTGTACAGCGCTCTAGCATGATCATTGAAGCTAGATGGTAAGCATAGATTAGAGGCTTTTGAGATGTGGTTGTGGGGTAGAATGAGAAAAAATTAAATGGGCAGAAAGGAAGACATGGTAGGGGAGGCGAGAGGACTGTTGGGAAATGCCCAAAGGACCCAGGAAAGGTGGAATCAGAGCATTTTGATTAGTTGGATGGGATGACGAAGACTACCTTGAACTCTAGGATTCCAATAGTAGTAATCCCTCCTGCCCCTAACTACCTCAGCTCCTCCTCTAATGACTATCGCGGCCACTCTGTAGCCGGCGAACAATTCAACGTTCCCGCACGCAGTCTCGTCAAAAGGAATCGTCTGCATCTCATGCCTCACCATCGAGTGTAATTCCCCGGTCTATTGTCGCCGACGCCAACGTGGGAGCTGGTAGATGGCACCTCATTGGTGGTGGTGCGTCCGTCGTGCGCCAGATGTCAGTGGAGGTGGGGCGGCAGTTGTCCCCATCGGTGAGGGGATCAATGAACGTTTGGTCACGGCCGATCGGCTTCCGGGATGGCCGGCGGGCAGGAGGCACGAGTGGGCTGCGGACCTGCCTCCCGGAGGGGCCGCCGAATTGTCTCTCTCACTCTCACCGAACCCTTTCGCCGAGTGGCCGCGGGGCCGAGCCCGATGGTAGCGTGTCGCCGAGAACCACTGGGCGTCCCGCCCCCTTGACTCCCACACATCTTCCCAGCGCGTAAAGCAGTGCTCCCCAAACTCTTTCCGAAACAATTCAACTTCTCCAAGATCTTGGTGGTACCCCCGCCATCGCGATAGCCGACCAAATTCTGAGAAGTATGATTTAAATAGGGACCTAAAGAAATGAAAAGGAATTTCGGTAAACATTTTTACTTTTGAAGATCTAACCTAAGTCTTCCGGAATTTGCTCCGCGTTTGTCTATTTTTCTGGGACAACAGTTTCGCGGGCGTTGCATTCAGAAGTTTTGAAGCAGGCGTCTTCAGATCAGAAGTGATTGATACTGGTTTTCTCTTTATTTTTATACCTCTGCTCAGATGCTGTATGGTCCAACGAGGAGTAAATCCCGCAAGACTTAGATCTTCAATATCTGTACACCGCGGAAGCCTTCATAAGGAATTTTTAATTGTGCTTTCTTCAATGGCTAAATTTTACTGATGATGGATATTTATTTACCATATCAATGAGTGGAGCGGGACAAATTTTACGCCTCCTAATTTTCAACTGGCTGCCCTGCAATTCATTCAATACTAAGTATTGAGTAAACTCTACGATCACCTACCAAACCGAACTTCGGGTTGATTGTTATGTTTGTGTTTTTTTATTATAAATATCAATTAATATGCCGAGTAAATTTTATCCAAATACATCGGTTATTTCTTAGTAATAATTACTTTAAAATGATACTCTCACACTTAAACACACCGTGTCTATTTAATTCCTACATTAGCCGGTGGAATGCAAATTACGTATTATTATTATAGGTAGGTGGTGAATAGGGGTGGTTTCATTCGTCGTGCAGAGATTGTTATAAAAAAAATGTGGTATAGCGTCAAGAGGGGAGAATGGTTGATAAAAGCAAAGCCGTTCAAAATTTTACGTCCTGTTCTAAGTCAATGTTGAATTCATAAAAGCATTTAGACTTGCGGGTGATCAAATTAAGTTGGCCATTCAGTCAAGGCATTAAAATCATTAGAAAATCAAAAGAAAGTTGTAACAATTCGTTTTGACTTCAAATATCGTGATTATTACATTTATAGGTTGCAAATTAGTTGTCCATCCACTCAATGTACTCTTTAACATTAGAGAGCTACTCTCCAAAACATTCGTAAGTCAACAGAGCAAAATATCAACAATACAACGATTGAAATTTCTTCTGAGAGCCAAATATTTTAAATTTAAACTATATTTGTACATTGTTAATTGGTACATTGTTATTAACTTACTCCTAAGCAGGACCTTGCTGAAAACGTCCTCAATCTGATTGAAGTACATTCGCTGAGGTCGACCCCTTCCAGCTCTCCCATCCGCATTCATCCTGAATACTTGTTTCGTTTATCTCTATTCGTCTATGCCCTCTCTATCCTCTCTCGTCCAAACCATCTCAAAATACTTTTCTCAATCCTCGACACTTCTTTGTCTTTCACTCCACAACGTTCCCTAAAATTAACTTAATAAAACTTACTTAAAGTTTTGACTATTAGTTAAACAATAAGTACGTTGAATAAAATTTGATGATATTCTTCATAATGATACTCTAAATTTATAAATTTAAAAATAATAAACAAATTTTAAATTCGTAGGCATCCTTAAACTTAAATAATGACAATGATTGACAAACACTAAAGTGAGCAATGGCTTTGCGTCTCCTTGGAGAGCTTGGTTAAGTCAAGTTTGTATGTTGTTGTTAATAATTTTAGGCACGATTCCAAGTCCTCATCAATAAGATGACATCCATTAACCCTTGATAAGGTTCATGCTTGAAAACGATCGTGCGCGTGATATGTAGACACGGATAAGGAAAGAACAGTAAACACTAGTTTTTTCAGCTGATTATATGAGTCAGAAATACTATTCCAGGTGTTGAAAATCAACATATTTTCCTTCTCCATGTCTTTCTAAGCAGACCGCTGTGAACCAAGTTCACATGAGGGTCAAGGGGCCAAAGAGCCACGTGTGGCTCGCGAGCCGCGGTTTGCTGACCTCTGCCCTAACTTATCAAGCAGTTAAAATGTATCTGCAAAGGCAATAAGAGCTCATAACGAATTTGGCCCATTTGTTTTCAATTTAATTTTATGTTACAGAAATTATAAAAAAGTACCAATGGTAAGTAATTAATGAAATTTTAACTCAGGGTTTAAGATCAAATTCGTCGGATTACAAGTAACATTCATTTTAAGGCAGTATATTAACCGCGAAATTTAGTAGATAGAGCAAATATAGGCATCCACATTATCCCCCGAAAGCTACCGCGAGGGCGAGTGGTCAGGGGGTGGGGGCGTGGGCAAAATTGACTGCGAAATTTTCGATACCATTCGCATGCCTGTTTCAGCCATCTTTGACTGTTGTTAACCATGCTTAGGTTAAAATTACAGTTCTGCGTAGTATCCTATCGTTGCGTTATATTCTCAAACAGTATTGCATGGTAAATACAAACAAAATACATAGTACACTTTAAAACCATAAACACAGAATTCAACCCGAAGGTCGGTTTCGTAGGTGATGGTAGAGCTCACCCAGTAATAAGCCCGACGGAGTGCGAAATTCACACATCAGGGTAGGGGGGGCAGTTCCTTTCCCTGTGCCGGTTATGGTTTCCCAGGAAGATCTGGTACCGGAAAAATCACATAACTTAGGTGGAGCTGCAAGTGCCCAGATTCCAGATGCAGTTCCCTTGCCCGGGAATCGAACCAGGGACCCTCCGGTCAGTAGCCCAACACTCTACTCCCTGGACCACCGCGACCCACTATGTCACTATATGAAAGGTTAAAAATTTTAATTTTGGTCAGCTTTATTCGATTTGGGGGGTGGCGGAGCGACGGTGGACTCCGCCGGCACCTCCCCCGAATTGTATCCCGTCCTCCCTCTCTCGCTGGCCCTCTTAACAAATCCGCGGGCGCCATAATTGTCACTTCGTTTTACGCATCGCGTCCCTCCAATTGCCGTGCCTCCAGCTGGGGGGATTGCTGTGAGCGGCATGTTGTTTCGGACGCAGTGGGCGTATCATTGAAATACTCCTGCCACTCTTAGGAACCGTCGTGGCGTTTGCCCCGCCACCGGTGCTACATCCCCCCGGTAATATCTTAGCGAAGGGCCAGGGTTGTTTCCACGGCGAATTTCATGCTTCGGAGAATTAAAACTCTTCGTTAATGCCGTAAATCATTACTTTATGGGGAAGAGATTACAATTGGTCGGAGGTATGTTTATGGGTGTGAATGCGAGTTTGGATTGAGCCCTCTTTTTGCCTGTCTTTCCATGAGAGTAAAATGATCTTTTTCTTTGCTATGTGAGTTTTAAGTTATCGCGAGACGTGCTTAGCTCAGATGCAATGATTTTTCTTGAATCCGGTTTCGTGTTCCTACATGCGTTCCTTTAAGTGAACCGTTGAAAGAATGTTATTTTATGTTATTAAATAAAGAAAACCGAGTCTGATCGTGGTGTATTTTCTTCGGTCTTTCTTTTCCTATTTGGAGAACACTTTCCTAATAACGGAAGTGCCTCCTTCGACTTTAATATCTCTCTCCCTCTCTCGGCCGTTGAAATCTCTTACACGACCGTTGAAATCACCGGAGCAGAGACATGAATGAACTACAGTTAAAAGTGAGACCTCTATTAAATGTATTTTTATTGTTCTTGAGTAGCTCCTTTACTGCCGAGCAGCAAGAAACTCTATGTAATTGACCAGTGTAATGGTCAAGGGCGTTCATTTGAGCTCGAGTTGATGATCACGCTGTCAGCGTTTACGGTTTTTGCTCCCGAGTGCGCTCATTTGAAAATAAATTGAACCTTGCGGTGAGCACGCTCGACGATTTCTCTGGTGTGTGTTCAAAATTGCTCTCATCTTTTCGCTCACTTTCATTTTCAAAATCCCTGCGTCCGAAACAAAATCAAATCCAGATTCGTTTTCTAGATAAAATTCTCATTGTTCATTATTTCTTCATATTCATTGTGGCGATCACACATTTATTTATCCCCATTAAAATTCAAGACTTTTCGTCATAGGCAAGAGATTTTGTTGAAATATTGTTTGATTTAATAGGAACTAATGTTTTTGTCGCCACCTTGTAAGAAAAAAGAGAAAAATTTTGTGATGCCAATTTTGATAAACAGTTCGTGTTGAAAGCAAATGAATTTTTTCTCATGTTGTCCGAATCCTTAACCCAGTAGCGGTCCTTAACTTGGCACAAATCGCGAACTCCCACAGTGGCACTAATAATCTTGGCATTATCTTTAATCCCGCCGGAGGCGAGAGTATTCCTGTTAAGGCTCTCGAAGAATCGGTTTGAAAAACATTGTTAGTATTCCTTTTCTGCTACTTGGACGTTCAGCCAAAGATGAACAGCCTCGGACCGAATATGATTTGGTCGTTGGGGGGCTGTCACGAATTTTTTTTATATTTGCAGTATTTTTTCTTCGCCTTCCTGGGATAATAATGCCATGAGGTCTTCAGGTTTGTGAGAAATTTGATCGTTAGTGCAGACTTTCTGAAATAATTTTATTCATTTAATACTTCACTAGTTTCCTTTTTTGTGTATGCATTAGATTTTCTCCATCACTTTTTAAACTGTTTAAAAAATTCAAATGCATCTTTGTGTGTTTCCTAAACTTTTTTCTAACCTCTCTGTTCTACCATCATTGTTCCTTTTTATCGCTTTGCAATTTGTGTGGAATATCTCTCTCTATCCCATTTCGTTTAACGTTTGAAAACGAACGTTTTACAAGTGCGCTGTCTGTCAGCGCTTTGATTTTCCAACATTACTTAGTCATGTTCACGAATGTAATAATATCTGGGGTAACTGCGGCAATTATGTCTGAGTATGCTAATCCCTCTTTCGGAAGTTTTTTTTACAGGAATCGTGATGTTTTGTATTTTCTTGCAAAATGAATGTCCCAATTCATTGTCGACAGTTTAGAGATGCCGGTACTGCTGTATAATAAATATATAATATTGCTATGGGTGGTAAAGATTGTGTAAATTGAATCATCGAGTTTTGAGCGGGAATATATAGGCTGTATGTTGTAATCAGGTGGTCTGTAGAATGAACAGATTAATAAGCTTCAGTGATTCTAATCCTTGACGTAACACGAAACACCTGATGTGCCGTTTTCGTCGAATTCTATACGATAACTATTGAGTTGTTAGTTACGTGCGATATATACGAGACGTGCTCCACCTATTAGGTCTGTCTTTTCTCTAGATGATGAAAACTTTCGGGAAAATCGCACTCTTCTCTACATTTTCAGATGAACAACTTTCAGCTCCATTTCGGTCTTCCCGTGTTCTTTCAAATGTGTTTTCTACAACCGTTCTTTTATATTTTATGCTTCACGGCAATTCCAGGTAACATAATTAATGCTGTCCAGCATTTTCTGTTTGTGTGAAGTGGGAATTAAATTACGCGTAATGCGGATATCGTTATAATTTTCTTTCTGAAATCTGTATTCACCATAACTCCACTTTTACTCAGTTCAACTGACTATTACTTAAGAATTACTACACTGACTATTATTATTAAGCAATTGCCCATGCTATTCATCTCCCCAGGAAAATATATATACGCCCTGAACTGCCGACTATGATTAAATATCGTCATAATGGAAGAGAATGCTATTAGTTAACGGTAAATGTTAAAAATAATAATTCTGTGGCTACTTGATTTGAAAAGGTCCATTCCTGGGTATTCTTACGGAACGTGATTATGTTAAATCGTCGAGTTGTTATCCTTAATTCATCGGAACGCCTTGATTCATCGTCAGTTGTTTGTTTAACGGAATAATCGAAATTAAAAAAAAAATGTTTCGCTTCGCGGCTCCCACTCGTAGGCCACTTCATATGTCAGTGACTTTCGTGGGAAGAGAAGGCGGGACGGATAAAATACGGACGCCGGTGTCCAATGGACGCCATGTCATTTGAAGTGGAGGACAGCCGGGAGGAGTCACTCGACGAACGCCCCTCGAGCGAGCGGATGCGCGAATGGCTTCCATTTGGTCGACGTTTTGTTTTAAGCACTTGCTCTTTCGTGTCCTTGCAGCAGAAAAGTCACGCGTCCAATGAAAGTGACCGTTCGATCACTGCTCGTTTGGAACTGAATGCGTCAATGACTTCCCTTGTATTTGTGGACGGGGACCCCTAAAAAAATGTACGCGCCTGTCCTTGAGTAAAAAATATGTAGGTATTTGACTAGGAGGAGGGGATTGTTCGTTGGAGGATTCCGATTCACGGTGGACTTGACCGCCGCATGCCGTTGACTTTGCCGGTATCTCTCGGAGGAGGAAGCTGATTTTTTTTATTTTCCTTGGACGTGAGTGCCCTTTGGATGGAAAACTATTTGAACAGGGGAACCACTCGCGTTTCTCGGGAATAGAGGGAGAGTGGGGGCGGGAATTCTTTTTCCATTGTGTGTGTGCCTTTGGGGGGTAAACGACCCCCCACGAAATCTCTTCCTTTGCTCCGGAGCAAACAACACTCGGCACCCCTGACTTCATCCAGGCTGTGTGGGTTTGTTTGCTTGGATTTAGGGTGTGTAGTCGGGAAGAGCCCCCTCCCCCGGTCTTTGGGGTTCACCCTCCTGTGTGCGAACGTGGTTGAGTTCTTCGCGGCGTAGCACTGTTGAGCGGAGGTTCGCTCAGTGGACGATTGGCAGAAGGGGGGGGGGGCGATTCATACGCCATTACAGGGAATGTAGCAGCCGAATTTGCCTGTTTTGAGCCAAAAGTGTCGGATTTGAAAATGTAATATTTAATGGCTATCACATTGCTGGAAAACTTGGAAATATCCAATATCCTAGATGATTAAAGTATCTGCAAAGCTCATGAAAGCCTGGTAAATGCACTGGAAAACATTTGTACGATAAATGTGAAGACGAGAGTTTGTTGGGTGAACGGCAAATAAATTAGCTGTATTAACGCCAGGTGCTTAAATTTATGGAACATTTTTGTAATATGGCGATGTAGGTGGCAGAATGAGTCATAAATAAAGTAATGCATTGGCAATTACCTGTAGTACTGAACATAAGCAAATGCGCAATTTTGAAATTTTGCAACAAAGGAAGTGTCGAGCAGTACATAGATTATGAAATAAGAGGGTTTAGTGCTAACTACGGCCAATCAAATATATATTTGGGGGTAGTTCTAACACCACGCCATTAATGGAGACCACATATCAGGACAAAATACCGATTAGCTTCAAAGAAACTAGGCTTTATTAAACGGGTGGTGGGGAAATGTAATGAGAAAGTTAAAGAGAGGTGTTATTTTGCTCTAGTTAGACCACATTTGGAAAATTCCGCAAGTATTTGGGATCCTTGGGAGAAAATTTAGCAAAAAGAATTAGATAAATTCCAGAGAAATTCCGCCAGATTCGTTAAAAATTGTTATAATAAGAGCACAAGTGTGAGAGGTCTCTTAGGGGATTTAGGCTGGGAGTCACTTGAGATACGAAGAGTACAATCGAGAATTAGACTTTTAGAAAGGTTCAGAACCAACGAATTTAACGATGACACCAAAGTAATTACAATGGCCCCACACTACTTAGGTAGATCAGACCACAAAGTTATAAAATAAGGGAGATAGATTCCGATACAGATACTAGATTCAAATACTCATTCTTCCCTAGAATAATCAGGAATCATAATAGTAAGAAACCCAAGTTCAATATAGAAATATTAGATACATTCAATTTACAAGTCAGGACAAGATTAAAAGTTCATCTACATCTACATAATACCCCGTAAGCCGCCGCAAGGGCGTGTGACGGGGGGTGTTAGGTCACCACCCAAAAAAAGGAAAAAAGAAAAACCGAATTCAAAAACCAACACGTACATTCCAACCCAAATCCACAATTGCGCATACATTCATAGAAACATCCCATCATTTTACACGCATGCAAATTCATATGTAGACCTCCCCTCACTTCACAACGAAGCAATTACATATGCTATAATGTAACAATTAATTCCACCTTGGGATGCGGTAAGAAATTCATCCAATACCGTGCAAGCTAGGTTTGCTAAGTAGCAAGGCGAAACTGCACCACCACAATAACATGCAACAAAAAACGCTCTTCTACCCAAGGTAAGGAATTTTACCTAAAGCTGCAGGTAGAAGGATCGAGTCAACGGCCGCATCATCCATCCACTCATCAGTTTCTCGCGGCACGAGTTCGATTGACGGGATACTTCACCCTTTGCGAAAACAATTTTTGATCTGTGTCACCAACATAATTGTCCGCCAATATTTGTTTATTTCGGCACTTTTTTTAATTGAAGCGATTGTTTTGATATAAGCTTCATCGCGAGTACACCCCTGGGTCGAGAGAGGTCACCTTAATAACGCAGAGTTCTTCGTAAAAATATGCTATGGCGTTTAAATCGACCGCTGGTCCATCCTTTCGTTGATTGAATGGGCATATTGCCCTTTAAAGAAGACTTTACATCTGCCCATCGTATCTTATCGCCTCTGCTCGAAGCCAGCGCTGTGGAATGATCACCTATTCACATAAGGTATATCCGTAGTTGCACGTGTGCGTGATGTTAGTAGATAGCAAATTTGCATTCATGTGTGTTATTAAGGTTTTTGCATGAATATATGCGTCCTTGCGACCGTAGATTGGAAAGAATGTGTTTGGTTTTGCATGTGATTTGACTCACTTTTACGGGTGGTGACCTAAAACCCTCCGCCACACGCCTTTGCGGCGGCTTGCGGGGTTTTATGTAGATGTGTGTGAAAGGGTTGGGGCAGGAGGGCTCGTGCATGAATGTTTACCATTTTTGGTTTGTGGGCTATAAATTTGTGGCTGTTGCATGCGTTTTTTTTCTTAATTACGGGTGGTGACCTAACACCCCCCGCCACACGCCCTTGCGGCGGCTTGTTGGGTATTATGTAGATGTAGATATAGGGCGCAAGACATCGAGAGTGTTTTGTGGACATCTACGTAATCTTGTGTACCCCTATTTTCGGCAGCGCATAACTATTACTCTCTTATGTGCTCCCCCTTTTATTGTTGTCGAGAATAGTGCGCAGGAAAAAGCTACGTAGACATAAGGTATCTACATCTACATAATACCCCGCAAGCCGCCGCAGGGGCGTGTGGCGGGGGGTGTTAGGTCACCACCCAAAAAAAGGAAAAAAGAAATACCGCATTCAAAAACCAACACCTACGTTCCAACCCAAATCGACAATTGCGCATACATTCATAGAAACATCCCATCATTCCACGCGCATGCAAACACACATCCACCTACCTTCACTCCACAAGCATGCAAGTACATACGCTTAACTACAACAAATAATTGTACCCCAGGATGCAGCAAGAAATTTATCAGGAACGTGCGAGCTAGATTTTAGGAAGTAGCTAGGCGAAATACCACCACCACCACAAGAACGTGCTACATAAAGCTCTCTCCTACCCAAGGTGAGGAATCTGGCCCAACGCTGCAGGTAGGAGGGCTCACCCACGGAGAGGGACAAGGGATGGAAGGGGACATTTAGGGTAACAAAAGCAGAGCAAACAATACATCTACATCTACATAATACCCCGCAAGCCGCCGCAAGGGCGTGTGGCGGGGGGTGTTAGGTCACCACCCAAAAAAGGAAAAAAGAAATACCGCATTCAAAACCAACACACACATGCAAACCCCAATCCACAGCAGTGCACACATTCATCGTAACATCCCATCATTCGACGCGCATGCAAACACACATCCACCTACCTTCACTCCACAAGCATGCAAGTACATACGCTTACATACAACAAATAATTTTACCCTAGGATGCAGCAAGAAATTTATCACGAACGTGCCAGCTAGTTTATAGCAAGTAGCCAGGCGAAACACCACCACCACAAGAACGTTCCACACAAAACTCTCTCCCACCCAAGGTGAGGAATCTGGCCCAACGCTGCAGGTGGGAGGAGGGCACACCCGCGGAGAGGGACAAGGGATGGAGGGGGAAATTTAGGGTATCAAAAGCAGAGAAAACAATACTTTAAACAGCACTACACCATTCAATGGCATTCCAATACGGTCATGCTGGAAGGGTTTTGACAACAACACACAAGAGGTTAGTGAATGTGCATGCAATTGAGTTTAACTAATTGTTACCTAGACGCCGAGGGTGGCAAGTGACATTTTTGTTATCTCCGATTGTGACCCTACAGTTGTTATCCCGTATTGTCCGTGGGAAGAAGGAGTCCTTGAGTCTGCTAGTCCTGGCATCTATTTCCCGAATTTTGTACACATGATCCAAGCGACCAATGTATGTTGGAGTGCGAATAATTTTCGAGACCTCGGTGCTGAAACATGCGGATCTGAATTTATTTAGCAAGTTTAACCTAGCATTGAGTCGTCTTTCTTCCAATGATTCCCATCCCAACTCCATAAGCATTTCAGTGACGCTTTTCGTTTTATCGTAACAGTTTTCCACGAAACGAGCTGCCCGGCGTTGGACCTTCTCAATTTCCCGAATGAGGCCTTTTTCACACGGATCCCATACGCTGCATGCATATTCTAAATGGGGCCTTATAAGAGCGTGATAACAACGTTCCTTGACCTTGGAGTCACGTCTGCCGACAATGCGTCTAATAAATCCTAATTTTTTATATGCCTGCCCGCAGACTTTACGTATATGGGTCCCCCAAGTTAAGTCTTTAGTGAATGTAAGGTATTTCACCGTATCAACTACTTCAAGGTCAACTCCAGCTAATTTGTAAACGAATCCCGTGGATCTTTTAAAGAAATTTACCACCGAACATTTATTAAGATTTAAAGGAAATCCCCATTTTGAAGACCATTCATTAATGCTATCTAAATCACGTGCTAGAATATCACGATCCACATCCCCAGATATCTCCCGATAAATCACTGTGTCATCCGCGAACATCCTTATCTTACTTTTCACTTCGCGGTTCAAATCGTTAACAAAAATCAAGAATAATAAAGGTCCGATAAGACTTCCCTGAGGAACCCCGAGGTGACTCGTACGCTGGTAGAACTAGCGCCGTCAAGGACTACCCTCTGTTCCCGCGATATAAGAAAGGTATATTCGAATGTTCATGTGTATTAAGTTGAAAGAGTATGAATATGCGTGCTTGTAAGTTAAAAAGGTTTTTGCATGAATATATGCGACTTTGTGGATGTAGATTGGCATGCATTTGCGGGTTTTTCAACCGGTTTTATTCTATATTACGGGTACTGGCTTAACACCCCGCCGCACGCTCTTGCGGTGGCTTTAGGAATATGATGAAGCTGTCTCACACAGTATAAGTAGACTTCGTCCTACCTGTGCAATACCCATCTCAAAATTTACATCTATACAAATACCCCGAAATCCACCAAAAATGTGTGTAGCAGGGGTGCAAGCACCAGGTGGGAAGTGCAAGTGATGAGGGAGAGTATTTAATGGAAAGCGAAGAAAACACCTTTTTAAAAACACTGAAAAGACGGTCATTGTGGTGCTGACATATATATTTACATGTTAGTTGATAGCTTTTTGAAAACAAACTTCCTTGTTTTAATAAAGCGTTAGCGAAATGAGTTTGCAGGGGAAATTTCAGGAATAGTGTTCCCCCTATCCTCCGGGCCTCCTCTAACACGCATCATTCCCTCCCACCCCGCCGGGTCGTTAGTGTCTAGGGGGAGGTGCTCTAAGGTCAGGCGTGGGTGTTTATTTGCCCCTGCCCCCCCCCCGTCCGCGCCCCGCCACCATCACCCCTTCGAAAATGCCGTCCACGACACTCGCACCTTGATCTTTCCTCACGATGATGTCAGCAGTCGTCAGTCTGCTTGAAATTATGAGATAAAAGTATCCGAATCCATTGGATGAAAAGTGAGAATTTCGTGAAAAAGGATTAAGCCTATGATTTTTATTTCTTTAACAAAACAGCCAAAAACGGCACTAAGGCGTTTACATTGGCTGACAGGCAACACATACGAGAATATATATAAAAAAGGGTAAGAGGGTAAAAGGGTAACGATAATTGAAAATAAATTAAGAACAACTTGAAATTAGCAGGAGAGAACATATTCAAGATGAGAGGACCAAACGACTATCTGGATCTCCAATTATGTGACGAGCAGGGTGGCCGTCCAACTTGAGGACAGCGAAAACTAGGAAAACTCCTTGAAATTAATGGCTCGTTGAAAAATCAGGGAAATACTCTGGGTGTTCCAAGATTATACTGAGCCTTAGAGTTTTTCCCAAGTTGTATTGGAACATCACGAACTAAGTCATTCCCACAAAGTTTTCTTCTGAAGCATCACAATATTGATGATCATCCATGAAATTGAGAAGGTCCAACGCCGGGCAGCTCGTTTCGTGGAAAACTGTTACGATAAAAAGAAAAGCGTCACTGAAATGCTTATGGAGTTGGGATGGGAATCATTGGAAGAAAGACGACTCAATGCTAGGTTAAACTTGCTAAATAAATTCAGATCCGCATGTTTCAGCACCGAGGTCTCGAAAATTATTCGCGCTCCAACATACATTGGTCGTTTGGATCATGTGTACAAAATTCGGGAAATAGATGCCAGGACTAGCAGACTCAAGGACTCCTTCTTCCCACGGACAATACGGGATAACAACTGTAGGGTCACACTCGGAGATAACAAAAATGCCACTTGCCACCCTCGGCGTCTAGGTAACAATTAGTTAAGCTCAATTGCATGCACATTCACTAACCTCTTGTGTGTTGTTGTCAAAACCCTTCCAGCATGACCGTATTGGAATGCCATTGAATGGTGTAGTGCTGTTTAAAGTATTGTTTGCTCTGCTTCTGGTACCCTAAATTTCCCCTTCCATCCCTTGACCCTCTCCGTGGGTGACCCCTCCTTCTACCTACAGCATTGGGCCAGATTCCTCACCTTGAGTAGGAGAGAATTTTATGTAGCACCTTCTTGTGGTGGTGGTATTTTGCCTAGCTACTTACTGAAATCTAACTTGCACGTTCCTGATAAATTTCTTGCTGCATCCTAGGGTACAATTATTTGTTGTAGTTAAGCGTATTGTACTTGCATGCTTGTGGAGTGAAGGTAGGTGGATGTCCGTTTACATGCGCGTGGAATGATGGGATATGGATTGGGGTTTGCATGTGTGTGTTGGTTTTAAAAGCGGTATTTTATTTATAACTTTTGGGTGGTGACCTAACACCTCCCGCCACACGCCCTTGCGGCGGCTTGCGGGGTATTATGTAGATGTAGATGAAGTCATTCCCACAAAGTTATCTTCTGAAGCATCACTTTATTGCATTTCAAATTATGAAATGGTTGCTTTGGGTAATGGCTTCATTCAAAGTGACGGATATGGCATAAGACCAAGGCATGAGATCACACATGACTTACTTTCTCGGGTGACAGTAAGTCATGGTAGGTACGTAGATGGAATCTTTTTAGATATTCAAAAGGCATTTGATTAGGTTCCCCTATGGTAAACTCATCTATGAATTAAAGGGCGCCGAATCGCCGAATGCATATACAATCGCGAATTATATATGCATGCTTGCAAAAGTCCTTTCAAATTATACACATGCAAATACATGCACTATTAACTAACAAACAATTGCACTTTAGTGAAGAATACAAAATTTATCCAATTACGTGCAAGCCAGTATTTGAAAAGCAAGCAGGCGAAATTCCACTACCACATGAACATGCAACACATCAACGGTCTCCTCCCCCAAGGACACGATTGGGGAATGTGACCCAACGCCGCAGGTATCGAGAGCCCCCCCCCCCCCCCACAGAAAGAGACACAGGGGTTGGAAGGGGAATCTTAAAAAACAGACAAAGCAGATCAAGCAATACTGTTCAGAGCACTACATTCTTTTATGGCATTCTAATGCGGCCATGCGGAAAGTAAGGGTTTTGACAACAAAACACCCGAGATTAGTGAAGTGCATGCAATTGAGTAGACCTAATTATTCCCTGGACGCCGAGGGCAGCAATTGGAATTTTTACTATCTATAACACTACAGTTATTATCCCGTATTGTCGGTACTGAAACATGCGGATCAGAATTATTTAGTGAGGACAACCTATCATTGAATCGTCTTTCTTCTAATGATTCCCGGCCCAACTCCATAAGCAGGCTTGGGTCACATTCCCTACCTGTGTATTTGTGGGACGGAGACCATGGTGTGTTGCATGTGCATGAGGTGGTGGAATTTCGCCTTCTTGCTTTTCTAGCTTGCACGTTATTGCATAAATTTTGTCTTCTATCCTAAAGTGCAATTGTTTGTTAGTTGATAGTGCATGTATTTGCATGTGTATAAGTTGAAAGGACTTTTGCATGAATGCATACGCCGCTGTGGGCAAAGGTTTGCATGCATATGTTGATTTTGCATGTGGCTTTGTTCTCTTTACGGGAGGTGACCTATCACCCCCCGCCACACGCCCTTGCGGGTTTTTAAGTAGATGTTGATGTAAAAGATACAGGTAGGAAATGTGACCAACCGCACAAGGCGTGTTCCCCACAGAGATAGAAGGGATGGATGGGGAAACTTGGGAAACTGGGAAAACAGACAAAGCAGGATGAGCAATACGGAAAGAATGCTACATTCTTTAAAGGTGTCCTAATGCGGTCGTGTGAGAAGGATTTTGATATTAAAATACTTGAGGTTAGTGAAAGTATATAAATAATATATACATATATATAATGTATTGAAACATTTATTGAAATACAACCCTGGAGCCCATGTCCTCGCGCCACTTTTAGATTGCCCTTAGTGCGATAATCTACACACTCACCTGCCTCAAATTTACGCCGTAAATTTAACCTGTGTTTCAATCAACGGTCAACTAGTGTTCATATCTATCGTTCTCGAATGTTTTCGTTGATTGTGTCATCCACTATTGAGTGGGAGTTCCGAATTCGTGAAGAGGCTGCCGCGATCGGGGGTTGCACGTCACACGTTCGCGCCTCGTGGCCTTTGATTGGCGGACAGTGAGCGCGCGCGCGCCATTAAAGCTAACTGTTGTCGATCTGAAAATTGAACTGAGGATTCCGTTACCTGGGAGGGAGGCGCGTGTCGATCACGAGGGTACGCGGGCGAGTACTTCCCCGCCGTTCAGGAGCGCGTAATTGGCCGGTTCCCCGGGCCGCATGCAGGGCCGGACCGCCCGCCCACGCGAGGTGGTGGCTGATGTAACGTCCGCTCCTCCCTCGGAAAATTGCCATTTTGGGGCCTCGGCAAAGCGAACGCTGCTTCGTCAAGGTCGAACTAAGAGTCGGAATTGAGAGGAAATAGCTCGGATTTCTGAGTACATTACGGGGTGGCCACAGGGCCGCGAAATCTTATTAATTTTGTTTGTAACTTAAAAATGGTTTGTAAAACAAGTTTCGGGAAAATTTTCGGAAAAATAATTTAATTCAGATGTTGCTACAATGCCTCTAAATCCTTCAAACCTCATCCCTTGAGCGTCGAAACACACTTTTGCCAGCGGCTTATCCTCGACTCCAAGGCTCCCTGACTGGCGGATTCCGGATAAGGGTACGCGTACTAGATTCTTTGACGGCAATTAGGGTCCCATAGTGGTGGCGTCCTTTGGAGGAGAATTACACTTTTGGGAATAGGAAATAGTCTGCTGGAGCAAAGTCGGGACTGAAGGGGGTTTGGGAATCCTCGCGATGTCGTTGCAGGTCTTAGCAAACCGACAATCGGCTCTGCTCTTTGTCGTCCATCCAAAGACCTTCGGGACAAGTTTAGGGCAAATTTTACGCATCGCCAAATTTTCAGTGATAATTTTTTGCAGTCTTCTTATCAATGGCGATACGATCTTTACGATCATGCGTATACTTAATCGATGGTCTGAATTCAGCATTACTTCCCAATTTGAAAATAATACATATATAAAAAATCTTTAAATGTTGCCCAAGTCCTAAAGACTGGTATGTAGCCATTATCACACCCATATTTAAAAAAGATCATAGCAATTACCGGCCAATTTTCCTCGCATCCACCTCATGCAAGATCTTAAATTCTTAGTTTAATCGGGGATCGGGATGGTGCGGAGGCTAACGTACAGGCTTCCCACCGCGAAGGCCCGGGTTCAAATCCTGGAGATAACAAATGTTTTTCAGTGGTGTCTGGTGCTTTGTGGAGAGCAATTTGAGTGAGTAGGCTGATGCCGACGCCGGGTTTCTCTCCACCCTTCCTTTCCCACCCATCCCTAATGGCGCAAATGACCTTAGCTGTCCGTCGCCTCCCCAACAAAACTAAAAAACTAACTTAAAAGCTCAGTCAATGGGGATGCCTCGATCCTCAGAGTTGACTGATGAAAAACAAACGCGGTTTCCGCAATCCGCAATATTGCGAAATCCAAGAGGAATTTTTGGTGCATGATATTTTGGTCTCTGGCGAAAATAATGTTCAGTTCAACATTTACATAACACTCGCAAGTTGGTGGGGGTGTTCCCTTTTATTCCCTTACGGGTCCCTATTCCCCTTTTACGGGTGGTGCGGTAAAAGAGAATAAAACCGCATACAAAAACAAACATTCATGCAAATCTATACCCGCAGATGCGTGAATATTAATGAAAAAGCATTTGAAATCCACGCAAAAGCAGATACATACACTATCAACTAACACAGACATTAACCTATGAATATACTTTATGTCTACCCAGCGTTTAATCTTGTCCTGACTTGAAAATCGAATGTCTTTATAATCTCTATAATGACTTTTTTTCTTACTATTATTATTACTTACTGTCGATACAAGTATAAGGATTTTAAAAAGGCAATTGACAAAGTTTCTCATAAGAAATTGCTCCTAAAGTTGGGAAGCAACAGGATAGATAAGTAGACTGGACTAGACTAATTTAAAACGAGGGCCAATTCACCCAATAAATAAATAAGGTGAAATATATGTTACATTTACCGTGTAAATATGAAACATGTTACTTATCTGAGGACGTTAAAGACATATTATAGGTCCCGACTTACTTTGGTAGATTAGATGACGCACCTAAAATCAGGGAGATAAATACTCGGAGTACCATAGAATGGATAGATTTAAATTGTCATTCTTTCCTCGTACCATCAAAGGTCAAAGTAGTTATGACCGCAGGTGCGAAGGAGATAATTAGTATTGGCAGTGCATATATTTCGTCGATATTCTGCGCGTTTTTTTATTTAATAGACCCATCGTCTGAATACTCCTCCCGCACGATTTGAATATACTTATCCTGGTATTGAATCTTGTTGAATTTAAGTACTTTGTTTCGTGTGGTTAACTTTGCTCCAGCTCATGGTCAAACTGATATTTGTGTACATCTACTTAATACCCCACCAGTCGCCGGAAGGGCGCGTGGCGTGGGCGTGTTGTGGCACCACCCGTAATTAAGAAAAAAACCGCATGCAAAAGCCACAAATTTATACAACCAACAAATAAAACATTGTATACATTCATGCAAAAACCCTTGCATCCCACACACAAATAAGCACGCAAACTACCAACCAACAAACATATGCACCTACAGATACACCTAATAACTTTGCTTATGTTTAATTTTGTTCCGACTTGTAAATTAAATGTTTTTAATATTTCTAAAGAGACTATTTCTATTGTGATTTCTTATTGTTCGGGGAAAGGAGGAGTATTTGTATCTATCTGTACTGGAATCTATCTCCCTTATTTTATCTTTGTGGTATGGTGTAGAAGTGATATGATTGGGATTGTTCATGCATGACTGGTGAACTTACACCCCCCGCCACACGCCCTTGCGGGACATTATTTAGATGTAAATGTGCCGCACGGTAGACGAAGAAACGTTGAGAAATTGATGGAGTTTGTTGAGCATGTTGGAGTTGATGTTGTCATGAATCCTTTTTTCCTGCGCACGACTCGAGAGACGAAGGAATTGGAGGGAAGGAATGGCGCATTGGCAATTTGAACTTCCTGAAAATGAAACGCTACGTGATGTCATAAATGATCAATCGATCCGATGGCTGGGTAAGCATCCCCTGCCACACTCTCTGGCGGACGGCAGGGTGAGATATTGATGCGCACGTTCTCAGATGAGTGTGGTGCGTGTCCAGCCTCGGATCCTGCTCGGGCGTGCTCTCGGGGCGACGAGAGGAGGAGTAAGAGTCCGCTCTTTCCCACCCACCCGTCCTCCCCCACCCAGCCCCCGCCGTGTCTACGTCGTCTATAAGTGGGGCGGTTGGCGGCGGCGGCGTCGTCGTGAGGCGGTGGTTAGCAGCGCCGCCCGCATCGAGGGCAAATCCCCCGCAACCCCCCTTCCTTACTTACTTCCTTTCTTGCCGTCGACACTCCGAAGAGAAGTGGCCACTCACTCTTTATCGAGGAAAAGCAGCTACTCGCTCGAATTCTTCAAGAGTTAATTAGGGACGGCATTCATGACGTGAAAAGCATCCCGCAACAATAGCGGCCATTTCAAAATCACGTGCGATTTTAAAACTCACCATCGGAAACATTTCATACCTCACGAATCACCGAGTATACTTTAACGAAAATGTATTCTTTATAAAGATCTAACGGTCTCTAAGCCATCGTGCAATAAGTCCCGAACATCGTTCAACACATCTCGGAACTAACTAAGAAAACAGCATTTGTTTCGCCAAATTCATTTTTATTCATCAGCATAATCACATTCAAGAGTTATACAATCATTCCAACGCTTTTATAACTTTTCGATACCATGCTTGTAGTGAAACGATTTCTCCTTGTCCTCAAAACATAAACTTCAGTTGATCAGCGATGACTTCCTCATTTGAGCCAAAACTTTTTCCCTGGAGCATTTTTTTGAGATCAGCAAACAGCCAGTGGTCCCTGGGGGCTACTACTAGATCTGGAGAGAACGTATGGTGGGTGGTGGGGAAGCAGATTGAAGCCCAACTCGTCCAACTTGGTCATTCTTTTCATTGACTTGTGGCACTGTGGTGCATTGTCTTAATGAAAGATGATTATTTGCTTCTACATGTGCGGTCGTTTTTTTGCGATTTCGTCCTTCAAAAGCACCAATAACTCAATGCAATAGTCACTACTGATAGATTTTCCATTTTAAAGGTAGTCAAAGTAAATTATACGTTGCGTATCCCAAAATATATCCCGTTCAATAAGTCTCGGGACTTATTGAATGGAATATATTTTTCATATTTTTAATACCTTGCATACCGCCGCAAGGGTGTGTGGCGGGGGGTGTTAGGGCACCACCCGTAATTAAGAATTTAAAAAATCGCATGCAAAAGCAACAAATTTATACAATCCACAAACGAAACATTGTATGCATTCATGCAAATACCCTTACACCCCACACACATGCAAACACTCAAACTACCAACTAACATACACATGTACCTAAAAATATACCCGATCCCTTTGCAATGTTTCATTTGGTTCCGAATTGTAAATTAAATGTTTTTGATATTTCTAAGGTGACTTTGGTTTCTTACAATTATGATTTGTGATTGTTCTGGGCAAGAATGAGTATTGGTATCTAGTATCTGTATTGGAATCTATCTCCCTTATTTTATCTTTGTGGTCTGATCTACCTAAGTAGTGTGGGGCCATTGTAATTCCTTTAGTGCCATCGTTACACGCGTTAGTTCTAAACCTTTCTAAAAGTCTAAGTCGCGCTTGTTCTCTTCGCATTTCAAGTGGCTCCCAGCCTAAATCCCCTCAAAGACCTCTCACACTTGTGCTCTCATTATAACAATTTAACTTCAATTCCTGTTAGGTCGTCACCCGTAAAAGAGAATAAAACCACATGTAAAACCAACAAATACATGCAAATCTACACTCACAGAGGTGTATAATCGAATTTTATTGTCACGATCTCTCCTACCGTAAAATGATGGAGCTAATGACAGATTTTCAACGCCATTGCTAAAGATACATCATTCCTATTGATGCAAGAGATTTAATCTCTTGTTTTATGGGAGTACTCACTCCTAGGTTGTTGAGGTCTACTCACTCCTGAGGTGTCCTTTGGCCGTCTCTCCCTCATCCCCCTCCAATCCACGCCTTGCAACCTCCCCCATCCACCCACCCTGCGGAGGCACATGCGAGTCCACTCTCATTCGACATCCCCGCCTCGGGACGCGTGGCCGTATCGCACAGACTGCCGGGATGTCCCCCAAATTAACACGTGCTCGAAGACTTAAGTGTTTCACTCCGACGCGAATGCTCCCCGAGCCTTTCTTTGAACGCCAATCAAGACTTAACCGCTGGCTGGCTTAATGGCGACGCCGAGGAAATATCCTGTACCCAAGCGTATCGTCATTAAACTAGCTTGAAATACTTGTGATTCAAATCAAATATTGAAAGGAAATTATAGGAATCCCTCATCGAGAATGTTCCACTCCATTATAATCAAATGAAAATTATTCCTGTGATCATATTCCCCATCTCTGTCGCCATCCCGTGGACCATATAACGTTAGTTAGTTTAGGACAATATGCGGATCCGCTTTAAAGAAACGGGGCTTCATTAAACGGGTGGTGAGGAAATGTAATGAGAAAGTTAGAGAGGTGTCATTTGGCTCTAGTTAGACCTCATTTGGAATATGCCGTAAGTATTTGGGATCCTTGATAATATTTGGCAAAAAGAATTAGATAAAGGTCAGAGAAAATCCGCCAGATTCGTTAAAAATTGTTATACAGGGAATTTGGCAAAAGGAATTAGATAAAGGCCAAAGAACCCGCCAGGTTCGTTACAAATTGTTATAATAAGAACACAAGTGTAACAGGTCTTGTAGGGGTTTAGGCAGGGAACCCCTCGAAATACGAAGAGAACAAGCGAGAGTTGGACTTTTAGAAAGATTCAGGACCAACGAGTTTAGCGATGACACTAAAGGAATTATAATGGCCCCACAATACTTAGGTAGATGAGACCACAAAGATAAAATAAGGGAGTTAGATTCTAATACAGATAGATTCAAATACTCATTCTTACTCCGAAAAATCAGGAATCAAAATAGTATGATTTAATATGATTTCATAAGAAACCGAAATCATTTTAGAAATATTAAAAACATTTAATTTACAATACGGAACAAAATTAAACATTGCAAAGACATCAGGTCAGTGTATTTGTAGGTGCATGTGTATGTTGGTTGGTAGTTTGAGTGTTTGCATGCGTATGTTTACTTATATTTATAGAATGGCTGGTGACTTACCACTCCCTGCCACACGTCCTTGCACTGGTTTGAAACCCAAGAAAAGCTAGCCAAACAGCCAAAAAAAAGTTTCCAGTTTGGGCATTTTGAGTGTTTGGTTGGCAAGATAATGCCTCAAAGCGCCTGAAAGCGCCAGAAATAGGTCGACAGGTGCGCAACTGCTTGTCTGTGGCACTGTAAAAGTGAACGCTGCGCAGGTGACTTACGTGTAATGACTAAGCACAGCGAAACACGTCAGGTTTGCAGCAGTGTTGCCTGTGTTCTTATTTATCGATTTCGATTTTTCAAAATGGAAACAACTCATTGTGGTAATTACTGGACATAATATATATATATATATATATATATATATATATATACATACATATATATATATACACACACACACATATATATATATACATATTTTTTTTTAGGTAATCTACCGGTTAAGGTAGGTTTTTTGGATGGACACAACTATCAAATAAACATTTTGTGACTCCCCACCTAGCAAACTAATCTATATCAGGTCCCTCTTCATCTCGGTGTACTTCTTTCCTCCCTTCATCCCGTCCAACATCCCTATCCTGTTCCTACCCTTACCTCGCTTGCCCAACATTCTCCCCTCTATTACCCTCTTCAACATTCCACTACCGCTCAATACGCCTTTCATCCATTTTTCCTGCCTCCATAGGATTTCTCTCAACAAACCCCTCTCCTCCCCCACCATTTCTAGTACTTCCTCATTTGTTTTCCTTTCGGTCCATTTCACCTTCTCCATTCTTCTCCACACCCACATTTCAAAAGCCTCCAATCTACGTCTATCCTCCTGCTTCAGCGACCACGTTTCCGCGTCGTACATAGCTACGCTCCAAATCAGAGTTTTTACGAGTCTTGTCTTAACATCCCTACTCAACGTCCCCGTCATCAACTCCCTCCTCCTTGAGAAAGCCTCCTTGCCTAGCGCAATTCTTCTCCTTACGTCCCTACCACTTTGACCGTGTTGGTCCAAAACACTTCCGAGATATGTAAACTGTTCTACCTGCTCTATTTTTTCCCCGCCTATTTTAATATTTAGCTTAGCCTTTTTCTTTCTGGAAAATCGAATAACCTTTGTTTTACTAATATTGATTCTCATCCCATATTTATCGCACTGAACCTCCAATTCACTCAACAATGCTCGCAACCCCTTGGCTGACTGAGCAACTAATGCTTGGTCATCAGCAAATCTAACCGATTTTACGTATTCCCCTCCGACTTTCATTCCTACCTCCAGTTCTTCCCATGCCTCTTTAATCATTTCCTCTACATATACGTTGAACAGTACCGGTGACAATGGGCAACCCTGCCTTACACCTCTTCCTAACACTGCCCATCCAGACTCTCCGTTCCCCACTCGCACCTGAGCAGTCTGAGACATGTACAGGTTGCGGATCAGTCTCCTGTCCCTCCAATCCATTCCTATTTTCTGCAATGCTCGCATTAATTTTTCCCAATTCACTCTATCAAACGCTTTTTCGAAATCTACAAAACAGGCAAAAACGTCCTGGTTGTATTCTATATTCCTCTCGACTAGTGATCTCATTACTGCAATGGCATCACGCGTACCTCTTCCTTTCCTGAACCCAAACTGATCATCCCCTAAGTAATCATTTGCCTTACTCTCTATCCTTTTATTGATGATCCTGAGAATAACTTTAGCTGCGTGGGATATCAAACTTATTGTTCTGTAATCCTCACATGACGAAGCCTTTGCCTTTTTTGGAATAGGAACTATCACCGATCTCACAAAATCTTCCGGCCAGATTCCTTCCTCATAGATACTACGAATCAGTCCATATATGGCCTTTCCCTAACCATGTCAACATTTCTACAGGAATATTGTCCACCCCCTCTGCCTTATTTGCTTTCATCTCCTTTAATGCCCTTTCTATATATATACATATATATACACATATACGAAGTCCGCCATACGGCGCACAAATATTCATTCAAACATAGATATAGGTATAAGGAAAGGGGATAGGAAAACACATAAAAGGCGAACACAGGACTTGTGGGGAAGGCGGTTTTTGAGCAGATCACGAATGTAAAAATATTTCTTTAACCGGGATTTGAACACCGGACCTTCCACTTGCCTGGCGGATGTGCTACCAATTATACCACCAAGGAAGCTTAATTTACACTGAGATCTGCGATGTTTTTAAGACGCCCAAGTGCTCCGAATCATTTGCCAAGGGGAGGCTTTTAGGGAGCTGTTCCACCCACCAAAGGAGAAATAGACAATGTACACAAGAAGAGGGGACAGTTGGTTAGAAAGCATATAGTATAGTATCATAGAGAATAGGAACAGTACGTTTCATGGCACGCATAGCCAGAAGAAGTGATGAGCCACATTGGCCTGATAAACATTCAAATACGAAATTCCGCCATACGGCGCACAAATATTCATTCAAACATAGAAGTAGGTATAAGGAAAGGGGATAGGAAAAAAGATATATATATACATATATATATATATATATATATATATTAAATACATAGGTTTTTCAGCCACTTCAATAATTAGAGATAAAAATCTTAAAAATTTAAACTATAAATTCAAAAAATATATGCCTCAACAATCAAAAAGTATGTTTGCATAATACTGTAGATCCAAAAAAAAAATATTAGAGCTTCAAGTTCATTTTATTTGCTTTAAAATGGTGGAAGATTCGTGTCCCTAACTCGATCTATTAATTAATTATTGATGAAAAAATGGCCGATTCATGGTATACGCTGCGATAAAATCGATTGAAAACCGTAATTATATTTAAAAGTTAATGCTTAAGCCTATACAGATGTTGTTATTAATAATTAATTGGTCAAATACAATTAATAGAGTGAATATAACCATGCGTAAAGTATTAAAAACAACGTTGGAGCAAAATATTCTATTGCTTAGATTAGGATGTGTTGAAAGTGCGAGAGAGACCGAAGCAGCGGGCAACGTGGTACTGTAATCAAAATATGCGTTATGTTTTTTTTCGAGGACAATAGTGTGAAATACATTGTTTTTGATGTTAGCTAATACATAAATAAATAATGTTTATGGTGTATTTTAACAGAATTATTGAGTGGATACTATATATTTTAACGTTAAACCTTTTTAAAACATGAAATTCCAAGATTGTGTTTCATGCGAAAAACAGTGTAATCATCTAATCTAATAATGTCGACAATAATTTTCACCAATTTTATTGTTTTTATTATTATTTCAGCAAATTCAATGATTAATGTGTGCAATATATATTTTCCGAGGATAATTCAGTGAGAATCGTATATTTATGCATTTCACCGATGGAAATTCGTAGACTACGTTTTATTCGACAATAGCTTAATGATCTATTTTAATGCTTTCACTAATACTCTTCACCACTCATATTTTTTCCATTAGCTTATGTAATAAACAATATGTTTATGTTATATTTTAACATGATTATTGAGTGGAAAATATCAATTTTTACGTTTTATCTAATTTTTAAAGCAATTCATCGATATTCTTAACTAATATTATTTTAAATACATTTTTTTAGTTGGTGTTGTCGCCGAATCAATCCCGAGTGGATCTGTTGGATTACTGATGGGAGGCAACGACTCTCAGTCAAGTAACAGTGATTTTGATGACTCCAGAAGTAACGGGGGAGGTATTGGGGGGCACTAGGTTTGAGATGTATCGCCTTATAAGGGACAACGTTAAAGTGCAAAAATACGCAATAGTCGGAAACTTTGTCGCAGAAGTTAGAGACGGAGTTTGTCGTTGAAGACAATGATAAAGCTACCATTAGACAAGCTTTCGACAATATGAAAAGTCAGTACGTAAAGGGCGATACACCCACCAACAATTTTTGGTAATCAACAAGGACTGACTCTGCGGTTTCGTCGTTTTAAAAAAGTTATTGACGAGCACACCTGTAGGTCGAGATTAGGGTAGGGTGAGGTCGTTTTCTCTGTCATGCCAGAGAACGAAGCGACGACGAACAGAAAGCCCGTGTTCACGCTACACCTAGCGCTACACCTACACCTACCTATAAACTAGCTGGCACGTTCGTGATAGGTTTCTTGCTGCATCCTAGGGTGGAATTATTTGTTGTAGGTAAGCGTATGTACTTGCATGCTTTTGGAGTGAGGATAGGTAGATGTGTGGTTGCATGCGCGTCGAATGATGGGGTGTTGCAATGAATGTGTGCACTGTTGTGGATTGGGGTTTGCATGTGTGTGTTGGTTTTGAATGCGGTGTTTCTTTTTTTCCTTTTTCTTTTTTCCTTTTTTTGGGTGGTGGCCTAACACCCCCCGCCACACGCCCTTGCGGCGGCTTGCGGGGTATTATGTAGATGTAGATGTACACCGAAGAGAAGGTGCTTATTTCTGCTGCAATGAAGTCGAGGAAAGAGGGTAGATTAAACGCGGCGAAGATATGTGATGAACTGTGGGCTGATCATGGTCCCGAAACCCCTGACAGCATTGCCTCCAAGTACCGCGCTGCTCTGACTGCAACGAATGCTATGCCAAACTTTTCCGCCGAGAGCGCCTTGGTTTGGGTGTTGGATATGGGATTGACGCGCAACAAATACCGGTACCTGCGTAATGCAAGGTCTGTAAATTAGGTAATGAGACTGATTTAAAAAAATGTTTCATTCAAATAGAATTGCAGTTTTATATTGTCGCCCTCAAAGTAACTTCCTTCTGACGCCACACAGCGCTGGAGACGATTCTTCCACTCCTAATAATAGCATTGCTGGAACTCCGTTACAGGAATAGCCTAACTGAATGTTGAATGTTTTGACTGTCCCAAAATGAGTTCCCTTGAGGTGATTTTTCAACTTCTGGAAGAGGAAAAAGTCACAAGGACTGAAGTCAGGCGAATAAGGAGGCTGAGTAGCCACTGGAACGTTTTTACTGGCCAAAAACTACTGGTCCTTTTGGTCTTGCGAATGGTTTTTTGGAACCATTTTTGATTTTTCTCATCCCCAATTCATTGGTCAAAATCTGATGAACGGTGGTGTGAGTCAAATTCAGCTCTTCCATGATCCTTCTAGATGATCTGAAGGTACAAGATCCTACATACTGTCTTCATTTTTATCAGTTATTGAAGATGAAAACTTTCCGCTTCATGGTTCATCTTCAACCGACTCTCTTCCTTCTGAAAATGCCTTAAACCACCGAAAAGCCTGGACTCCTGGCAAAACACCATCTCCGTAGGCCTGCTGAAGTTTAGCAAGTTTCCGTTGCACTGTGCCCAAATCTGAAGCAAAACCTGACAGCACACCGTTGCTCGAAACTGATGTCACTCATTTTTAGAACACAAGAGAAAAAACTGTTTCACAAAAAAATCGCTACGGACAACCAAATGGCTCGAGCGAGTTCAAACTCATACCGAAGGCGGATTACATGTTCCCCTGCCCGTCCCTCCGAGCCCAGTACCTCCAGTGTTGCCAGATCGAGCGCTACGTTGCCAGTCCCATTACTTCATTTACCGACCTCGTGTTCTTGTAAATACGAGTTCGGTAAATCTTCGTTACAGGGTCTAAACACATCCACCATACAATAAAGTACTGGAGTATCAGAAAGTATGTTATCCAACGGATGTAGACATTTGTGGTCTCGTGGCTACCGTCGAATTGCAGTCACTGTTGAACGTTGAACGACTGAGCGCATCAATCTGTGGTGCTCGAGAGACTTAGGTGCTGCTCAGTGGAAAAGTTTGACTCTCTACTGCAAATGGGGATTTCACGGAAGTTCAGGTCATTCTAATTATAAAATGACTTTCGAATCCGAGATTAATCTTCCTGATCACTCTCGTGCCTCTTCGACTGTCAGCAGCGATGGGACCATAGAATGGTCCAATATGACGCCATCACCGCCGAGGTATAGTCGTCCAATCCGCATTGCTTTCGGGAAAGAAACAAAAGGGGAGGTTCTGGCAGAACATACGAGGATGGAGCAACTCATTGAGCAACTTACCAGGCATGCAATCAACGGTGGCTATCATACCGCTTAAGTGACGTACGATTTGTCACTTACTATGATAGACGGTAAGGTGACTAGTATTATTACTGACACCAAGTCGACGGAAAAATGTCACTTGTGCGGTGCCACATCACGCGAATTCAACGATGTTGAACGTTGCCGCACTTAAGCATTCGCTGTTGTTCTTTGAAGTACTTAAGATGAAGACTGAAGATTCTTTGAAATCATTTGATCCAGGCATGTCTTCGCTGCATGCCTGGATTACATGCTTTGAATGGTGCATTCATATACTATACCAGTTGGAGATTAAGCTGTGGGTGGTGCCCAAAAGTAATGCGAAGGTTTATCTACGTTACCAAGAACGGAAAATGCTGTTGCAAAGTTGCTTTTATGCCGAAATGGGTTTACACGTAGATAAGCCAAAGCGAGGGGCTGGCAACAGCAACGACGGTAACAAAACGAGAAGGTTCTTCCAAAATTACAAAAAAGGTGCCGAAATCTCCTGGGTTGACGAAAGGTTGATTCATAGTGTTTACATCTTGTTGGAGGCTGTAGCATGCGGATAAAACGTTAACATCGATAAATTCACTGCCCTTGCTTTGCAAACAGCACGTTTGTACCTGGAATTGTACCCGTGGTACCACATGTCTACCTCAGTACACAAACTGTTTTTGCACGGCAAAGACAATAATCGACTCTGCCCTCCCCTATTGGACAGATGTCCGAAGAGGCGTAGGAAGCCTTCATCTACATCTACATAATACCCCGCAAGCCGCCGCAAGGGCGTGTGGCGGGGGGTGTTAGGCCACCACCCAAAAAAAGGAAAAAAGAAAAAGGAAAAAAAGAAACACCGCATTCAAAACCAACACACACATGCAAACCCCAATCCACAACAGTGCACACATTCATTGCAACACCCCATCATTCGACGCGCATGCAACCACACATCTACCTATCCTCACTCCAAAAGCATGCAAGTACATACGCTTACCTACAACAAATAATTCCACCCTAGGATGCAGCAAGAAACCTACCACGAACGTGCCAGCTAGTTTATAGCAAGTAGCCAGGCGAAACACCACCACCACAAGAGCGTTCCACACAAAACTCTCTCCCACCCAAGGTGAGGAATCTGGCCCAACGCTGCAGGTGGGAGGAGGGCACACCCGCAAGCCTTGAACAAATACGTGAAAAAATTCCGCGAGGAATTTGAGCCTAAATGTTCTTGGACATTCACCATGGAGGATGCATTCCTGCGCCTTATGCTACATACACTCTGACCCTGTGCTGTCAAGTATGAGAAAGGCACCAATGAGGTGTGAAAAATCGTTATCCCCGGATGCTGTTGCAATCCTGAAAGCTCCCGATTTCGCCGATGCAGATGAGTCGGATGAGTAATGGACATCTGACATCCTTTTAAATGCCATCCCCGAAACGAAGATGACAGGATCCGATTAAGGTATCTCTTCAGCTATTGTTTAATCAATCCAGATTGTTTTTCTAAACTGTGTTTAATATCAGTTAAATATATGTGTTAATTATCATTAAATATTCAAATGAGTAAGAACGGTTGTTATGGATATATTATAATGTACAAGATCTGAATAATAATAATTATTATTAATTCATGATGTTTGTGAGTACTCGTGTATATATGTATTAAATATTGTTATGAAAATCTGAGGTTATGCTCACATCTATGATCAATATTGGAACAATTTCCCACGTTGAAGTATGTAGGTACAAGTTAATTTTCTGGAATAGTTTATGGTTTTATGTAATTAGCGTTCCGTTGATCAAACTTGTGAAAGATCTCAATATTTTAAAAATGGTTAATCATTTATTTTTCCGGGTGGCATTGTCCCCTTCTGAATGTTATGGCGTTTATGCGTTTGATAATGTATTCGATAATAATGTTTGATTTATGTATTATATTATTGTTATTTATCAATGATGTGTTCTTTATTGGTATTGTTTTAATGTTATTAAAAGTATGAAAAGTGTAATTAAAAGTATCAAATTATATGCCTAAGCTATTTTTCGAGTATCTCGAAGCCTACAGATGTAATCAAATTATATTATTCATTTGATTGGTCAATAAAAAACCAGAATACGAGTGAAAAGTATTGATAAAAACATTAAAAGGAAATGATTCAGCTCTTGTTCAGAAAGCATGCGATTTATCAATATGATGTTTTCAAAAGGTTAAATATAAAAGTATTTTTTCCACTAACTAATCCCGGCAAAAAAATATTAAACTTTTTATTTATTGTATTAATTACTGTAAATAATAGTATTATCACACAATATTTGGTAAATCAGAATTTATATTCGTAATTCACATCCCTCAAAACCTATATATTCCAATTTTCGTGAGAATTGCAAAAATAGTCTTAATAGTAAATTATGCGAAAAATAATTTACGAATGTAATTAAGATTCGGTACTGCTAACAAAAATTACAACTTTTATCTACGTTTCCTTACAACAAGTATAACATTCAGCCATTTTTACATAAAAATTTGCAATTACTATGACTTTCACACCACTTTAGGCAAATCGGATTTCGGATTCGTAATGAAATACCCTCAATACCTAAGTGTACCAATTTTCATCCAAATTGCAAAATATCTTCTAGTACTCTCATCCGACAACACCTGGTACTTATTGAAGACGGGAATAGGAACTGCCTCCACAGAGTCCAATCCCTGCTGCAGCGTTACCTTCCCTTTACTCCGAGAGGCAACCCTCCAATTGTCCGATCCACAGAGGGGCGACACTACTTCATTGGGAAATGAGGCACTAGGTGGGTCCTTGATCGCCCAGCCGCTTTTAGCATTCGGGCGAACCCGTGCGGGCCTATTGGCGTGGCTGACTTAGGAATTCCCACCCTTAGCTCCATTCCCCTTGAGAGAAGCCACCCGACCGTCGATCTTTGATTGAAACTCATGCACCATTTTCTCCAACGTGTCGATACGAGCTCTGGATCGTGTGTCTGATATCGTACATGTATATCTAAAGGCATTTTTGCTTCCCGGATCGATGTGTTGAATGTAACATAAGTGGTAGCCTAGCAGGAGTGCAGCAATAACCGGTGCAACGTATCAGTTAGTCAGCTAACTTGCTTCTATCGAGGCACAGGGATTTGGGGCTGACCATAGGAAAAATTCTTTTCCGACTCTTCAACTCTTTCTTCTTCTGAGGAGGAGCTTCTTCCCGGGTTGTTGTTTTTCCTCTTCTGCTGCACTCATGAATCGAACCCACAAACTCTCGGACCAACTCGTTGAGAGGAATAGGGATGAGGGAGGGGGCACGATTGGATGGTGGGGGTGCTGCTCAACGACCCTAGCGCGTCAATTACGACGAATGTGGGCATCGCTGTCGAGATGCGCCCGGAAGGGAATCCTCTTTAAGTCCGCCACCAGAGGCCGCGACGGGCGTTACATTCTCTGTCTCTCCGCCCCGGCCCCCCTTCCCCAGAGCCCATTCTGCTCTCCGTTTGTTTTCCACTCCAAACACCTTCCCTCCCCCCTCTCTCTCTCTCTCGTCATGTGCGTATATGTGTGTATGTGTGTGTGTGTGGAAGGTGGGCGAGGGTGGGCGCGTTCGGAATTCCCCCTGGATCTCCTCCTCGGACGGGGGCGAACGCACTCACTCGGGGAGTTAGCGGGGGTTGTGGGGGGGGGGGGGTCCGTAGCGATGCAGTGACGGGACGATTTGGTGCCCCGTCACCCCCTCTCTTGAACCCTCTCGCTGCCCGCGCTGGCTCGGGATCTCTGAGTTCCGGTTTCAGGAGGGGGGCGCAGCTATTTTGTGCGAGAATCATTTTTCCCCGAGGGCACTCTTCTTCTGCGGACACTTGTTTGAACGCCACAAAGGACTCCGAACTCATATCCACTCACTGGTCCTTGCGAATGGCCATAGTGTTCCTGGAGTTATCATTATAGGCCCGTAGATGACCTTGTAAGCAATATATGTTTCCGTTTTCAGATATTATAGATTGGGTTAACTCAAACTGCATACTGATTACATCCTTCCATTTTCACCCGTCTTTTATAAGGTTCAATTCCAATGAATGGCTGGTGTTTTATAAAGTTAATAGATGAATGGCTAGTGACCTACCACACCCTGCGATACGTCCTTGCGACAGTTTGCGGGGTATCGTTTAGATAAAGATGAATATTATGCATCGAAAACAAATATCCGATTTCTCATTTATCTAAATTGCATCTTCATTTGTACCAGTTGAAATATTGACAGAATCAGAGTGCGCATTTTAATTATAACCTTGGCCTGCTGTTATCGTGGGAGTGTATTTTTTTCATTCTATCGATATTGATAGAATAAGCTGAAACGCAATACCATTGCCATCACCCTGTGGTTACTGAAGCTGTTAAAATTGATAATACCGAAGTAATTAGGTGATTGAGGAGGACAGTGATTTTTTCCCCTTTCCTTCCTTCAAAGTGATGTACTTTTGACATGTGTGAAGTCGCTAATAACGGGGAATATAACAAAGCAAGGTCATATAATTTCATTACCTTTAGGGACAAAGTAAATTTGACTCATAGGGATTCAAATCTGCCTGGTAAACTCATCCCTAAATGTAATCCTTTCAAGTATCTAGGTGCATAGTTTATCAAGGATATTGGATGGGGGGATGAGCGTGGCGAACATGGCCAATCATGTTTTTTCCTAACAATGAATTGAGTGATTTGAAATCTCAAGTGGAGAAGTGCAGCCATTTAAGGAAAAGGTTTATGAGACCAGAGTCAGAGTATTCCGCATCTACATTAATACACCGCGATACACCAAAAAGGTGTGTGGCAGGGGGTGCAAGCACTAAGTGGGATGGGTAAGTGATTAGGTAGGATATGGGAGAGGATGGGAAGAGGGAAAAAATATTCAGTAAAAAACCTCAAATAACGTGCAATTTTGTATGCATGCTGGAGTATGACTTAATTCAAAACAAGTGTTGATTAACCTGCGAATAATACATGCGAGAAGATAGCCAGAGTCCTAAAAAAAGCATGGCGTGGTGACAAGATTCAATTGCACCAAGAAAATGGCGGACGCTCTCCCTGGACCGAAGGACAAAATCCCGAAAGACCTATACGAAGGGGTCTACTAAGTACCCTGCTCATGTGGGAAAGCCTACATCGGGGAAACATGCCGGCCAATGAAAGTTCGGATGAAAGAACACCTCCGGGCAACAACAAATAAACAGTTTCACCTGTCGGCCATCTCCGAACATAAATGGAGTGAACCCGGTCACGAGATTTTATTCCATGATGCAGAAATCTAAACTAAGGAGAGTAGATATTATCCACGATTAATTAGAGAAGCTATTGAGATCGCCAAAAACCCGGAGAATTTCAACAGAGATGAAGGCTACCATCTCCACAACGCGTGGAAGAGAGTTCTTCGGAAACGGACCAATCAGCGATCAGCCACTGGACGGGACCACCTATATAAGGGCGGCCAAAATCCGTGTCCCTCATCTTCGACCTGAAGACGCCGAATGCAACTTCGGCGAGACTGTTGTCAGCTTTAAACAACAACGCGGTGAAACCCGAGAATTCAGAATCCTTCAACCAAGTGTTTGGACGAAAGCTTTCGTGTAAAAAAAATTAAGATGTGCATGCGAAAGAGGGAAATATTATCTTCTGATTGGCTTTATTTGGATCATGTTGGTGCAAATGGGAGGGGGAATATAATTAGGGAGGCAGGGATGAACGCACATATCGGAATCACCGCTGCGCATTCTTTATTTTTTGATCTCGCAAAATGCTGATGCGATTATCACATGCTACATTGCACAACTCAATACCGTCCATGTTTGACATCTACATGTACGCAATACCCCGCAAGTCGCAAGCCGCAAGGGTGGCGAAGGTCGTTAGGTCAACACCCGTATTGTTCAATCAACAGAGCTAATACATTTCAAAATAGCCCACAAGATTATCAATACTCACAGGAAGTGGTATTAGGTTTCTGCGGGGAAAATGTTCAAATAGTACGCAACGGTGATTTCGCAACGTTTTTCTCCATCCTTCGCACAGTTAGCACCCGGTGAACTACGACCGAGACGTAGTGGACGGGTTTTGCTCGTTCCGTTGACCTCTAGAGCTGTGCTGACGGGAGCAAAGATTTTTACTCCCGCGTAAAAAGAGACGTTTCAGGCGTGATATGGTGGAAGATCATGATTAATTAAAATTGGTAATTTTCCACAAAATAAAATTTTTATTAATACGACCGGTTTCGATTCAACTACATCATCTTCAGGCCAGAAGATGATGTAGTTGCATCGAAACCGGTCGTATTAATAAATTTTAATTTGTGGAAAATTGCCAATTTTAATTAATTTACTCCCGTCGCTCAGCGTCTGTTCTCCGGTGAGGAGGCTGCAAATGTCCCCGACTATATATGGGCGACAGTATTATTATTAATGTAATTATTAGTAATAAAATAATATTATTAATAAAATAAAGATTACATCTGAAAGAGACGGCACAAAGAGAGAATGAATCCTAGCAACTACGGGACTACGGCTGAATACGAGCAACTAAGGCGACGGGTGTCATACCGGGCCTAAGGATAGTCAAAGACTCGCATTGATGAACACCACCACCACTCCGTGCACCACATGATGCCGGTGGACTCTACACCCGGTAGACTACGCATCCATTTCTGCATGACCTGTCTTGGTATGGTGTAGGTTTGTCGAATAAGTGGCTGTTCATTTTTATTTCCTCTTTTCCTCGCACACAACAACTTTTGCTGCGGGTGAAATTAACGCATGCTCGGAAATAGGTTTTCTGCTAGCATTCATATGGAGTTGTACGCCTTTTTTGGGTTTTTAATGAAGTTGTTCCCCTTTTCTTAACCGCTTAACCATCCCTCCTCTCTCTTTCACCTTACCTATACCACTTGGTGCTTACACTCCCTGCCGCACGCCTTTTTGGTAGATGGAGGGATATTTATGTAGATGTAGATATGTAGTGTGTCCTAGCGTTGGGCCAGATTCCTCACCTTGGGTTTGGAGAGAGTTTTATGTAGCACGTTCTTGTGGTGGTGGTATTTCACCTAGCTACTTACTAAAATCGAGCTTGCACGTTCCTGATAAATTTCTTGCTGCATCCTGGGGTACAATTATTTGTTGTAGTTAAGCGTATGTACTTGAATGCTTATGGAGTGAAGGGAGATAGATGTGTGTTTGCATGCGCGTGGAATGATGGGATGTTTCTATGAATGTGTGCACTGCTGTGGATTGGGGTTTGCATGTGTGTGTTGGTTTTGAATGCGGTATTTCTTCTTTCCTTTTGGGTGGTGACCTAACACCCCCCGCCACACGCCCTTGCGGCGGCTTGTGGGGTATTATGTAGATGTAGAACTATACCCTGCATAATGATGTCGGTCAAAGCTCGTCAGCTTCACTCCTAGACGATATGATACGTTTGATGCACTTCGTGCTGCTAATTACGTCTGCTTATTATGTGGAAGTAATGAATCGCGGTCCATTTTCTTTACAAAGTATTACAACCAACCTCCAAATGTCCAACTCGGAAATGCTTGATGTGCGTGGAAAAAGAAACTTTGTACTTCCACGTAAAGATTTAATATTTCACACAACCATGGTTTCGATGCTGCGCATCATCATCCGATCAGACATACATGAAAATTTTTTTCAACTTATACAGCCTGGCTCCAAGAGGGGAGGCAGTTAGGGTGGGGGGGGGAGTGAGGGAGAGGGGGTAAGCTGAGTACTGGTGCAGCAACCTATTGGTGGGCTAGGGGAGGGTATTTACGTATTCGATGGTTTCTGGCACAAATTTGTGGAATTCATGTTCGTTAATTAATCGAAATTATGGTCGTGAGAAGTATTAAATATTTATGTGGAAGTCCAAAGTTTCTTGTTCTGCCCTCATCATGAAGGAATTCCACAAAGTTAAGCCTGAAAATGTTATGTTCGAAAATGCTTCTTTTTCATACGTATTTTGGGGTTGTCATATTTGTCAATACTGCTGTTGTTTGCCTCGCAATGGTGGTGTGACGAGACGCATGTCGATGTGCAGTGGCAGTAATCTATGCAAACGACTCGTAATGCGACATTCCTCGTACTTAGTGGTAAATTACTTATTTTCTTCCCGCGTGTTCTCCTTCAGGGTGTTGTCCGAAGTGGTCGGGGGAGGGAGGGAGGGGGCGTGCGCGCGTGTGTGTGAGCATTCGGCGGTGGCCGTTCCGTGGGTCGTCTTCCTGGAAGTGGTGGGGAGGGAGTCTCTTTCCCCCTCGGAGGGGGGGAGAGAGTTCTCTTCCCTTAAGCCGTGCGCGCGCTCCCCCTACGGGCCAGTTGCAAGTAGAGCGCCCTCCAAGTCGGGCGAAGACGACTGCTCTTGAACCTGCAGCAGCGAGTAGGCGCCAACCCGGAGAGGCCACCGTCCCCTAATCGAGGAACAGGAGGAGAAAGGCTTGCTCTCCTCCTCCCTAGTCTGTCGCTTGCGAGGGCGCACGGCGACGGGAGAGGATCCTTCTGGGTCACGGCGCCAAGAGGAAGGAGACCTGAGCGTGCGCTGTGCGGAAGAGAGTCGATCCGCGATGCCGACGGCGGCCAAGGGGGGGGCTCGTCTCGGCGCCCCCCTGATCCTCCTGCTCTCCCTCGCCGTGAGTACTGCCCTTCGTCGCCCCTTGCGACACGGCCACCCGCCCCTCGTGTTAGCCGACAGGGTGGACGACCATTTCTCGGCCGGCAATCGACTCCCCCCGCCGTCCCTTCGAAATATTGAGAATTGGACCGATACACGTACTTTTAGTTGTGAGATATCTACATCTACATAATTACCCGCAAGCCGCCGCAAGGGCGTGTTAGGTCACCATCCGTGTAAAGAAACAAAGCCACGCGCAAAATAGACGAGTTCGTGTCGGGTGTATGCCATTATGCATGAGAGCCCTCGAAAAAGAATCTACATTTACATAATAAACCGCAAGGGCGTATGGCGGGGAGTGTTCGGTCACCACCCGCAAAAAAATACTCCGCTATTCACCAAAAAGGTGTGTGGCAGGGGCTGCAAGCACCAGGTAGGAGGGGTAAATTATAAGGGAGTATACGGGAGAGGAAGGGAAAAGGGAAATAACGTTCAGTTAAAAAATCCATCAAATTACGCGCAAATTTGTTTTCATGTTGGAGGAAGACTTAATTCAAAAACTAATGTTAGTTTCACCTAATAAATTAGTTATTTGTCATGCAAAGATAGACAATGACAATGTTTTGTGTGATTGCATGCGTGTGGGTTGTAAGGGTTTTTGTATGAATGAATGCAATGTTTTGTTTGTAGATTGTATAAATTTGTGGCTTTTGCATGCGGTTTTTTAATCTTAATTACCAGTGTTGGTGCCCTGGCACCCCCCGCCACACGCCGGGGTATTACGTAGATGTAGATGAACCACAACTCTTTATATGACAGACCTCCATCTTAACAAGACACGTCATGCAGAATTGAAAAGTAAGAAGGATTATGAGTGATGCCGACTGTGGCGGGACGTGTTGAGATGTTTCACTCTTTTAAGTTGGCATCTATTCGGGTGCCAGAGACTGCGAGAGGAAATGGGGGAGGAATGGTACTGGGGGGCATGAATGGCTGTTGGTCAGACACCCCCCGCCACACGCCCTTGCGGTGGCTTGCGGGATATTGTATAGATGTGGGTGGGCGTCGCGATTGTCGGGAATATAGAAATGATTTGCTTCCCTCCTCCCTTTGTCTCTCTGATGGAATGTTTTCGGCTTCCGTGTGCGACTGCCTTTAAATTAAGTGTGAGATCGTTTTTGGCTTTCCTTGACTCCTCCGCCCCCTTAGGGTAGATGTTTACGCGCCTACCCTTTCTTACGTAATTGTCAGCCGTATAATTAATATCCAACAGACGTCCATTTTCCCAAAGAAAAGCGTATCCACCGGGTGAGTGAACAGTGATCCTTAAAACCGGGTGTGGAAAAAATCCGCGAAAAGAATCCTGGAGAAAACCAGGAGTTGCGGTGTAAAACCTGGGACGTGCGATTAATTTTACAGGAAATATGGTACATCTCCGCAGGGCACCGCAAGGGCGTGTGGCGAGGGGTGTTAGAGCACCATCCGTAATTAAGAAAAAACTCGCATACAAAAGCCACATACTATATTTATTCAGCCCACAACAAAACATGGTAAGCATTCATGCAAAAACCCTTACAACCCACTTGCATGTAAACATAGAAACTAACAACCAACATACACATGCAACGACAGATACACCCAATATTCCTGCAATGTTTAACGTTGTTCCGGCTTGTGAATTAAATGTTTTTAATATTTCTACATGGACTTCTGTTTCTTACTATTATGATTTCTGATTGTTCTGGGAAAGAATGAGCATTTGAATCTATCTGTATTGGAATCTATCTCCCTTATTTTATCTTTGTGGTCTGATCTACCTAAGTGGTGTGGGGCCATTATAATTCCTTTAGTGTCATCATTAAATTCGGTGGTTCTGAGCCTTTCTAAAAGTCTCGCTTGTTCTCTTCGTATTTCAAGTGGCTCCCAGCCTAAATCCCCTAAGAGACCTGTTACACTTATGTTCTTATTATAACAATTTTTAACGAATCTGGCGGATTTCCTCTGGACTTTATCTAATTCTTTTTGCCAAATTTTCTCCCAAGGATCCCTATTACTTGTGTCATATTTCAAATGGTGTCCAACTAGAGTCAAACCGCGTAAATGAAGGGTTAGGGGAAAGGAACGGGAAAACATGCCACTAAACACCTAGAATCACGTGCAAATTTATATGCATTCTGCCAAGCTTGCCAATTCACCACTACAACTGAAGAGTAATCATTGCGCACTTATGTGTATTTCAGTGAACACACCTCGCTACTTGAATGCTTCACAATAGGAGATTAGCTTCGAAATAGATTAGCAATGAAACTACTACTGGTATTTTCCTCTATTGTCGAATAGGTATGGGATATTCCTATATGAATACAAAACACTTCAAACCAGTAACACTCTCTTTTGAACTTGTTAATCATCGAGAAAATGTTAATTCCTCACTAGGTTATGATGACTTCCGATTTCAAGCCGCAATGAGCGTAAGTCGATGATTGGTTGCCGTTTGTATTTCCTGAATGCTTACAATAAAAGAAACGCAAAATCTGCCGTGAGACGGTTCGCCCCCATTCAAATAAATGCAATCCATGTCAAAAAGAATCAAAAATTCCAAAGGTGGGACTCATTAAAACTCCAAGCGAAGTAACCTCTCTCCGCCGTAAAAGGGCATTTTTAATTTAATGAGCCATCAGACTTCTATTCATTATCCAACAGCTATTTTATTGATTAATTACTTGCCCGTCAATGTCTTTATTCCAAAGGGGAAGATTCTAATGTATATGCTCGTGTGAATTGTTCATTGTTTGCTGGATTACATCAGGGAGACGAGGTAGTTAGGACTCCTCCTTCCCACGGACAATACGTGACAGTAACTTTAGGGTTATCGATAACATAAATCTCACTTGCCACCCACAGCATCTAGGAAATGATTGGCTTTACTCAAATGCATGTACTTTCACTATCCCCGTGTGTTTTGTTGTCAAACTCCTTCCTGCATTACCGAATTGGACTGCCGTTAAAGAAAGTAGTATTCGTTACCGTATTGCTTACTCTGCTTCGTTTGTTTTCAAGTTTCTCCTTCCATCCCTCGCCTCTGTGGGCACGCCTTCGCAGCCTCCCTGCTTCGATGTGTCACATTCCCTACCTGTGACTTTGGGGGCGAAGACATTAAGTTGTACGTCGACGTGGTAGTAGAGTTTCCCCTTCTTACTTTTTAATTCTAATTTGCACGTTATTGGATTGATTTTTACTCGATTTAACATTCTCTGGAAAAAATGGATTTATTGATCGTGCTTATACAATTTCTTTAAATTCTTGAAGCGAGGAAGTTGGTAACAATGAAGGATGTAACACTGACCAAGAACGGAATAGAATATCTGCTCCGTAGTATCAAAGCAAACAAAGCACCTGGCCAGGAAGAAATACCTGCTAGAATACTAAAGGAATTAGCTGAAGAATTGCCCCTTTTTGGAAGTTTTTTTTTCTAAAATCGATGGAAGAAGCCTCAGCACCTGGCGATTGGAAGCTAGCCCATTTAACTCCCATCTATGAAGTCAGCGATAAGGATACACCAACCAATTGCCCACCCATTCCCATCGATCTCTTGTAAAATATTAGAACACATTATTGTCAGTAATATAATGAGGTTTCTTGATAGTAGGAAAATACTGATCCACAACCAGCACGGATTTAGGAAGAGCAGATCTAACGAAACACAATTAGGTCATTTTATTCACGACATATTTAGATCGGGAGAAAACAACACACAAGTCGATGCAGCATTCTTAGATTTCAAAAAAGCCTTTGATAAAGTCCCGTTAAAGTTAAGATAAAAATAAATTGTTACACAGACTTAAATGTTATGGAATCAATAATAAAATTATTAATTGGTTTAGAGACTTCTTGGCAAATCGCAAACAAATAGTGGACATCGATGCGTTGTACTCAACGGATAGAGCTGTAACTTCGGGCCTCCCCCATGGAAGTGTAATAGGGCCTCTTCTATTCTTAATATACATTAATGACGTAAGCGCACACGTTAGTAGGAATCCCAGGTTATTTGCTGACGACACGGTGGTATACAGGGAAATAAGGAGCCAACTAGATCGCGAGCTACTCTCTAGAAACATGGACACAATCTCGGATTGGTGCATGAAATGGGGATTAAAACTTAACATAGACAAATGCGCAGTTTTGAAATTTTGGAAGAGAGGAAGTGGTGAACAGGAAAATTTGGCAAAAAGAAAAAGATATAGTCTAGAGAAGATCCGCCAGATTCATTAACAATTGTTTATTAAGAACACAAGTGTAACAGGTCTCTTAGGGGACTTAGGCTGGGAGCCCCTCGAAACACGAAGAGAACAAGCGAGACTTAGACTTTTAGAAAGATTCGAAACCAGCGAGTTTAGCGATGACACTAAAGGAATTATAATGGCCCCACACTACTTAGGTAGAGCAGACCACAAAGATAAAATAAGGGAGATAGATTCCGATACAGATACTAGATACCAATATTCATTCTTGCCCCGAACAATCACAAATCATAATAGTAAGAAACCAAAGTCACTTTATAAATATTTAAAACATTTAATTTACCAATCGGAACAAAGTTAAAAATTGCAGGGATATTGAGTGTATCTGTCGTTGCATGTGTATGTTGGTTGTTAGTTTGTATGTTTACATGCAAGTGGGTTGTAAGGGTTTTTGCATGAATGTTTACCATGTTTTGTTTGTGAACTGTATCTTGTGGCTGAACTGTGAAATGTGGCTTCTGCATGCGGATTTTTTCATTTTTAATTACGGGTGGTGCCCTAACACCCCCCGCCACACGCCCTTGCGGCAGCTTTCGGGGTATTGAGTAGACGTAGATGTAGAAGGACGTGTGGCTGGGGACACGTGGTTGGGCGCTCCATCGCGTCTTGTTACAGTCGATTCAATATATTAGATATAATTTTTCCTTCATGCACAATTCGAGACCGTATGGAACGAAACTCACCGCGAATTGAGCTTGCCGAATGTCATTGATGGCCAATCAGCAACTACCCTCGTGGGTTGCGGCCGAACACCCCCTGCCACACGCCATCGAGGCGCCCGGCAGAATATCGGTCTCTCGACCTTTTCCCACGGCGCTGCTCCTCAGATGCCGACGGCAGCGCTGCATGCGGGGGCACCGGAAGCGCGGCGTCGCCTCTCCTAGTATTTCGCGGCTGTGGTGCGCACTCGACCGCGCTCCTCCCTCACCCCGCTCCCCCGGAAGGGCGGTCGGGAGGTGGTTTGTGCTTATTTATTTATTTCCTGGCTACGATGAAGTTTTTGTTTTCAAGCTTCCCCTTCCATCCCTCGTCTTTCTCTGTTGGGAAGGGGGAGAGACGCTTTGCGCCGTCTGCTGCCTACAGCCGAGTGTCAAATACCCTAGATTTGACTTTACTGTTAACGGAGATTATTGGTTGCATGTCCATATGATAGTAAATTTTCCCCCCTCTTACTTTTCAATTCTGCACGAACTGTATTGATATGATGGAGGTCTGTCTTACAAATCGTTGGGGTTCATTTTTATTCCCTTTTTTCGTAGAGAAAATAAATAACACAGGCCAACAGTGGTTTTGGTGCCGGAGCTTTTAATGTTGATTTAAGGAACAATTGGGGTGCTGAATCCAATTATGACACTAGTTTTTTCCTATCAGCTATAGTTTTCAAGATATAGATATGTTGTTACTTACGTAAAAAAATCTTTACATGATGATATGGGAATATTATATTAATAATAAAACCCACTAAATATAAAGACTTGATTTATTTCTAGGGCTGTTAAATCACCCACAAACACAACAGAATTTTACAATACAATTGAACACATACTAAATTTTTTTACTGTAATAAAACAAATTGAAAAGAAAAAAATACATAAAAACATCACTCAAAACATCGGAAGCTTCTTTTGCGCGATTTTCTTGAGTGCACTTTGTTCAAACAGTCTCGTTTTAAGCACCAGCAGTAATCTACCATCATATGGTTATCCCATCTTTCTTGGTAGCGAGCTTCCATTGTTTTTATATCCTGGTGAAATCTTTCACCTTGTTCTTCACTTGTGTCTCCTAAATTTCCAAGAAAATTGTCTAAGTGGCTGTGTAGGTAGTGAACTTTTGTGCTCATATTACATCCAAGTGATTTGAAGTTACTGAGCATAATGTTTACCACACCAAATTTTAGACTTTTCCTTTGTCCTGTTGTCCATTGGCGCAGATGTTCAGTACATGTTTTACACACAAAATGCGGTGCCCATGTTTTATCTTTGTCACCAAGCTTAACACCAAAATATCCCAAGTGTGCACGTTTCACAAATTCTGTAATATTTTTCCTATTTTCTTTTGCCATATATTCCCATGTATACTTATAGATTTATTTAACTTTGAAAATTATTTTCCGGAATATATCAAATATTAAAACAACTAATCGTAAGATGTGCCATATCTAAAAAAGTAGAGCTGTTAAATAAAAACGGATTTCATGTTTGGATTCAGCTCTACAAATATAGTTAAAATCAACACAAAGATTCCCGGCACCAAAAAATATTTTTTTTGCAGGTAATTGATTAGGTGAAATTAAAACTTGTTTTGAATTAAGTCTTCCTCCAATTTAAATCCGGACTAATTTCCATTTGAATTTTCCGCCATATCGTAGTTCAACTGGAGGTCGCGATTGGCGTTCTAGAAAGCTATAGGAATCTAGTGAACAATCATAACCCCAAAATGGCCGAGATGTTACGCACAAGTTCAGAATACAATCGAAGAGCCACTATTGTCGAAAGTGTTCTTGCTGTGGTCGTTATATTTCGAAATAGTTCGATTCTTCTTCGGGTACCCTAGATCAACTGTTTACGGTATTGTGGCTACGTATAATGCTTCGGAGAAGTCTTGGGAAGGATTCGCCAGCCCGGCGAGGAAACCTCATTCGAGCAAACGCTCAGGCGCTGATTTGACCAATAAGACGGGGCACCCTAATGTCGCATCTCTACTCCCCGGTATCGTAGTAGCATTCGCGAATATGGACAGCGGTGTTTTAAAGAGTGCGTGCGATCGACTCAGGACAAGATTGGAGGCGGTCATAGCAGCTGAAGGGGGATGCATTGAGTTATGTTACTCTCGACAGATATCAATACATGTATGCAAAAGGATTTTCATTTGTATTTTTTTAATAAATTAGCTTTTAAACCAGTTTCTTTTGTCCAGATGTAACTGCCGTACCCTGTATGTAAATTTGCACGTTAATTGAGGTTTTTTGCTGAATATTTTTTCCCATATCCTCCCTTATTCCTTACCCATCTCACCTGGAGCTTACACCCCATGCCGCACACCTTTTTGGTGGATCGCGGGGTATTTATGTCGATTCCTCGGCAGCGCACGAATGACGGCCGAGTTCGGTACAAGCAGCGCACCCAACAACCCAGCAGTCTCATTCCCAATGCCTGAATTTTGCACCCTATGCATGAATGCATAGGCCACTGTGGGGAGAGGTTTGCATGGATGTGTTGGTTTTGCATATGGTTTTGTACCCTTTTACGGGTGGTGACCAAACACCCCCCGCCAAACGCCCTTGCGGCGGCTTGCGGGGTGTTATATAGATGCAGTTTTACCTTCAATCCACCCTCATTCCCGTTATGTATGGCCTCCAAAATGGCTGCTATCTATCAACCCTTCAGAATCAGCCATATTATTTATTATTATTAGGTAATCTACCGGTTAAGGTAGGTTTTTGGATGGACACAACTATCAAATAAATGTTTTGTAACTCCAAATAAAATTCAATCCAGCAACCTAATCTACATCCCTCCCTCTTCATCTCTGGGTAATTCTTTTCTCCATTCATCCCGTCCAACATCCCTATCCTGTTCCTGTCCTTTCCTCGCTTGCCCAATATTCTCCCCTCCATTACCTTCTTCAACATTCCACTACCGCTCTATACACCTTTCATCCCTTTTCCCTGCCTCCATAGGATTTCTCTCAACAAACCCCTCTCCTCACCCGCCATTTCTAGTACTTCCTCATTTGTTTTCCTTTCGGTCCATTTCACTTTAACCATTCTTCTCCACGCCCACATTTCAAAAGCCTCCAATCTACGTCTATCCTCCTGCTTCAGTGACCACGTTTCCGCAACATACATAGCTACGCTCCATACCAGAGTTTTTACGAGTCTTGTCTTAACATCTCTACTCAACGTCCCCGTCATCAACTCCCTCCTCCTTGAGAAAGCCCCCTTGCCTAGCGCAATTCTTCTCCTTACGTCCCTACCACTTTGACCGTATTGGTCCAAAACACTTCCGAGATATGTAAACTGTTCTACCTGCTCTACTTTTTCCCCGCCTATTTTAATATTTAGCTCAGCCTTTTTCTTTCGGGAAAATCGCATAACCTTTGTTTTATTAATATTAATTCTCATCCCATATTTATCGCACTGAACCTCCAATTCACTCAGCAATGCTTGCAACCCCTTGGCTGACTGAGCAACTAATGCTTGGTCATCAGCAAACCTAACCGATTTTACGAATTCCCCTCCGACTTTCATTCCTACCTCCAGTTCTTCCCATGCCTCTTTAATCATTTCCTCTACATATACGTTGAACAGTACCGGTGACAATGGGCAACCCTGCCTTACACCTCTTCCTAACACTGCCCATCCTGACTCTCCGTTCCCCACTCGCACCTGAGCAGTCTGAGACATGTACAGGTTGCGGATCAGTCTCCTGTCCCTCCAATCCATTCCTATTTTCTGCAATACACGCATTAATTTTTCCCAATTCACTCTATCAAACGCTTTTTCGAAATCTACAAAACAGGCAAAAACGTCCTGATTGTATTCTATATTCCACTCGACTAGTGATCTCATTACTGCAATGGCATCACGCGTACCTCTTCCTTTCCTAAACCCAAACTGATGATCCCCTAAGTAATCATTTGCCTTACTCTCTATCCTTTTGTTGATGATCCTGAGAATAACTTTAGCTGCGTGGGATATCAAACTTATTGTTCTGTAATCCTCACATGACGAAGCCTTCGCCTTTTTTTGGAATAGGAACTAACACCGATCTCACAAAATCTTCCGGCCAGATTCCTTCCTCATAGATACTACGAATCAGTCCATATATGGCCTTCTTCCCACCTTTTCCTAACCATTTCAGCATTTCTACAGGAAATGCTGAAATGGTTAGGAAAAGGTGGGAAGAAGGCCATATATGGACTCAGCCATAGTGACTTGTTAAAAAACCAAACCCTTTTTGTTAAAAAACCAAACCCTTTATGTATTCGGATATCCTCTTACGAAACCCTCTCCGCTCTGCCCACTTCCCGCTGCTTTTTTGGTGAGATATTTGATGAGAAACTCAACTTCCACCGGCACATCAGCAAAATTATCCGTAAGGCGATGGCTGAAGTTGGCCTAGTTCACCAGTTGGTCACACCGAATTTTAGGATCCTCTTGATCTCAGAACGGTGTCTTCTGGGTGTATGCCCTTCCCATTTCAGAATACAGTCCTCCAATTCGGTCGACTACCATTCGCATTACTGGCAATTCCTCTCCATGCGCCATCCTTATTTTCAGTAATAAGTCGAGGTCATTGCATCTACATCTACTCAATACACAGCAAGCAGCCGCAAGGGCGTGTGGCGGGGGGTGTTAGGGCACCACCCGTAATTTAGAAAAAAAAAACCGCATGCAGAAGCCACAAATTTATATCTCACCAACCAAGCATGGTGAACACTCATGCACGAACCCTTTCACCCCAACCCTATCGCACACATGTCGCCAATAGTGCGGGGGAAAAACGAATGCTTGAATCTGTCAGTTCGGCAGCCTCTCTAATTTTGTGGCAATTGTCGGTCCTGCCAATGCCAATAGGGGGGTATAATTTTATCTCCAATGTCTGATGCTGGATTTTAATGATTGGCATTAAAATAAATAATATATATTTTATTTATTTATTTTTACGCTTCCATTTAATTATGTTTGCGGTAATTATAACAATGGGAACCAAGGAGCTATCGCAACAAAGCAGCAGAGAACATACGAGGGTAGTTACCGATACACAAAAAGCAATCCGTGGTGAAGTTGTGAGGGGCAATTAACTTTTCTGTTCGCTTTATCGGTTGATATAACTTTAAGGAATCGAGCGCCAGACAATTGCAAGATCTCAAATTTGAACTGAGCATGAAGCAGTTGTATCTGGCTTGCATGATGACACACTACGAGGAGAAGTGTCTGGGTCCCCCAGAATTCACTGGCAATGATACATTTGAACGCCCATGCTAATTATTGATCAATCCTGTAAATAATATATTATGTTTATGCTTATCAATATTATTTAGAGTTAAAATTAAATATTAGTTAATAATATATCTTAATGAGTTGAATAAAGAAATGTTTCAAAATGAAATCATTTGCATTTTAATTGCTTAGTTGGAATTATACCAGTTAGATTTTTCAGTTAGATGTTTTAGTACCCTGCTAGCCACTGCTAGGATGTATGGGAGGGGTTGACTACACACCAGACTAATTTTAACCTAAATATGACCCTACCGTGGTCGAAAATATTATATTATTCTTGTCGTTCAAGGTCCTGAAGATGTGAAGCAGTAACGAAACCTAGGTCGTAATAAAAGTACTCTATGAGGAAAAGCAAAGTGTCTTCCTTCACCAAGGAAAGAGTAGGTCGCGGATAGTTAGACATTTTGAAGTAGGTAGACATTTTGAAGTAGGTAGACATTTTGACCAAGTAGGTAGACATTTTGAACACGACCGTGCTTTCCATCCACGGAAAGCGATATTTGAAAAAAAATTACGCCGTGTTCGAAGAAGATGTTCGAAAAAGAATTACGCTGTGTTCAAGGAAGATGATCCCGACAGAATCGGTTACAAACTGGATACGGAGAATAGATGAGAGAAGAAAATGGAAGAATATAAACTCAGTGTTAGGCGAAAGGATGTACAATGAGTGAAGTAATGAAGTGAGACGAGCAACTAATAAAGCAAGAGAAGCATGGTGAAAAATGCAATGCGAGGATATCGAAAGTGGTGCAGAGGAAGGGTGAAATAGGTGAGCTGAACATGAAAGATAAAACACTATCGGGAGGTAAAAAGAGAAGATCTGGGTGAACAGTTTCAGATAATCAGTCATAAGGAGGAAAAGGTCCACAGGGTACACGATCTGTTAGAGGACATAATCGCGTGTTTTCCTACCGGGAAATATAGTATATGATAGTGATGGGTCATTGGAATGCGACGGTAGGCGAAGTAAGAGATGGGGATGAAGTCGGCGAGATACGGTTAAGGCACGAGGAATGTCCGCGGGCAGAAAGCAATTGAGTTCTGCATGAGACAGGAGTTAGCCATCACCAACACTTGGTTTAGATACCACAAAAGGCGTAGGTATACATGGAAATTGTCAGGTGACTCAGAAAGGTATCAGCTAGACTATGTTCTGGTTAGACAGAGGTTGCAGAATATACGGATCAATTGAATTATCTTCCCGAGAGCGGATGCGGACTCTGACCACAGTTTAGTTGTTATGAAATGTAGAGTCCGCCATCTACATCTACGTAATAACCTCCAAGCCTCCCCAGAGGGCGTGTTGCGGGAGTGTTAGGTCACCAGCCATGCATATGCACACTCATCACACCTCGGCACTAATATCAGTGTCATCATTGGCTTGAAGGAAGTTAATCACACGAAAAAAGAAACTTGCAAAAATATTCAATAACAGGACACGTATATTCAAATCATGCGGCAGAAGCGTTAAAAAGATGAGTCAATTCAAAATGTATGCATTATATCGGCAAAATACAAGTTCGTATACAAACATATGCTGCCAATAGGTACTATCCTCTTCGCGCCTGGGATATCTATTTTGATCTGTAATGGTACGAAGAAAAAACATTTTAAATCTATCCGTCCTACTGTCTATCCTTCTGATTTTACGTACTTAAACTGATTCACCATAGTAATACGAGGGTTGTAAAGAAAGTAACTTACGTTGCGGCCTAGCGTGGTGATGGGTAGAGCTAGACCTTGTTGTACTAACGTCCCTACACTTAGTACGCATCCTGCTGTGGTAGTGTGCAGACTGAGGTTCTTCTATGTTGCTCATATCGAACTGTTAAAATGTCCTATGCATTAGAAAATCCCGCGACTTGTCTCCTGTATTTCCTATAGCGAGGCGTAGCTTTTTTACAACATTCGTGGGTGCATATTTACGCTAGTTGATGGTGCATGTACCATATTTGTATGCGTGTCATTTGAAAAGGTTTTCGCATGATACGGGTCGCAATACGCCTCTGTGGGTGTAGATTATCATGCATTTGTTTGGTTTTGCATTGGTCTTATTCTCTTTTATGGGTGGTGGTTTAACATCCCCCTCCACACGCCCCTGCGGAGGCTTACGTGATATGATGTAGATGTAGCTCCTCAGCGGGAGCATTTCTCCTCGGAGGCCCCCTGCGTCTCCCATGCGAATTCACTCTAATTGAGAGACTTCAACGGGTGACTCATCCGCGGAATGCCATCAGCATGCTCGTCGAGTCAATCGTGCGACAGTCGAAGGAAGAAAAATCAGTACCGGACATCGCATTATATTAAATGGATATTAAGTGATTATTATCCGATCGTGATTTATTAACTGCCTGGATGTTGTGCGAAATGACCATCGCTGTCGGTGACAACACCGATCTAAACATCTATCTTCGTCCATTCCCCTCTAGGGTGTATTATGTTTATGTTCCTTCCTCATTCGGAGAACCATTTGCGAGCTGTCAGCAAGGACCTACACATTGTCAGTGGTAGAAGAGGCGTGACTTATTCAAAAGGATTAGCATCTGTAAATCGTTGTTTTTCGGTCACGCAATTGCCGTGCAGCCATCGTGGGTGTGCGATAACTTAACGCCATTAAGATGATGACGGATTTAGGTCGTCGTAACGTCGGCAGCTGACACCCTGATAACCAGTTGGAAAATCCGCGAGGATTTCACTGCAAGAATAGCCTTTGATTCCCATGAAAATTAAAGCCCCCGACGTGCTTAGTTGCGTAAGTATAATGAAATAGCAAAAATCTCGTTAATAGTTGAACAAACGTGACTCAAGTTTCTTCACGCCTTTATCTGATCTATTTTGTTACAATCTAAACTTTAGATTGATTTTTGGCCCATTTCACCATGTTCATCTACATCTACATAACACCCGCAAACCGCCGCAAGGGCGTGTGGCGGGGGGGTATTAGGTCACCAGCCATGCATGCCCAATCCCAATAATGTTACCTGTACACAACTTTTAGTTTGATCAAACACTCGAAAAATGCTAATTACACGAAAGAAGGACTTACATACTACAATATTCAATAACAGAATACTTATGTTCAAATCATGCTGTAGAACTGTTAAAAAGATAATATGCAGAATATCGACAAAATATGTACATTACCAAGTCTCCTACGTTATTGCTGTCATGTCTCTTTTGATCTCTAACGGTACGAGGAAAAAGCGAAATTTTAAATTTATCCGTTCTACTGTCTATGTTTCCCTGATATTACGTTGATTTGATCTATCAAAGTAAGTCGGGGTCCGTAGAATGTCTTAAACAATCTTAAATAATTAACCTGCCTCAAATTTACGCAGTAAATTCAACCTGTATTTAAGCCTACGGTCAACTAGTGTATCCCATCCGAATTCTTCCAATAGTCTCGTGACACTGCTACCTTGTTCATTGAACAACTTTTCACAAACCTGGCTTCTTTACGTTGCACTCAGTCTAGTTCCAAAATTAAGCCTACCCCATGAGGATCTCATGCACCCGCAGCATGCTCAAGGTGGGGCCTAACTAACGTGAAATGGCAAAGCTCCCTGACCCTCTCTTTATTCATTCAATGCTTAATTCACCGGAAACTTCGTAAAATCACATATTATCAGCTACACTGCCATAGTCTCTCAAGTTGAATTGGTAATCCGCGTCGACCCCCCGCTCCCCTGTGCATCCTCCATTCTCCCTGGAATCTCCGGCAACCACAGTACAACGGCCTCCCCCCCCCCCCCAAGGGCACCGGTAGGGAATGTGACCCAACCCTGCTTATGAAGTTGGGTTGGAAATTATTATAAGAGAGACGATTCAGTGTGCTAAGTTGAACATACCAAATAAATTCAGATCCGCAAGTTTCAGCACCGAGGTCTCGCAAATTATTCGCAACCCATCCCTTGTCCCTCTCCGTGGGTGTGCCCTCCTCCCACCTGCAGCGTTGGGCCAGATTCCTCACCTTGGGTGGGAGAGAGTTTTGTGTGGAACGTTCTTGTGGTGGTGGTGTTTCACCTGGCTACTTGCTATAAACTAGCTTGCACGTTCGTGATAAATTTCTTGCTGCATCCTAGGGTAAAATTAGTTGTTGTAGTTAAGCGTATGTACTTGCATGCTTGTGGAGTGAAGGGAGGTAGATGTGTGGTTGCATGCGCGTCGAATGATGGGGTGTTACGATGAATGTGTGCACTGCTGTGGATTGGGGTTTGCATGTGTGTGTTGGTTTTTGAATGCGGTATTTCTTTTTTCCTTTTTTGGGTGGTGACCTAACACCCCCCGCCACACGCCCTTGCGGCGGCTTGCGGGGTATTATGTAGATTAGTTATACTCAAATGCATGCATCTTCATAAATCTCGTGTATTTTGTAGGTAAATCCTCTCCCGCATGACTTCATGGAACTGTCATTCAAAGAATGTAGTGTTCGGTACAATGTTGGCTACCCTTCTTTGTTGTTTTCAAGTTCTCTTTGTCGGTTTTCAAGCTTCTCTTTCCATCCCTCGTCTGTTTCTGTTGGGGGGATGCCTCATGCCGTGCGCTGCCAACAGCGGTACGTAAGGGGAGGAACCATGAGTTGCATATCCATGAAATAGTGGAATTTCCCCTTCTTGTTTTCCAGTTCTGCCTTGCCTGTCTTGATATGATGGAGGTTTTTCGAAAAATCGTATTTCGTTGTGGTTCATTTTTATTCAGTTTTTTCGTATAACAAAGAACTAATTTATTAGGTGCAACTACCGCTTTTTTTAAATTGAGTATTCTTATCTACATCTACATAATACCCCGCAAACCGCCCAAGGGCGTGTGGCGGGAGTTGTTAGGTCACCACTCGTAAAAGAGAAGAAGTCTTCATTCAGCATGTCCATAAATTTGTACTTTATTTGAGGTTTATCTCTGAATATTTTTTCTCCCTTCCCTTCCTCTCGTATATCCTCCCCTAATCTCTTGCCCTTCCATCCTCGGTGCTTTCACCATCTGCCCTTTTGTTGGATTGCGCGGTATTTACGTAGATGTAGATAAAATGTAGCTCTTCTCCACTACACGCGACCCAATTCGGCTATTAATGCAACTTCATGAGCATCCCATATACTAGCAGCATATTCTAATAGAGGTCTAACCAGTGAAAGATAACATTTCTCTTTAATCTTTCCATCAAATTTCCCCAACACTCTTCTAATAAATTCTAATTTTCTGTTAGCTTGTCCGCCGATTCCCCGTTTTTAAGGCCATCTTTCCCCAACGAGTAGTATCATCGTTCCCTGACATTTAGTGATGGCACAGCGTTGCAGCATCCTATCACGCTCTTATCCTGGTATATAAGAGTATCCTGTTATTGAATATTCTTACATGAGTAAGTACTTTCTTTTGTACGATTAATGTTTTCCAGTGCAAACTAATATTTATGTAGAGGTAACATGTTGCGATTGTGTTTGCATGGCTGGTGACCTAACATCCCCCGCCACACGCCCTTACGGCGGCTTATTGGGTATTGTGTAGATGTATTTGTCATTACCTATATCGAGATAATACCCCGTAAGGGCGTGTGGCGGGGGGTGTTTGGTCACCATCATTAAAAGGGAACAAAACCACATGTAAAATCAACATATCCATGCAAACCAAAACCCACAGTGGCGTATACATTCTATAAAAACCCTTTCAACTTACACGCATGCAAATATATATATTATTAAATAACAATTATGTCTAAACACCGTTCAAAGGCAGGTTGCAAATGATGGTATATGTGTTTGAATAACAATGGTAGAGTTATATCAGCAAATCGCAATACTTCTCGAGTTTGAGTGATGAAATGTGAGTTTCGTAGTACGGACCGGGAGAACGATGGCCTTAAATGAGGCCCTGCTCGTTAGGAATGCGGTGAGCCCAAAGCACGATTGCCCAGTCGGCGGATTGAGTCGTCACGCTGTCATTCAAACGAGCCGTTATCTCGCCAGTTGGGTACAGCTACGCGTTCTCGCACGCACCGTGACCAAAAGGAATGACAACTCGGGGCGATCTTGGCGTATTTTTGTGTTTGGTTACCTTTGCACCCGCCCGTGCACTCAAGAGGGAAGATACACGAGAGAAGGGGAACGAATAAAATAATTTGTTTTCTCAATGTCCACCGGACGCAACAGCAGGAGACCACGTTCGAAATATGAATGCATATTACCCCTCAAGCCGCCGAAAGGGCGTGTGGCGGGGGGTGCTAGGTGACCATCCGTATAAGGGACCAAAACACATGCAAAATCAATAGATTTATGCAAATCTACACCTATATTATACATCTACATTCATGCATGTACATCTACATGTTAACCAAAGAACTGCGTGAAATTATACCAGAAAACCCCGAAACAATTTACAAATTTATATGCATGCTGGAGGAGAAATTAGTTCACAAGTGTTATTTTCACCCGGTAGCAATGTGTATAAATTGTGGAAAAAATAATAAGCGACCTTACTGACGCGCACTGACAGATCCCAAATATTTCTTTAAACCGCAATTGTTATGGGAAGAATCAACCCCAACCACACTGCTCCTATGGTATACATTCGGCCGTAGTTACCGTGCGCTTCAACGCCGCAATTATTGCTAAAAAAAACGCGAAAGACCAAATTAACGCTCGACTTACTTGAATTATTTTAAATACACGTACGTTTGAAATTAAGAAAAACCTATTTTTTTATTTTGTACTTTGGTGTTGAATCACCCCTTGCCATACGCCCTAGCGGTGGGAGTATATACAGAGATACATTGAGGAAAAATGGGATCACCCCAATGTACAGGTTTGGGTTCGATCAGTTTTATGGTTTTGGATGTATATTAGTTTGAATGAGTGTGTTGGTTCTGTTTTCTTTTACGGGCGGTGACCTAACACCCCTTGCCACACTCCCTTGCGGTAGCTGTATGTAATCACCTCCCGAACCGAGTCCTTCATCTCTAGTAGAGTTTGTGACCGCGATAATAGGCATAAACATCAAACATTACGGTTCATAATTTCCGAAAAAAATTACAAAATGTGAATTAACAGTAGTTACTCATACCTTTAGTCATTTATTTAACAAAGCAGCCAAAAACGGCGCAAAGGCTTTACCATTGGCTGACTATAACATACGAGAAAAAGGACTAGTAAAAGCAATAAACAATAATGAAAAGTTAACAAATAATGTCAATAACAGGTATTACGAAGGCAGGAGAGCACATATGCAACCAGAGAGAGCTAAGTTACTATCTGGCGTTTAAGGAAAGAGGTGAAATTTATTTATATTTATTCATGACATAACATCCCCTGCCTTACTCCTTGGTTGGCTCCTTGCCGGGTGAGACATATGTGTATCGGGCAGTCGAAGTTGGCCTATCTCTCTTTCAGCACTATTTTTTGCATGAAAAACGGGATTTTCAATGAAGATATCTCAAGCAGTGTGGTAGCTCAAGTAAGTCTGTTGTCTTGGACGCGCACCGAGGCGTGATGGCGGACCGTAAGCGCACGCCTGGTGCTCTCTCTCTCGGCCCGCCTTCCCATTAGAGCGATCTTTCCGGCCAATCCATATGGATCGTGGGAAATGGTCGTTCGGGCGCGTATCGGCATGCGAAAAGTGAGGGCAAAGGACTAAACGGGAGTACGGGTGGAGGCTAATGTCGCCTTATAATGACACTCGTCCTTCCCATCTTAGGGTGGGCAAAAACTACTCATCGATCAGCGGCGGATATCGGTCGATGACGGGAAATACCTCCTCTTCCTCCTTTCCCCACCTTCTTTGTGTATATGCCCCCACTAGGAGGCGCCCTGATTGGCATACTATGCTTTGAAAAATTCCAAGAAACTGCGGGAAATGCCGCAACAGTAACTTTTAACGGAGTCATCCGCTAATATGCATTTCAATGCAACAATTTCAGAGTGTAAAAATTGATCTTTTGACTGGGATACGAACCCGGATCCCTCGATGTCCGGCGGAGTGCTTGAACTCTGAAATTTCGATGTGACGAAATACCGTACATAAAATGTCACAAGCATTCGTTGTCGTGCGCGACGCGCCACAGTCCACGAGGTTAAAGCCAACTGTAAACACTTGGCTGTTTTTTGGCTGTTTTAAACGTTTGGCTCTTTAAAAAAAGGCTGTTTTTACCTTGGACAAATTCCAAGAACCTGCAGGAGATGCCGCAATAGTAACTATTTTCAGAATTTTTGAGAACTTAACAATAACTTTCTATGTATTTCTATATTTTTTACCTTTTCTACATCTACATCTACATAATACCCCGCAAGCCGCCGCAAGGGCGTGTTGCGGGGGGTGTTAGGTCACCACCCAAAAAAGGAAAAAAGAAATACCGCATTACTGTAAACAGCAATACATTACTTAATGGCATGCGGGAAGGGTTTTGACACACCACACAGGAGGTTAGTGAAAGTGCATGCAATTGAGTTTAACTAATTGTTACCTAGACGCCGAGGGTGGCAAGTGGCATTTTTGTTATCTCCGAGTGTGACCCTACAGTTGTTATCCCTTATTGTCCGTGGGAAGAAGGAGTCCTTGAGTCTGCTAGTCCTGGCATCTATTTCCCGAATTTTGTACCCATGATCCAAGCGACCAATGTATATTGGAGCGCGAATAATTTTCGAGACCTCGGTGCTGAAACATGCGGATCTGAATTTATTTAGTAAGTTTAACCTAGCATTGAGTCGTCTTTCTTCCAATGATTCCCATCCCAACTCCATAAGCATTTCAGTGACGCTTTTCATTTTATCGTAACAGTTTTCCACGAAACGAGCTGCCCGGCGTTGGACCTTCTCAATTTCCCGAATGAGGCCTTTTTCACACGGATCCCATACGCTACGTGCATATTTTAAATGGGGCCTTACAAGAGCGTGATAACAACGTTCCTTGACCTTGGAGTCACTTCTGCCGACAATGCGTCTAATAAATCCTAATTTTTTATATGCTTGCCCGCAGAATTTACGTATATGGGTCCCCCAAGTTAAGTCTTTAGTGAATGTAACACCTAGGTATTTCACCGTATCAACTACTTCAAGGTCAACTCCAGCTAATTTGTAAACTAATCCCGTGGATCTTTTAAAGAAATTTACCACCGAACATTTATTAAGATTTAAAGGCAATCCCCATTTTGAACACCATTCATTAATGCTATTTAAATCACGTGCTAGAGTTAAACGATCCTCATCCCCAGATATCTCCCGATAAATCACGGTGTCATCCGCGAACATCCTTATCTTACTTTTCACTTCGCGGTTCAGATCGTTAACAAAAATCAAGAATAGTAACGGTCCGATAACACTTCTCTGAGGAACCCCCGAGGTTACTCGTACGCTGGTAGAACTAGCGCCGTCAAGGACTACCCTCTGTTCCCGGTCTGAAAGGAAGTCTTCAACCCAATTTATTGCCCCCTTGTGTATACCTGCGCCCTTTAATTTATGGATGAGTTTACCATGCGGAACCTTATCAAATGCCTTTTGAAAGTCTAAAAAGATCGCATCCACTTGCCCACCACTTTCACTAAGCCTACCTTTTACCGGTGGTGACCGAACACCCCTCGCCACACGGCCTTGCGGCGGCTTTCGGGGTATTTTATAGATGTAGATATGTATTTGCATGCGTGTAAAATGATCGGATATTCGCATGAACGTATGCACCATTGTGGGTATGGGTTTGCATGTATTTTTTGGTTTTGAATGCGGCTTTCTTTTCCTTTTCCGGGTGGTGATCGAACACCCCCCGCCACACGCCCTTGTGGCGGCTTGCGGAGTATTATGTAGATATAGATGACGTATTTCTTATGCAAACATTTGTAGTTTAAGAGGATGCCTCGAAAGTTTAACTTGCTAAAACACTCGGCCGGACATCGAGGGATCCGGGTTCGAATCCTGGTCAAGGCGAATGATTTTTTACACTATGAAATTGTGGCATATGCTCTTTCTCTTTGACATTAAATCGGGGATTCCCTCTTCTCGCTAGACGACACCCGCGATCTCAATGCGGGTACACTGGTGGCATATGCAAAATTGACTATCGTAGCGACCGCCGCCCACCGACGCATCGACAACACCAGGTGGCGCTGTTTAGGGATCCGTGAATTCGAGATTGGAAGTAATTCAGTAAAAAGTAATTAACGTAGAAAATAGCACGGTATTGGATTTGGACGGACCCTATCCTCCTCTACGTTTGGGTATGGCGTGGACGCGCTCGCTACCATTTCCATCCTCGGCTGTTAAAGGTCCTTCCTCCCAGGGAATTCATTCCATCCAGTCCTCTTCTTTGCTCATTCCTCTATCTCACCCCCAGTCACCACCCCGTCTAGTCCACCACCCTCTATTAAATGTTTGCAGGGTTGAAATGGTATTCACATTTTTCTTTCCGCTCTAAAATGTTTATTTTCATGACTCAGGTTTCAACCCATTTGACCGGTTTTATGGTGTCTCGTTAAACTCAAGATTAAGCTGAACCTCATTTCCGGTCTAAGCCAAACATCAGTTTTTTAAGCGCTATTAAAGTCCAAAACCGATGGTTATTGTGATCGTTTACCTGGGTATGTAATTACTTCGCCTGTCATTTTCACATTCACTAGAGGTCACTTGGAATACTCATCTACATGTACATAATATCGCGCAAGCCGCCGCAAGGGTATGTGGCGGGGGGTGTCAGGTCACCACCCGTGAAATAGAATAAGACCATAACATGCAAAAACCAAATCATATTACCTCCACTAAAATATTAGTTTAATCATGCACTCGGTTGATTTAAATCACACGAAAGAAAGTACTTAAATGCAACAATAATGAATGACAGGATACGTATATTAAAATCATGCCAGAAAACTGTCGATGGGTCAATTGAAAAAAGAAGAGGAATTTCTGTCGTAATTTCGGTTATTCGCTCAGCAATGCCTGGAAGTTTTGATTAGAATTCGCCAATCACGGTGGAAATCGCTGAAGGCACGTGTAAGCAATTTTCCACCTCGACCAATCACGTGGGCCCTCGCCCGGAGGTGAAAGTATCCAGGAAAGTGACGAAAAGGTAGTGAATCAAATTGTTTGTTTAATAATAGCTGCCTGAACCATTACTATAAAGTAATCTATAGACCAACCTGAAGAGGCTACGGCCTATGACGGGTGTTTTTTTTCCTTTCAGCCACTGTGATAACAGCGAAGTGTAAAATAGAACGAATATTCGTGAGCAGTAAAACCTTTTAAAAATCTAATTTATCGCCATCGCCGCCATTTTGTAGAAACTTTCCTTCATTTCTATTCCACCTCGAAGAGAAGCAATCATCTTCCATTATGTTTTCTGTTTCTGTTCAGAGTTTACATTCTTCGTTCCACTGTTGTACCACGTCTGTGGTGTGAGTGCGGTTTCCGACGGTTCATCTACATCTACATAATACCCCGCAAGCCGCCGCAAAGGCGTGTGGCGGGGGGTGTTAGGTCACCACCCAAAAAAGGAAAAAAGAAATACCGCATTCAAAACCAACACACACATGCAACCCCCAATCCATAGCAGTGCACACATTCATCGTAACATCCCATCATTCGACGCGCATGCAAACACACATCTACCTCCCATCACTCCACAAGCATGCAAGTACATACGCTTAACTACAACAAATAATTTTACCCCAGGATGCAGCAAGAAATTAATCACGAACGTGCAAGCTAGTTTCTAGCAAGTAGCCAGGCGAATTACCACCACCACAAGAACGTTCCGCATAAAAATCTCTCCTACTCAAGACGAGGAATTTGGCCCAACGCTGCAGGTGGGAGGAGGGCACACCCACGGAGAGGGACAAGGGATGGAAGGGGAAATATAGGGTAACTTAAGAAATTAATATTATCTTTGCTTTCTACAGAAATAAAGGGTACCAAAAGCAGAGCAAACAATACTGTAAACAGCGCTACATTACTTAATGTCATTCCAATGCGGTCATGCGGGAAGGGTTTTGACACAACACACAGGAGTTTAGTGAATGTGCATGTAATTGAGTATAACTAATTGTTACCTAGATGCCGAGGGTGGTAAGTGGCATTTTTGTTATCTCCGAGTGTGACCCTAAAGTTGTTATCCCGTATTGTCCGTGGGAAGAAGGAGTCCTTGAGTCTGCTAGTCCTGGCATCTATTTCCCGAAATTTATATTCCACCTCGAAGAGAAGCTCTTCGAGGTGGAATATCTTCCATTATGTTTTCTGTTTCTGTTCAGAGTTTACATTCTTCGTTCCACTGTTGTACCATGTCTGTGGTGTGAGTGCGGTTTCCAGCGGTTTACCGCACTTACTTTGGGCGAATGTCACGCCGTGATAGTAGGTGCGGCTAAAGAATTAGGAATTAATGCACGTTTGTTTGATATAATGACAGCTTTACCTTAACGTAAAGATTTCACCTCTCTGATGAGTCTCCGGCCTTTGACGGGTTTTGATTGCAATTTCATTTTAACATGGAAAGCCACATGTTAATTATGGGCAAAAAACTCTCAGTAAACAGCGTTTAAAACCGTAACTGAGACACGGCAAAAATCTGTAGTCGCCGGCCGCAATTTTCCCGTCCTTAAGTTCTTACCAAGATTGAACTTTCGTAATTCAATGCAAAATCACCATGCACTCATGTTCCGGAGATAGTTACATTTGGCGTTTCAGGTTAAGTAGAAAATTAAATCTCTAACGTAAATTGAAAAGATTTCTTTTGAGATTGTGTTAAATATAAATTATTAATCCGAATACTATGGACCTAGTACTTCGGGAATATAATATGAGCATCAACAAGAAGGAAACGAAAATCCTTGTGTGTGGGAGAGAGAATCTGAATGAAGATATCACAACTCGAGGAGTGAAACTTGAGCAAGTGGAATCCTTCATCTACTTGGGCAGCAGTATAAGTTGGGAATGGAAGAAGCTCGACCGACATCAAGCCAAGAATAGCCCAAGCTAAGAACGTATTCATGAAAAAGAGGCAATTAATATGTTCAAAGAACATAAGATTGCCAACAAGAAAGCAGTTCGTCAAAACGTTCGTGTGGAGCATGGCACTCTACGGTTCGGAGACATGGAATATTGGAAAAGTGGGCCTACGAAGAATAGAAGCCTTCCAAAAATGGTACTGGAGGAGAATGCTGAAGATTAATTGGACAGACAAAGTGAGGAACGATGAAGTACATAGAAGAGGAAAGGACCATATGGAGAGAACTCAACGGCAAAGAAGAACTAGATGGATTGGACGTACCTTGAGGCACAATGGATTAGATAGAAACATAATAGAAGGAAAGATCCCGCAATTAAGGCCAAGAGACAAGTACATAGGGCAAATTAAGAAGGACGCATAACAGGGAACCCATTAGAGGGTGAGGAAATGAACACTAAATAGGGAAGATTGGAGGGCTGGAGTAAACCAATTTTAGGATTGAGATACTGATGATGATGATAATATTATTATTATTACAGAGATCGAATGCATAGATATGCGTATTATCAAACTACGGTAAAAGGAGACGATGACAATTAAATTAGAGATATTAGCTGTTTGATTTACAGATTTAAGATGCAATTGTTCCCATTAGGGGATATCGGAATAACTGCCAACTACGGCGCTAGGGGAAGCAATTCTAATATGCTAAGTATCATGGAGTACTGTCATTGTTTTCTTCATTAGAAGAATTTGAAACTTATGTACGTAGTGTATGTAAGATGTTGTAACATTTATTTTCGTTTTGTGGCGATTGCTTTTAATATCTAACACTGAACCAACATTTTATTTTTTGTTCCCTGCCAATAGTGGATCACTAGCACCATTCTGTGGAATATCTCTAATTTGCCCTTGAAAGTTTCGTTTATTAACGTTTATTTATTTTGTCAAAAGTATTGCTGAGGTACGATCTAATGAAAAATAAAGTTTTGGTGATAACCTCACTTCCAATGCTTAAGGAAAGAAAAAGTGGCATTGAGTAATTTATTATACACGTGCGCTCGCTGCTTGTACGGGTTGGAGTATATCTGCTCACCTCGAGCACGGGGTTGTGCTTCTGTAAATTATTTTCTACAACGAGGGTAATTACCAGCTTGAAATTACCTTCGGTGATAAGGCAACAAATGCTTTTACTATTAAAGGCCAAAATGACGTATTACTCTTAAATCAGTAGTAGTAGTTTTAGTGAGAGGCGACTGGTAGGTAAGGTCATTTGCGCCATTAGTGATGGGCGTAGAGAAACCCGGCGTCGGCATTAGCCTACTCATGTCGAAAGGCGCCAAGGGGTTCGCAGTTTAAGGTCCCATCCGACGGATGTCGGACTCATCCAAAGTGCTCTCCACAAAGTACCTCAAATAGGGATCGGGATACCACTGAGAAATATCTGCAGTCTCCAGGATTTGAACCCTGTTGGAAACCTGTACGTTAGCCACCGCACGATGCCGATCTTCTAACCTTAAGTAGACCCTAACCTTATGCTTCCGTATAAATCCACCCCAACACCCTAATAAATCATTAAAAACCCTATCCTAATAATAAATTTAATAATAATTTTTTTTTAATTCCTACCCTATGTTATTTAAAAAGAACCTATTAAATTACCTCCATATGCACAAACCTTGCCTCAAAAGGATTGTAAATCCGAAGTAGTAGTTAATTTACTATCTTCCGATCTGGATCTGGAGTGCCCATTTCTCACGGCTGGAAATTACACTTGGGCAGGGGGAAGAGGGTAATAGCAAGATCGTGAAGCGGATAAAATAATACCCAAACAACATGGAGGGCGGAGAAGGACTAGCTCTGATGATAGGTATTTCCACATCGAGAGTTGCCAAAATGCCTCGGACGTCATTCTGCCGGGGTCATCCCCTTCGCAGGTCGGTCCACCTGCAACACTACACCTATTCTCTTAACCCCTTCGTGAGCCCGCGCGCTTGGGGCGCCTCCCTCCTCCTCGGCGTCACTCTCACCCTGTCCTTCTCTCTCGCTCGGCTCGTGGGGGATGATGCAGGTGGCCGGAGCGTCGCCCTCGCGGCAGCAGCGGCCCGATCGCCGAGAGTTTGGCGGTCTGTCCTCGTGGGCGGCCAGGGCGTCATCGGGAGCGGTGGAGGCCAAGGCCACGTGTTGGGGCCCTGGAGTGTGGCCCCACCCCGCGCACTGCTCCCTCTTCTCAGTCTGCAGGATGACCGGGTCGGGAGTGCGGGGCGTGTTGCTGCGGTGCCCTAATCAGACAGCCTTCGTGACCCGGCGGTGGAGGTGCTTCCCGGACCAGGTGGGTAACTCACCGCACCCCCGCACTCCCTCCCAATCCTCGACCGACCGGCGAGCCCGCATAAGAGCGGTCGGCGAGAGTTGAGCCGCTCTCGGCGTAGAAACCCCCTTGGCATGGAGTTATCGCCGACGCTCGGCACCCGAAGTCTTCTCCCATGGATCCCTTATTCTTCCCGCGTATTCCGAGCTAAAACGAGGTGACCCTCTCTTACTTTTTCATTCCATTTTCCTTAAGCCCATCTAATGGCAACTTATTTCTTTGATCCACACTCGCACTTACATATTTCTGACGAATGGATCACGTGGTAGTTTTGATGACCGAGTAACACTCCAATAAACATTTGACCTGTTCCATGTTACTTCATTCGATTCCAGATATTCTCTACATTATAACACGATGGTATTTTTTTCTTTTATTCCAAAACGTCAATGCTTTAAATGTTCTGATATTCAATTCTGATCGAAGGAATTTGTGCTTTGGGGGAGAGAGAAAGGGGGATGGAGAACTTCCCTGGGGTGAAAAGGGTGAATGTAATTGTCAGTACAGGAGTCCAAAATGAAATGGTAGATTATAAGGAGAGAATGACTACATAGTTAGTGTAAACTGCAAAATTTGGTCAAGTAAACAGTTTACATCGCATAGAATAAATGAAAAACTCCAATAGCCGTAAACTGTTAACCTTTCTAAAAAAAATATTGAGGTGGCTAGTTGGCTTACGCCACAAGTCAAGAATGGGGTAAAACGTAAAAAAGGAAAGGGAAAAGAAAGGTGAATACGTATACGCGTATTTCGGCTACAAAGTAGCCCTCTTCAGCGTACTGAAGGTGAATCGTCACAACAACACAAGTCGAAGTGAGGAGAAGGTTAACTGTTTACGGCTATTGGAGTTTTTCATTTATTCTATACGACTAGCCGTAAGAGCTCAATTCCTATCAATATAAGTTTAAATCGCTCCTATATCTGGTGTACTTGATATTTGAAGAGATCGAACAAGTAGAGAGCTTTAGGTAATTGGAAAGTGTCATCGCTGAAGACATGCCCTATTCCAAGGAAATCAAATCCACAAGAGCAATGGCAAAAGTGGGATTCAATATGAAGGGGAAACTGTTGTGTACATTAGAAAAATAAACTTAGAGATTGGCAAGATATTACGTCTCGAGTGTGATGTTGTTCGGAGCGTACACATGGACTATGTGGAAAGAGGAAGTAAAAAGAATGGAAGCTTTCGAAATGTGGATATGGAGGAAGATGGAAGGAAGTAGAGAGGAGGATAGAGTACGTGAAGAATGAAGAGGTGATGCGGAGGATTGAAGAGGAGAGACAATTGGTTGAGATAATCAGGGAAAGAGAGTTTAATTCGTTAGGGCATTGTTGAATGAGGAAGGAGTGCTTTCTTATGACTGTGTAGGAGGGAATAATGATAGAGGGAAGAAGGAATGAGAGATTTTTTGAGACCATTTTAGGCCAAATCAAACCCGTGTTGCAGGCAAGATGTGCTCTCTCTGATGTCGCTGAGAACATTTTCGAAACAATAGGATTTCAGGTTCCGAAAGAAAGGGGACTCCAGCACGAGAATGTCGACGAGTCAGTCGACGTCAAGTAGAATAAATGAGCAAACATTTACGTTTGCCTTATTTTTCTGCGTTTTAAAATCCAAAATTCCTGGACTACTGTTTTCAATCGCTTGAATCTTATTTTTCGAGCAGTGGTACACACTCCGCCGCCCACCACTGCTTTTAATTCGACCGCCGACTTCGATCTTACCATTCAAATATATTTGAAATGCCACGTTGTCACTTCTTTCTTGTGTTGAAATAATTGAAAAAAATTATTTTGTGTTCAAATTTAATTAAATAGGCTCCTTAGTTATTTCACGTACCTACTAATGAAACGAAATAATTAAAACGCACGAATTAATTTATATATTTACTACAACTTTCCTAATTCGATCCACAAGTTAGATAAATATGTTGTGTTCGTTGATTGGCAAAATTTGTGTGTCACTCTTGTGAACGAATGACTTCTTAACCTCGACAGGAGCTTACGATCTCACTGGGTCTTGCCTTTACATACCAGCCCTGGATAGACGCACTGCACGCGAAAACTCGCGAATATGTGACATCCTGTGTATTTGGAGACCTATACGTGATGTGTGATCCGCCGAGAGGCGCTGTCCCTTGGAGCGTCCGACGTCGATCGTCGGGAGGGACGATGGTTGGCCCCAGGGTGTGGAGTCGGCGTAACATGGCGGTCGCGCGCCACGCCGTTTGCTCCCTTCGTTAGAGCGTCCGTCGCTAAGGAGATAGGCCAACGAAGAAACGTGTGATCGACACCGGAGTGACCTTCACCCAAATAAAAGCATCTGGGAAACGCGCCCGGGTGAAGAGCATGCTTATAGTGCACGCCATCTCGTCCCATCCCTGCGAAGAGCCATCAGTGAGACTCTATAGAGCAACGGGCGCGTTCGTCATCCAATGTCAGTTATGTCTCTATTAGATTCACTGCTCTGCGCTAGTCTCGTATATCTTGGTCTCTGTAAGACATAAGACAGAGTCCATTTGGGAAATGTTTATATCCATGCATAGCATTATTTATCAATCAATCATGCATTAATTTCAAGGGCTCGAACTATAGTATGTTCTATGTGTGTGCAAGAGCAGTCAATAATTGAGACTTTATTCCAAGATGGATTGCAATCTCTACTTTTTCTATGTCTTTTTTAATTTTAACATTTAACCGACAACATAATATTATGACATGCAACACCACCTCATGTATGGAAGAAAATTAAATGCTAAAGTTATTAAAGTGATACATTACATATTATTACAATAATTTTTTATTTATATGGAAATATTAATCCTCAGGAGCTATAATAATTAGTAACCTTAACTTTAAAATTATTCAATTTTCAGGAATATGAGTAATTGTGAATATGAATTATGTTAAAAATGATTTGTTTTCGTTTCAGATTATATTCACAAATATGAATATGTCATTGGGATGTATTTTCCCCAGCAATACTCGCAAGTGAACACCATAGTAGTATTAGCGTTGGGGTAGGCAACCGTCAGCTTTGGGGTTCATTTACATCATTAGGGATGGATGGGAAAGGCCAAAGGGTGGAGAGAAGCCCAGCATTGACACCAGCCTGCTCTTAGCAAAAGGCACCAAGGGGTCCACAGCTTAATGTCCCATCCAGGGGATGGCAAATGCACTTGCAGTGCTCTCCACAAAGCACTTTGAGTAGCTCCATTTCCAAGTCTCATGTTCTTCATAAGGCCAGTACTATAATAATCGGCCATAATCTCTATGGGTAATTTCAAATCTAAAATCTAATGACTTTTTAAACATCAAAGCTTGCATATTTTTTTATCCTGTTGGAAATTCCAGGGAGCAAAATATCATGGGTATTCGGACTAACATTAACACAATAGGTGTAACCATGGACGATCAACCGAAACCACTTATTGTCTAAGGTTGTGCAGAAAAAAAGTTGTTCAATAAAAATTCCAAAATGAAGGTTATACACCTTTATGAGTACTTTATTTTCAATGTCTTTACGTTCATTAACTCATTGCAATATCTCTCACGTAGTCATTCAGCCAGGTGTCTTCTGCCCTGTCATGTTCAATAATTCTGCTCTGAGACTCCCAACATTTAATTTCAGTCGTTTGGAATTAGGCAAATTAAAATTGATGTGTGACACAGTTATTCTCAAACATCAGACATGGCACAAGTTATTTAAATAGAATAGGATTTTTTGCATACATATGCATGAGGTCACAAACTGTTTCTTCTGTGTATTACAGATTTTTTCACCTTAATGAAAGCAAAACCCATTCCCCTTGGACCACCTTCCCTACTCCTAATCATCTTCACCTGCTCATGGCTCAGTTCCAGACTGGTCCCCCTCTGACTGTTACTTGGAGAGACTCCTCAGTGATGCTTTCTGCCAGGATCCTCTTACTCTTCCTGCCAAATATTGGAAGCAATCAAAAGTGAGGACATCTATGCCATAATTCATAATCCTGACAGAGCAAACATTTTTCAATGGAACAGCGATGGATCCACCAATGTGTTGACCCCTTCTGGATAAAAGAATCTAAAGCTGTATTCAATGGTTCCTTGCTCAACTTTGTGGAAGTTCACACTCATGGAATGAAGAACACAATATTTTTCCACTGTTCTTCATTTAGGTATGACTAGTTTCAATGCTTACAATACCTGGTTTCTGATGATGATGGCTAAGCATTGATTCTAGTTATACCTAAAAAAAGAACAGTGGGGAAACACATTGTGTTCTTCATTCCATGAATCAAAAGCTCTCTAAACAAGTGTTTCTCTAAGATAGCATGGCGGAATCACTCTCTATGACTGGTTACAATATGTATTGTATGTTGAGTGTTTTGCCAGTCAAGGTTTAAAAAGGTTGTGGTGGTTAGTCGGCATGTCCATCCATGGCGTATCTCTTAACCTGTAAGCCACCACTAACAATAAGCTGCTCATTCAAAATTAAGTTCCCTAAAGTAATAGATAACAACGTATGTAAAATTAGCTGAATTCACAAAACATTTTACATATCCCTATATCTTTTGTAGTAATGTGGGTTATTGTGTGGATGTAGATATAAATAGGAATACCCCCTCTCCACATACCTCTGTATTTTCATTCCAATTGCCCTATCTTATAGTAGTAATGTAAACACATTCATGTTCAGGGTCAGTACCATTATTGTATGTATATGTACCTTTGGGAGTAGAATGATAAACACACACGTCTTTCTCTGCTTGCTTCTCAGTACACCAACTGTGCGCTGCGTCCCATCTCCCAGGAGCTTCTCAAGGCGTCGATGGAAATGAGGATCCCTAGAGTGGACCTATCCCCAAAGCTTGGACTCTGCCCCTTCCCCAAACCCTACTGCTCCTCCGAGACCACACTGACTGTCTGCGCACCCAATCACCTGCTCATTGGCAACGTCACCTGCCCCTCCAGCTGCATGGAGGACGAGTTTGGTGCCTTCTGTGACCCAGAGGTGATAACAACTACAACGGTGGCCTCTGTAGTGCTGCCCATGCTGGATGCAGACCTCATGGAGAGTGCTATCAAGATCACCTCATCCTTGGGTCTGGGGCCAGTGCAAAAGACTGATGGCAACCTGAAGCCAAGTGGCATCAAGACCCAAGGGGTGCCCGCATACTCGGCTCCTGTCTTCGACTTGAATGGTTCCTCTGATGAATACTCATATGAATCAGAACAAGTGGACGAGGACAAGCCTGTCTTCTCGAAGCCTGCTGTGTTGGTGCAGGGGAGTCTGGTGCCAATGTCTGCAAAACCCCTGCAAAATGGGAATAAGGAATCTGAGGTATTCACAATAGAAAAAGTGCCCTACACCATGGATGCCATGGTGTTGCCCCCAAGCACTACATCGGTTGGAGGAGGGACCTCCATTGTGACAACTACAATGGAGAATATTGCAGAGAAGGGAAGTTCTGAGAGTGAGAATTTGGAGAGGGAAAAGTTGGAGAAGGAGAAGTTGGAGAGAGAACAATTGGAGAAAGAAAAGTTGGAGAGGGAGAAGTTGGAGAGGGAAAAGTTGGAGAGGGAGAAGTTGGAGAGGGAAAAATTGGAGAGGGAGAAGTTGGAGAGGGAAAAATTGGAGAGGGAGAAGTTGGAGAGGGAAAAGTTGGAGAGGGAAAAATTGGAGAGAGAAAAGTTGGAGAGGGAGAAGTTGGAGAGGGAAAAATTGGAGAGGGAGAAGTTGGAGAGGGAAAAGTTGGAGAGGGAAAAATTGGAGAGAGAAAAGTTGGAGAGGGAGAAGTTGGAGAGGGAAAAATTGGAGAGAGAAAACTTGGAGAGGGAGAAGTTGGAGAGAGAAAAGTTGGAGAGGGAGAAGTTGGAGAGGGAGAAGTTGGAGAGGGAGAAGTTGGAGAGGGAGAAGTTGGAGAGGGAAAAGTTGGAGAGGGAAAAATTAGAAAGGGAGAAAGTAGAGAAAGAAAAATTGGAACAGAAAAAGTTAGAAATGGAAAAACTGATAAAAGAGAAACTCGAAAAAGAGAAGTTGGAAAAGGAAAGATTAGAAATAGAGAATCAGCAGAAGCTGAAACTTGAAAATAAGGAGAAAGAGGAGGAGAGGAAGAAGGAGCAAGAGCAATTAGAATTGGAGAGGAAGAAAAATAGCAGCAGCGAAATAATTCTTCAGCAAATGAAAGAAACTTCACCCTTTTCACCACATGACCTTGCCACAGTGTGCAGAAGGCCCGGTCTGGCATGTGTGAATTCCAACATTCTTCTGGAGTGCTCTTCCGACCTCGTGGCATTGAGGGCTTGGAATTGTGGCTCATTTTTCTCGAGGTCTGCAGTTCTGGTTGCTAGGTGCGATCATGAGAGGGACAGCTGCGTTGCAACAGTGGATGACCAAAGTGAATCTGGTGAGGAAGAGACAGGGATTGACCCCCAGCCACTGTGCCGGAGACCAGGGGCCCAGTGTGCAGACAAGGCCACCCTCATCCACTGCTCAGATGATCTGCGCAGTGCCACAGTTGCCGTCTGCTCCGATCTCTTCCCGGGAGCCGATGGCAGTGCATTTTGTGACCAAAAATTGGATGCCTGTGTTGTGGGAATTGGTGAGGGTGGTGGAGAAGCAGCCGATCCCATCCAGACAATGCCCGAGATGACAGAGACCCCAAACTTATCAGTGGAACTCCCTCCAGCTGTGGAGGTGACCACTCTGACTCCCCCAAAAGTTGGCATCACGATGCATCTCCCCAATTTACAGACAGCCAGTAGTACACAAGCAGTCATTCCAGTAACCGAAAGGTTCCCTGGAAAGCCTTACCCATCTGATGATCCAAGTGACACCATGTTTTCTCTCTTCTCAATGCATAAAGATCAGTGTAATGAGCCAGGACTCAGGTGCTATGGTGGAAAAGTCTTAGAAGCATGTGAAAAGGACAATCCGAAACCTGTCTACAGGATGGATTGCTCGGCAGTGTTGGCAGATTCCTTGGGTGCAAGGTGTGAAGAGCAGAGCAAAGGGGAGGCTACCTGCTTGGTGGCCCTTCACAGGAATACGCCTGTACTTAAGGGTGGACTGAATGTCATAGCACCCCTGAAAGAAGAAGACATTTTCACCCTGGAGCTGAGTGTTGTTGACATCACCAAGTCCTATGAGTATTATGACTCTGAGATGTCCCCCTGGAGATGTTCACAAATCGGGCAGTACTGTGCTGATGAAAGCACCCTCTTGTCTTGCAATTCTGACTTGACTGTGGAATTTGCACTGTCTTGTGGTGCAATAGCACCGGAATCAGTGGTAGCATTCTGCGATAGTAATAGGGATGCATGCGTTGTGAAAAAGATAAGCAGCCTGACCTCTAACCTTTCTGCAAATACTTCGTTCACAGATGCATCAAATCAGCTCAATAATAAAACTTACGTCATCGATCAGGAAAATGATTTTAAGTTACAGGGTCAGCACTCTGATAAAGTCAAATCACCTTCCTCGCAGGTTTCAGGTACCCAGCACCTAAATAATGGTGCGGGAGAGATGGAAAGTGTAGTTGGTCCGACCAAATGGGATTTGTCCACCATATCTCAGCTGTATCCACCTGATGTACCCCTGAGTGCTTACACGATACGACCATTGAAGTCACAAATGAACCTCAAAGGAGGGACTCAGTACTCGGCTGAGGGCCTGCTACGGAGCAATTGCACTAAGGTGGGACCTGTTTGTCTGGATGAGTTTCACCTTGGTTCATGTTCGGAAGAATTAGAGCTTCGGTATGTCTTACCATGTAGTGCTCTCTACGCATCAGACCCGGCTCCTTTCTGTGACACTAAGCTCTCTGCCTGTCTTCCTTCAGTCTCTAAACAAGAAGCAACAACAACAATGGAGATCCCTACGACTGAGAAGCTAAGTACTACCACTGTGGTTACATCTACAAAAGTGCCAACGTCAATACCTGCAGCCACTACCTCCCAGCCTTCAATCGTTGTCCCTCAGCAACTTCCTTCCTACCATCCATATGACTATACGAATCCTGCCAATGTGCAATTTGGAACGCCAGCCGCATACCCTGCTTTCCAAGAACACCAGTACCCTAGCGGGCACATTACACACGTGGACTCAAGTTTTCCTCACTACCCGTTTCTCAGACCTGGAGGGTATACATTTTTACAGCGACCAGGCATTAACAGCCAGTACTCCTCACAGCAATCACGCCTGCCAGCCTTTCTTCAAAACATTCTCCAGAACTACGGAATCCAATGGCCTACCTTCTCTCAAACTATAAGACCGCCTACTCTGAGCTCCTTTCCTCTCCTCCAAAACATCTTACAAGGCTTAAGTACATTGCGACCTCCTGGAATTTTGCAACAGAACACCAAGTATGGCATGTATGGAGGGGAAGAACCATATATTTACAATGACCCTCAGTACCACCAATATGCCGAAAAGTTCTCAAATGATTATATCCCTGTCTCTTATCATGGAATCTTACCTGGCACCCAATTGATAAAAGAAGTGAGACCAGTGACTCACTTGGACAGTGGTATAAGCCCAGATATGCAGTCTGATCTCCTGAAGTACTACTATGCCAATAAGCTGGCAGCTGTTGAGCAGCCGCTGAAACAATCCCCTCTTGGTGGTTCCAGTAATGTTTATAAGAAGAGACCAAGTCCACAAAAGCCAATACAACTGTACCTTGACCGATTTTTAGGATTGTTACAGCAGCACAAAAATGAGCCATTTCCACAAGGAAGTCAGCCAACCGATTTCCATAAGTCAAAGTTGCCTGGGAATTTGGGAGAGGGATCACCCATGTCCCAAGCTGGTGGTGAATCTTCGATGCATATCGGTCCATCCACTAACAAAGTAAACATGCAAGGAGTGATGCATGGCTCAGGCATCCAGGGAGGTTTAAGTCAGGTCAATCCGTTGACCTGGCTCGGTAAATTGGAAGTCCCAGACACCAAGAAAACATCTATTTGCAAACGTCCTGGGATGCAGTGCGTAGATTCCAGTTCTCTTGGTGCATGCTCAAAGGATTTAAAACTTCGTTACGTTATACCCTGCCGGAACCTTCTGCCGTTTGTGTCCGTGGGAAAACCATACTGTGACAGTGACAATGATGCTTGTGGTGTCCTCGTAGATGAAGAACATTCAGAATACCCCACAGATTACACATCTTATCCTTGAAGTCTAGTCATATTTCTATGAGATCACTTGAATGAGTTTCATTTTTGGACTTAATCATATTTCTGTCCGAAATTCAGTACTTTAATTTGAAACAAATGCATCAGTTCTAGTTGAGTACTGCTGTATATTTCATGTTTCTGATGCTGTTCTTCTAAAGAAAAGTACCTGAATGTCTTAATCATTTGTAAAATATGGCCATAGCATTGTAAATTTAATCATAGTCGGTCAAAAAGGTGAATGAACTTGGAAGAAATTTTCTTACAAGCTCTGCAGAGCTTAAGACAATAAATAATCAGAGCATGGTTTTAGATTCTCCATAATTTGGTACTGCTTGATAAAATCAGTCCTTTTTCCTCTGTTAAGTAGTGAAATACTAAAATATGCAGGCCAGGACCAAATATTTTCCTAAATGTTCTAATACATTAAGAATCTTCAATCGTTACTTTTGCCTATCTTGCCAATACAGCTCAAATCCAAAAAGGGCAATGAGTAATTTTAGATTAGTGAAAGTTAGGATGAAAATAGAGGATGATTGAATACAGCAGCTACAGGTACAGAAGAGAATAAAGATGACAGTGTAAGGATATTCCTATAGGGGGCACCACATTGAAATTACCAACAGTCTACTTACTTCTCCGGTTGCTCTGAGGAGTGAACAAAGATTTCAGAGTGCACTAGTATCCTTTATAACAGGAGAAATCAGCAAATGATGTGAACTGGCATTTAAGTTGTGGGCCTTGATAAATATGGGAGGTTATCTCATTCTATGAAGTTGGAGACCCTTCAACTGGAGAAAATTGGAATGGAAATAAGCATTTTGTCACTTAGGAGTGCATAATTTGTGGATCTATGTTTTTGATTTGAACCTTTTGTAAACAGGCAATAAAACAAGAAATGATCATCGTGTAATGTTCAAAAGTGAATGAATTTTACTGTTGTAAGGATTTGAGATATAATGTTCTACATTGCTTGCTCTGTTAGTTTTTTTATGAATTATAAAGAAGAGTTACTGCAGTTAAAGGAATTTAATTGAAAAAATAATTTCTCATGATAATATTTTTATATGGAATACACTAAACTTGATACTCTACGGCAATGCCATGTTGACTCATGTACATTCAATAATATGGACATGAAAGAGAGGTAGTATTGTCACCATACTGGTGTCGTTTGCTGGCTTTGGAAGTAAAAAATAAATTAAATTTACCAATGTAAGAAACAATTTATCTTGACCATCTGCATTTTGTTGATATTGTTTTTATTGAAGTACGTTGTTACAAATGAGAGGTTTCCTTGTCAGCTTCATGTCTGGGTGAACATATTTTCTTATTGCCATTAAATTCATCAGAGGTTATACCATTATTACATAAACTATGTCAACAAATATATATGTATTATTATTAGGTAATCTACCAGCTAAGGTAGGTTTGGATGGACACAACTACCAAACAAATATTTTGTGACTCCTAACAAAACACAATCCAGCAACCTACTCTACATCAAGTTCCTCTTCATCTCTGTGTACTTCTTCCTCCCTTCATCCGTATCCTATTCCTGCCCTTTCGTCATTTGCCTAACATTCTCCTCTCTATTACAGTCTTCAGCATCCCACTGCTGATCAATATGCCCTTCATCCATTTTTCCTACCTATTTATGATTTCTCCCAACAAATCCCTTTCCTCGCCCACCATACCTAGCACTTCCTTGTTTGTTTTCCTTTCAGTCCATTTCATCTCCTCTATACTTCTTCACACCCACATCCAAAGCCTCCAATCTACTTCTATCATCCTGCTTCAGTGACCACATCTCAGCACTGTACATAACCACACTCCATATCAGAGTGTTGATGAGTCTTTTTTAAACATCCTTACTCATCCTCATCAGCTCCCTCCTCCTTGTGAAAGCCATTTTGCCTAGTGCAATTCTTCTCTTAAGGTTCCTACTACTTTTACCATTTTGGTCCAAAACGCTACTGAGATACATTAACTATTACACTTGCTCTAGTTTTTGCCCTCCTATTTTAATGTTAATCTTTCTCTTTCTGAAAAATCACATAACCTTTATTTTATTTATGTTGATTCTCATCCCATATCTATTGCACTGAATTTCCATTTCACTCAGCAATGCTTCCAACCCCTTCGCTGACTGAGGTTGGCCATCAGCAAACCTAACTGATTTTATGAATTCCCCTCCGACTTTCATCCCTACCTCCAGTTCTTCCCATGCCTCTTTAATCATTTCCTCCACATATACTCTGTACAGCACCGATGATGATGGACAACACTGCCTTACACCTTATCCTAACACTGCCCATCCAGACTCTTCCTATTTTCTGCATTATACTCATAAGTTTTTCCCAATTCACTCTATCAAACCACTTTTCAAAATCTATGACACAGGCAAAGACGTCTATATTCCTCTTGATTAGTGATCTCATTGCTGCAATGGCATCGCCTGTGTATCTCCTCTTCCTAAACCCAAACTGATCATTCCCTAAATAAGCATTTATTCTACTCTCTATCCTTTTTTTGATCATCCTGAGAACCACTTTAGCTGTATGGGAAACCAAACTTATCATTCTGTAGTCCTCACATGATGTAGCCTTTACCTTTTTCATAATAGGAACTTACACTGATCTCACAAAGTCCTCCAGTCAGATTCCTTCCTTAGAGATGCTACGAATCGATCACATAAGTTCTTCCTACTACATTTTCCTAAACCTTTCAACAGTATATATAATAATAGTGAATAAGGAGTCCACAGGAATGTTGTCTATCCCCATGGCCTTATTTGATTTCATCTCTCCTAATGCCCTTTCTATCTTATCAAGCATGCTGGGACCTAAGCTATCTTCATCTACATCACATTCTCTATGTCTAACCTTGTTGGCCTAAGTTCTTTACCATACAGTTCTTCTATAAATTTCTCCCATCTCTCTTGGAACTTTTCTGTTTCAATTAATATCTTACCCAACTTATCTCTGACTGTTGGCGCAGATCTTCCCTTCTTACTTCCTGATAGTGATTTAACCTTGCTGTATAGTGCACCAATTTCACCCTTCCTCTACAAACTTTCCATATCCTCGCACTGTGTGTTCCACCATGCTTCTTTCTCTTTATTAATTATCCATCTCAATTTATTATTTAACTCTTTGTATATTCTTCTGCCTTTTTCTGTGTTTAGATTCTTCCATTTCCTTCTCTCAATTATCTTTCTAACCATCTCCTCCATGATCCTTGGTTTCCTTGTTCTTTCCCCATTTACGGTTCCTGTATTTTCTCTTGTGGTTTTTGATATCTCTATATATACAGTATATACTTATGAAATTACTATTATTGACTTTCCCAGTGACAATGCAATAACTATTTTTAAATGCCTTAATTCCCTGTACATTTGCCAGAAATATATTCTATCATCAGGAAAAATTTAATGTTTACTGCTGGGGAACTCATTTATCATTACTCTGTTTGCAAGAAGGTCCACTGAGATTGTAATCAATAGTATCTATGATTTATACCTTTGATATTCTTACTTTTGGAGAGGTCAGTATACTTATGCCATGTCCATGGTATTGCCATATCCATGGTAGATGGTGGAAGGAGTAAGGTTAAAACTTCAGTTGTTAAAAGCTGTTGAAGCTTCCTTTCAACCTGCATCGCCTCACGTCAATATGCAAATATTAAACCTGCAGCAAAAAACATATTGTGCATAGAAAAGCCATGTAAAATGAAATTAATCACATTTTGATGATATCATGTTGTATAGTACATGTCAATAGTATATACTTTTATGCATCACCTAAGTCACTGAGCAAATATTTTCTTGTCATTGATATCATTCCAAATGTTAAAAGTGGTATTTTTCAAATAGCTTACTTGATTAAAATGAGGTATTTTGCTCATTGTCACAATTTTCATGCGAATTTTCCCCATAAAATATTTGATTGAAAGCAAATTTTTGAAAGATACAAAATCATCAGGGCTTGCTTATATCATATGCTAGAGAAGTGTAGTACTTGCTATGATTTAACTTATAAATTGTGTTTATAATGTTACTTCAATTACAAATCTGAAGTGATAGTTGGAGGAAGTATTGTCAGATAACCTGCCCCTTAGGAAAGGAATGCATATCATTGCATTATATTAGGGAAATATATGTTTCGATTTATCTTCAACATCTATTCTTCTTAAGGTAAACAAGCTATTGTCTGTATGAGATAGCTGGAGCAGCTACTGCTGTGTTTGCTTCATGTTGTCTCCACTATGCTTGGACAATGTTGGCAGAATGTTGCCACATGCCAATGTCAAATATTATACACATATCATATGGAATTAATAAATCATTCAGTTCCCTCTATGCTACTATGAAATTGCTCCTTATCAGAATAGACACCTTTAGCTGTGTGTCCAAGGCTCGTTAAGGCAGTAGTGTGGTTACCAAATAATAACCATGTCTTTTGCAGCAATGATACTCCAGAGGCATAACAATTTGTGATTTATTACAGAACATCTCATCACTGTCAACTGTCCTACATTTCATGGCCCCAATGTAGGTATGATCGTGTGAATATATGTTGGGGTTTTGTGGCAGCCACTTTGCTGCAGCTCAACCATCCAACCACTCTGAGAAGGGACAACTCATGCTGAGCTACTTCAGACACAGAATGTGGCACTAGGTATCTTGAATACTATTGCCGAAATCAGGAATGGGACTAAAACGAGTGCTGAAATTCAAAGTCACTTAGATATTACACCTTCAGAATTGAAAAGAAATATGCAAACTCACAAAGTATCTGATTTCACTTAATTTATTTCATTCAAGTTTCATTTAAACAATACATTGCGACCATGGAGTATTAGAAAGAAATCCAAGAAAGACCAGTATTTGTTTAAATGAGCTTTATAGCCTCTTAGAGGTGGCGAGATACAACAATATCAAAATGTTTCGACACTTTTGTCAGCCCCTGACATATTAGGCAGTTATTAGGATATTGTCCTGGGAATGACGTCAGTCTTCACATTTTAATGTGGGGGAAAGCACTGCACAGGGTAACGATACATAGCACATTGTAATATGAGGATTGATTGATTGGTATGTAATGAATTAAACGAAACAGTAACTATGTCAAGGTATGTAATGTCAAACCAAGAGAGTGATGGACATAGAACATGATATTGGTACACATATGAAAGTAAATAATTGGAATTTGAGCTGAGGGAAGTATTTACGAAAGAATAGTAAAAATTAGAGGAGGCAATGGTTGATAATATTTGAAAAAAGCAGAAAAATGTAGATGGAGTGAAGTGGGATAGGTGAGGAAGGTAGACATTAATGTTGCATTAAATTATGCAACATTAGTTAGGTGCAGACACAATAAGCCTGCAGAATTACATTAAACATTTTAGTGTAATGGTGCTTCAGTCATTCAGTCATAGCTGAATGCATAAAATGGGCATTTGAGTTTGAGGCCTGTGGCTGCTGTTGCTCTGGGACCTTCCCGACCCAAGATTTCAGCACCTAACTTTTGAATTGGTGCAAACAGCCATCAGTTGTTTGATCAAGGAGAGGCTCTGCTCCAGTTTCATCTAAGCCTATTCATGGTTGATGCTGCCCTTATGGTCTAGTCCCTTGGCCATACCCTTATATCGTGGGCCATTATTGGCAGTCATCTGTCCCCTGCTTGTGTAAAAGGACTTTATATGTCTGCTATGTTTACCATCAAGATTATTCCAGACAAACTAATCCTGCTTCTACATTATTTCAGAGGCTGGCCTAAGAGGTCTCTTCTCTACGTTTCAAAATCTTTCTCTCCCTTAGTTTGTGTAGATTTATTGGACGGACGACCTAGGTTTCGATGTGGCACGTCATCATCAGGTACATTTTGCAAAAAAGACAGAGAATATATAGTCACACAAAACTTGGGGGGTGGGGGGAAAAAGGCGAAAAGAGAGAGACAACTCCGCGGTCTGAGGTGAGGGTTAGGGGGTGGAAGAGGGGAAACCCCAGGGGGAGGGGGCGGGGTTTGACCCGGAGGTGGTTAAGGGGGCTGAAAGCATAGGGACTAGAAGAAAGGAAAGGATTAGGAACTACATAATCTAAGGAAGGGGGAGGTAGTGTAGGGGACGCGTGGGTCAGGAGGGAGAGGGGAAATCCTGAGTGTACGTAAAAACGCTGTATTAAGAGCTGGTAGGGGAGGTAAGGTAGGTGAAGAGTCATTAGGTGTGGAAGGAAGGAAGGTCTAGAAGGGGGGAGTGGGAAGGGTACAAGATTTCGTTAACAATATTAATCTTATTTTTAGCACATTTCAAAATTTCATATTGCTCCAGCGCGTCAAGCCTCTGTCCTTTCCTCTCAATATGTGGGAACTCTGGCACAAAATCACTCAGATGATTCTCGTCCAGCAGATGTTTGGCAAAGAGAGACGCCGAGTCCTTATTTTTGACGCACGATTGATTGGTGTTCCTCTGATCCTTTCTTTAAACTTTCTCCCAGTCTGGCCGATGTATCCTGCTCCACATTGACAATTTAATTTATACACGCCACTTTTCTCACTTGTAGGAATTCTGTCTTTGGTGTGAGAAATTAAATTCCTCATGCACTGTTTGTTATAAAACGCTAGTCTTATTTTGTCTTTGGGGATTTTTCTGCATACCCTCAGGGATAATGGGCCTAAATAGAGAAACCTTCTCCATTGAGCACTTACTCAAGGGAGCCATGAAGAATCATTAGCCAATCAATACATGCACTTGAATGAATGTTAACTCATTTTCCACTCACATGACTATGCACTATATGCAGTGATTCTTTCATTGGACCAATCCATTCAACTGTAGTTTTCAAGTTAATTTTTTTCTTTCAGGCTCTTGGGAATGATTTTTTTTACGATTTCATCATGCAGTGGAAGAATAAGTACTTGAATCTATCTGTGATGGCATCATCAGATTTTCCCTTAACTGTATCTGATTCTTTAAATAACTATTTCTTCCACGGATCCTAGATTTTGATCACATATTCTAACCGTAGCCTCAGTAAAGAAAGGCAGCACACTTTTTCCTGACACTTTCCTAAAACCCATTTAATGCAACATAGTTTCCATATGGCTAACCCACTTATTCTTCTAATATTTGTGATGCATCAAAGGTGTCATACAAGGCACATTTGACGAGGAAGGGTCTGTTGGTCTTCAAAAAAATGTATTCGCTAGCAAAAGTTTTCATTGAAGGTTTTAGTTTCCTGAACTTCTTTAATAACTCGGAATCCATTAATCCCTGGGATGTAGCTGCGCGGGAAATTTCATTGCATTACTTTTGGAACTCACCCTGTAAACTGCCGCAAAGGCATGCACACAAACTATAATCTAACAAATAATTGCACCTTAGGATGCAGTCATAAATTTATCCAATAACGTGCAAGCCAATATTTGAAAAGCAAGCAGGCGAAATTCCACTACCACATGGACATGCAACATATCAACGGTCTCCTCCCCCAAGGACACGGGTGGGGAATGTGACCCGACGCCGCAGGTATCGAGAGGGCCCCCCCACCCCAAGGAAAGAGACACAAGGGTTGGAAGGGGAAACTTAAAGACAAAAAAAGCAGATCAAACAATACTGTTAAGAGCACTACATTCTTTTATGGCATTCTACTGCGGCCATGCGGAAAGGAAGGGTTTTGACACAAAACACATGGGATTGGTGAAGTGCATGCAATTGAGTATAACTAATTATTCCCTAAAGTCCGAGGGTGACAAGTGGCATTTTTGTTATGTACGAGTGTAACCCTACAGTTGTTATCCCGTATTGTCCGTGGGAAGGAGTCCTTGAGTCTGCTAGTTCTGGCATGTATTTCCCGAATTTTGTATGCTGAAACATGCGGGTCTGAATTAATTTAGTAAGTTCAACCTAGCAATGAATCGTCTTTCTTCCAATGATTCCCATCCCAACTCCATAAGCATATCAGTGACGCTCTTTGTTTTATCGTAAGAGGACGAAACGGGCTGCCCGGCGTTAAATATTTTCAATTTCCCGAATGAGACCTTTTTCACTCGGGTCCCATACGCTACGTGCATATACTAAGTCTTTAGTGAATGTAACACTTAGGTATCTACATCTACTCAATACCCCGCGAGCCGCCGTAAGGGCGTGTGGCGGGGAGTGTTAGGGCACCACCCGTAAATTAGGGAAAAAAATCACATGCAGAAGCCACAAATTTATAGCCCACAAACCAAACATGGTAAGTATTCATGCACGAACCCTTTCGCCGCAACCCTTTCACAAACATGCAAACTCACAAACTACCAACAAACATACACATGCACAATCTTTGAATTATTAATTTTGTTCCGACTCCTCACTTAAATGTTTTTAATATTTCTAAATGGACTTCGGATTCTTACTATTATGATTTCTGATTGTTCTGGGGAAGAATGAGTATTTGAATCTATCCCTACATCTACAGCTACATAATACCCCGCAAGCCGCCGCAAGGGCGTGTGGCGGGGGGTGTTAGGCCACCACCCAAAAAAAGGAAAAAAGAAAAAGGAAAAAAAGAAACACCGCATTCAAAACCAACACACACATGCAAACCCCAATCCACAACAGTGCCCACACATCCCTATTGGAATCTATCTCCCTTATTTTATCCTTGTCTGACCTATCTAAGTATTGTGGGGCCATTATTATTCCTTTTGTGTCATCGTTAAACTCGCTGGTTTCGAATCTTTCTAAAAGTCTAAGTCTCGCTTGTTCTCTTCGTGTTTCAAGGGGCTCCCAGCCTAAATTCATCTACATCTACATAGTACCCCGCAAGCCGCCGCAAGGGCGTGTGGCGGGGGGTGTTAGGCCACCACCCAAAAAAAAGAAAAAGGAAAAAAGAAACACCGCATTCAAAACCAACACACACATGCAAACCCCAATCCACAACAGTGCACACATTCATTGCAACACCCCATCATTCGACGCGCATGCAACCACACATCTACCTATCCTCACTCCAAAAGCATGCAAGTACATACGCTTACCTACAACAAATAAATTCCCTGAAAGACCTGTTACCCTTGTTTTCCTATCGTAAATATTTTTAATGAATCTGACGGATTTTCTCTGGACTTCATCTAATTCTTATTTGTCAAATTTTCTCCCAAGGATCCCAAATACTTGCGGCATATTCCAAATGTGGTCTAACTAGAGCAAAATGACACCTCTCTTTAACTTTCTCATTACATTTCCCCACCAACCGTTTAATGAGCGGAGTTTCTTTAAAGCTGATCCGCATATTGTCCTGATATGTGCTCCCCACGAAAGGCGTGCTGTTAGAACTACACCAAATATTAAACTTGTTTGGCCGTAGTTATTTTATGGGCGCCCGCTGGGTGGGCGTATGGACTCCAGATTTGGAGAGTGTCTTGTGGGAATATAATCTTGCAAACCCCTATTTTCGGCAGCGTATAAATACTATTTTCTTAAATGTTCCCCTTTTTATTGATGTAGATGTAGATTAAGTTTTTGATCAGAAAAAAGCCGCGCAACGCAACGGAGATGAGAATTCGAAACATGTACTTCGTCAGCTTACTTCTGGATATGTCTCTAGGGACTCTGATGAGAATATACCTCAGTGATCTCATCTACATCTACATAATACCCCGCAAGCCGCCGCAAGGGCGTGTGGCGGGGGGTGTTAGGTCACCACCCAAAAAAGGAAAAAAGAAGTACCGCATTCAAAACCAACACACACATGCAAACCCCAATCCACAGCAGTGCACACATTCATAGAAACATCCCATCATTCGACGCGCATGCAAACACAAATCTACCTCCCTTCACTCCACAAGCATGCAAGTACATACGCTTAACTACAACAAATAATTTTACCCCAGGATGCAGCAAGAAATTAATCACGAACGTGCAAGCTAGTTTCTAGCAAGTAGCCAGGCGAATTACCACCACCACAAGTACGTTCCGCATAAAAATCTCTCCTACTCAAGACGAGGAATTTGGCCCAACGCTGCAGGTGGGAGGAGGGCACACCCACGGAGAGGGACAAGGGATGGAAGTGGAAATTTAGGGTAGCAAAAGAAGAGAAAACAATACTGTTAACAGCAATACATTACTTAATGGCATGCGGGATGGGGTTTTGACACAACACACATGAGGTTACGATAAAACGAAAAGCGTCACTGAAATGCTTATGGAGTTGGGATGGGAATCATTGGAAGAAAGACGACTCAATGCTAGGTTAAACTTACTAAATAAATTCGGATCCGCATGTTTCAGCACCGAGGTCTCGAACATTATTCGCTCTCCAGCATATATAGGTCGCTTGGATCATGTGTACAAAATTCGGGAAATAGATACCAGGACTAGCAGACTCAAGGACTCCTTCTTCCCACGGACAATACGGGATAACAACTCTAGGGTTACACTCGGAGATAACAAAAATGCCACTTGCCACCCTCCGCGTCTAGGTAACAATTAGTTGAACTCATTGCATGCACTTTCACTAGCCTCCTGTGTGTTGTGTCAGAACCCTTCCCGCATGCCCGATCGTCTTTACGAACTTCATGCTCCACCCTTCCATCCCTTGTCCCTCTCCGCGGGTGTGCCCTCCTCCCACCTGCAGCGTTGGGCCAGATTCCTCACCTTGGGTGGGAGAGAGTTTTGTGTGGAACGCTCTTGTGGTGGTGGTGTTTCGCCTGGCTACTTGCTAATAAACTAGCTGGCACGTTCGTGATAGGTTTCTTGCTGCATCCTAGGGTGGAATTATTTGTTGTAGGTAAGCGTATGTACTTGCATGCTTTTGGAGTGAGGATAGGTAGATGTGTGGTTGCATGCGCGTCGAATGATGGGGTGTTGCAATGAATGTGTGCACTGTTGTGGATTGGGGTTTGCATGTGTGTGTTGGTTTTGAATGCGGTGTTTCTTTTTTCCTTTTTCTTTTTTCCTTTTTTTGGGTAGTGGCCTAACACCCCCCGCCACACGCCCTTGCGGCGGCTTGCGGGGTATTATGTAGATGTAGATGAAGTAATGTATTGCTGTTAACAGTATTGTTTTCTCTTCTTTTGCTACCCTAAATTTCCACTTCCATCCCTTGTCCCTCTCCGTGGGTGTGCCCTCCTCCCACCTACAGCGTTGGGCCAAATTCCTCGTCTTGAGTAGGAGAGATTTTTATGCGGAACGTTCTTGTGGTGGTGGCAATTCGCCTGGCTACTTGCTAGAAACTAGCTCGCACGTTCCTGATAATTTTCTTGCTGCATCCTGGGGTAAAATTATTTGTTGTAGTTAAGCGTATGTACTTGCATGCTTGTGGAGTGAAGGGAGGTAGATTTGTGTTTGCATGCGCGTCGAATGATGGGATGTTTCTATGAATGTGTGCACTGCTGTGGATTGGGGTTTGCATGTGTGTGTTGGTTTTGAATGCGGTACTTCTTTTTTCCTTTTTTGGGTGGTGACCTAACACCCCCCGCCACACGCCCTTGCGGCGGCTTGCGGGGTATTATGTAGATGTAGATGAGGTTAGTGAAAGTGCATGCAATTGAGTTTAACTAATTGTTATCTAGACGCCGAGGGTGGCAAGTGGCATTTTTGTTATCTCCAAGTGTGACCCTACAGTTGTTATCCCGTATTGTCCGTGGGAAGAAGGAGTCCTCGAGTCTGTTATCAAAACTGTAGAGTCTATTATTTTCTGCTTTCGAAGGGCTTTCCTAATGACATTATCTACATTAGGTTATCTTTTATAAATTAACATTTTATTCAAAACTAAATATATATTGATAAGCATAAACGAAATATATCATTTACAGGATTGATCAATATTTAGTTTTGATATGCATAATTGCCAGTGAATTCAGGAGGGCCCATGTAATTCCCTTCGTCGTATAGTATGTCATCATTTCAACGAAATACAACTCCTTCATTCGTAGTTCATCTTTGAGATCCTTCAACTCCCTGGCGCACGATTCCTTAATTGCCCTCGCATGTCTTCTAGTGTAATACGCTACCATCATTCCCTTCTCGATGAAATCTAATAAGAAGACATTACGGCGTTATAGCAAATCAAGCTTATTCAAGAGTGCATTGACATTTATGGCCAATTCTCTCTCCTTCTCTTCCATTGCCTGTTCTCGTGCCCTCATGGCCATTCCATATGACCCCCGCGCCCATTGGTACTTCTTTTGAGCACGGCTCAAATCTTGCCTGAGATTCTCTCTGATTGCAGCCAGCTTCTGGTTGAACTGATCAATGCCATCAGCCTGAATATTTTCCTTCGCACGTTGAATAATTTCTCCAACATGTCCAGACTAAACAAGGAAGAATAAAATGCTTGGAAATGATCCTTAAATTAATTTTATAATGGTAATAGCAATAAAAAAGTAATTTTTGAAGAAGTGACTATTTTGAAAACTCTTAAATATCCACTATGATGCTATTCTCATGAATATTGAAAGTTGATCTTGGATATAAACGGCATGAACTTCATGATGAAGTGAATGTCAAATTCAAGCACAGAGAAGAAAATTGTCTAGGAGAAAACAATGGGAGGTATGACGCATATAATGGCAATATGCGTTTGCAAACTGTATAGTCATTTAAATTTAAAATACTACACGTACTTTCGTGGATTGGCCTCTTCTTATGTCTCGAAGTGCCGTAGTGGGAATGCATTGATGTTGGCTTGCTCCAGCCCCTGCTTGTTGCCAGTGAACAGGGAACTGTTCGCCACGCCATGGTTTTCGTCCCGTCGCATTTCTCCTTAAATCCTCTCCACCTCTTTTTTGAGTTGTCGGGGGACCCCCTCTTCGCATGCCGTCACCAGCACCTCCTGGCATGTTCAAGAAGCCGTAAGCACCCGGCCGTCGAGGAAGAGCTCTGGTGGCAATATAGTCGCCCATCTTTAGAGGTATGACTCACTTGGGGGTCCTTTGGATGGTCTGCAGGCTCCCCTCCTTCGATGAATCTCTTCACCCAGTCAGGAATCTTGAAGGCACATTCCTCTGTTGGTTCACTTTCTTCAACCGGCTGCTCCTCCCAGTTGAAGCATGCATCGGTCGGCGGTTGGGGGAGCGTCTGGTGCGAATTTGGGGGATCACTCCCCTGAGCCCACCTCCTACCTGCAGCGTTTGGCCAGATTGGTAAAACTCTTTCCTACCTTGGGTAGGAGAGAGTTTTACGTAGCACTTTCTTGTGGTGGTGGTATTTCGCCTAGCTACTTACTAAAATCTAGCTTGCACGTTCCTGGATAAATTTCTTGCTGCATCCTGGGGTAAAATTATTTGTTGTGGTTAAGCGTTTGTACTTGCATGCTTGTGGAGTGAAGGTAGGTGGATGTGTTCATATCTAGGTGTTACATTCACTAAAGACTTAACTTGGGGGACCCATATACGTAAAGTCTGCGGGCAAGCATATAAAAAATTAGGATTTATTAGACGTATTGTCGGCAGAAGTGACTCCAAGGTCAAGGAACGTTGTTATCACGCTCTTGTTAGGCCCCATTTAGAATATGCATGTAGCGTATGGGATCCGTGTGAAAAAGGCCTCATTCGGGAAATTGAGAAGGTCCAACGACGGGCAGCTCGTCTCGTGGAAAACTGTTACGATAAAACGAAAAGCGTCACTGAAATGCTTATGGAGTTGGGATGGGAATCATTGGAAGAAAGACGACTCAATGCTAGGTTAAACTTACTAAATAAATTCGGATCCGCATGTTTCAGCACCGAGGTCTCGAAAATTATTCGCTCTCCAACATATATAGGTCGCTTGGATCATGTGTACAAAATTCGGGAAATAGATGCCAGGACTAGCAGACTCAAGGACTCCTTCTTCCCACGGACAATACGGGATAACAACTCTAGGGTTACACTCGGAGATAAAAAAAATGCCACTTGCCACCCTCCGCGTCTAGGTAACAATTAGTTGAACTCAATTGCATGCACTTTCACTAGCCTCCTGTGTGTTGTGTCAGAACCCTTCCCGCATGCCCGAGCGTCTTTACGAACTTCATGCACCACCCTTCCATCCCTTGTCCCTCTCCGCGGGTTTGCCCTCCTCCCACCTGCAGCGTTGGGCCAGATTCCTCACCTTGGGTGGGAGAGAGTTTTGTGTGTAACGCTCTTGTGGTGGTGGTGTTTCGCCTGGCTACTTGCTATAAACTAGCTGGCACGTTCGTGATAGGTTTCTTGCTGCATCCTTGGGTGGAATTATTTGTTGTAGGTCTAGTTATCTATGTTAGGGAAATAAATGGGGGTCAACAAACCGTGGCTTGCTTAAGGGACTGCAACAATATCATTCATACTGACAGTGAAGCTAAAGCCAACATTCTAAACGAATTCTTCCAGAGCGTCTTCACGAACGATGTAGCCACCGCGTATCTCCAAGAAACAATATATACTGAACCCATGACAAAAATAACAGTGGACGAGCAAGGAATTGACAAATTGCTCAAAGACATCAAACCAAACAAATCCCCTGGTCCCGAAAATATACCAGCTCGTGTGCTAAAACACTTAGCTCCTAACATCGCCCCGTATCTCGAATTTATATTTAACAAATCACTCACTGAGTGCAAAGTCCCTAAGAATTGGAAAACCGCGCAAATAACGCCTATTTTTAAAAGTGGTGACAGGGAGGACCCCAGCAATTACAGACCCATTTCTCTCACTTCAATAAGTTGCAAAATTTTAGAGCACATAATTGTCAGTTCCATAATGAGACATCTTGATAACATTAACTTTTTAAGTGACAATCAACACGGATTCAGAAAAACCCGCTCATGCGAGACCCAATTAGGATTGTTCACACATGACTTACTTTTATCGGGTGAAAGTGGTAGGCAAGTGGATGCGATCTTTTTAGACTTTCAAAAGGCATTTGATAAGGTTCCGCATGGTAAACTCATCCATAAATTAAAGGGCGCAGGTATACACAAGGGGGCAATAAATTGGGTTGAAGACTTCCTTTCAGACCGGGAACAGAGGGTAGTCCTTGACGGCGCTAGTTCTACCAGCGTAAGAGTCACCTCGGGGGTTCCTCAGGGAAGTGTTATCGGACCGTTACTATTCTTGATTTTTGTTAACGATCTGAACCGCAAAGTGAAAAGTAAGATAAGGATGTTCGCGGATGACACAGTGATTTATCGGGAGATATCTGGGGATGAGGATCGTTTAATTCTAGCACGTGATTTAAATAGCATTAATGAATGGTGTTCAAAATGGGGATTGCCTTTAAATCTTAATAAATGTTCGGTGGTAAATTTCTTTAAAAGATCCACGGGATTAGTTTACAAATTAGCTGGAGTTGACCTTAAAGTAGTTGATTCGGTGAAATACCTAGGTGTTACATTCACTGAAGACTTAACTTGGGGGACCCATATACGTAAAGTCTGCGGGCAAGCATATAAAAAATTAGGATTTATTAGACGCATTGTCGGTAGAAGTGACTCCAAGGTCAAGGAACGTTGTTATCACGCTCTTGTAAGGCCCCATTTAGAATATGCATGTAGCGTATGGGATCCGTGTGAAAAAGGCCTCATTCGGGAAATTGAGAAGGTCCAACGCCGGGCAGCTCGTTTCGTGGAAAACTGTTACGATAAAACGAAAAGCGTCACTGAAATGCTTATGGAGTTGGGATGGGAATCATTGGAAGAAAGACGACTCAATGCTAGGTCAAACTTACTAAATAAATTCGGATCCGCATGTTTCAGCACCGAGGTCTCGAAAATTATTCGCTCTCCAACATATATAGGTCGCTTGGATCATGTGTACAAAATTCGGGAAATAGATGCCAGGACTAGCAGACTCAAGGACTCCTTCTTCCCACGGACAATACGGGATAACAACTCTAGGGTTACACTCGGAGATAACAAAAATGCCACTTGCCACCCTCCGCGTCTAGGTAACAATTAGTTGAACTCAATTGCATGCACTTTCACTAGCCTCCTGTGTGTTGTGTCAGAACCCTTCCCGCATGCCCGAGCGTCTTTACGAACTTCATGCTCCACCCTTCCATCCCTTGTCCCTCTCCGCGGGTGTGCCCTCCTCCCACCTGCAGCGTTGGGCCAGATTCCTCACCTTGGGTGGGAGAGAGTTTTGTATGGAACGCTCTTGTGGTGGTGGTGTTTCGCCTGGCTACTTGCTATAAACTAGCTGGCACGTTCGTGATAGGTTTCTTGCTGCATCCTAGGGTGGAATTATTTGTTGTAGGTAAGCGTATGTACTTGCATGCTTTTGGAGTGAGGATAGGTAGATGTGTGGTTGCATGCGCGTCGAATGATGGGGTGTTGCAATGAATGTGTGCACTGTTGTGGATTGGGGTTTGCATGTGTGTGTTGGTTTTGAATGCGGTGTTTCTTTTTTCCTTTTTCTTTTTTCCTTTTTTTGGGTGGTGGCCTAACACCCCCCGCCACACGCCCTTGCGGCGGCTTGCGGGGTATTATGTAGATGTAGATGTAGATGTAGGTAAGCGTATGTACTTGCATGCTTTTGGAGTGAGGATAGGTAGATGTGTGGTTGCATGCGCGTCGAATGATGGGGTGTTGCAATGAATGTGTGCACTGCTGTGGATTGGGGTTTGCATGTGTGTGTTGGTTTTGAATGCGGTGTTTCTTTTTTCCTTTTTTTGGGTGGTGGCCTAACACCCCCCGCCACACGCCCTTGCGGCGGCTTGCGGGGTATTATGTAGATGTAGATGTAGATGTAAAAATGCGGTATTTCTTTTTTCCTTTTTTGGGTGGTGACCTAACACCCCCCGCCACACGCCCTTAGGGCGGCTTGCGGGGTATTGTGTAGATGTAGATAAGATATATCCGTAGTTGCACGTATACGTGTTTGTTAGTAGATATCAAATTTGCGTTCATGTGTGTTATTAAGGTTTTTGCATGAATATATGCGTCCTTGCGACCGTAGATTGGCAAGAATTCGTTTGGTTTTGCTTGTTATTTGACTCACTTTTACGGGTGGTGACCTAAAACCCTCCGCCACACGCCCTTGAGGAGGCTTCAACATCTACATCCGAACAATGCCTCTCAAGAATGTGTGGCAGGGGGTGGTAGGTCACCAGTCATCCTACGCGTATTCCTCTAATTCCTCATGCACATGGCACCATGCGGTCCATACGAAATGCGCCTGGGAAAGGGGGCGACCGAACACCAATCATGCAACATGCCCACACACGTATTACGAGTATTTAATGGTTAGCAGTTATTATTTCTATGCGTGCTCAAAGAGGACAAGAAAATACGTTAATAGAGGGCGGGCAATTCAAGCAATAATTAACGGTTAGTATTCCACGCATTCCGGACGGGCAATCAACAAATACAGCAATTGACTTGATATACATTCGCTTTCACCCCACCTGGATAAAGGGCACAAAGGGGCGGGGGAGGCTAGACTTGGAGAGTGTATTTTAGTGGGAATTTAATCTTTTATACCCATATTTTCGACAGCACGTACATATTACTCTCTCTTAATGTGCTCCCCCTTTTATTGCGCTCGCGAATAGTTCGCGGGAAAAACGAATGCTTGAATCGATCAGTTCGACAGTGTAACTCTCTAATTTTGTGACAATTGTCGGCCCTGCCAATGTAAATAGGGAGTATAGTTATATCTCAAGTGTCGGATGCGACATGTTAATGTTTCGCATTAAACTAATTAACATATATTTTATTTATTTATTTTTACGCATCCATTTATTTATGTTTACGGGAAATACAACAATGGGAACCGAGGAGCTATCGCAACAATGCTGCCGACAGCATATGTGTAGTTACCGATACTCAAAAAGCTATTGGTGGTGAAGTTGTGTAGAGCAATTAACTTTTCGGTTCCCTTTATCTCTTGATACAATCTATAGTACGTTACAAGTGCAATCGCTACAATGGCGTCATGTAAGAGGTTAAACTTACTAAATAAGTTCAGATCCGCATGTTTCAGCACCGAGGTCTCGAAAATTATTCGCGCTCCAACATACATTGGTCGCTTGGATCATGTGTACAAAATTCGGGAAATAGATGCCAGGACTAGCAGACTCAAGGACTCCTTCTTCCCACGGACAATACGGGATAACAACTGTAGGGTCACACTCGGAGATAACAAAAATGCCACTTGCCACCCTCGGCGTCTAGGTAACAATTAGTTAAACTCAATTGCATGCACTTTCACTAACCTCCTGTGTGTTGTGTCAAAACTCTTCCCGCATGCCATTAAGTAATGTATTGCTGTTTACAGTATTGTTTTCTCTTCTTTTGCTACCCTAAATTTCCACTTCCATCCCTTGTCCCTCTCCGTGGGTGTGCCCTCCTCCCACCTGCAGCGTTGGGCCAAATTCCTCGTCTTGAGTAGGAGAGATTTTTGTGCGGAACGTTCTTGTGGTGGTGGTAATTCGCCTGGCTACTTGCTAGAAACTAGCTTGCACGTTCGTGATTAATTTTCTTGCTGCATCCTGGGGTACAATTATTTGTTGTAGTTAAGCGTATGTACTTGCATGCTTGTGAAGTGAAGGGAGGTAGATGTGTGTTTGCATGCGCGTCGAATGATGGGATGTTACGATGAATGTGTGCACTGCTGTGGATTGGGGGTTGCATGTGTGTGTTGGTTTTGATTGCGGTATTTCTTTTTTACTTTTTTGGGTGGTGACCTAACACCCCCCGCCACACGCCCTTGCGGCGGCTTGCGGGGTAGTATGTAGATGTAGATGAATATAAGTGATGCTCTCTACGAGAATTGTGATAAAGAGAAAAAAGTGCTGGAAGAATATTTCTATTGTTTGTCGCACGCCCTGCGGTGTATCCAGAAGTTTCCAACCATTTGTGAAAGCAAGAGAGGGCATGGATTACGTTTTTGACCAGATCAAAACCCCGCAGCCTAACGGAGATGAGGATAAGAAACGTGCACTTCCTCAGCCTACTTCTGGCTATGTCTGTAGAGACTCTGAGGAGATTATACCTCAGTGATCCCCCAAATGCAAAACAGCCGCTGCCCCCACCGCCGACCGATGCATGCTTCAACTGGGAGGAGCAGCCGGGTTCAGACAGCGGAACCACAGAGGAATATGCCCTCTGAATCCCTGACTGGGTGAAAAGATTCATCGAAGGGAATCATTTGAAGAAAGACGACTCAATGCTAGGTTAAACTTACTAAATAAATTCAGATCCGCATGTTTCAGCACCGAGGTCTCGAAAATTATTCGCGCTCCAACTTACATTGGTCGCTTGGATCATGTGTACAAAATTCGGGAAATAGATGCCAGGACTAGCAGACTCAAGGACTCCTTCTTCCCACGGACAATACGGGATAACAACTGTAGGGTCACACTCGGAGATAACAAAAATGCCACTTGCCACCCTCGGCGTCTAGGTAACAATTAGTTAAACTCAATTGCATGCACTTTCACTAACCTCCTGTGTGTTGTGTCAAAACTCTTCCCGCATGCCATTAAGTAATGTATTGCTGTTTACAGTATTGTTTTCTCTTCTTTTGCTACCCTAAATTTCCCCTTCCAACCCTTGTCCCTCTCCGTGGGTGAGCCCTCCTCCTACCTGCAGCGTTGGGCCAGATTCCTCACCTTGAGTAGGATAGCGTTTTATGTAGCACGTTCTTGTGGTGGTGGTATTTCGCCTAGCTACTTCCTAAGATCTGGCTTGCAGGTTCCTGATAAATTTCTTGCTGCATCCTGGGGTAAAATTATTTGTTGCAGTTAAATGTATTGTACTTGCATGCTTGTGGAGTGAAGGTAGGTAGATGTGCGTTTACATGCGCGTGGAATGATGGGATGTGGATTGGGGTTTGCATGTGTGTGTTGGTTTTAAAAGCGGTATTTTATTTATTCCTTTTGGGTGGTGACCTAACACTCCCCGCCACACGCCCTTGCGGCGGCTTGCGGGGTATTATGTAGATGTAGATCGAAGGAGGGGAGCCTGCAGACCATCCAAAAGGCCCCCAACTGAGTCACACCTCTAAAGCTGGGCGACTCAAGGTTGCCACCAGAGCTCTCTCTCAGCGGCCGGGTGCTCACGGCTGCGTCGGGAGAAGGCGACGTCTCCTAGCAATTCACGAAGCAGCAGAAGAGGACGAGGAGATTAATGCGACCGGACGAAAGCCATGCCGTGGCGAACGTTGGTCTTATAAATTGGCAATGTGGGCACGTGAGCAGGCAACTGAAGAGAAGGAGAGGGCATTGGCAGGAAATGTCAATGCGCTTTTGAATAAGCTGGATTTACTAGAACGCCGAAATGTCTTCTTATTAGATTTCATTGAGAAGGGAATGAGTGAATTGTATTACACTAGAAGAATTGTGAGGGCCATTAATGATCCGCGCGCCAGACAATCGCAAGATCTCAAATTTGAACTAAGCATGAAGCAGTTGTATCTGGCTTGCATGATGACGTACTACGAAGAGAAGTATCAGTGTACCCCAAAATTCACTGACAATTATGCATTTCTACATCTACATAATACCCCGCTGGCCGCCGCAAGGTCGTGTGGCGGGGGTGGTAGGTCACCACCCAAAAGGAATAAATAAAATACCGCTTTTAAAACCAACACACACATGCAAACCCCAATCCACAGTGGTGCACACATTCATAGAAACATCCCATCATTCCACGCGCATGCAAGCATACATCTACCTCCCTTCACTCCACAAGTAGATGTAGATGACACCGCTAGGGCGCAATAATCAACTTCGCCATGCATTAATTTTTGCAATACTTTTGAGAACACCCAAGTTTTCATGTGAAACAGTCGGGATGAAATACCTAGAGAGATGGAAACCGTCACGCACAAATTCAACTGTTTGTTCATCTCTCCCATGACAAAACATCATAACAAAACGAATACGGTCAATTAAGTTAGATATTAAAACACGAAGACTGGTCATGGATTAAACATTTGCCGAATTAATCAAACACCACAACTACTGCATGGTGTATTTGGGCACATGCTATATAAATGAGCTTAACATGTATCCAACTCAACGCATAAACTAATAACTCTACGTACATGGCTTGTGCCCCAACTCCCCGTACCACATGCCTTTGCAGTGGTCTGCTAGGTATTTTATGATAATGGTGGAAATGATCGTTTTACACGCATGCAATTACATGCGCTATAATCTAACAAATAATTGCGTCTTAGGATGCAGTAAGAAATTTATCCAATAACGTGCAAGCTAGATTTTGGTAAGTAGCTAGGCGAAATACCACCAACACAACAACGTGCTACATTAAACTCTCTCCCACCCAAGGTGAGGAATCTGGCCCAACGCTGCAGGTAGAAGGAGGGCTCACGCACGGAGAGGGACAGGGGATGGAAGGGGGATTTTTAGGGTACCAGAAGCAGAGCAAACAATACTTTAAACAGCACTACACCACTCAATGGCATTCCAATGCGGGCATGCGGGAAGGGTTTTGACACAACACATAGGAGGTTAGTGAAAGTGTGGAGGTAGAGTGTGCATGCATTTGAGTATAACTAATTATTCCCTAAACGCCGAGGGTGACAAGTGGTTTTTTGTTATCTATAACCCTACAGTTGCTGTCCCATATTTTTCGTGGGAAGAAGGAGTCCTTGAGTCTGCAAAGTTCTGGCATCTATGTATTTCCCGAATTTTTTATACATGACCCTAGGGACTAATGTACGAGTATGTTGAAGTGTGAATAATTTGCGAGACCTCGGTGCTGAAACATGCGGATCTGAATTTATTTAGCAAGTTTAACCTAGCATTGAGTCGTCTTTCTTCCAATGATTCCCAACCCAACTCCATTAGCATTTCAGTGACGCTTTCCGTTTTATCGTAACAGTTTTCCACGAAACGGGATACCCGGTGTTGGATTTTCTCAATGTCCCGAATGAGGCCTTTGTCACACGGATCCCATACGCTACATGCATATTTTAAATGGGGCCTTACAAGAGCGTGATAACATCGTTCCTTGACCTTGGAGTCACTTCTGCCGACAATGCGTCTAATAAATCCTAATTTTTTATATGCTTGCCCGCAGACTTTACGTATATGGGTCCCCCAAGTTAAGTCTTTAGTGAATGTAACACCTAGGTATTTCACCGTATCAACTACTTCAAGGTCAACTCCAGCTAATTTGTAAAGGAATCCCGTGGATCTTTTAAAGAAATTTACGACCGAACATATATTAAGATTTAAAGGCAATCCCCATTTTGAACACCATTCATTAATGCTATCTAAATCACGTGCTAGAATTAAACGATCCTCATTCCCAGATATCTCCCGATAAATCACTGTGTCATCTACATCTACATCTACATCTACATAATACCCCGCAAGCCGCCGCAAGGGCGTGTGGCGGGGGGTTTAGGTGTGTGGGGCGTGTCGGGGGGATGCATTAGTGTCTTAAGCTCATGCGTTATTAGAAACCTCACATTATTTGCAGACAACAAGATGGTATACAGAGAAATAAAGACCCCAGCAGAATGCGGGATACTCTCTAGAGACTTGGACAATATATCGGATTGGGGATTAGTACTTAACATAAGCAAATTGACGCCTTACAGTATATTAAGTAGTTCTTCAATTCTTCATAGCTTTTACCATTCTTGCCCTTCTTATGTCTGCCTACCTTCTCTCTATTAAAGACACATACATTGCAGCCTTAATTAAAGTGCTCTGAATTCACCTTCCATGGCTCCTTTGATTTTCTCCTGAAAATTACTCCTCCTCCTCATAATGCATAGTGCATCTTCGTCGCTTTTCCTTTCAGCCTGTTTAACCTTCACCACACCCATATCTCAAATGCATGCACAACGTGGAACCATTAAGACATTTATCACAAAATTTAAACTATTAAGACTCGAAAACATACAGCTCGTGTCGTTGGGAGAGTTATGGAAATGTACATCTACATCTACATCTACATCTACATAATACCCCGCAAGCCGCCGCAAGGGCGTGTGGCGGGGGGTGTTAGGCCACCACCCAAAACAAGGAAAAAAGAAAAAGGAAAAAAGAAACACCGCATTCAAAACCAACACACACATGCAAACCCCAATCCACAACAGTGCACACATTCATTGCAACACCCCATCATTCGACGCGCATGCAACCACACATCTACCTATCCTCACTCCAAAAGCATGCAAGTACATACGCTTACCTACAACAAATAATTCCACCCTAGGATGCAGCAAGAAACCTATCACGAACGTGCCAGCTAGTTTATAGCAAGTAGCCAGGCGAAACACCACCACCACAAGAGCGTTCCATACAAAACTCTCTCCCACCCAAGGTGAGGAATCTGGCCCAACGCTGCAGGTGGGAGGAGGGCACACCCGCGGAGAGGGACAAGGGATGGAAGGGTGGAGCATGAAGTTCGTAAAGACGCTCGGGCATGCGGGAAGGGTTCTGACACAACACACAGGAGGCTAGTGAAAGTGCATGCAATTGAGTTCAACTAATTGTTACCTAGACGCGGAGGGTGGCAAGTGGCATTTTTGTTATCTCCGAGTGTAACCCTAGAGTTGTTATCCCGTATTGTCCGTGGGAAGAAGGAGTCCTTGAGTCTGCTAGTCCTGGCATCTATTTCCCGAATTTTGTACACATGATCGAAGCGACCTATATATGTTGGAGAGCGAATAATTTTCGAGAATGTATCGTTGTTCATTAAGTCCATTTAAAACCTAACGTAGGTGGTACGATTTCGAAATAAAAAATTTATTTAACAGCCATAAAGAATATGGATTTTGTTGGAAATATAATATTATGTCAAATGATTACAATCATATTAAAAGGATATGGACATCCGCCAATCGGCGTGCTCCAGAGACGATTCGAGATGATTTAGCGCCATGATGTTGTGTTCCAGCGTCGGCATCGACCTTTTCCATCGCTTTTTGCTAGTTTATCTCCAACCAGGGATGCCAAAGTAACGTGGCGACATTCATCATCATATTTTGTTGTAACAGCATGATGGCAATTTGGCTTCCGGACGTGACACCATTACGATGGCATCAAATCGCAATTTCCAATCTAATCCACCCATTCTCCCTTCAAGGAAATTTTTAAAATCAGGAATTATAAACCATTTTCGAGGGCTCCTCAGACACCTGTTTAACAATAAATGTCTAAAACGTCGGGATTCTTAACGGAAACATCATAAAAATACTATAGAACACACAACATTCCAAGTTTTCCAGATAAAAATTTGGATTATTCCGGGTGATATTGTCAGTCATTTACAAAAATAGTTAACAGCATTATTTAATAGTGAAAACGTTTCCTTTTATAACATCTATGTGCCACTGTGAAACAATTTCTTCCTTAGAAAAAAGGTAGTACTCTTTCTGATTACCGACCAGTATATCTTTCCCGGGCAAGCCTGATTGGTTGATTATTGTGTTTATGGTTTTTTTTACATCTCTCTCAAGAGTGATGGGAAAAACTTATGGTAGTTCAACCCGAGGTGAACGTAAAACTTGGAGCGTTCGTTCGCTCACTTTGAGCGATTGATTGACGGGCGAGCGCGCAGAATGAATTGGAGTGAGCCAGTGCTACCACAATAAGCTCCTGGCTAAATAAATATGAATTCATGGCCGAAAACGCACGGAATTCCAGGACGTAATTGTAATTTCCGAGGTCATTCCGGCCTTTTTAGATATTTCATAAAACTGGAATATATCCATTGTTTTTACCTTAGTCCCTACGCCACCCCGAGTGCAAAACAATCATTAAAACATAATAAAACATTTAAACCCCGCTCCACCAAACCTCTTGCGGCAGAATGACCTCTGACCCTGGTCTGAGCTCTATGTTCTGGGCGCGTCCGGCCGAAACTGTGAGTTCCGTAGTGTGGTTTCGTCGACTCTTCCCACTTGCTCCCTCTTCTAGAAAGGACACGGGTGATCAGGTCGAATGAATGAATTCTGCCGCCGAAGGGCGAGTGGTCTCACGAATGACTGCTGGTGACGACGATGCAGATGGCCTGCCAGGACCGCGCGTGAATATTTGGCCCCAACATGTGTGCGGACGCGGCCCCGTCTATCATTCGAATGGAACGGTCAACCGTGGGCGGCGTTCGCTCGCCCGGAGGTCAATCCCATTCATCTCCTCGCCTCGCTCCATTTCCACTGACCCTCTCCAATCCCCTCCGCTTCGCCGTCATCCGCGAACATCCTTGTCTTACTTTTCACTTCGTGGTTCAAATCGTTAACAAAAATCCAGAATAGTATCGGTCCGATAACACCTCCCTGAGGAACCCCCGAGGTGACTCGTACGCTGGTAGAACTAGCGCCGTCAAGGACTACCCTCTGTTCCCGCTCTGAAAGGAAATCTTCAACCCAATTTATTGCGCCCTTGTGTATACCTGCGCCCTTTAATTTATGGATGAATTTACCATAAGGAAGTTTGTCAAATGCCTTTTGAAAATTTAAAAAGATCGCATCCACTTGCCTACCACTTTCACCCGATAACAGTAAGTCATGTGTGAATAATCCTATTCCTATGGAATTAGGTTTGCATGAATGTGTTGATTTTGCATGTGGTTTTGCTCTCTTTTACCTACCCAACACCCCTTTCGGCATCCATTACGTAGATGTAGATATCAAATAGTAGTGGCAGCTCGTGGGGTATGAAGCAAATGTAGTACCCCGCAAACTGCCGCAAGGGCGTTAGGTCACCACCCGCAGTTTACAATTAATCCGCACGAAATACCCCAAATACATTACAATCTACACGCACAAACTCGTATACATACATTGAGAAACCTTCGTAACTTGTACACATGCAAATACATATATTATCAACTAACAAGAACATGTCCCAAGATATACCTCGTGTCTACTCAATGGTTATTCTTGCCCTGACATGTAAATTAAATGTCTTTAATATTTCTATAGTGACTTTGGTTTCTATCCATTATTATTCCGAATTGCTCGGGAAAAGAACGAGTATTTGTTCCTATATACGAGGGCGTATTGAAAAGTAAGGTCTCCATGGAACATCAAGTTTATTCTTAACTTTGCGAACATCATTAGAAAGGTTGATCATTTAGCAATTTTTCTACACAGTCGGCTTAATGATCTATCACTTTTTGCATCTTTTTAACCAGCTTTTTAATTCCGGCGTCGTACCTTTCTCCCGCCGCGAATTTATCCGTCACTATTCCGTTTCATTTCATTCCACTTCACTATTTCGTCCCATTCCCAGCTATTTTAATTGACTTCTCTCCAAACCTCCACCTTCGGTTTTAACAGTGGTCATTTATCGTTACCTACTGTTATAATTTTTCTGAGTTTTTTCTTGAGCTCAGTTGCCCTTTGCCAAAACTAATTTATGACCACTGTCATTACCCGGGCCTGGATTACTTAGGGTTAATTTTATTTGATTCCTGAACTGTTGTTTAATGATGATGTAATCAATCCGATAACTTTTACCTGGTGATCCCCAGGTGTAACTTCATCTCAACGCTATTTCAAACAGTGCGTTTGTGATGACCATGTCGTATTGATTGTAGAATTCAAGTAGCCGTTCGCCTCTATCTATGACGTTATCTAGACCGAATTTCCCTGCGGTTTTCATGCCATTGCGAGGCTCCACAACAGCATTACAATCTCCCTATAATTAATTCTATTATATAAAATTCTAAATCCCCTCTTCCCAACTCCGCTATATATTACCCTGAACTTTCCATTTCCCACCCACCTTCTTTCAGACATCCCCAGTGCATCCCTAGTATTGTATTGCAAAACTTTCTTTATTCCTTCCAATTTACCTGACTTCAGCAATGCTCCCACAAACCAGGGCCCTATCACCATACCTTCCTTACTGTTATTGTTAAGAGGGATTTCACTGAATATTAGAAGAATATAGAGGGTAACTGTGGCGATAAGGTTAAGAGCATTTTTATCTTTTTCCAATGTGGCCACATTTCGAATACTCTGCTTTCATATTGGATCCTCATTAAGTTGGATTGATATCCCAATTAAATCGCATGCAAGGTAGGAGTTATCTTCGCAAAAGGTTGCTACGCTTCCACCATATATCTTCGGCGCAGCGATCGCGTAGATTTGGGACTAAAGAGATCTACTATAAATCAACTCAACAAAACTCAGGCAACATTCAGATAAATAATTTATTCGTCAAACACTAAAGTAAATAAACACTAAAATCACAGCCACGAATTTGAATGTCTTGGCACCGTCGACCAATATGGACGGGTTCAAACAGCATAGGCACTTGTCACTGGAAATTCTGGAGGTAGATACGACGTGGACTGTCAATCAGAGCACCACGGGCACCGGGAAGCCGCAACGCCTGCAGTTCTCCTGCAGCAAAGGAAAAGTGAGGGAATCCATTAGCCAGAGCAGTCATGGGTCATAGGGTGAGGGCAATAATAGACCTTCTGGCAGCAGAAAATCGTGAGAATCACGAACGCTTTCCAAACCATTATTTGCTATTTATTTTAGGACGCTGCAAGCCGCCGTTAGAGTGTGTGGCAGGGGGTGAATGCGTACCAGATTATTTTGCCCCGAATAATTTTACCCCGAACGCGGTCGGATATATATTCCCGAATCGTTCGTGGAAAAATGACCTTAAATCTATCTTAATTTTTTGACATTATCTCTATATGAATACCGCAGTACAATAATAATTCATTTTCAGCACCACTTGAAAGAGACGTCCTTCCAATTTATGCAATTTAGATTTAATCTATGATTTAACCTTCGCTCCGTGAGTGATTCCCAACCAAGAATCTTATCATCCAAGAAGTTTATCATTAACAGTTTATACAAATGGGATAGAATATATGTAGAACGAGAGATTTAAGATGTCACTTCTCCACGAACGATAGGGGATCATAATAACATTGACCGCAACAGGGTGATGTTCGGGTAAAATTATTCTGCCACAAACCCTAGCGGTGACTAGCAAGGTATATCGATAAATCCATAAATAAAGACAAATGTAGCTCCTCTACTCTGAACGCGGTCCGATTCGTAAATCAATGGAATAATTACTAACAATAGAACATACGTAGTACGCACTCAGGGGTGACAGGTTAATCTGGAAATAGTGGAATTTAAATTCACAACGATCGAACGCTCCCCTGCAACAAGCCCTTTTGATACCTTTCAGATAGATTAAAAATTCTAGCAGAAATGTTAACAAATTAAATCTTGGCAATATGTCGACATTGGTGGAGTTAGTAACTTGAATTCCCCAACCAGACTATATTCGATTGGTCCAACGGCTTCTTAAAACAATGGCTCCCCCAATACCAAAGGACCAAAATGTCGCAGTGCAGTGTACACGACAGTGTGTTGTGTTCGAAATATGGGTCACACTAATCCACATTTATAATGCACTCCTGCCAACACATGAATCATATTAAAATTAATAAATCTATTCAAAATGTTTTTCTTTAACCGTTGACTGGAGATGTAATATCAATTTATCAATGAAATTGATATTTAACGATGGCGCCATTTTGGACTTTTCCTACGATTGGACAAAAATTTCAATTTTTGAAAAAGGAGCTGCGCAACGAATAATTAAAAAATGAGCGAAAAAAAACGAAAAGGTTCCAAAACCAGGCAAAACTTATTGTATACATGTTTAAAAAATTATTCAGAGAGACCTATGTAATTACTTTTTTAAGACACACTCGAGATGGTTGGAGACATTCCATACGTTCAGCAAACAAACGAAAGGGGGTGAATGGGGTGGAGGGTGTACTTACCACCCCGGATATACCGACGGCGTGCCCCCCGCATCGATGGTAAACGGACCGGTTGGTGAGGTACATCCTGATGTCCTTATTCGGCAGCACGGTCGCCCTGTAGCACCAAAACTGTTTGCTCGTCAGGTTGGAGTACAGGTCCAAAATGTCTCTGCCGTTGGTCAGCTAATTCAGAAAGGAGAAAAGAGAAATATGATATATGTACACCCACGTGCTGCCCCACCGCCCACAGTTATATAGTACGCCATTTGCGCCACTGGTCTATGGTCAGTTAGTTATGAAGTAGGTAAATTAAACGGAGGAATATTAAACAGACATCACATGAACTACGGTAGGTTCGAAACCCTACTCTGCGCACGCGCAGAGATCTCCTTGTAAGAATGACAACCCAAGCCAGGAATAAGGGACATAATGACGACGCATGGGCCCACGACCGTCTTGGGTTACATTGTACTCAGCTTAAACCGCTCAGCAAAGAGACGGACAACAGACCGGTATTCTCCAATGGTCGCGCCATCGTAAAATATCACTGAATTAGCTACAAAGTTTCTCAATTGTGATCAAATAATAAAGAGCTCTAACCCCTTGAAGCCTTATGTTTCACACTCTGAGCAACACAAACAATCTCTGAGAGATATGAAACAATTTCCTCCTGTTGCAATCAAAGGAATCAGTAACGACGCAAGATTGGCGACATCGTGAAATCAAGAGAAAAGAGAAGCCGACCATACTGTGTGAGTCAAAGAGTGCACTAACATAGCAGGAAACAATGAATAAACTATAATGGCGAGAAAATCACGGTTGCCAGTAACAATTTTCATTTGACAATTTGATCGGATGCTTTGCTTTCTTTTGTTTTCCGAGGAGAACAAAAGTAGCAGGTCCTAATACAATTAAATAAATCTGGGTGAAAATGCGAACCCTTTTTTTCCTTAAACAATTTCACAACCGATGTGAGGATATGCGGCCATATCATATCCGATGACTGACAGCAAGAACGTGTGAGGATAATGCAGGGGAAGGAATGGCGACTTACGCATTTGGCCCGCTCAGTTCGA